>CM064482.1:76421605-77130340 GCA_032716605.1 Paralithodes platypus | reverse complement strand
TCAATGATTACGGGGCCACTACTAAATATTAGGTTTTCTTTATCTCCTTACAGGAGTCTAACCTATAATATGTATCCTACTTGTTGGTGTATTTAAGATACACGCTTTGGTGTCTTGCCCCCCTGCATTATTCTTGTTCTATATTCGACGAGCATCTTAGAGAATCAGACGTTTTCAGAAGATTCCATATCTGTTTGGTGTAGGACTAGACTTCAAGTGTTTTCATAGAGCATTGAAGAGTTTTAGTGCTGAGTTCAGACGCACACTAAAGTTAACGTAAGCTTATAATCTTTTATTAAATCTTGTCATAGTTTATTTAAGCATTGTTATTACTTGAGAGCTTTTTATTAACGTAATTACTCTTGTTGTGAGTAGGCTTTGCCGTCACCGGAAAGCCTTTGTAGAAGTACACTTAACCCAGTTAATTGATACCCCGTTATCCAGTAGATTAACTCTGGAGGGTTTAAGTGTTTTGTTCACCGCTTAATAGTTCGAGGGTTTGGAATTAGTGTACCGTTGTTGCAGATCTACAGTAGCCTATCTTATAGTCCAATATTAAGTGCCCTTGTTTATTTCGTTGTGCCGGTCGTAACAAATGGCGACCTTAGTCCAGGATATAGTGAACTGAGTTTTGTATGATTTTTTTTGGGGAGAAATCTTATTCGCCATTTTTGGGTTCTATTTTATTTCTCGCAGTGTTGGCAGTGGACATTGTTTTGAGGATATATGGAACTTGTTGGAGTTTATTGGTGACCTAGTATTGAACTCAAAAACATCTTCGAATATTTTTTGTGAATAAAGCGATGCGAGAGTTTGGCTACTTTTGTCTTGACTTGGGATTTTTTTTTTTTACTCCATCATGTCGTCACTGGACGGGTCTGAGCATAGTGAGGGCACAGTGCGAGAGACAGGCGAGAAGGTGGAGAAGGTGAAGTTGGTTGACGGCGTTCGGGTGGTGAACGGTGAGGAGGATGCTCGGAGGTTTTTGGAGGAGCCTGTGACGGCGGACCGGGTGTCGGGGCTGGACCGGTACGGACTGCAGTGTATAGCCACGGTCTTAGGGTTTTCTTGCAATAGCGGTTGGTCAAGAAGTGAGCTGGTTACCTGTGTGCTGGGTGGGGTGCATGGGGCTTCGGGTGGAGCGGGAGCTGGGGCACCTTCGTCCCAGCCCCCATTCCACTCAACTCCTATCATGGCACCCCCTCGGGTTCCGGAGCCGAGTACGTTCCCGCAGGCCGATGTCCGCTGGCGGTTGGGTAAGCCTCTAGGTGACTCACTGGGTGGGTCCCCGGTAGTAGCACCCCCTCCTCAAGGTTTGTATCCCGAGATGTTGTTTCAGCTCGAGCTCGCCAAACTTGAGCTCGAGCAGCGAAAGCAGGAGGCTGAGCTCAAGTATAAATATCAGGCTGAGTCTGCAAAGTATTGTGCCGATGTTGACCTAGAGAAAACTCGTATAGAGGTGACGGGGAACCGTTTCGTCCAGGGGGGTCGACCCCATGACCAGTCCCTGCCGCATCTACTAAAGTTGGTTCCAGTGTTTGATGAGTCAGGAGTTACAGAATTCTTTCTCCGTTTTGAGAAAAAGTGCCGGGAGCACCAATGGCCCGAGGAGAAGTGGGCAGCCCTTGTTTCTTCACGATTGACGGGGAAAGCACTCAAGGCGTACGATGCTTTGCCCCTAGATTCCTGTGTGAATTATGAGGCGTTGAAAGAGGCTGTCCTGAGGGCGTATGAGTTGCAGCCAGAGACCTATAGGCTGAAGTTTAGGGCTGTTCCTAAGAGAAAGGAGAGTACTTTCCAGGAACACGCTAGAGAACTATCAGATGCGTTTGAGAATTGGTTGAGGTCGGAGAAAGCAACTACTTTTGAGGCGGTGAAGCAATTAGTGTTGTTAGAACAATTCTTTAAATGCACTGGTGGGGACTTGACTCTTAACTTGAAAGAAAAGCAACCTAAAACTCTGCAGGAGGTGGCTGAGTTGGCTGACCTCAGGTTGTCGTTAATTCGTGGGTGCAGGTCTGCCCAGAGAGCTGAGGCAGGTAACAAGGGGCGTACCACCCCACCTCCCCGAACTAATGATACAACAAATTATCCTACTAAGAGCACTGTTGCCAATTTTGAACCCAAGTCGAAATCCTTCTCGTTCAAGAAAGGCCAGGGCCCTTCCCCACCCCAGGGGAAGTCAATGAGAGAGGTGGAGTGTTTTAAGTGCCATAATAAGGGGCATATTGTGCGCTCTTGTCCGAGCACACAGTCTACGGCGGTGGTGTCTCTAGTGAGCAACATCGGGGTGTCTTTGAGGTCTTCCGCGTTTGCCCAGGGTAAATCGTCGGTTGCGAAGTCACAGTCGGTGAAGAAGCATAAGGAGGGCTCGATACCCGTCCGAGATGCTTTTTGTGGTCATAGGGGACATGGCACTGTGAGGTGGGCTGGTGTGGAACATAGGCTTGAGTTGTTGCGTGATACGGGTCCCAGACGTTACTTAAGAACTTCACTGGTAAGCCTATTAACGCAGATCGGGTTGTAGTGGTTCAAGGCATCAATGCTGTGCGGTCTTACCCGCTGGTGAAGTGGAGCTTGTGGTGGATGGTGTGACATGGGAGTTGGATGTGGTGATTGTAGAGAAATTGCCAGTTGAGGGGGTCGACCTCCTTCTCGGTAACGACTTTGCGGTGCCTACTTCCGAGGTTCCACCCTTAGTCATTGTCGAGAGGGCGGCCGACACGAGTAGGGAGGGGCAAGAGTGGCTCGAGAGGTGCCAGATGAAGCAGATGGCGTGTACTGTCACCAGATCTCAGTCCGCTCAGGTGTCACAGCCTAGTACCCAGGTTTCAGACCAGCGGAGGAAGGGTCGGAAGGAGAAAGTCGAGCCTGGTGGTCGGGTTAAGAGTTTGGACCCAGCGACAATCCTTGGTGACTCGGTATTTGCACCACTTTTGAGGTCCGGAGTGGCCCCAGAACCTGTCCCCCCTAGTGACATGGTAGGGCGTGATAGCACTCCGCGACAGAAATGTTCCCAGGTGAAACAGACTAGGCTTGAGCAACCCAGTATCGGGGGTGGCCACAAGTTGCTCCAGGAGCCCTTGGACAGGTTGGCACCCTCTGATATACAACGGATGCAACAAGAAGATCCTAGTCTTGAGAGTTGTGGGAACGGGGCTATTGAACTAGATTATAGGTTTGACTCCTGTAAGGAGATAAAGAAAACCTAATATTTAGTAGTGGCCCCGTAATCATTGACGAACATGCCTATTACATAAGGCATCCTCTTCAAACACTAATCCGCCGTAGTTTGAATCTACCGCGCAGAGCATCTAAAAACTGAGGAGCCTTCATCATGAGTGCACGCGACCTCACTCATGGCTTCAGTCATTATGAATTGGGTTCTCACTACGAAAAAACTTCGTAAAAAATGAAAACAAAAAGAAAATAAGAATAACTATCTAATAAGCTTTCCATCATATCGTGGATGTACTTGTGTGGATCTCTGACCAGACGCTGATTCAGGCGTCATTCTTCCTTCACTGACATATCAAGTAAACCGAAATCCTCAAAACATCAACGAATGGGAAGGGGACGGTCGGGAGGGCCCCAGTCGTCAATGATTACGGGGCCACTACTAAATATTAGGTTTTCTTTATCTCCTTACAGGAGTCAAACCTATAATTTATTAGTGGCCCCTCCATCATTGACGAACATGCCTGATTTCTAAGACTGGAGGGGGACATTCGTAATCATATCATAACTCTAGAAAAGCAGATAATAAAAACAACCACATAGTATTCTTACTTTTGAAAAATATATTTAATACGGCATAGGCCGGAAATATACAAGAAAGGGGTTCAGGCAGGTGCGTGCTTCAAAGAAGCCTGCCTGACAAAAAATAGGTAACCCTGAAGATTCTGTAAACAGATCTGTAGTTACAAAGGCACCCCACTCAACGAGTGGTGACAAAAATAACAAGTTATCAGTTTATATGTGCACATAATAAACCCCAAAATAATCGTGGAGATAAATTGCAAAGGATCTTCACTGTTTTAATATTAAATTGCTTTCGCAGCTAAAACTACTATAACAACCCCGTTGTTTTGTACTAACATTTGTACTTAGCACAATTTCTCGCTGAGAAATTTTCATATCACATTAACCCTCCTCTAGCGGGTGCTCTGTGGCCGTTTTGGGCCTTTCCGGGCCGTTCTGACTGCTATATCAACCATCAGTATGAAAGGAACTGTATTGCGCCGAAAACTAGGTGGAAATCGCTACACAATGACGCCACATACAGCTACGTAGCACTCGTGGAGCACTGACAGTGTTACCTCGAAGATGGAAGTTTAGCTGATTTTGCTACCTTGCTCACTTTTAGCGAACTATTGGTTACACTGTCATCCTCACGCGCGGTGGGGGAACTGGAGTTAGTGTGGGCCGGGAGGCCACAGATGTCGGACGTATGGATCATTACTATCCCACCCATTTTCACTCGATTTCCACCCTTTTTTCACCCGTTTTTTGCCAGTTTTTTCAACTCGACTTATGTTGCGCGCCGATCTTTAAGGGTTAACCATAAATTGTATCACAGCTCTCACACTCCGGCGGGGTCTAGGGTGTCCTATGTCAACTGACTGCACCCCCCCCCCCCCCCCTTTCCCTTGAAAGTAAACAAAAGTGACTGCAGGGCCACCTAGACCCTCTGCCTTAAAGCTATACATGGTAAGGAAGGTTTATCTAGAGCAACTGACAAGTATCTAGACAAAAATGTATGATTAGACGCCCACAACTGAGTGGACGCAATATCTTCTACTGAAAAAAAATTCAGGAAACGTAAAGAGGCTGCCCATTTGCGTAAATCGTGGGCCCGACCCACAACGCCGGGATTACTCTTTAATAACTTCGACCAGAAGAGAGGCTAATCGCCGTTTCAGTAAGCGTTTACCCGTACTTGCTACCCATAAAGCACCTTGGGGGTTGAGAGGAGCTACTCTCAAATATTTGGTTAGAGCTTGCACTGGACAAAGATTATGATGCACCTTTCCCCTTTTTAACGCCGGCACCGTGAACTCAGAAAACACGTGTGCACTATTCTTGGCTACAAATCCTGGGGAAGGTGCAATGTAAATACATTCATTAAGTCTACCAAACCTAAGGCAATTAGGTGTGTTACTCATCGCCGCCAGCTCAGACACTCTGTTCCCGGTGGCCAAAGCCAAAAGGAAAACAGCCTTTTTTAAGAGTAATGCAAAGTCTGCAGTATTTTGGTACAGATGAGAGTTAAGTAAAGACAAAGCTTTGTCCAGAGACCAAGTGGGCATGAGCTGACGGGGAGGTGGGCGGAGTTTAAAAACAAGCTCTCATAAAACCTGTTTCCTCCGCCACCGGTATGGAGAGACCTGTAAGGTCTAAAAAGGGCACTCTAATCGCAGTTAAGTGATTTTTTAACGTTACCACAGATAAATGTTTCTGCTCAAACAGATAATTTAAATAATTGAACACTAAAGCTACTGATGGCACAGTCTGTTCTGTTCTGATGATCCAAGAAGTAAAGGCTTGCCAATGTGAGTGATACTGTCGTTTCGTAGACTGAGTATATTGATTTAATAATTTATTGGTCACATCTCTACCGTATGGTGCTAGCCACTTCGCCTCCTGAATGTCCATAATGCAAAAGTCAGCGAGGTCGCTAGGTTGCCAATCGTGTCTAAGTGGAAATACCCGACCGGGAGCGACACCGGATGCGGGCACCACGTTTTCAATTGCTGGTACCACAACTGCGCCGGCCACAGGGGCGCGATTAGTGAGACTAAGCCTCGATAATCTCGTAGTTTGTTCACTACGTGGCACATTAGTGACGCATCTGGCGGCGGAAACAGATAGATGGAGCTCCATCTGTTCCAGTCTGTCACTAGGGCGTCTGGCCCCCCTGCCGGCGTTTTCGTCCGGCGGGTGAGGTATAGAGGGAGTTTGTGAGTCTCCTCGGACGCAAACAGATCCACTTGTGGATGGGAGAGCTCTGCAATCATTAGGTTGAAAATGGGTTGCTTGAGCTCCCATTCTACTGTCGTGCTCTGTCTCCGGGACAGAGCGTCTGCCCAGACGTTCGCTACGCCTGGTAGATAAGATGCGTGAAGATAAATGTCTAGTCTGTTGGCTAGAGTAAAAATCTCTTCCGACACGTTTAGCAACCTCCTTGACCTCGTTGATCCTTGTTTCTGAATACAGTGAACTGCGTTCAGATTGTCCATTCTGAAGGCCACCGACTTGCCCCGTAACGCAGGGCCGTGAGCCTGAAGGAAATACAAGGGGACTAGTAATTCTTTGACATTGATGTGAGAGATTTCTAAGTGGGACCAAAGCCCCTGACCCTGGTGCCCCTGATTTGACTGAAATCCCCACCCTATTGTGCCTGACGCATCCGTGTCTACCCATACCGTTGGTGGAGGAGAGGTCCATGACATTATTGAGTGCAACGTTTCCCTCTTTGCCCAGACCGCTAGTAAGGTGTGGATTAATTTCGGGATGGGCCATAATTTTCCCGCCGGTAAGAGTGGGAAATATTTGTTGCCTTCCAATATTAAGTGTTTTACTTTCAACCGGCCCAACATGACAGTTAGTTGAATCCAGTTGAGAGAGCCGACCAGAGACTCCCAGATCCTCCGCGTCGTAGTCAGACTGTGAAGAAACATGAACAGTTTCCTGCGAAACCTGTTGCGATTGTCCACACTCTGACTCAGAGTGAGAGCGGCCGTGTCCCAGACCAGCCCTATCCACTGAATTACTTGTGAGGGAACAAGGTTTGACTTTACCAGATTTACCTTGAACCCTAGAGTTTTGACATGATTTAAAATTATGTTGACATGTTTGATGCATAATTGTTGTGTCTCTGCCACCACCAGCCAGTCGTCTAGGTACCACAACACTCTGATCCCTTGTTTTAACAATGGCATCAGGGCTTGCCGGACTAATTTCATGAATAATCGAGGTGCTAGGTTCAAACCGAACGGCATCCTTTGAAAAACAAAATTTTGGTGCCTGATCCGTAAGGCCAAAAACCTTTGAAATCTTTTGTTGACCGATACGTGCCAATAGGCATCTGTCAGGTCTAGTGAACACATCCAACCTCCCGGCGGAAGTGTTAGCCTGATTTGGTGTACTGTTAACATTCTGAAAGACTCGTTGTGAATGTGAAGGTTCAGATAAGACAGGTCTACGACCGGTCTCATCTGAACACTGTCCCTTTTGGGAACCAAAAATAGTTTGGACGTGAATACAGGGTGATTTGGGGGGACCGGGATGATGACATTCTTGGCAATCATTTCCTGGACCAGTGACTCCACCTCTAAAGAAACAAAATTCGCCGTTGTCGGCTGACGTAAGCGAGGTCGCCGGAGCCACTGCCAAGTGATGCCTTTGCGTGCCACCATCCGTGCCCAAATGTTTAATGGCCATGCTTGGCGACACGTTCGGAACGACCCAGTTAGCAGACAAGGGTTCGCCGGCTGTACTACCCTCGGGTCCTCCGGCCTTAAGGTTGGCACCGGGAGTGAGAGAGACTTTAGTTTTTTGATGGTGGGGTTGGTGGTGCTGGACGCTTCGCCGGCTGGCTGGTGTTGGCCGAAGACTGGCCCTGACCTGGCTTAATATGGCCGCGTCCTCTCTGACCTGAAAACTTACTCTGTCTATGCCTGTACTGACCTTGGGGGGAGTGGGAGGACTTAGGCGGAAGAAAGGGCTTAGATCCCCCTGGCTGAGCTTTAGCGGTTGGCCTGGGTTTGGGGAAGTTAAAGGCAGGTTTCTTAGAAGGGGTGGGACTTCGTTTAAAGGCCTGCGCCATATTGAATACCGTTCGCCACACTTCAGGGGACATTAACGAGGGAGTAAGCACTGGTGACATGACCACCTGATTCGCAATGCGATCAGGCAGTTTGCGAACTAAAGACATTCTGAGATCTTGTCTTGCTCGTACCGCCTCAAGCAAGGCGGTGCGTATGTCACCCAGAGATTGGATTGACGACTGGAGTAGCAGTCGCCGGGATAATTCAACCGATCTTCTGGCATCCGCGTCTGCGATTGCCTGAGTGGACCGAAGTAAAGACTTAGCTACCTGTTGAGACACTATGTACTGAGAGAACAGGCGAAAAGCTTTCCCCCTTAGCCTAAATTCTCGGTCTAGGTGAGTTGGGGTAGGGGTAGTGAAAGGGTCTTTTAGCTCACAAAGATTAATCTTAGGGGCAGCTAGGAAAGAAAACAAAGCTGACGGGACTCCGCCGGCAGAACATACCGGCATGGAGAACCACGAATGAGTATCTTGAGGGATCTGGTGGGAAGATTTGGAAGTAAATGTGGTTGCAAAGTTTTGAGCCTCTATCTCCCAATCTACCCAAGGTCCTGGACCCAACTGCCCCACCTTCAAGACTGGATTAGCTGCTTCGTCTGTGACGGTTTGTAAATCAAGTTCAGGAGTGAGAGCTGACAGTCTTAATGTCATTAAACCCATCCAGCTTAGACCAGTCTGAAAACAATTTTGAAGCTGAGGTAGGGGGTAAAGCTGGCTTAGTAGCATACACAAAATAGTCTTGGTGATAATAACTAGGTATAGCCTTTATGTTAACATCTAGTACATTTCCCAAAATATCCAAGGCCCTTAATTTCTTTGATTTATTGCCCTGGATGACCCACTCACGCGGTACTGGGAGTTCCCCTGACAAGGTAGGTTGGGCGAGCTCTGGTTTAGTGGGGGTCAAAAGGACCCATGACTCGTCTGGTCCATAAAGCAAGGGCATAGCTACCTTTCTGAGAGGCGCCTTGTCTAGAGGGGGTGGATTGACATCCGTTATAACCTTTACATTCGAAGTGGTCAATGCCGCCGTAGCAGGCCTAGTAACCACTGATGGTGACAGAGTGGGGGGGTTAGGGATCTTAGATAATAGTCCATGAGCCAGGCCAGATATCGGTACCACCTGGGGTGACTAAACACGAATGGTACTAAAATGTTTATAGAGTGACTGTAAGTACATTAAGATATGATAGCCTTCTCGCACTGGTAGCTTAGTCTAATTTTTTTGATGCAATAGGGGCGCTACCCAAAAATAAAGATTTTTAGCGTGACGCTCGGCGTTTTCCTCATTTTCTTTAAAATCCATCACACAATCATCGCGAAACTTTGAACACCTATGTAGAATTATATTCTCTACCAGAGTTGTTCCTAGGTATTTTTCAAATTTCCTCATATTTCGGAATATACTCTATATTTTGGGTATTTTCCTCTAAATCTAGAATAAATCCTTAAATATGGGGAACATTGAAAAATATATTCTAACAGCTCTTGTAGCTTATTTGATTCTCTACAAGAATTATTCCGATGTGTATTTCAAGTTTCTCCATATTTAGGGGTTTATTTCATATTTGGGGATTTTTTGTTATATTTTGGGGATAATTTATTATTGGAAGGAGCAAACATATGTAGAGTGGTTTCCATGTAATGTGTTTGTTTGTTCATGGTTTAATGGTGATATTTTTTGCAGGTGTGTGTCGACTGTTTGACGGCAGGATGGAACCATCTGCGAGGAAGAGAGCACGGATCGACTGTATCATCCACTGCTCTGATGATGACAGCGATGCTCTGGTGTCACCACAGGATTTGGACTCCTGGAACACATTGCTCAGGGCTGCAGAAATCAGGCAGCATGATCCAGTCCTGGAAGCAGCCAAGGGCCTTGAAGAAGGAGGAATACCACACATACATTATCACCGTAAATGTCGTAGTCTCTTTACAATGAAGAAGTCACTGGATTCTATCCTTGCCAAGGGTGTCAAGATAGAATCAGCAAGCGTCGACCCCAGGAGGAGGGCATCAAGGGATGCCCCTAGTACTAGCAGGGTGTATGCCAAAGTATGTATCTTCTGCGAGAAGTCAAGCAAGTACATAAAAACAACAAAGACAAGGGAGCCACTCATACAGTGTGTTGAGCTACGAGCAGATGAGAAGATTCGCAGAGCAGCAATAAGGAAACTCAACCAGAGAATCCTTGGTTTAGTTAGCAGAGACCTTGTTGCTGCAGAGGGTCACTACCACAAGTCGTGCTACAAACTCTTCACAAAAGATGATTTCCCAGCGGCCGCCAGGTCGGGTGCAGGTGAAAATCAGGAAGAAAGCGAGGAAGCACGCTACGAAGAGGTTGAGACAGAAGCCCTCGAGGAACTCTGCTTGTATATAAGGACCAAATTATTCCCCAACCCAGAGGTACTGCCTATGACAAACCTCACATCTAGGCTTGAGAGATCCATGATGTCCCGTGGTATTATCCAACTGAAACCAGCGACAAAGAAACATGTTCGCCGAAAGATTGAAACCGAGTTTGGAGAATCACTACGCTTTGTCCCAGATGAGAAAGGAAAGCTTCTAATCTATCCACGCAGCCTCTCAATGGACGACCTTGCCCGGCAAGCACACAAAATGGCAAAAGACCTGCAAGAAGCAAGAGCAGCTAACTCTGAAGATGTCTTAACCAAAGCAGGAATGCAGCTGAGGAATGAGATCAATAAACAAGATGTGAGTCAGCCATGGCCTCCCGATACAGATCAGAATGTCATTCCTGCAGCAGTCACTCAATCCCTGCACACCCTGCTGACAGGAGAGTGTGAGTGTGAAACTCCCTCTGAAAGAGCTCAACGTCTTGCCACTTCCTTTGGCAGTGACTTGGTCTTTGCTGTTACCAGTGGCAAGACAAAACCACCCAAGCACGTACTGCTGACCAATGCTGTAAAGTCTTTGACAGGAAACACAGAACTGATCCGAACTCTGAATCGTCTTGGTCACTGTGTGTCTTACTCAATGTTTGAGGAGATCGATACAGCCCTTTGTACCCTTTGTATGGAATGCTCAAAGGATGACATTCCACTGCCAGCAAACATCTACCCTGGTGTGTTCACAACCCTGGCCTGGGATAACATTGACCGACTTGAAGAGACCCTAAGTGGAGCAGGTACTTCTCATAGAGTCAATGGCATTGCTGTCCAGTCCAAGGTTGCAGGCTCTGTGCCAGAGAAAGTCCTGCCAGAGATTACCAAGTCCAAGATAAGAAGCATCACTCAGACATCATCAATGCTGCCAATATACAATGTTGGGCGGCGGGCAGGGCCACCTAGGATTGAGACTGCGTATGTCGACACTACCAAGGAAGTCCAGGATTCAAAGACAAAGAACCATATCTGGCTTCTTACTCGAATGTCAGACCATGAGGACCAGTCCATCAGCAGTTGGACTGGGTTCAACATCAAAATGCGCAGAGACACTGCAGTGGTTCAGGACACTGTAAGCTACCTGCCCACTATCAATGCTCCCGCAACAGAAATGTCCACCGTTAATGAAATCTTGGAACAAACGCATGCTATCATGCAGTCCTTACAGCTTAACAAGATTGTGTGCGTGTTTGATCAAGCACTCTATGCCAAAGCTGCCGAAGTTATCTGGAAACAAGAGAAGTTCAAGAACATTATCATCAGGATGGGCGTCTTCCACACAATCTGTAATCTCATCTCCACCATAGGAAAGAGGTTTCAAGATGCAGGTCTTAGAGATCTGTGTGTGGAATCAGGTATCATCGCAGAAGGATCAGTGTCAGGAGTGATGAACGGCAAGAGGTACAACAGAGCAGTGAGACTACACAAGCTCGTGTATGAAGCACTGATGAGGCTTGCATGGAAAGGCTTCCTTTCATGGCTAGAAGAAAACCATTCAAGGGACATACACCATCTAGATGAAACACTGAAGGACATCAACAGCTTTCACAGCAATGTGTCTCAGGGACTCTTTCAAGAGCTGATGGAGAGTGAATCATGCACACATATCATGAAGCTTTTCCAAGTTTATCTTGAGACCCTCAGAGATGAACACAACCTCTCATCATTCTGGATGTCATACCTGGACATGGTTGAGATCATGCTGGACTTAATTCGAGCCTCCAGAGAAGGCAACTGGATGCTCCACCTAGGAGCAATCCGACAGATGATACCGTGGTGTTTTGCCTATGACAAAGTGAACTATGCCCGGTTCCTAACCTACTACTATGCCTTGATGTCTCGACTGCCCATTGAACACCCAGAGGTCCATGAACACTTCATGCAAGGTGGCTTTTCGGTCCAGATCGGTAGCAAGAATCCCTTTGGACGGATCCCTGTGGACCAGACAATCGAAGAGACGATCAACAAAGACACCCAGACACCAGGGGGCACAAAAGGCTTCAGCCTGAAAGGCGGAGCTGTCGCCAGGTACTACCTGACATCGGAGTATCGCAGCAGGTACTTAAGGCAGCTCAGGACTATGGTAGTAGGCCAAAAGTATACTGACTTCAGCCACCCAGACCTACAGATGCCCAGGATTAGAAGATATGAGGCCGATGTCCAATCTTTAGTTCAACTGATGGAGACCAGCTGGTTGAACCCCTTCAACGCAGAGCAAGAAGATCTTGTCAGTTTGTCAACTGCGACTATGGCACCACCAGAAGTTGTCAAAGACCTTCTAGGGGCCTACAGAATAGGAGAGGATGCATATCAAGCCTTCAAGGAAGAGCGCCTGGAGATCGATACGCCAACTATACAGTTTCATGACACGATGACGAAGACGAAACTGAGAACGTTCACTAACATCAGAATGAAGCCACGCTCACAAGACCATGCCAAGGAGGTTATCTTAAAGGCTGACAGGAACCTATTTGGCCAGATGATCCTTGTTGCCGAGAACAGAAAGCTCAAAATGAGTGATGTCTTGGCTCATCCCCTGGGGCCTTTGCCTTGGGCACTTGCCAGCGGTGATGGGTCTCTCCGCAAGACCAACAAGGCTGCCCTCGCAAAGGAGTTAGAGAGGAATGTTTCTCCTGCAGAAGTGATACCCGAGCCCTCTGCTACCATAATTGATGGGATGAGCCTGGTCCACAAACTGAAGGGAAACGACAAAACTTTTTCACAGCTTGCAGGTACAGCACTGAGTCACGCTGTTCATGAAGGTGCTAAGAGCAGGCGCATTGATGTTGTGTTTGATATCTACAAGGAGACATCCATCAAGGATGCAGAACGAGCCAAAAGAAGTGCAGGCACAGGAATTCATTTCAAGAACATTCAACCTGGGCACAACATCCAGCAGTGGAGAAAGTTACTCGGTAGTTCCTCCAACAAGGCAAGTCTTATCAAGTTCTTGGTAGAAGAATGGAAGGCACCACAGCACAGGGAGAAGCTCAAGGACAAGGAGCTGTATGTCACATGTGAGCAGCGCTGCTTCAAGATCACCAAAGAGCAGTGGGAAGAGGCTCCTGAGCTTAAGTCAACTCAAGAAGAAGCAGACACACGCCTTCTTCTCCATGCACTTCATGCAGCAGAATCTGGGAACAAGTCTGTCATCATCACTGCAGAAGATACAGACGTCATGGTGTTGTGTCTTGGCATGTGCCACAAGATCCCATCCCATCTGTTCCAGAAGTGCGGGACGAAGAACCGGACAAGATTCCTGGATATCACCACACTGAGCCGCACACTGGGAGGCAGCGTGTGTGATTCATTGATTGGTATGCATGCCTTTACAGGCTGTGATACCATCAGTGCATTCGCTGGCCGAGGGAAGATGACGACACTCAAGCAGGTGAAGATGGACAAGACATACCAGCATGCTTTTCACGAACTTGGACGCTCATGGGAAGTGTCTCCTGAACTCTTTGAGAAGCTACAGGAAATCACCTGCCACATGTACCTACCATCTACCCACACAACTAAGGTAAACAAGCTTCGGTATGAGCTGTTCTGTGCAAGACGTGGAGAGGTAGAGTCAAGTCAACTCCCTCCTTGTGAGGACTGCCTCTTCATGCATGCACTGCGTGCAAACTACCAGGCTGCGATCTGGAGGAGAAGTCTTCAGAGCCAGCCATTTGTTGCGAACCCAACAGACTGCGGTTGGACGACAGATGAGGACGGTAAGCTTGCCGTCAACTGGATGCGAGGCTCACCAGCACCAGATGCTGTTATGCAGCTACTGTCTTGCAAGTGTGTGCGGTCATGCGAACTCCCTAAGTGTACTTGCCTCAGCAATGGTCTAAAATGCACGGACATGTGCAGGTTACAGACATGTCAGAACAAGGCTATTGAAGAAGAGCCGGTGGCACAACAGTCAGATTCCGAGTCTGACGTAGATGATATTTAGGAGTAGTAATTTGCCATAATAGTATGTACAAGCCCATGGCATGCTTAGTGTGTATTTACAGGACTTGTATTAAATGTGACAATTACTATATGCATTTTGTTGACATTTAGGCATTCCTGTCCCCAAATTTGACATTTTAAAAAAATTCGGAATTTTCGGTAGGGTATGTCTATTCAAGAAGTGATAACGACCATTAAGCTACCAATGTGCAAGGGCTATCATATCAAAACATAAACTAGAGACATGTAGCAAGCTAAAAACACCTAAGAGAATTAGTCACCCCGGGTGGTACCGATATCCCAAAATTCGGGTCTTGGCTCATGGACTATAAAGCAATAGAAGCCATCAGAGGCCGTACCGTAGAACTTGTCGTGGGAGCCCCCAAGTCCACTGTGGGAGTTTCCTGTTGTTGGCCAAAAAATTTAGATAAAGCATGACTAAGTAGCCCATCAATTTCCTGCGCAGTGACAAATTGAGTTGATGATGAACTTACTGGTGAATCATTAATATCCTGCGCGGCGTCTAAGCCTGAACCTGACTCTTGCCCTTCCATCTCCGAAATTATTGAAACCTCGTCTTTCTCCTCCTGATCCTCCTGAGAAGACCCCGCCGAAGCTGGGGTACCTTGCTGCCAAGATAAGTCAGGAATAGAGGATGGGATCGCCGCGTCCCTGTGGACGTCAGCTACTGTGTGACTCGTTTGAGTCGGAAGTGGGTGGTCAGACCCTGGCTGAGCAAATCGCCAAACACCGAGGCCCTGGCCTACACTCTCTTGGGAGTCTGAAACATTCTCAATCACTGATCCCCCTGAACTCTCCATTTCCAGGGTTAAAATATTAATGGGTAAATCCTCTTTAGGGACAGGCACCGCACTGGACCCTTGAGACCTAACACAAACTCTGTCTGGGGTAGAGGTACGATGAGAGGCACTAGAAGCTGGTGAATGTAGGGAGGTCTTTCGTTTATGGGAATCCTTTTTGGAAGATTTATGGCTACGGTGTGACCGTGAACTACTCTTTGATTTGGAGGATTCATCGCCGTGACCACTGGTGGAACTTTCCGTCCTACTCTTCTTACTCGATGGTGAAGAGGCAAGACTAGATGACTGGCGTCTGAGAGGTGACCTAGACCGAGATCTCGCCCGAGACGAGGAGGCGGACGCCGGGGGTGTAGGCTCTCTTGGACGTTTCGGAGTAGCAGCAGAAGACACAGAACCCTGACCAGTCTCCGCCGGCTTATGACAAGTGACTCGAGAGGAACGTTTAGGGGGAGGGTGTTCAAAAAGCAATCTATCCCAAAGAGGGACGTTGTCACATTGAAGTGACTTATGAGCAACAATCGTAGTGTATGCTGACATCTGTTGCCTCACTTCTCTTAACGCGACCGCCGCGGTCTTATCATTGTCGCATAGGACCTTGACAGCTAATTGGGAGCAAAAAGAACAATTACGCATGACCCACAGACCCCTTGAACGGTCTAGACATTTAACACACTTTATGCAAAGAGTATGCGCAAAAATAGGGATACCGGCACAGGTAGGGGTAGTGCATAAAGCAAAGACTGGGGCCAAGGTCGCCATGACAGAGACTGGTGGGGAAAACTACCGCCGGGTCTGTATTGGTCCGCCGGAGCCCAGCTCTGGAAAAAAATAAAATTTTCAGGAATTAATGCTCATAAGGTTAACCCAACATGTTCGCACACAAGTGTTAATAACCCACCGGGTAACGAGATGTAATGACACAACGATCACAGCTCGCTACGCGGCGGAGCTCAGAATATCTAAACATATCTTTTTAAGAAAGTGAAGAATACCCTCTGACATAATATAACGGTCCAGCATGGCGTTAATAGTCTTTCTGGTGGTGACTGTCTCCAGATTCAATTTTGGAACAAAAACAACCCCCCATAAAGACGCCGGCCCTTGAAATATTTTATTAGAATAACACAGGGCAGGCTGATACGAGATCTGATTTCTAACGAATTGTCACAAAAAGATCGCCGTAAGTATGAAGGCGGCGATACCTATACGTATCCCTAAAATAAGTGGTTAAATCGAAATTGAATTTGTAAATTCCTTATTACCTCCACCCAGGAGCACCCGCCGGGTGTAAAAACGATGTTAACCCCCAATTGAACCTTCAATCGCCGTAAGTGTAAAGGCGGTGATACATAACGTATCACTTAAAATGGATCGGTTAACTAACTGAATGACTTAGTTGTTCATCCCACCCTACCAAGGTACACCCGCCGGGTGAGATGTCAAAACGTTAACCCCATAAGTTCCTGTCCCCACTTCTTTGTAAAAGATCGCCGGGGAGAAAAGCCCTTAACAACAGCTAGGTTTTTTCTTGTGGTTTGTAAAACCGGGTAGAAAAACTTCATAACATATGTTCGCATGAACAATGTTTTTTGATGGGTACAGCCATTCCGCCGGGAATCAAAGGGAGCCTGAAAACAGGCACCAACACAGGAGACGCAGTCCTGGAGAGCCACAGACACCTCATCGCCGGGGACACAAGCCTGTGTTGAAACCACGTGTGGCCCAACACGGCTCTCGGCCGGGTTTTTATCAAGGTGAAACCGAGAAAAAACCCGCCGGAAGGAAACCCACCCCGTTCAGACACCATCTGAACGAACAACGGACACGAAGGAAAGCCACGCACGACTAGCCTAAGTCCACACAATAATCCGTGGAATTAGCCAATACACAACTAAACCAGGAAACAAACATAGTCCGAGGAATTAGCCAATACACAACTAAAACCCGGATACACATGACACAGTAGGGCATATTTATAAAAATAAACAATAACACTTGTACATGTGGCAAAGCTACGAGCGGCTGGCTAGGCCTAAGTAGACGGCATAAGAAATGTTGAAATATACACAAAACACTGGAAATATAACAACAGGAACCACCGCCAACACACCACTGTAGCAAAAACTTCCGGCAAAGGGAAGACTGACTCGGGACCCAGAAAAAACTTCACTAAGTGAAGAAAAATACGCTGGGAACGTCAGTAAGCAAAGCTTACCTCATCAGAAAGATAAAAGGCAGCAATAATTAACGCGTAATGAAAGCCGCCTGCATCACAAGCTAACTCAACTGTGAAACGATCACAAGTCCACAACAGGACCACGAGGGTACATCCGAAATAGATGCCCCAAACACACGACCCAAAATACACTGCACTGCGGGCAACCAGCCCAGGACACTCCTGCTACGCATATCCTAACCTTACTCGATACATCCCGGAGTAAACAAATGAGAAAAAACTTACTAGGGACGCAGCAAATGCGGAACCAGCGGAGCGTGGGGAGACACGTCCGGGCAGGCTGAGCGCAGAGCAGAGAAGGAAGAATGACGCCTGAATCAGCGTCTGGTCAGAGATCCACACAAGTACATCCACAATATGATGGAAAGCTTATTAGATAGTTATTCTTATTTTGTTTTTGTTTTTATTTTTTTACGAAGTTTTTTCTTAGTGAGAACCCAATTCATAATGACTGAAGCCATGAGTGAGGTCGCGTGCGCTCATGATGAAGGCTCCTCAGTTTTTAGATGCTCTGCGCGGTAGATTCAAACTACGGCGGATTAGTGTTTGAAGAGGATGCCTTATGTTATAGGCATGTTCGTCAATGATGGAGGGGCCACTAATAAATGAGGACGGGGAAGCATGTCATGTGAACCTGTTGAAGGAGTTTGTGAGGCGCCCACCTGAACAGCCTACTGTCCCTGTGTTGGTCTGCAGCGGCCAAGGTGGAGAAGGAGAGGGGGGCAGTGAGGCACAGGTGGAGGAAAGTTGGGATTGTCATGTCTCGGCGGATCAGTGGGCGGGGAACACGAGTCAGGTGGCTGTGGAAGCGCTTGAGCACCTGCCTGAGCAACAGCGTGCAGCGATCCAGCACCTGTTCTGTTTATACCCCACTGTTTTTGCCGAGCACCCAGGCCTCACAACTCATGCGGTGCACGATGTTCCGCTGGCAGGTCACTTGGGTGTGAGTAAAACGTTGGCCACGTTGTCTAAGTTGTTCAAGGTGGGCGACGAGGCTTTGGCATGATTGTCAGTTCAGGGTCGACCCATGGCTGCTAAGCGTGGTGGTCAGTATCAGGACATTAAGCAGATTGGTGAGGTTAACTATGGATTAGATACGCCCGACCATCGCATAGCCTCCCACTGCTGCCCTATAAAAATGCAACAGCCCTACCATAGACCGACTGTATCTGGCTGTGGCGCTGAAGGTGGTGATGCTGCGCAGGCAGGTGTAGCCGCAAGGAATGCGGGGGTGCGCATGTACGGTTTCGGCGGGGAAGCCTTAGCACTTATGAACTATGGGAGTGACTGCACAGGTGGTACAGATTGTCCGTCTCATGACCTGGCTGTTTTAGGGACAGAGGTGGAGAAGGAGGGAGACTATAGTTTAGAAACTGCGGTCCCGGCTGGGTTGTGGGAGGGCAAAGCATGTTGTTCTTCGAGATAAGTTGCAACCTCTTGTTCCTAAGCGCCAAGAGAAGTTGTTTACTAGGCTGTGGCAGTACGACTACGTGTTTGTTGATTCTCCAGGCCTGATGTCCGGGGGGGCACCCGACATAGAGGCTGGAGACAGTGCAAAGCTCAAATTGGCTCCCTACCGTATAAATCCTGCTCAACAGCCTGTCGTAAAATCAGAGCTGGACTACATGTTGGAGAAGGGTCTGAGGGATAAGGGATATCGTGAGTGGTCGTTGCCAGTGACGTTGCAACCTGAGTTGAGTGGCAAGATCCGTGTTTGTGTTGATTGCAAGAGTGTTGGTGCATTATCCCTGACAGATGCCTATACATTACCCAGAGTTGACGATCCCATAGGCCGCATCGGGGCTGCCTCGTTTATCACTAAGGTGGAAATAGTGAAAGGTGATTGGCAGGTCCTGTTGCCGGCGAGAGCGAAGAGAAGTACCAGTCTTGTGATGGACTGGGCAGTTTATCAGTGTCAGGTGTTGTTTTGCTGCCGGAACACAAGTTGGATGTGTGGCATGTTAAGGGCACTGATAATGTTCTGGCTGATTGTTTGTCACGGGAGGGTATGTTTTAAGGAGAACCCTCGCCGTTCAGTCAGTGTTGGTTTGAGTTTGGAGAAAAATTAGGCTTGCCCCTGTAGTGCAAAACCGCCAAAAACACTATTAAAATAATACAAAAACCTCACATAAAAACTCTTTCTTTTGATAGTATTCGTGCAGTATGTTACAGCAAGAATCTAAGACATTCTGAGTTTTTGTTCTTAGTAGGCTAGGCTTGGTGAAGCTTGCTCGTTGAGCGTAATATTGTTAAGTGATACTATTATTTTGGGGAAGTGTTGTGTAGATTTTTTTTTACATAATGAAGTGTTTTTACGTTTATGATTGTGCCTTGTTTTTCACAACTTGGGGAGTAGCTGGGTGATGCGGGGTTTGTGGGCATTCTGTCTGGTCAGATGTGGCGTTTACCTGAGGTTAAAACGTCCCACATCTTGGGCGGGGTGTTAAGCTGGCCAACTTGCCAGAATGTACTCGTGACTCGCTAGCACTCGCCACGGCAGTGAAATGGGCTATAATAATCGTAGAACGATATTCTTTCTTTCTTAGTATTCATGTTGTCATAGACAGATCAATGTTTGCCTTTATTCTTGTCTGTGACACTTAGAAGTACTTTATATCCATAGTAGTGATTATAATATGCAGCGCGTGAGAGAGAGAGTTGGAGAGCGAAGAGGCAGTGTGTGTGCGTATGTACGTGTGCATTCCTCGCTCGGTGGGCCCACTCGCTCGCTATTGGACGGCGGGCCTAGCGTGGTATATGACGTCAGCTTGTCCCTGTGACGTAGTGGCCTGTGGTTGGTCGCCGCTCTCCTAGCCCAGTGGTCGGGCTCCTTCCCTCCTTCTCTCCTCAGAGCATGGCATTGAGCGCTTGGTCCTACATGTCCCTCGCATTCTGTCTGACATCTAACCCCCTTTACTACTGTTTCTCTCTCTGAACTTCTTCTTTTCCATACTTCTTATCTTTATTCAATTACCCATCCCTTCTGGTTCTCGCATACGACTTCCATAGTCGGCCAGTCGTATTACCAGCGCCTGTTCTCACATATATGTTTTGCACTAGCTTTAGAGGTTATTAGAATCATAGTCATAGGGATTCATATTATTAGGTGCTTCTAATTACAGTAGGCTCACATATCTCGATCAATCTCATCTCGATATTTCGCATCTCGATGCCACCTTCAAGCTCTCCCCAATCACAAATCTCGATGAAAAAACGTTAATCTCGATAGCTAATAGCTAAATATCGATGCTAGATGCTTATATACTAATATAAACAGATTAATCTTGACCAAATCGATGTGTGAACCTCACAGTCATTGTGTTTTGTTCACCTGTATACTAATGTACCGCTAGTATCGATCGTCTCAAGCGGTAGTCTAACCTGTCTCTGCCGCTTTCATTTACGTAGTAATATAAATTACTTTACCATGTTTTAATATACATTATTATTTGTATGAGGAAAATCTAATATATAATAATAGTAAAGACAAAAGAAAACTTGATTAAACTTTATACCATGGAAAATTTATTGAAGTCGGTAGATCTAGCGGCCACTTGGTGTACCAGTCACACATCCGCCATTCGCTTGAAAACTTGTATTGTGTAGTCGTCTACCTGGACCTTTTTTTATCGCATTCATAAAATGCCGGTACTAGTGGTGACAGGGTGAGGGAAGCAATTGCAAGAATTGTTGACGGTGACTGTGCGCCGGGTGCGGAGACGCAGTAACCTAACTGCGTTCGCCTCGGAACCAACAATCAACCACACAAACCTCTTTATCAATAAATATAAGGTAAAAATAAAACTCTTTCATTATTAATTTTATCTATTTTAACATATTATATATATTGCATGTGATTGTGGGGGGCAAATGTGAAAATTGACAGATTTGATGTAGGTTAGTCGGCAAGTGGCTGGAACCGATTGTATTTTTTCCCATAAGAAGTTAACTTCGCATCTCGATATTTCGAATCTCGATCGGTATTTGTGGGAACCAATTATGATCGAGATTGGAGATTCCACTGTATTTGGTTGTTCTTTATTACTATTTAATGCTAGACAGTGGAGGGTATCTTTGGTCGTTGTCTGAGTTATGTATATGGCAAGTCAGAGCCTGTACGACTTCGACGGAGCTAGGTAGCCTGTAGTACACCCTAGTGCATATTTTCCTTTGCGAGCTTAGCAGTATACAAGCGAAGGGCTTTTGCCTACTCTTGCTTGTATGCTTGCTAACTCATTTTGTTGACCTTTGAGGAGCGCCAGGGTAAGACCAGATACTTGAGATCTGGACTAACCAAGAGAGCCTCCTAGTCACTTAACGTATAGATAAGGTTAATCTGTTCAGGGGAGACAGTAGGCTGCGAGCATGCTTGAGCTCTGCCTAGGCTCCCTGTACCTTTATGCCACTGCTAGACTTTATTAGTAAGAAAGACAGCATATTGTTTATTAACTTTAACTGCGTATGCTTTAGCAATTATTCACGTATTGTTTTAGCCTAGGTTGATGCATAGTGCACAACCTAGTATGGCTGTTACTTTGGCTAAGGAAGTACTGTTTTTGAGTTGCTGTTGTTAGTGCTGTCACAGAGTTTTTGCACTCTCTTGTTCCCATATATATATATATCCTACTTGTTGGTGTATTTAATGTTAGTCTTAGTAATCAGAAACTTGGGTATTAAAGTGAATATGTTATGACAAGATACATAAGTGGAAAAAGTACAATAAGAATAATTAGATAAATGGGTATGAAGTAATTATACACGCTTTGGTGTCCTGCCCCCCTGCATTATTCTTGTTCTATATTCGACGAGCATCTTAGAGCATCAGACGTTTTCAGAAGATTCCATATCGGTTTGCTGTAGGACTAGACTTCAAGTGTTTTCATAGAGCATTGAAGAGTTTTAGTGCTGAGTTCAGACGCACACTAAAGTTAACGTAAGCATATAATCTTTTATTAAATCTTGTCATAGTTAATTTAAGCATTGTTATTACTTGAGAGCTTTTTATTAACGTAATTACTCTTGTTGTGAGTAGGCTTTGCCGTCACCGGAAAGCCTTTGTAGAAGTACACTTAACCCAGTTAATTGATACCCCGTTATCCAGTAGATTAACTCTGGAGGGTTTAAGTGTTTTGTTCACCGGCTTAATAGTTCGAGGGTTTGGAATTAGCGTACTGTTGTTGCAGATCTACCCTATCTTATAGTCCAATATTAAGTGCCCTTGTTTATTTCGTTGTGCCGGTCGTAACAGTATTTATTCCAAGCTGCCTTAGTGCGATCAATGCACGGTACATGAAATAAGCATTGATTATGTGCTATTAAGGGAATTTGATGACATCTCTCTGTTGAACACCCCTGGATGTGTTCCGGCGGTGGTGTGGAGGGATGTTGTTGCAAAGACGCCATTCGCTTGGAGGAAGGACCTGGTGTGGCGAATCCCGGGAACTCGCACTCGTCTTCCAGCGTGAAGTAGGACCTCGAGTGTAGAGGTGACAACCCAGGGGAGATTCCGTAACCTGAGTTGGGTAATCTATCGTTAGTCTTGGTTAAAGTTGATTATGTCACAATTGTTGAGAGAAAGAATCAACCCTGGAATCTTGTAATGCTGATTTATACTAGATTCCTATTAATTATTGAATACAATTCCCTTTAAGTGTGCCACTGTGTGAAGATTAAACATGGAAAATTCTGGTATCCCATTTAATTTATAGTGACCTTATTGGCTAGTGGTAATTAACAAAAAATGTTTACTAGTTAAACCCAGTAGTATATTGCACGTAGGACTAATAACTTCGAATCTGCAATTTGGATGTTCGGTTGATAACCTGGATTTTTTTTATTGTATTCTGTTAATAAGAGTTAGTTTGTACTCACTCGTGTTGATACGAGAAGTCGGAATTTGGGGCGGAGTGGAGGCGAACAGGGCCTCTCACTCCGGCTTCCGGTGGGGGGGGGTCTGGGTGGGGAAGGAGTGCTGGTAACTAGGGTAACACGAGAGCTCCGGCTTCTGTAAGAGTCTCCAGGCAACCGGAGTGTGTCCAGCTCTTCCTTGTCTCATCTGGATAATAATAAATATTATTAACTACTAGAGTTAAAAAATAACTTATTTTATATTGAGAATTACTAGAGGCAAGTGTATAATATTCAGAATTTAGACGACTGATTTATCTCAAACCCCCTGTCAAGTTTATCCTTGTTTTGATATTCTAGGTTGTTAGTGAACCGGATAAAATATGAATCTTTAATATAATTGCTCCCGGAGTTATCGTAGCCCTCGGTGACCCGGAGTTAGTAGAAATTTGTGAAGGAAAGTTTCCTAACTCCGGGGCCCCGGAGATTCCGTGTGTATATTTTTTGCGGGTAGCATAAACTAATGTTCTCTTAACAAAGAGGACCCAGATATCAGGCGGAGTTAAGCACAACCCGGAAAAACTCCGAGTGCCTGATAGGTTTGAGGTGTATGACAAGGCACCTTGTATCAGTAAAAAGGTAGGTAAAAATACCCGGAGTTTCGTAGATAAAAACTAGAGAACTCCGGCAGAGTAGGCACCAATAACAGATACACAAATGAGGCCCCATCCTCTGCCTACTCTGCTACCCCCCGGACTTCAAAAAGAACACGGGGATCTCCTAGTGACCGGAGATATAAATAAGCCCGGTCTAACACTAACCGTCCTAAAAGGACCGGAGTGCGACTCCCAAAAAGGGGCCCAACTGAAGGTTGGTTCATAGCTTAAAAACATAAAAACTTGCAAGGATATGCTACGTTGGCATGTGTGAAAAATAATTACATGTAACAGTATCATAACAGAACAATATAACTCTGCTTCCGCAACAAGACAGAAAATCTGGAAAGTACAGAGACTATGAAGACGTAAGAAATAATAGTCTAACATTTTGTATATATAAAGTGCAAAATAAAATACATCGTAAAAACTTATTAAAATGTAACATTAAAAACTCAATGGCAAGAAAACATCAAAAGAATGAAATTTGAAGCCCCTAAAATTTTCGATAAGAAATTACAGAAAATGTGATCGCCCTCGTCCGCCATTAAAAAGTAAACGAACGCGCGACGTTTGGAGAAAAGTTAGGCTATCCGTACGAAAAGTTGAGACGAATAGAAACGACGATTGATCAAAAATATACTAATAATGGATAGTTAGAATTAAGAATATTGAATTTGGAGATTGGAAAAGCATAAATGGACTATAGGCAAAGGCCTAGGCTAAAATTGGCGACTGATAAAGACAACTAACGAAGTCTAAACAACTGAAATCGAGGCATTCTAACTAACCTGGCTTACATAACATAATGTAATAATATAAAGAGGAAAAGAAAGAAATATAGTAACTAATAATAATAATAATGTATAACGATAATGGTCGTAGCATGTGGTGCGTCCCGTGGAAGGTGTCAGCTCTCTGGAAATGCTCAATATAAACATACATATCTATGATGCCTCCTTACTACAAGATAACATACACTCATAGAGAGTTCAGGAGGCGGATCAACGATGAAGAGTAGCATTTCTTGAAGCACTAAAACACGCACATCCTTCCTCACGGGATGCGACCACAAGATGGACGTATAACCCCAGCGTGTCCAGCTGGGAGATGCGTGCAAGGGAAGAACTGTATAGCGGCGCGCTAATTGATTTAGTAAGACAACATTCATAGTTTCTAACCCTTACTCATAAAAATGTTCTCAAGGGAAGAACTGTATAACGGTGCGCTAATTGATTTAGTAAGACAACATTCATAGTTTCTAACCCTTACTCATAAAAATGTTCTTTCTTTTTCTAATGGTTACCTTTTTTAATGACGTTCCCTAGGAACTAAGTAAAGGGTTTCACCCTAGGATGTACTTTTTATATATTTGGGTCGCGTTATGCTTTCTCCGGGACCCTCACGGGGGTCACCGGGGAGCCCTTATATATACAAGGCTCTCACGTCATTGACGGAGAGAACCATTACTAAATATATATACTGTACTATTATTAGTGGCCCCCCCTTCATAGACGATTATGCCTATTACATAAGGCACCCTCTTCAAACACTCATCCGCCGTAGTTTGAATCTACCGCGCAGAGCATAACAAATTGAGGAGCCTTCATCATGAGCGGAAGTGTTAGCCTGATTTGGTGTACTGTTAACATTCTGAAAGATTCGTTGTGAATGTGAAGATTCAGATAAGACAGGTCTACGACCGGCCTCATCTGAACACTGTCCCTTTTGGGAACCAAAAATAGTTTGGACGTGAATACAGGGTAATTTGGGGGGACCGGGATGATGACATTCTTGGCAATCATTTCCTGGGCTAGTGACTCCACCTCTAAAGAAACAAAATTCGCCGTTGTCGGCTGACGTAATCGAGGTCGCCGGAGCCACTGCCAAGTGATGCCTTTGCGTGCCACCATCCGTGCCCAAGTGTTTAACGGCCATGCATGGTGACACATTCGGAACGACCCAGTTAGCAGACAAGGGTTCGCCGGCTGTACTACCCTCGGTTCCTCCGGCCTTAAGGTAGGCGCCGGGAGTGAGAGAGACTTTAGTTTTTTGATGGTGGGGTTGGTGCTGGCCGCTTCGCCGGCTGGCTGGTGTTGGTCGAAGACTGGCCCTGACCTGGTTTATTTTGGCCGCGTCCTCTCTGACCTGAAAACCTATTCTGTCTATGCCTGTACTGACCCTGGGGGGAGTGGGAGGACTTAGGCGGAAGAAATGGTTTAGATCCCCCTGGCTGGGCTTTAGTAGTAGGCCTGGGTTTGGGGAAGTTAAATGCAGGTTTCTTAGAAGGGGTGGGACTGTGCTTAACGGCCTGTGCCATATTGAACACCGTTCGCCATACTTCAGGGGACATTAAAGAAGGGGTAAGTACTGGTGACATCACCACCTGGTTAGCAATGCGCTCAGGTAGCTTGCGAACTAACGACATCCTAAGATCTTGTCGTGCTCGCACCGCTTCAAGCAAGGCGGTGCGTATGTCACCTAAGGATTGGATTGACGACTGAAGAATCAGTCGCCGGGATAACTCAACCGATCTTTGAGCATCCGCGTCTGCGATTGCCTGAGTAGATCGTAGTAAAGACTTAGCCACCTGCTGAGATACTATGTACTGTGAAAACAGGCGAAAAGCTTTTCCTCGTAGCCTAAATTCTCTGTCTAGGTGAGTAGGGGTAGGGGTAGTGAACGGGTCCTTCAGTTCACAAAGATTAATCTTAGGGGCAGCTAGGAATGCAAACAAAGCCGCCGGGACTCCGCCGGCAGAACCCACCGGCATGGAAAACCATGAATGTGTGTCCTGAGGGATCTGGTGGGAAGATTTAGAAGTGAAAGTGGTTGCAAAGTTTTGAGCCTCTACCTCCCAATCCACCCAAGGTCCTGGACCCAACTGCCCCACCTTCAAAACTGGATTAGCTGCGTCGTCTGTGACGGTCCGTAAATCTAGTTCAGGAGTAAGAGCTGACAGAGTCTTAATATCATTAAACCCATCCAGCTTAGACCAGTCTGAAAATAGTTTTAAAGCTGAGGCAGGGGGTAAAGCAGGCTTAGAAGCATACACAAAATAATCCTGGTGATAATAACTAGGTATAGCCTTAATGTTTACGTCCAGAACATTACCTAAGGCATCCATGGCCCTTAATTTCTTTGACTTGTTGCCCTGGATAAACCACTCACGCGGTACCGGGAGTTCCCCTGACAAGGTAGGTTGGGCAAGCTCTGGTTTAGAGGGGTTCAAAAGAACCCATGACTCGTCTGGCCCATAAAGCAGGGGCATAGCTACCTTTCTAAGAGGTGCTTTGTCTAGAGGGGGTGGATTAACATCCGTTATGACCCTGACATTTGAAGTTGTCAATGCCGCCGTGGCAGGCTTAGTGCTCCTTGCAGGTGACAGAGTAGGAGGGTTAGGAATCTTAGAAAAATCAATTGACGTCATCAGAGGCCGTACCGTAGAGCTTGTCGAGGGAGCCCCCAAGTCCATTGTGGGGTTTTCTTGTTGCTGACCAAAAAATTTAGATAAAGCATGAGTAAGCAACCCATCAATTTCTTGTGCTGTAACAAACTGGTTAGATGAAGAACTTATAGGAGAATCATTATTATCTCTTGCGGCGTCCAAGCCTGAGCCTGACCCTTGTCCTTCCATATCCGAAATTATTGAAACTTCGTCTTTTTCCTCCCGATCCTCCTAAGACCCCGCCGAGGCAGGGGTACCTTGTTTCCAAGATAAGTCTGGGATAGAGGATGGGGTCGCCGCGTCCCTGTGGACGTCGGCTACTGTGTGACTCGTATGAGTCGGACGTGGGTGGTCAGACCGTGGTTGGGCAAACCGCCAAACACCAAGGCCCTGGCCTACGCTCTCTTGAGAGTCTGAAACATTCTCAATTATTGACCCTCCTGAACTTTCCATTTCCAGGGTTAAAATATTAATTGGCAACTCCTCTTTAGGGACAGGCGCTGCACTGGACTCAGAGGCCCTAACACAAACTCTGTCAGGTGTAGAGGTACGATGAGATGCACTAGACTTAGGGGAATGTCGAGAGGACTTCCGATGTGAATCTTTTTTTGAGGATTTATGGCTGCGGTGTGACCGCGAACTAGTCTTAGATCTGGAAGAATCTCCGCCGTGACCACTGGTGGAATCTTCCGTCTTACTCTTCTTACTCTCCGGCGAAGAGGCCCGACTAGAAGACTGTTGTCTGAGAGGTGACCTTGACCTAGATCTCGCCCGCGACGAGGAGGCGGATGCCGGGGGTGTAGGCTCTCTCGGGCATTTAGTTGTAGTCGCAGACGATACAGGACCCTGACTAGTCTCCGTCGGCTTAACACTCGTGACTCTAGAGGAACGTTTAGGGGGAGGGTGTTCTGACAGCAATCTATCCCAAAGTGGGACGTTGTCACATTGAAGTGACTTATGCGCGACAATGGTAGTGTAGGCCGACATTTGTTGTCGAACCTCTCTCAACGCTACCGCCGCGGTCTTATCATTATCACAAAGGACTTTAACAGTTAATTGAGAGCAAAAGGAACAATTATGCATCACCCAGAGACCCCTTGAACGGTCTAGACATTTAACACACCTTATGCAAAGGGTGTGTGCAAAAATAGGGATACCAGCACAAGTAGGGGTAATGCACAGGGCAAAAACTGGGGCCACGGTAGCCATGACAGAGACTGGTGGGTGAAAACTACCGCCGGGTCTGTATTGGTCCGCCGGAGCTCAGCTCTGGAAAAAACAAGAAAATTTCCAGGAATTAATGCTCATAAGGGTAATCCAACATGATCGCGCACCAGTGTTAATAACCCGCCGGGTAACGAGATGCAAAGACACAACTAACACATCTCGCTACGCGGCGGGGTGTAAAGTCTAAACAAATCTTTTGCTAAAGAAAGTGAAGAATACCCTCTGATATAATGGTCCAGCATGGCACTTATAGTCTCTCGGAGGAGGTGACTGTCTCAAGATTCAATTTTGTAACAAAGCAACCCCCCAAAAAGACGCCGGCCCTTGAATTATTATAGTAGAATAGCCCAGGGCAGGATGATACGAGATCTAATGTTTAACGAATTGTCCCAAAAGATCGCCGTAAGATCGAAGGCGGCGATACCTCATAGTATCACTAAATTAAAATAGGTTAAAATGAATTTTGTAAAATTCCTTAATTCCTCCACCTAGGAGCACCCGCCGGGTGTGAGAATCGATATTTAACCTAATTGAACCTTCAATCGCCGTAAATAGAAAAGGCAGCGATACACAGAGTATCACTATAATGGATCGGTTAACTAACTGGAAGACCTAAGTCGTTCATCTCACCCTACCCAGGTGCACCCGCCGGGTGAGAAGTTTTAAAAGTTAACCCCATAAGTTCCTGTCCCCGCTTCTTTGTAAAAGATCGCCGGGGAGGAAAGCCTAAACAACAGCTAGGTTTTTTCATGTGGTTGTCGTAAAACCAGGTAGAAAAAACCCTAAAACGTATGTCCACAAGGACGCCGTTTTATATGGATGGGTACAGCCATCCCGCCAGGAATCAAAGGAGGCCTGAAACCAGGCACCCACAGAGACGCAGTCCTGGAGAGCCACAGACACCCCCCCCGCCGGGGATACAAGCCAGTGTTAACAACCACGTGTGGCCCAACACTGCTCTCGGCCAGGATTTTTTCACGGTGAAACCGAGAAAAAACCCGCCGGAAGGAAACCCACCCTGAACAGATACCATCTGAACAACACACGACACGAGGATAGCCACGCACGGCTAACCCAAGGTCACACCATAATCCGTGGAATTAGCCAATACACAACTAAACCAGGAAACACTTATAGTCCGAGGAATTAGCCAATACACAACTAAAACCCGGATACACATGACACAGTAGGGCATATTTATCAATAATAAATAATAACACTAGTACATGTGGCAAAGCTACGAGCGGCTGGCTAGGCCTAGGCAGACGGCATAATAACAGTTGAAATATACACACACACTGGAAATATCACAACAGGAACCACCGCCAACACACCACCGTAGCAACAACTTCCAACCCAGGGAAGACTGACTTACCTCATCAGAAACATAAAAGGCAGCAATAATTAACGCGTAGTGAAAGCCGCCTGCATCACAAACTAACTCAACTGTGAAAAAGTTCACATGTCCACAACGTGACCACGAGGGTACATCCGAAATAGATGCCCCATACACTCGACCCAAAATACACTGCACTGCGGGCAACCAGCCCAGGACACTCCTGCTACGCCTATCCTAACCTTACTCGATACATCCTGGAGTAAACAAATGAGAAAAAACTCACTAGGGACGCAACGAATGCGGAACCAGCGGAGCGTGGGGAGGCACGTCCCGGCGGGCTGAGCGCAGAGCAGAGAAGGAAGAATGACGCCTGAATCAGCGTCTGGTCAGAAATCCACACAAGTACATCCACGATATGATGGAAAGCTTATTGGATAGTTATTCTTATTTTCTTTTTATTTTTATTTTTTACGAAGTTTTTTCGTAGTGAGAACCCAATTCATAATGACTGAAGCCATGAGTGAGGTCGCGTGCGCTCATGATGAAGGCTCCTCAGTTTTTAAATGCTCTGCGCGGTAGATTCAAAACTACGGCGGATTAGTGTTTGAAGAGGATGCCTTATGTAATAGGCATGTTCGTCAATGATGGAGGGGCCACTAATAAATTCGTGGCACTGGAAGTTCCCCTGACAAAGTGGGCTGCGCTGCCTCTGGCTTAGTTGGGATCATTTGTACCCATGAATCATCTGGACCGTATAAAAGGGGCATAGCTACCTTTCTTAACGGTGCTTTATCTAAAGGGGGAGGATTCACATCCGCTACCACCCTTACACTAGAAGTAGTCAGTGCCGCCGAAGCAGGCCTAGTGACCATAGTAGGTGATACAGAGGGAGGGTGCGGAATCTTAGTTAAAGCAATGGAAGCGATCAGAGGCCGAACACTTGAACTTGTCATGGAAGCTCCCAGGTCCACTGTAGGAGTCTCCGGCTGTTGGCCAAATTTTTTTGTTAGAGCAGTAGCTAATAACCCATCTATTTCCTGTGCCGTGACAAATTTAGCAGATGAAGAACTAAGAGGTGAATCATTCCTATCCTGTGAGTCGTCTAGAACTGAACCCGACTCTTGCACTTCCATGTCAGAGATTATAGACACCTCATCCTTGTCATCTGGCCCATCATGAGAGGATTCCGCCGAAGCCGGAATCCCGTCGTGTTGCCATGTTAAGTCTGGAATGGATGATGGGATCACAGCGTCCCGGTGGACGTCCGCCAGTACCTGTGGCTCCTGAACCAGACGTGGGCCTTCATGCCCTGGTTGGGAATACCGCCATACACCCAGGCCTTGGCCCGAACTCCCTTGGGAGTCAGATACCCCATCAACCACTGAGCCCCCACTAGACTCGTCTAAAGGGCGATCACTGCCCACAGAACTCTCTAATTCTAAGTTTATAATATCCATTGGTAACCTGTCCGCCGGTAACACCCCCACCACAGTCTCTGACTCCACTCCCGCCCCATCAGATTGGACACTAGATAAGTCGGGAGTAGAGGCAGAAAGTGAGGCACGAGGCTCCGGCGAACGCCGGGAGGCCTTTCGTTCCTGAGAATCTTTCCTGGAAGATTTGTGGCTGCGGTGTGACTTAGATCTTTCACTAGAACTGCTCTTGGACTTCGCAGATCTATCACTAGAACTGCCCTTGGACTTTTCCTCTTTGCTCTTCTTTCTCGCTAGCGAAGAAGAGTGACTAGGCGGCTGTTGTCTGAGGGGCGACCTGGACCTGGACCGCGCCCGTGACGTGGAGGCTGTCACCGGGGGCGTGGGTTCATGAGGTCTCTTAGATGTGCTAGGGGCCAGAGTAAGTGCTGTACCCTGCCCAGTCTCTGCCGACTTTCGTACAATTACTCTAGAGGTACGTTTAATAGGGGGGTGCTCAATCAGTAATTTATCCCAAAGAATTACGTTATCACATTGAAGCGCTTTATGAGCCACTGTGGTAGCATAAGTGGACAACAGCTGTCTGACCTCCCTCAAAGCGACCGCCGCGGGTCTATCATTGTCTCGCAATACTTTAACACTCTATTGAGTACAGAAGGTACAGTTCCCCGTCACCCACAAACCCCTTGAGCGATCTAAACATTTAACACATCTAATGCAAATTGTGTGTGCAAAGATAGGGATACCTGAACAGGAGGGTGTAACACACAAAGCAAAAAACAGGGTCTAGGGGAGCCATGACAGAGACTGGTGGAAAACGAACCCACCCCCGGGTTTACTCCAGGTTCTCTATAGACCCGCCGGAACTCAGCCCTGGAAAAAAGAAAATTTCCAGGAATTAATGCTCATAAGGCTACACCAACATGTTCGAACACAAGTGTTAAATTACCCGCCGGGTAACGAGACGTAATCACAACTATCACGGCTCGCTACGCGGGAGGTTCCTAGTTAAAGATTTCAGAATATCTTAACCTGTCCAAAAGATTTATGAATATCCTCTGACATGATATAAAGACCAGCATGGCTTTTTTATAAATGACGCAGCTTCCCAGTGGTGTTTGTTAAGTTTACTGGAAAACCCATAAAAAGACGCCGGCCCCCGTATTATCTCGCAGATCAAAAACTGGGAAGCCTGTCTTAAATGCTAGATCTGGCTTCTCCCGAAGCGTCCTAGATCGCCGTATGTTGAATGGCGGCGATACCTTTATCGTATCCCTCAATTGTCTGGTCAACTACACTGAATTGCAAATCCGTTAATCCCACCCTCCCAAGGTGCAACTGCCGGGTGTGAATTTAAGTTTAACGTTAACCCCAATTATTCCTATCCCCACTTCTTTGCAAAAGATCGCCGGGGAGGAAAGACCAATCAACAAACAGCCTAGTTTTACTGGCTTTGCAAAACCGGGAAAAACTATATTCAACAAGTGTCCGCATGAACACTTAGTTAAATTGGTAAAGCCATCCCGCCGGGAAACACAGGCACCACCACAGAGACGCAGTCCTGGAGAGCCTCAAGCCACCACTCGCCGGGGGAAACAAGCCTATTTTAACCACGCGTGATTAAAAACTCGGCAACCAGCCGGGTTTTCACGGTGTAACCGAGAAAACCCGCCGGAAAAGGCAACCCACCCCGCTCAGATTCAATCTGAACGCACCAAATAGACCGAGGAATTAGCCAAAGCACAACTAACCCAGGACACACAAATAGTCCGTGGAAATAGCCAATACACAACTAATCCAGGACACACAAATAGTCCGTGGAATTAGCCAATACACAACTAAACCAGGACACACATGACACAGTAGTACATATTTATAACATAAATCAATAACACTTGTACATGTGGCAAAGCTACGAGAGGCTGGCTAGGCCTAAGCAGACGGAAATAAAAAGTAATCATGTCTTAATATAAACAAAAAGCACTGAATTATATCACAACAGGAACCACCGTCAACACACCTCTGTAGCACAAACTTCCCGGCAAAGGGAAGAACTGACTCGGGACCCAGAAAAAACTTCACTAGGTGAAGAAAAATACGCTGGGAACGTCAGAGAAGAAAAAACTACCTCATCAGAAAGATAAGAGGAAGCTTAATAACGCGTAGTGAAAGCCACCTACATCACAAAGCTAGCTAACCGCGAAAACATTTCACGCGTCCACCACGGGACCACGAGGGTACACCCGAAATAGATGTCCCAAACACACGACCCAAAATACACTGCACTGCGGGCAACCCGCCCAGGACACTCCTGCTACGCATATCCTAACCTTACTCGATACATCCCGGAGTAAACAAATGAGAAAAAACTCACTAGGGACGCAGCAAATGCGGAACCAGCGGAGCGTGGGGAGGCACGTCCGGGTAGGTTGAGCGCTGAGCAGAGAAGGAAGAATGACGCCTGAGTCAGCGTCTGGTCAAAGAGCCACACAAGTACATCCACGATTATATGGAAAGCTTATGAATAGTTATTCTTATTTTCTTTTTCTTTTTTATTTGTTACAAAGTTTTTTCGTAGTGAGAACCCAATTTCATAATGACTGAACCATGAGTGAGGTTGCGTGCGCTCATGATGAAGGCTCCTCAATTTTTTATGCTCTGCGCGGTAGATTCAAACTACGGCGGATGAGTGTTTGAAGAGGGTGCCTTATGTAATAGGCATAATCGTCAATGATTACGGGGCCACAACTAAATATTAGGTTTTCTTTATCTCCTTGCAGAAGTCAAACCTATAGTATAGGCCTATACAAAGTGCCGAACACAATACAGTATGTAAGTGACAGTGACACTATCTATCTATCTATTGCCTGACGTCGTGATCCCCGAAGGGGTGACCACGAACGAACCGCCCCTATGCGCCTCTGTCCCCAGTCAGTCAATGCCCCTCCTCCCAACAGCACCGCCTTCATCCATATACTTCCTCACTCCATCCTTCCACCTCTCTTTTGGTTTACCTCTCCCTCTCTGTCCTTCCACCTCGCTCTCATACACCCTTAGTCATTCTCTCACTTCCTATACAGTACGTTCCGTATGGCCGAACCATCTCAAGGTCTTCCTTTTCACACTTTCCAGCACATCTACCTCCAAGCCACACCTCCTTGAGAGCTGGATGGTGTCCGCATCTCAACCTGGCCAGGTGGACTCTGTCCTCGCGAGGAAGGGAGGATTCGGAAGGATGGATTTCGGGAGGTCGTGCATGCAGCTGCGTGTTGTCTGTGAGTGAGTGGATGGATCGGCGAGAGATATGAGTATGGATGTGCTTCTGGAAGTTGGTTCGGGGTGAGCAGGGAGGGAGAGAGGACAATAATTGTGTGTGATACCGTGTGTTGGGTGTTGTTTTGATATTTCTTGGTGTCTGTGGGTGTGTTGCCATGTAGTTTAGTGGGTGGTCTTGGTTCGTGGAGGCTGCTGCCAGGAATTGAGTGCCTCTCATGTTCAGATGGTCTTTGACTTTGAGGATTTTGGTTTCTTGATGTAGGTGATCTGTGGGTGCAGTAGCTGTGCAGCCTGTAATGATCTTCAGGGCTTTGTTTTGAATAGTCTGTAAGGTCTTATGATGTGTTTCAGCTAGGTTAGAAGCCCAGGCTGGGCTTGCATATTCCATCACTGATCTTATGTGTTGTTTATATACTGTGGTGGTAGTTTCTTTGTTGTGTCCAAATTTTGTGTGAGCAAGTGACCTGAGGGCGTTAAGTCTGGGTGTCAGTTTCTTTTTAATGTTTGTGGTATGCTGTTTGAATGTCATATGAGTATCATATGTTACTCCTAGGATTTTGGGTGTGTGTGTATGTGTTAGGGGTGTGTTGTTTATGGTGAGTTGAGGGATGTATTCGTGTTCTCCTGTCCAGCTTGTGAGCAGGGTTGCAGTGGATTTGGCTGGGGCTAGATTAAGTCTGTTTGTAGTGCACCAGCCATGTAGTGTGTTGAGATAGGGTTGAAGGAGATCTGTTGCTCTTTTTGGGTCATGGTGTGTGCATGTGAGTGTTATGTCATCTGCATAGGAGGCTAAGTTTATTTGGGGCGTATTGGGTGTAGTTATGTCGTGCATGTACAGATTGAAGAGTGCGGGCGATAGGACGGATCCTTGTAGGACTCCGTTTGGAAAGTTTCTGATTTTAGATGACTGACCGGCAAAAGATACGTGTGCACATCTGCCTGCTAGGAAGTTGGCCAGCCACCTTTTTGTGTTGTTGTGCATGTTTGTGTTGTAGATTATGTTTGTTAGGTTGTGGCGGGGGATGGCATCGAAGGCTTTACTAATGTCGAGTGTGGCTAATAGTGATCTGTGTGGTGGTCTAGCTGAGTTGATGCCGTCAAAAGCTCTTTGTGTAAGGTCTGTGAGAAGAGTGTTTGTGGAGTGCAGTGGCCTAAAGCCATGTTGTGTTGGAGCTAGGGGTAGGTCGGGTGTAATTAGTTGTAATACTAGGTGTTCCATGACTTTGGAGGGGGAGCAAAGGAGTGTGATGGGGCGGTGCGAGGAGGGTAGCGTGGGGTCTTTGTTGGGTTTGGGGAATGTGATGATGATACCATGCTTCCAAATGTCTGGTATTGTGTTGTGTGAATAGCTGTAGTTTGATATGTTAGTGAGTGCTTGTATGCCTTGTGGTCCCAGGTGTCTGAGGTTATGTTGTCTAGGCCACAGGCGGGTGAGTGCTTGAGATTGTTGATGATATGCTTTGTCTGGTGATTGGTGAAGGGTGTATAGTCAGGGTCTGTGGGGAATTGTCTCTTACGTCGGATGACACGTCGGTCGTCTTTGTGAGGTTTTAGGTGGCTGACATGTGAGAAGTGATTGATGAGAGTGTTTGCTTGTTGTTTACATGAAGGAGTAGAGTCTGTTGTTGTGATTGCAGCATGTGATTGTGTTGTGTTGCTGTTGGAAAGTGTGATGCTGTTTAGTGTTTTGTAGAGTTTTTTGGAGTTTGTTTTGTGATCAAGTGTTTGTAGGAAATTATTCCAATTTAGTTTTTGTTGTTCATGTATTTTGTTGTTAGTTTGGGTGTTGAGTGCTTGAATTTGTTGTGTGATGTCTTGTGTGTGGGGTGCTGGGGAGTGTTTCAGTATGTCGCGTTGTCTGATGAGGTTTTGAATTTCTGGTGTGAAGTTGGGGTTGTGTCTTTTTCTGTTACCTCTTGGAATGTGTTTCTTGTCAGCATTTTGGATAGTTTTATTGAGTATGTGTACAGCATTGTTGATGTTAGTGATGGGTGTACTGTTTAGAGTTGTGAAGTGTTGTTCTGTCTCATTTGTGAATGCTTCCCAGTTAGCTCTTTTATAATTGGTGTATGTGTGTTTGTGGCTAGCTGGGGTGAGTCTGGTTTTGGTGGTGATAATGATCGGGAGGTGGTCAGAGCCTAAGGTTCTGACCACCCTCCAGGATGTTGTGGGGGCGAGTTCTGGGGAGCAAAAGGTGATGTCTGGAGATGATGGGTTATAGAGGGCTTGGTGAGGAATATGGGTATGTTGATGGATGTCGTTAAGGATGATGAGGTTATCTGTTTGGTTTTGAAGTACCAGCCCTCTGTCTGTGTCGGGGTTGTCGACAAACCAGGCCGACGTCTTGGCGTTGAAGTCACCACCCAGGATGATGTGTGGGGTGTTTGTGATGTGTTGTAAGTGTGGTCTGTATTCATTTGGTACTGTAGGGGATGTTTGGGGAGGGATGTATGTGTTTATGATGGTTATGTTGTTGTTGTTGTTGTTGTTGTTCCCCAAGCTGCCTGGCCGAACAGCCCCAAGGCCCCGAGTAAGGCCAAGGCCATAAACGAGCGCCCCCACAGAACCCTCCCTGCCGACCACAATAAAGCCTGGGTGACCGAAGCCACTCCATGGCAGGGAGCTGAGAGGGTGCGTAAACGCCCGGGAAACCAAAGCCCCACCCAGGGCCCTGTGCCCCTCAGCAATTATGAAGAGAAAGTTGAGGGGCAAAGGAATAATGTGACGCTTTAGCTTCCAATCTTGGTAGATTGGGAGGTCAATCCACGGAAGAGACACCGTCACTTGAGATCTAGAAAATATATAAGTAAAAGGAACAGTCAGAGTAAGCTATGGGTATGGCAGAGATTGCTCAGGTCTCACTCTGATAGACCAGCCCATCACCACATGGTTTCCTATCGCCCGCACTCTTCAATCTGTACATGCACGACATAACTACACCCAATACGCCCCAAATAAACTTAGCCTCCTATGCAGATGACATAACACTCACATGCACACACCATGACCCAAAAAGAGCAATAGATCTCCTTCAACCCTATCTCAACACACTACATGGCTGGTGCACTACAAACAGACTTAATCTAGCCCCAGCCAAATCCACCGCAACCCTGCTCACAAGCTGGACAGGAGAACACGAATACATCCCTCAACTCACCATAAACAACACACCCCTAACACATACACACACACCCAAAATCCTAGGAGTAACATATGATACTCATATGACATTCAAACAGCACACCACAAATATTAAAAAGAAACTGACACCCAGACTTAATGCCCTCAGGTCACTTGCTCACACAAAATTTGGACACAACAAAGAAACTACCACCACAGTATATAAACAACACATAAGATCAGTGATGGAATATGCAAGCCCAGCCTGGGCTTCTAACCTAGCTGAAACACATCATAAGACCTTACAGACTATTCAAAACAAAGCCCTGAAGATCATTACAGGCTGCACAGCTACTGCACCTACAGATCACCTACATCAAGAAACCAAAATCCTCAAAGTCAAAGACCATCTGAACATGAGAGGCACTCAATTCCTGGCAGCAGCCTCCACGAACCAAGACCACCCACTAAACTACATGGCAACACACCCACAATGCTAGGCTAAAACAAGGAGTGGAAACAAATCAGGACAGGACACAAAAAATGGAGGAAGAGGTATCTCAAATGAAAAATGTCTGGGGTGATCGAGTGGGTGAAGCAGAGGTACAACTAAAAGCAATTATTGAGGAGCAAAAGGGACAGCAGGAGGAGAACCTGAACAAGAGGGTAGTTAATGCCATCAGACAAAATGAGAAACAGGTCAGTGATATTATTGATAAGAAGAGATGTGTAATTATGTTTGGAGATGTAGAAGGGGAAATATTAGATAGAAATACGAGAAAGGGTGTGGAGATGAAGAAAGTTGAGAAGATGATTGATGTGATAGATAGACAAGATAAGGAGGGATGGAAGAGAGAGGTAGAGGATTGTTGGAGACTAGGGAAATACAAGAAAGGAGAAATGAGGCCAATGAAGATTAGATTTAAGTCAACCAAAGTAGCAGAGGAGGTACTCAGATCCAGCTGGAAGTTAAGTCAGGAGGGGGAATACAGAAATGTTAAACTAAGGAAAGATTTAAATGCGGAAGAGAGGGAAAAATTTAGAGAAATAAATAGAGAAGTCAAAGAAAAGAACGATAATAGATCAGAAGTGGAGAAGGGCTTTTTTTTCTACAGAAACATGGATGGGAAAGTAAGGAAGTGGCACCTGAAGAAGGGGGAGAGGATAGGGGCGGAAGGGGGGAGAAAAGAAGTGGTGGTACAGGAAGAAGGATTGGAGGGAGAGGTGCAACAGGAAGGGGAAATAGTAGGATAAAGACAGGGAATATCAATCATAATGGTAAGAGCAACAGGTGCAAGATGGTCTATAGCAATGTGGATGGGCTGCTATCAAAGAAATTAGAAATAAATGATTACATCAGACAGGAAGAGCCCTTAATATTGTGTCTATGTGAAACTAAACTAAATAAAGGGATAAGTTTGGAGGGAATGGGATGGAACAACTATAATATCTGGAGAAGGGATAGAGAAGACAAGATGGGGGGAGGGGTGCTAATTCTTACACATAATAAATTGAAAACAAGAATGATTGATCTGAATAATAGTAAAGCGGAAATATTAGCAGTAGAATTGACAGATGATGACAATCAAAAGGCGGATATTGTAGTGGCCTACATGCCGCCCTACACAGGGGCTTGGGAAGAGGAGGAATACAAATTTATCAAAGATGAGATGATTATTTGTATTGAAAAATTAACTCGTAGAAACAATGAATTAATTATAGTAGGGGACTTCAACTGTAAAGAGGTGGATTGGGAGCAGAGAGAAGCTGGTAGCAACGTGAACTCGTGGGGGTATAGGCTACTGGATATGGTAACAGAAAATTTATTAGTGCAAAATATAAAGGAAAATACAAGAAGAAGGGGAAATGATGAAGCATCCAGATTGGACCTAATGTTTACTAGAGACCCAGATATAATTTCTGATATAAAATACTTACCACCTTTAGGCAAGAGCGATCACGTTGTAATGGATATAGAAATCCTATTGGGTTATTCCAATATGGAGGAGAGGGAGGAGCACAAGGAAACTAGGTTTGACTATGCAAAAGGAGACTACCAATCACTGAGACAATACTTTAGAGATGTTGACTGGAGTGAAATACATCAGAGAAATAGTGTAGACGAGAAGTATGGAGTATTTAAAACAATATATGAAGAAGGAGTTAATAAATATGTCCCTAAACAAGGTAATAGGTCAGCGAAGGAAAAGGATTGGTTTAATGAAAAATGTAGGAAAGCCAAGGAAAAGAGAGACCAAGCGTGGAAGGCAGCTAGAAAAAGGTGTAATAGAGAAACTTGGAACAGATACAAGAGATTAAGAAATGTATATGCTGCAATCAGGAGACAAGAAGCCAGAGAATATGAGAAGAACATTGTGAAAAAATGTAAGAGTGATCCTAAGCTGTTCTATAGGTTTATAAATAGTAAAATGAAGGTAAGGGATAGAATAGTCAGGTTGAAGGTTGAGGGGACCACTTATGATGACGACCAGAATATGTGTGAAATTATGAACAATACACTACACTCAGTATATACTAAAGATGATAACTTTGAAGAAGTACCGGTAGGTGAAATTGGTGATAAACTGGGAGAGATTAATTTTCTCCCAGAGGAGCTAGTAGAAATAATGAAAGGACTAGATGTGAAAAAAGCAGTGGGACCTGACAATGTAGCGGGATGGATTTTGAAAGAATGTGCTGACGAACTAGTGAAACCCTTATATGAGATAATGAAATACTCTCTGGAAGTGGGAAAATTACCAATGGACTGGAAGAGAGCCAACATTGTACCGATTTATAAAGGTGGGAACAGGGAACATCCATTGAATTATCGACCTGTGTCACTTACTAGTATAGTGTGCAAAATCTGTGAGAAAATAATTAAGAAAAGATGGATGATTTACTTGGAAAAGAATAATCTACTATCTAACAGGCAATTTGGATTCAGGGAGGGTACCTCATGTGTTACAAATCTACTCAGTTTTTATGACAGAGTGGTTGACATATTACAAGAGAGAGATGGATGGGTGGATTGCGTATATATTGACATGAAGAAAGCTTTTGACAGAGTATCGCATAGCAGGCTGAAGTGGAAATTAAAAGAGTATGGAGGGATTCAGGGTAGTTTGTTAAATTGGATGGAGGACTATCTTTCAGGGAGACAGATGAGGACTACTATCAGAGATAAATTTTCTACGTGGAAAGATGTCACAAGTGGAGTTCCGCAGGGAGCGGTGCTGGCTCCCATAATGTTTCTAATATACATTAACGACATGCCAAAGGATATAAATGCATATATGAATATGTTTGCAGATGATGCCAAGATCATGAAGCGTATAGAAGATGAAAACAGTGGTAGGGAATTACAGAGGGATTTGGATAGGATAGATCAATGGAGCAAGAAGTGGAAAATGGAATTTAACACAAATAAATGTCATGTAGTGGAAATGGGAGTAAGTAAAAGAAGGCCTCATACGGAATATAAGTTAGGAGAAAACACTATTAACCCATCAGAGAAAGAAAAGGACTTAGGGATAACTGTTAGGAGTGATCTTTCACCTGAGAATCATATTAATAAGATAGTGGGAGAAACATATGGACTGCTAAACAGAATAAAAATAGCCTTTAACTATATAAACGAGGAGATGCTGGAGAAAATAATAAAAACATTGGTGAGACCAAGACTGGAGTATGCGGCAGTGGTGTGGGCACCACATCTAAAAAAGCATATAAAGAAGCTGGAGAAGGTTCAGAGAGCTGCAACTAGGATGATACCAGAACTGAGAGAATTACCATATGAGGAGAGATTAAAGAAATTAGATTTACCATCTCTAATGGATAGGAGGGAGAGAGGCGATATGATTATGATGTACAAATGTGTGAGAGGACTCGAAAAGGTGGACAAGAAGGGTTATATTGTGAAAGATAATGGTAGAACTAGGGGGCATAGATATAAACTAATGAAAGGAAGATGTAAAGGAGATGTGAGAAAGTATAGTTTCCCTTACAGAAGTATAAGTAAGTGGAATCAGTTGGAAGAGGAAGTGGTGTGTGCCAAAAACATTCATATTTTTAAGGCAAAGTTAGATAATTGTAACTCAGGAAGCGGGACAATACGAGCCTAAAAAGCTCAACTCCTGTATACTACAAATAGGTAAATACAAATAGGTAAATACAGACACCAAGAAATATCAAAACAACACCCAGCACACGGTATCACACACAATTATTGTCCTCTCTCCCTCCCTGCTCACCCCGAACCAACTTCCAGAAGCACATCCATACTCATATCTCTCGCCGATCCATCCACTCACTCACAGACAACACGCAGCTGCATGCACGACCTCCCGAAATCCATCCTTCCGAATCCTCCCTTCCTCGCGAGGACAGAGTCCACCTGGCCAGGTTGAGATGCGGACACCATCCAGCTCTCCTGAGCTATCAGAAGAGACTGGATGACTCCGTTGTCGACGCCTGCCCGGGATGTAACACAGCACCCCATACCATTAAACACATCATAGAAGACTGCATTTCACACAACCACTTACGCCAACAATACAATCTACACTCAATGAGAGCTCTGTGGGAAAGCCCGATCGTGGCCATGGCCTTCCTCAGGGACTCGGGGCTGTTCGGCCAGGCAGCTTAGGGAACAACAACAACAACAGGCATTCGCTCGAATAGAAACACATTTGCTCAAATGTGCTTCCACTCGATCATGAATTAGCTCGATATGACTCTCATTCATTACAGGGATTGACTTCAGTGCCTTTTCGACACGCTTTACAGTTTCTGCTGCGTCAGGATGATGTGTGGGGTGTTTTTGATGTGTTGTAAGTGTGGGGTGTGTGGGGTGTTTGTGATGTGTTGTAAGTGTGGTCTGTATTCATTTGGTACTGTAGGGGATGTTTGGGGAGGGATGTATGTGTTTATGATGGTTATGTTGGAGTTGTTGCCAGTGCGTATTTTAATTGATTGTATTTCTGTTGTGTTATCATTTGGGGGAAGGAGGGATTTGGTTTGTACACTGGTTACTATGTATGATATTTCTTTGTGTACCAGGGTGATGAGTCCACCGCCCCCGCCGACAGCCTGGTCTTGTCTGATGGTGGTGAAATTATGAAATGTGGGTGTTTTTTGTGTTGTGCGGAGTTTTGTTTCTTGTAAGATGGCAATATGTATGTTGTGTTGTTTGATGAAGTGTGAGAGTTCGTGTTTCTTTGTGTTGATGCCATCTATGTTCAATTGAAGAATGTTAATGTTATGTGCACGATGTATGTTGGGTGCTGCTGCACGAGGATGGGGTGAGGGGGGGGGGGGGGGGGGGGGGGGGGGGATGGGTGAGGGGGGGGGGGGGATTGGGGAGCAGGAGATGGGGGTTGGAATGGATTAGGATGGAGTGTGGTGTACTTACACTAGTTGTTGTACTTACACTAGTTGTATTTGCGGGAGTGAGCATGCTTGTTAATTCCCGCCTCCTAAGATATGTTTGTCATACCGTGCTTTGAGACTATGCACTGATGGTGCAGACACTACTTCGGCTGGCAATTTGTTCCACCCACTAATCGAGTTGGTAGGAAATCTTTTACTTTTCAGATCAGATTTACTATTTAGCACTTTTAGTTTGTAGCTGTGACCTCTTGTCCTCTCACCTCCATCCTTCTCTATGAAGTTTTCTTGGTCGATTTTGTCAATACCTCTAACACATTTATATATCTGAATTTGCTGTCCTCATTTCCTTCTCTGTTCCAGTGTAGGTAGATTCAATCTCTCGAGCCTCTCTTGGTACTCCAAATTTTCCAAACCTGGGATCATCCTCGTAGCTGCTCTCTGTACCCTCTCAATTTTGTGGATATGTTTCTTCAAGTGAGGGGAGCACACTACAGATGCATATTCCATCCTGGGTCTTATTATTGCCGTTATTATTTGTTTCATGGTGTTTTCATTAAGATAATTGAAAGACATCCTGATATTTGCCAATAATGCTAGTGATTCTCTCACTATCTTATTTACGTGGCTTTCTGGAGACATGTTATCCCTAAATTCTATCCCCAAGTCTTTTTCTTTTTCTGCTTTGGGAATCACTTCGTTTCCTAGTTTATAATCTTTTCTAGGTCTGTACTTGCTTTTACCCATTTCTAGAGTCTTACATTTCCCTGCATTGAACTCCATATTCCATTTGATGCTCCATTCATGGATCTTTTGCAAATCTGCTTGGAGCTCAAGGCAATCCTCCTGGGTTCTGATCGTTTTAAGCAGCTTAGCATCGTCCGCAAACATACTCATGTAGCTTGTTAGTCCCTCAGGCAAGTCATTTACAAATATTAGAAACATGATTGGGGCTAGAACAGATCCTTGTGGTACCCCACTCGTAATTTGAGTCCAGTTTGACGATTTCCCCCTTACTGTTGTTCTCATCTGTCTTCCGCTAAGGTAGCTCTCCATCCATTTCAGCAGTTTGTCTCCTACTTTTCCCTCATGTTTTAATTTCTACAGCAATCTCTTGTGTGGAACTTTGTCAAATGCCTTTTTAAAGTCTAGGTAGGCACAGTCTACCCATCCTTCCCTCTTGTCCACTGTGTCTATTACTCTAGAGTAAAAACTCAACAAGTTGCTTACACGTGATCTTCCACCTCTGAATCCAAATTGTCGGTCAGTAATTAATCTTTTGGATTCCAGGTAGTTCACCCATTTGTCCCTTATTAATCCTTCCAGAATCTTCATGAGGATGCTCAATAGTGATACAGGTCTATAGTTCAGTGGTTTATCTCTGCTTCCTCCCTTAAATATAGGAATAATGTTTGCTCTTTTCCATTCTGTAGGTACTATCCCTGTGTCCAATGATTTGGTCATTATGTCATATAACGGTATACTCAGTTCCATAGCATTTTCTTTAATAATCCAGCCTGATACTCCGTCCGGTCCAGCGGCTTTGTTTGGATCCACCTTGCTCATTTTGTCTATGAGCTCTGGTCTGTTAAATGTTACTTCCGGCATTTCCTCTGTACCTATCTCATTGGTTTCTGGTGCAATGAATTCTCCTTCTTTTGTAAATACTGATGCAAAATTTCTATTTAGTTCTTCCGCAATCTCTGTATCCTCTTCTATGATTCTGTTTCCACTTTTAATATTAACGATCGTGGCTTTTATCTTCCTTTTGCCGTTTACAAACTTGAAAAACATTTTTGGATTCTTTTCATAGTTCTCCACTATCCCTTTCTCATGGTTTGCCTCTGACCTCCTCCTCATTTCTGTGTATTTGTTTCTCTCCTCTTTATACTTTTGCCTGTTATCTTCCGAATCCCAGTTTCTCATCTTTTTCCAGGCTTTGTTTTTTGCTTCCTGTGCTTGCCTACATTCGCGGTTAAACCATACTTTGCGATTACTTTTTTTCCTTTTATTAATGTACTTAGGGACAAAAGTTTGTATACCAGTATCATAGATCTCCATGAATGCCTTGAGTTTTTTGTCTACCTCACTTTCAGATAACACCTGATCCCAATTTTGTGACTTGAAAAAATCCCGTAGTCCTACGAAATCGGTTCTGGAATACATCCAGTGATTTTGTGTTGAGTTGAGGATGTGGATGGTATGGGAAGGTTAGGTGGGTTAGGGAGGAGAGGTGGACGGGTTTTAGGGGGGGGAATGGATGATATGGGAAGGCTAGGTGGTTGGGGAGGAGAGGTGGACGGGTTTTAGGCGAGGGATTTGACTGGGAGAGGGAGGGGCATGAGGAACAGGTCCAGGTGTTCGTGTAGTGTTTCTAGGAGGCAAGTGTTGTACAGGTGAAGTGGGTCCAGTTCCTGCATGAATTGCAGAGAACTGAACCCTTAGTGTGGCGACTCGAAGTGATGGGTTTTGAGCAAGTTGGACATATGTATGTGTACGTGGGTCCTGGGTTGCTCTCAATGTCTCCGGCTAGAAGAAGTCTTCGAGAAATGACAGCCGGAGAGTCATTTCTCGGTGTAGGAAATGATGTGGTCCTGATGTGGCGGCGTCTACGCCGTAGGACCACCTCCCGGAGCTGCCAACCGCGGATGGCTGCCGACCCTCCACGGCCGGAGACAAGATCAACGACCAGTGGAGGACAAACCGGATGCCGGCCGCGGGGAGCAGTTTCGGGAGCCAAACTGTCACAACCATCCCCTGCCCCCTCCCTGGGGGCACGGGTCCTTGGAGCGGCTTCGGTCGCGCCGGGAATTTCCACACCTCTCACACCACACACACACATCAGTGTTTGTTCCTAACTTAGGCTTCAAAACTAGAACCTCAGACTTAGGCAGTGCCTCAGCTACAGGTAAGCCCTGGACACACCGGCCAGACGTGGGATGGCTCCTCTTTAGGTCCTCAAGTTGCTGCTTAAGAACGCCAGCAAAAGATTGGACCGAGGTTGAAAGAGTAGAGGACTTTGTCTCCAAGCTCCCCAACCTCACTTATAAATCCTGGATGGCTGCAAGAATCACAATACACTCTAACCTCCATTTAACGGATTCCGATTTAACGGATTCCGATTTAACGGATATCGGCAATAACGGTCAAAAAATGTAGGCCGGACAATGGACCCAGCAACGGACATAGTCCGTTGCTATAAAAAAGTTGGAGCAAAGTCCGTTGCTCTATCTATTTATCTCTCTAATGCACCTACCTAAATCCCTTATACATTAACATAACTATGTCTTATTTGGACTTTTTGTAATCTTTGAATCATTTCTAATATGATGGAATTGAAAAATATAATATCCTTCCAGCACATAGATAAATAATAAATAAGATAGTCAACAAAATATTTCAACTCTCCCCTCCGTGCCAGCAGAGACGGAAGATTTACGTTTGATAGATTTTTGTTTTGTTTTTTTCCCTCGATATACACACTCTTTCTATTTATCTATCTCTCTAATTCATCTACCTAAATCCCTTATACATTAACATAACTATGTCTTATTTGGACTTTTTGTAATCTTTGAATAATTTCTAATGTGATGGAATTGAAAAATATAATATCCTTCCAGCACATAGATAAATAATAAATAAGATAGTAAAAAAAATAGTTCAACCCTCCCCTCAGTCTAGGCGCCGAGCTTCCGAGACGGAAGATTTACGTTTGATAGATTTTTTGTTTTGTTTTTTTCCCTCGATATACACACTCTTTCTATCTATCTATCTCTCTAATTCATCTACCTAAATCCCTTATACATTAACATAACTATGTCTTATTTGGACTTTTTGTAATCTTTGAATAATTTCTAATGTGATGGAATTGAAAAATATAATATCCTTCCAGCACATAGATAAATAATAAATGAGATAGTCAACAAAATATTTCAACCCTCCCCTCCGTCTAGGCGCTGAGCTTTCCAGACGGGAGATTTACGTTTGATAGATTTTTGTATTTTTTTGTTCCCACGGTATACACAAAATGATGGGGAAATATAATAACATGTTTTTAATTGACATTTGTGTCGTTTTTGCTGATTATGAGTTGGTGGAAAATAAAATCTTTAATTCTATCATATCGGAAATGATTCACAGATTATATAGAGACCATAATATACACTTTTAAGTGTGTTCAATAGTTTTGCATTATCAATAGGGTGTAGCACAAGGGATTACCAGGATTTATTTCAGGTACAGTAAAAAAAAGGATGCATATCAGTTAAATGTCACAATCCGGACACCTGTACTCAACACCGGATTTTTCTCAAGGAATTTCCGGATTACATCCGGACTGGACAGTATTTAGCAGCAACGGACATTTAGCAGGAACGGACAGGTGCTTGCACGCATTTGTCCGTTAAATGGAGGGTCGAGTGTATTTTTGAGGCCCTCTTTGACTACAAAGATAGACCTTCCCTGATCAGAAGTGTTGCCTGGGCTTGAACGGCACTGAGTGCAATAGGCCTACCACTGAGTACCCAGCTGGAGACTTCTTGCATAAACGGGTAGTCGTCAGAATCCAGGATCTGACAAGGGAGGTAAAACCACTCACTACAACGGAAGTATTTCAGTGCTTGAGCATTCTTACTCACAGCTCTGATGCAATGAGGGCAGGACACCATGGTGAAGAAGAGTTTGTGACAGATCTGTTAAAAATAATGAAAACCAAATTTAAGACAAAAATAACTAAAACTAACTACTACCTGGATAGAACTGGTAGCGCTGCCCCCGTCTACCCCCTCCAAAAAAAATTAGACATGGAAAAACAAAAATTACTGGGTGTCTGCGAGGATATCACGGGCAGGTGAAGTGTAACTTGGCTACCCTTTGGGGGTAGCCCAAACCGAGGTGTGTGAAAGAATGGTAGATATGTCGACAAACTTTAACCAATATACAGTACATGTATCGTGTTTCGAGATTTCATCAGTGACATTGATATCCACGTATCTCAGTACTGTATAACCTCATTGGTTACGATACTGCCACTGCGCAAGGATTTATATAGGAAAGTAAGAGAGCTAAAAACAAAAAAATTCACAATTTCCAACTAAACACTGACCTTGAGACCACTCGACATCCTCACTGAAAATGTGCGTCCTGGCAATGTCGACTCTGTTCCAGGTGAGGGCGAGGGACAGCTGCTCTGGGGGGTTGAGTCTCTTGGCTTGTAGGAGAGCTGACAGGATACTCTGGTCAAGTTCTGCCCCCTCCTTCAGCCGGAACACAGTTATCTGAGGACAAATATTTATAAGCCATAGTCATTCTCTTCCAAGTAGACCTGCCCAGTACACCAATGTAGCTTTGCATACAGTGACAGGCACATAAAGTTTCCAGTATTTAACCTGGCAACTGTTTGACATTGTTAGATAGTAACCATATTAGGTGCAAGTACCAGTTTGCTATGTTATTACAGTAGGGCGATAGATGTACTCCAAGAAAGAGGCGGATGGGTGGACTGCGTCTACTTAGACCTTTCCAAAGCATTCGATAAGGTACCACATAAGAGATTGTTATCTAAGCTTGAGACGCTAGGATGTGTCAGGGGGAGTTTGCTGAAATGGATGGAGAGCTACTTAACAGATAGGGAAATGAGGACCAACATTAGAGGAACTTACTCATCGTGGCGGAAAGTTGAGAGTGGTGTGCCGCAGGGATCTGTGTTGGCACCTCTCATGTTCCTTATGTACGTGAATGACCTGCCGATAGGCATAAACTCTTACATGTCAATGTTTGCAGACGACGTAAAAATTATGAGACAAATAACAAATAAAAGTAGTTGTGAGGACCTGCAAGGGGATTTAGATAAAATATACGAATGGAGCACCAAGTGGAAAATGAAATTTAATATAAGTAAATGTCATGTGTTAAATATGGGAAGAAGTGTGAATAGACCAAATTGGGAGTACAGGATGGGAGATAATAAAATTAGCAAGGCCGAAAAAGAAAAAGATTTAGGGTTGATTATACAAGATAATTTGTCGCCAGAGAAACATATTAACAAGCTCTTTAGCGGAATGTATGCAATGGCCGGGAATATGAAAGTTGCTCTGAACTATTTGGATGAGACCATGGTAGCAAAAATTATGAAGAGTATGATTAGACCAAGATTGGAGTATGCAGCAGTGGTGTGGTCCCCGCATCTAAAGAAGCATATTCACAAGTTAGAAAGAATCCAGAGAGCAGTCACTAGATTGGTTCCAAGTCTCAGAGAACTGCCATATGAAGGGAGGCTAGACAAATTAAATCTACCGAGTCTAAAAGAGAGGAGAGAGAGGGGAGACATGATAATGATGTACAAATGTACCCGGGGGCTGGAGAGGCTGGATAGGGAGGATATATTAATTATGGATACAGGAATAACTAGAGGCCACAGCTACAAAGTAAAAAGACCTACCTGCAAGAACGATATCAGGAAGTTTAGCTTCCCCTATAGATGTATTGACAAATGGAATGGGCTGGAGGAGGAGGTGGTAGGGGCAAGGAACATCCATATTTTCAAGAAAAAATTGGATAAAAAGTAGACTGAGAGACGGGACAACACGAGCTTAGCTCAACTCCTGTAAACTACAATTAGGTAAATACAGTACGGGGAAACGTCACTGCCAATACTGTATTTTGATTCTCAATCCTACCTTCATGCTTGCCCCGTTCACAAATCTCGATAAAATATCACTACTCTCGATATCCGCACACTAGGCGATGCGCCGCTTTTATCACTTTTTATACCCCCAAATCAGACAAATAGCATTTCAAATAATATATTTACCACTATAAATAAATAAAATGGTAAAGACAAGAAGCAATATCTCCTTATAATAGTTGAATATAAGCGTAAGTGGTAGAATGAGGGTTAATTTACTGTGCATATGTGCGTCTCTGCAGGGAGGAAGGGCGTGTGGGGAGTCACAATGTCCATGCAATAGATAATTTATGGTGTGTACGTGCGAACAGCCTCGGATGTGGACGGACATAATGTTGACAAACCCCGACCTACCATGGACAGTCTTAGAATAGCGACTTGGAATGTGAGAGGCGTGAATAATGAGACAAGAGAGAGAGGTCCTATGAGTGTTAGTGAATGCCAGGCTGGATGTATGCGAAATGACAGACCAAATGGAGGGGTACAGATGTGAGAGAGTGGGAGTGTGGAATGGGTGTGTGTGCTGGAGTGAGTGAGGGAGCGAAAGAAGGTGCGTGTTTGTTTGTAAGTAACAAATAGAAGGAGCGTGTAAGAGACTATGGGTCTGTGAGTTCAAGGATTGTGTGGGTGAGAATGAAAGTAGGAATACAAACGTGGGTGGTTGTGTGTGTGTGTGTATGCTCCGACAGAGGATAAAACTACAGTATAAGAGAGAAAGAGGAGTTCTGGGTGAATGTGGAGGCGTGCCTGGATAAGTTTGGCAAGAGCAAAAGAATATTTCTGATTGAGGATATGAATGGGAAGGTGGGTGATAGGAAAGTTGATGAAGTGGTGGGAGGTGGGGTGTACCATCAGAGGTGAATGGGAATGGTAGTGCACTTGTGGACGTATGTGTGGGGAGGAGGCTGTGGATAGCCAACACCTTCTTCAGACACAGAATGATACACAGGTAGGTTTAATTCTAGTTTCGGTTTCACAGCACACTCATCAATTTCTATGGCTTCTATAAATTTGTCATATACCATACTTCATTCCTATATACGTCAGTAGCGGCGCAAATGGAATTATATTTACTGTCTATCTATTTATCTATTGCCTGACGCCGTGATCCCCGAAGGGGTGGCCACGAACGAACTGCCCCATGCACCTCTGTCCCCAGTCAGTCGACGCCCCTCCCCCCAACCATCACCGCCTTCGTTCATGTACTTCCTCACTCCATCCTTCCACCTTATTACCTCTCATTCGGTCTACCTCTCCCTCTCTGTCCCTCCACCTCGCTCTCGTACACCCTCTTAGTCATTCTCTCGCTTTCCATACGTTCCATATGGCCGAACCATCTCAAGTTGTTCCTTTTCACACTTTCCAGCACATCTACCTCCACACCACACCTCCTTCTTACTTCCTCATTAGTCTGTCTATCCCATGTAACTCCGCACGCACTTCTTAAGTAATTAATTTCCACTGCTCTCAACCAACGTCCATGCTTCGCTTCCGAAAGTCTGTGTCGGGATTACCACACTGTCATGCAAGGACTTCTTCACTTCCATACTGACAACCCTATTTCTTGTTACTGCTTTCAGCGTTCCTACAACCCTCTTCCCCTGTTGTACCCTCTCCCGCACTTCTTCATCCATAGTCCCATCTTTACTCAACACACTGCCCAGATACTTAAAAGAGTTGGCGATCTCCATAGCCTGACCGTTCAGCTTCACCTCACACTCTGTGACTTCACCCCTTTCGAAGACCATAACCTTGCTCTTCCCCGCATTTACCTTCAAATTCCGTTTTTCGCACACTGTTCCAAACTCATTTACCAGACCCTGCAACTCCCATTCATTATCACTCATCAGAACTGTATCATCCGCAAACAGCAGTATAGGTAGCTTCCACTCAATTCCCTCCCTTTTCAGCGATACACCAACATCCACTTCTCTTGATAGTATTTCTTTTATGACTCCATCCATATATACAGTAAACAACCACGGGGACATCACACACCCCTGTTTCAAACCAACATTCAGGTCAAAGAACTCGCTCTGCTCACTCTCCACACGTACTGCTGCCTTTGCATCCTCATACATGCTCTTCACTGCTTTCAGCAACTTGCCATCTACTCCGTATATTCTAAGTACTTTCCACAAACCTTCTCTATCCACTCTGTCATAGGCCTTCTCCAAGTCCATAAAGGCAACATACACCTTTTGTTTCTTCTCCAGATATTTCTCCACAACACAATTCAGGGTAAAAATCCGATCTACACATCCTCTTCCCTTCCTAAAACCTCCTTGCTCGTTGCCTATCCATTTCTCCGTTCTCACTCTCACTCTCTCAATCACTACCCTACTGTATACCTTCCCTACTACGCTTAGAAGACATATTTCTTGGTGGTTACCACACACTCCTCTTTCCCCTTTGCCCTTATATAGGGGGACTATTATGCCAGTCTTCCAGTCATCGGGTGCACTCCCCTTCTCCCATGATAGTTTGCACATTTTCCATACCCATTCGATCACTATCTCACCACCATACCTCAACATTTCCCCACACACTCCATCTGTTCCTGGTGCTTTCCCCAACTTCACTCTTTTCATGGCTTCCCACACTTCTGACCTCCTGATCCCCACCTCCTCCTCCACTACTTCTCTTCTTCTCCCTCCCATACCATATCCAGCTATGTTTGCTGGCTCTTCATTCCTCCTTTTTTAAGACCTCCGTCTACGTATTGTGAAAAACCTGTTATCCTCCGGCAAATTGTGGGGTTGAGTGAGTGAAGGGGGGGACAGTGAATGAAGGAGGATGCATGTTTTTCATAATACGTGTTGCTAGCCCCAAACGCGCGAGCAACTGTGGCTTTCAACCATCCGACACATCCCCTTTTATTCATTCCTTACATTTAGCAACTCATTGAAGTACTTCCCCCATCTTTCGACTCTCTCTTGCTTCTCGGCTAGCATTCTCCCATTCTTATCTTTCACACCCTTACTGTTTCCCTTGCTACCTTCCCTAACTTTCTTGACTTCTTTCCAGAACAGTTTCTTACTCTCCCTCCATTTTACACTCAGATTCCTTCCAAATTCCTCATCTACTCTTCTCTTACTTTCCTTCACTACTCTCTTCACCACCCTCTTACTCTCCACGTACCTCGCTCGTTTCTGTCTCTCGAAATCTTCATTCCCTCTACTACCCAACCACTCTCTATATGCTTTCTTCTTTTCTTCCACAGCTATTCTTACCTCTTCTGTCCACCATGCTGTACCATTCACTCCCCTCCCTCTTCTCCTCACTCCACACACCTCCTCACATGCTGCACAGATCTCATCCTTAAACACCTTGCTCATCTCCTCCACTCCCTCCATAACTTCCAGGTCGAACCCACCTAGTCGTCTTTCCACTGGTCTCCTGTACTCCTCCCTGACTTCCTCCTCCTGCAACCTCTCCACCCTCCTCTCGCCTCCCTCCAGCTCTCCTCACCCACTTCTTTTGTATCCTAACCTTAGCTACCACTACATAATGGTCAGACAGACCCCCTCCAATACCCCTATACACCCTAGCATCCATCACAGATTTCTTCATTCGTTCATCCACACATACATAATCAATCAATGACTTTCGTTCCACCACTGTCTTATCCTTCATCGTCAACATCCGTTTCCACGTGTACCTGTGGATCATTCTGTGTCGGAAGAAGGTGTTGGCTATCCACAGCCTCCTCCCCACACATACGTCCACAAGTGCACTACCATTCCCATTCACCTCTGATGGTACCCCCACCCTCCCACCACTCCGTCAACTTTCCTATCACCCACCTTACCATTCATATCCCCAATCAGAAATATTCTTTCGTTCTTGTCAAACTTCTCCAGGCACGCCTCCACATTCATCCAGAACTCCTCTTTCTTTCTTTCAAGTATATCCTCTGTCGGGGCATACACGCATACAATCACCCACGTTTGTATTCCTACTTTCATTCTCACCCACACAATCCTTGAACCCACAGACTCATACTCTCTTACACATTTCTTCCATTTGCTACTTACAAACAAACACGCACCTTCTCTCGCTGTTCCTTCACTCACTCCAGCACACACACCCATTCCACACTCCCACTCTCTCACATCTGAACCTTTCCATTTGGTCTCTGTCATTCCACATATATCCAGCCTGGCATTCACTAGCACTTCCAGAACCTCTCTCTCTTTTGTGCCATCATTCATGCCACTAACATTCCATGTAGCCATTCTCAGAATTTCCGAAGGAATGTCCTTAGTCGGTCGTGGTTCGTCAACATAGGTTCCGTCTGCATCCGAGGCCGTTCGTAAGTTTTTCTTTGCTTAGGTATTTTTTTCCGGGTGGGGGTCGCAAGCCCACCGACCCAACCTCTTTAGTCGCCTCTTACGACACACAGAAGGCACGTGGGGCATATTCTATTCCCTATTTACTGTGAAAAAGTTAATATTTACATCCTATTATCCACAGCAAAAAACTGAAGATTGCGGAGTAAATATAGTAGACTTCATCGACTTTTTTTCCGGCGACCGTCAATCTTTTATCATTTCAACACCAAACCAGCGGGGGTGTGGGGGTGGCAGCCCCCACCCATAATACTAGGATAGGTTGGGTAAGGTTGTTAGGTTAGGCTAATATTACCCCTTAATTAAGTCTTTTACCCCGCAATTTCCCTGATCTTCATAGCCCTACCCACTAGTGGGGGACGTGTTTTTAGATTGTTGGATAATGGGTAAATACTCATTTCCACCAGTCCTTATTATAAAACAACACTGTATATTAAAGAAAACTGAGAAAAAAACCAAAAAAACAACGCTAAATTCGCTGTGAAACCAAAACTAGAATTTTACCCACAACGGAAAGTGGTGTGGACAAGGAGGGATGAGACAGTGGAGGAATGAAAGGCACCGATTGATTATATTTATTAGTGGCCCCTCCATCATTGACGAACATGCCTATTACATAAGGCATCCTCTTCAAACACTAATCCGCCGTAGTTTTGAATCTACCGCGCAGAGCATTTAAAAACTGAGGAGCCTTCATCATGAGCGCACGCGACCTCACTCATGGCTTCAGTCATTATGAATTGGGTTCTCACTACGAAAAAACTTCGTAAAAAATAAAAACAAAAACAAAATAAGAATAACTATCCAATAAGCTTTCCATCATATCGTGGATGTACTTGTGTGGATTTCTGACCAGACGCTGATTCAGGCGTCATTCTTCCTTCTCTGCTCTGCGCTCAGCCCGCCCGGACGTGCCTCCCCACGCTCCGCTGGTTCCGCATTCGTTGCGTCCCTAGTGAGTTTTTTCTCATTTGTTTACTCCAGGATGTATCGAGTAAGGTTAGGATAGGCGTAGCAGGAGTGTCCTGGGCTGGTTGCCCGCAGTGCAGTGTATTTTGGGTCGAGTGTATGGGGCATCTATTTCGGATGTACCCTCGTGGTCACGTTGTGGACATGTGAACTTTTTCACAGTTGAGTTAGTTTGTGATGCAGGCGGCTTTCACTACGCGTTAATTATTGCTGCCTTTTATCTTTCTGATGAGGTAAGCTGTGTTTTCTGACGTTCCCAGCGTATTTTTCTTCACTTAGTGAAGTTTTTTCTGGGTCCCGAGTCAGTCTTCCCTGGGTTGGAAGTTGTTGCTCGGTGGTGTGTTGGCGGTGGTTCCTGTTGTGATATTTCCAGTGTGTGTGTATATTTCAACTGTTTTTATGCCGTCTGCCTAGGCCTAGCCAGCCGCTCGTAGCTTTGCCACATGTACTAGTGTTATTATTTATTATTTATAAATATGCCCTACTGTGTCATGTGTATCCGGGTTTTAGTTGTGTATTGGCTAATTCCTCGGACTATAATTGTTTCCTGGTTTAGTTGTGTATTGGCTAATTCCACGGATTATGTTGTGACCTTGGGTTAGCCGTGCGTGGCTATCCTCGTGTCGTGTGTTGTTCAGATGGTATCTGTTCAGGGTGGGTTTCCTTCCGGCGGGTTTTTTCTCGGTTTCACCGTGAAAAAATCCTGGCCGAGAGCAGTGTTGGGCCACACGTGGTTGTTGACACTGGCTTGTTTCCCCGGCGGGTGGGGTGTCTGTGGCTCTCCAGGACTGCGTCTCTGTGGGTGCCTGGTTTCAGGCCTCCTTTGATTCCCGGCGGGATGGCTCTACACATCCATATAAAATGGCGTCCTTGTGGACATACGTTTTAGGAGTTTTTTCTACCTGGTTTTACGACAACCACATGAAAAAACCTAGCTGTTGTTTAGGCTTTCCTCCCCGGCGATCTTTTACAAAGAAGCGGGGACAGGAACTTATGGGGTTAACTTTTAAAACTTCTCACCCGGCGGGTGCACCTGGGTAGGGTGAGATGAACGACTTAGGTCTTCCAGTTAGTTAACCGATCCATTATAGTGATACTCTGTGTATCGCTGCCTTTACTATTTACGGCGATTGAAGGTTCAATTAGGTTATATATCGATTCTCACACCCGGCGGGTGCTCCTAGGTGGAGGAATTAAGGAATTTTACAAAATTCATTTTAACCTATTTAATTTAGTGATACTATCAGGTATCGCCGCCTTCGATCTTACGGCGATCTTTTGGGACAATTCGTTAAACATTAGATCTCGTATCATCCTGCCCTGGGCTATTCTACTATAATAATTCAAGGGCCGGCGTCTTTTTGGGGGGTTGCTTTGTTACAAAATTGAATCTTGAGACAGTCACCTCCTCCGAGAGACTATAAGTGCCATGCTGGACCATTATATCAGAGGGTATTCTTCACTTTCTTTAGCAAAAGATTTGTTTAGACTTTACACCCCGCCGCGTGGCGAGATGTGTTAGTTGTGTCTTTGCATCTCGTTACCCGGCGGGTTATTAACACTGGTGTGCGATCATGTTGGATTACCCTTATGAGCATTAATTCCTGGAAATTTTCTTGTTTTTTCCAGAGCTGAGCTCCGGCGGACCAATACAGACCCGGCGGTAGTTTTCACCCACCAGTCTCTGTCATGGCTACCGTGGCCCCAGTTTTTGCCCTGTGCATTACCCCTACTTGTGCTGGTATCCCTATTTTTGCACACACCCTTTGCATAAGGTGTGTTAAATGTCTAGACCGTTCAAGGGGTCTCTGGGTGATGCATAATTGTTCCTTTTGTTCTCAATTAGCTGTTAAAGTCCTTTGTGATAACGATAAGACCGCGGCGGTAGCGTTGAGAGAGGTTCGACAACAAATGTCGGCCTACACTACCATTGTCGCGCATAAGTCACTTCAATGTGACAACGTCCCACTTTGGGATAGATTGCTGTCAGAACACCCTCCCCCTAAACGTTCCTCTAGAGTCACGAGTGTTAAGCCGACGGAGACTAGTCAGGGTTCTGTATCGTCTGCGACTACAACTAAACGCCCGAGAGACCCTACACCCCCGGCATCCGCCTCCTCGTCGCAGGCGAGATCTAGGTCAAGTCACCTCTCAGACAACAGTCTTCTAGTCGGGCCTCTTCGCCGGAGAGTAAGAAGAGTAAGACGGAAGATTCCACCAGTGGTCACGGCGGAGATTCTTCCAGATCTAAGACTAGTTCGCGGTCACACCGCAGCCATAAATCCTCAAAAAAGGATTCACATCGGAAGTCCTCTCGACATTCCCCTAAGTCTAGTGCATCTCATCGTACCTCTACACCTGACAAAGTTTGTGTTAGGGCCTCTGAGTCCAGTGCAGCACCTGTCCCTAAAGAGGAGTTGCCAATTAATATTTTAACCCTGGAAATGGAAAGTTCAGGAGGGTCAATAATTGAGAATGTTTCAGACTCTCAAGAGAGCGTAGGCCAGGGCCTTGGTGTTTGGCGGTTTGCCCAACCACGGTCTGACCACCCACGTCCGACTCATACGAGTCACACAGTAGCCGACGTCCACAGGGACGCGGCGACCCCATCCTCTATCCCAGACTTATCTTGGAAACAAGGTATCCCTGCCTCGGCGGGGTCTTCTCAGGAGGATCGGGAGGAAAAAGACGAAGTTTCAATAATTTCGGATATGGAAGGACAAGGGTCAGGCTCAGGCTTGGATGCCGCAAGAGATAATAATGATTCTCCTATAAGTTCTTCATCTAACCAGTTTGTTACAGCACAAGAAATTGATGGGTTGCTTACTCATGCTTTATCTAAATTTTTTGGTCAGCAACAAGAAAACCCCACAATGGACTTGGGGGCTCCCTCGACAAGCTCTACGGTACGGCCTCTGATGATGTCAATTGATTTATCTAAGATTCCTAACCCTCCTACTCTGTCACCTGCAAGGAGCACTAAGCCTGCCACGGCGGCATTGACAACTTCAAATGTCAGGGTCATAACGGATGTTAATCCACCCCCTCTAGACAAAGCACCTCTTAGAAAGGTAGCTATGCCCCTCCTTTATGGGCCAGACGAGTCATGGGTTCTTTTGAACCCCTCTAAACCAGAGCTTGCCCAACCTACCTTGTCAGGGGAACTCCCGGTACCGCGTGAGTGGTTTATCCAGGGCAACAAGTCAAAGAAATTAAGGGACATGGATGCCTTAGGTAATGTTCTGGACGTAAACATTAAGGCTATACCTAGTTATTATCACCAGGATTATTTTGTGTATGCTTCTAAGCCTGCTTTACCCCCTGCCTCAGCTTTAAAACTATTTTCAGACTGGTCTAAGCTGGATGGGTTTAATGATATTAAGACTGTCAGCTCTTACTCCTGAACTAGATTTACGGACCGTCACAGACGACGCAGCTAATCCAGTTTTGAAGGTGGGACAGTTGGGTCCAGGACCTTGGGTGGATTGGGAGGTAGAGGCTCAAAACTTTGCAACCACTTTCACTTCTAAATCTTCCCACCAGATCCCTCAGGACTCACATTCATGGTTTTCCATGCCGGTGGGTTCTGCCGGCGGAGTCCCGGCGGCTTTGTTTGCATTCCTAGCTGCCCCTAAGATTAATCTTTGTGAACTGAAGGACCCGTTCACTAACCCTACCCCTACTCACCTAGACAGAGAATTTAGGCTACGAGGAAAAGCTTTTCGCCTGTTTTCACAGTACATAGTATCTCAGCAGGTGGCTAAGTCTTTACTACGATCTACTCAGGCAATCGCAGACGCGGATGCTCGAAGATCGGTTGAGTTATCCCGGCGACTGATTCTTCAGTCGTCAATCCAATCCTTAGGTGACATACGCACCGCCTTGCTTGAGGCGGTGCGAGCACGACAAGATCTTAGGATGTCGTTAGTTCGCAAGCTACCAGAGCGCATTGCTAACCAGGTGGTGATGTCACCAGTACTTACCCCTTCTTTAATGTCCCCTGAAGTATGGCGAACGGTGTTCAATATGGCACAGGCCGTTAAGCACAGTCCTACCCCTTCTAAGAAACCTGCATTTAACTTCCCCAAACCCAGGCCTACTACTAAAGCCCAGCCAGGGGGATCTAAACCATTTCTTCCGCCTAAGTCCTCCCACTCCCCCCAGGGTCAGTACAGGCATAGACAGAATAGGTTTTCAGGTCAGAGAGGACGCGGCCAAAATAAACCAGGTCAGGGCCAGTCTTCGACCAACACCAGCCAGCCGGCGAAGCGGCCAGCACCAACCCCACCATCAAAAAACTAAAGTCTCTCTCACTCCCGGCGCCTACCTTAAGGCCGGAGGAACCGAGGGTAGTACAGCCGGCGAACCCTTGTCTGCTAACTGGGTCGTTCCGAACGTGTCACCAAGCATGGCCGTTAAACACTTGGGCACGGATGGTGGCACGCAAAGGCATCACTTGGCAGTGGCTCCGGCGACCTCGATTACGTCAGCCGACAACGGCGAATTTTGTTTCTTTAGAGGTGGAGTCACTAGCCCAGGAAATGATTGCCAAGAATGTCATCATCCCGGTCCCCCCAAATTACCCTGTATTCACGTCCAAACTATTTTTGGTTCCCAAAAGGGACAGTGTTCAGATGAGGCCGGTCGTAGACCTGTCTTATCTGAATCTTCACATTCACAACGAATCTTTCAGAATGTTAACAGTACACCAAATCAGGCTAACACTTCCGCCGGGAGGTTGGATGTGTTCACTAGACCTGACAGACGCCTATTGGCACGTATCGGTCAACAAAAGATTTCAAAGGTTTTTGGCCTTACGGATCAGGCACCAAAATTTTGTTTTTCAGAGGATGCCGTTCGGTTTGAACCTAGCACCTCGATTATTCACAAAACTAGTCCGGCAAGCCCTGATGCCATTGTTAAAACAAGGGATCAGAGTGTTGTGGTATCTGGACGACTGGCTGGTGGTGGCAGAGACACAACAATTATGCATAAAACATGTCAATATAATTTTAAATCATGTCAAAACTCTAGGCTTCAAGGTAAATCTGGTAAAGTCAAACCTTGTTCCCTCACGAGTAATTCAGTGGATAGGGCTGGTCTGGGACACCGCCGCTCTCACTCTGAGTCAGAGTGTGGACAATCGCAACAGGTTTCGCAGGAAACTGTTCAGGTTTCATTACAGTCTGACTACGACACGGAGGGTCTGGGAGTCTCTGGTCGGCTCTCTCAACTGGATTCAACTAACTGTCAAGTTGGGCCGGTTGAAAGTAAAACGATTAATATTGGAAGGCAACAAATATTTCCCGCTCTTACCGGCGGGAAAATTATGGCCCATCCCGAAATTAATCCACACCTTGCTAGCGGTCTGGGCGAAGAGGGAAACATTGCACTCAATAATGTCATGGACCTCTCCTCCACCAACGGTATGAGTAGACACGGATGCGTCAGGCACAATAGGTTGGGGATTTCAGTCAAATCAGGGGCACCAGGGTCAGGGGCTTTGGTCCCACTTAGAAATCTCACACATCAATGTCAAAGAATTACTAGTCCCCTTATATTTCCTTCAGGCTCACGGCCCGGCGTTACGGGACAAGTCGGTGGCCTTCAGAATGGACAATCTGAATGCAGTCCACTGTATTCAGAAACAAGGGTCAACGAGGTCAAGGAAGTTGCTAAACGTGTCAGAAGAGATTTTTGCTCTAGCCAACAGTCTAGATATTTATCTGCACGCTTCTTATCTCCCAGGCGTAGCGAACGTCTGGGCAGACGCTCTATCCCGGCGACAGAGCACGACAGTAGAATGGGAGCTCAAGCAACCCATTTTCAACCTAATGATTGCAGAGCTCTCCCATCCACAAGTGGATCTTTTTGCGTCCGAGGAGACTCACAAACTCCATCTATACCTCACCCGCCGGGCGAAAACGCCGGCAGGGGGGCCAGACGCCCTAGTGACAGACTGGAACAGATGGAGCTCCATCTATCTGTTTCCGCCGCCAGATGCGTCACTAATGTGCCACGTAGTGAACAAACTACGAGATTATCGAGGCTTAGTCTCGCTAATCGCGCCACTGTGGCCGGCGCAGTTGTGGTACCAGCAATTGAAAATGTGGTGCCCGGACCCGGTATCGCTCCCGGTCGGGTATTTCCACTTAGACGCGATTGGCAACCTCGCGACCTCGCTGACTTTTGCATTATGGACATTCAGGAGGCCAAGTGGCTAGCACCATACGGTAGAGATGTGACAAATAAATTACTTAATCAATATACTCAGTCTACAAAACGACAGTATCAATCACATTGGCAAGCCTTTACTTCTTGGATCGTTAGGACAGAACAAACTGTACCCTCAGTGGCATTAGTTTTTAATTATTTAAATTATCTGTTTGAGCAGAAACGTTTATCTGTGGTAACATTAAAAAATCACTTAACTGCGATTAGAGTGCCCTTTTTAGACCTTACAGGTCTCTCCATACCGGTGGCGGAGGAAACAGGTTTTATGAGAGCATGTTTTAAACTCCGCCCACCTCCCCGTCAGCTCATGCCTACTTGGTCTCTGGACAAAGCTTTGTCTTTGCTTCACTCTCGTCTGTACCAAAATACTGCAGACTTTGCATTAATCTTAAAAAAGGCGGTTTTCCTTTTGGCTTTAGCCACCGGAAACAGAGTGTCTGAGCTGGCGGCGATGAGCAACACACCTAATTGTCTTAGGTTTGGTAGACTTAATGAATGTATTTCCATTGCACCCTCCCCAGGTTTTGTAGCCAAGAATGAGCATAGTGCACACGTGTTTTCTGAGTTCACGGTGCCGGCGTTAAAAAGGGGAAAGGTGCATCATAATTTATGTCCAGTACAAGCTCTAACCAAATATTTGAGAGTAGCTCCTCACAAACCCCAAGGTGCTTTATGGGTAGCAAGTACGGGTAAACGCTTACTTAAACGGCGATTAGCCTCTCTTCTGGTAGAAGTCATTAAAGAAAGTAATCCCGGCGTTGTGGGTCGGGCCCACGATTTACGCAAATGGGCAGCCTCTTTACGTATCCTGAAATTTTTTTCAGTTGAAGACATAGCGTCCACGCAGTTGTGGGCGTCTAATCATACGTTTCTGTCTAGATACTTGTCAGTTGCTCTAGACAAACCTTCCTTACCATGTATAGCTTTAAGGCAGAGGGTCTAGGCGGCCCTGCAGTCACTTTTGTTTACTTTCATGGGAAAGGGGGGGGGGGGGGGGGTGCAGTCAGTTGACACAGGACACCCTAGACCCCGCCGGAGTATGAGAGCTGTGATACAATTTAAGGTTAAAATGTGTTATGAAAATTTCTCAGTGAGAAATTGTGCTAGTACAATGTTAAGTACAAAACGACGGTGTTGTTAGAGTAGTTTAGCTGCGAAAGCAATTTAGCTTTAGATTATTGGAGTTCCTTTGCAATTTATCTCCAAGTTTATGTTGGGGTTTATTATGTGCACATGTAAACTTATAACTTGTTATTTTTTGTCACCACTCGTTGAGTGGGGTGCCTTTGTAACTACAGATCTGTGTTCAGAATCTTCAGGGTTACCAATTTTTTGTCAGGCAGGCTTCTTTGAAGCACGCACCTGCCTGAACCCCCTTTTTCTTGTATTTGTTCGGCTACGCCGTTAATTAAATATATTTTCAAAGTAAGAATACTATGTGGTTGTTTTTATTATCTGCTTTTCTAGAGTTATGATATGATTACGAATGTCCCCCTCCAGTCTTAGAAATCAGGCATGTTCGTCAATGATGGAGGGGCCACTAATAAATTATAGGTTTGACTCCTGTAAGGAGATAAAGAAAACCTAATATTTAGTAGTGGCCCCGTAATCATTGACGACTGGGGCCCTCCCGACCGTCCCCTTCCCATTCGTTGATGTATTAAGGATTTTGGTTTACTTGATATGTCAGTGAAGGAAGAATGACGCCTGAATCAGCGTCTGGTCAGAAATCCACACAAGTACATCCACGATATGATGGAAAGCTTATTGGATAGTTATTCTTATTTATTTTTTGTTTTTATTTTTTACGAAGTTTTTTCGTAGTGAGAACCCAATTCATAATGACTGAAGCCATGAGTGAGGTCGCGTGCGCTCATGATGAAGGCTCCTCAGTTTTTAAACGCTCTGCGCGGTAGATTCAAAACTACAGCGGATTAGTGTTTGAAGAGGATGCCTTATGTAATAGGCATGTTCGTCAATGATTACGGGGCCACTACTAAATATTATGTTTTCTTTATCTCCTTACAGGAGTCAAACCTATAATATGTGTGGATGAACAAATAAAGAAATCTGTGCTGGATGCTAGGGTGTATAGGGGTATTGGGGGGGTCTGTCTGACCATTATGTAGTAGCTAAAATTAGGATACAAAAGAAGTGGGCGAGGAGAGCTGAAGGGAGGCGAGAGGAAGGTGGAATGGAGAGGAGGGTGGAGAGGTCGCAGGAGGAGAAGATCAAGGAAGAGTTCAGGAGAGCAGTAGAAAGACGAGTAGGTAGGTTTGACCTGGAAGGTATGGAGGAAGTGGAGGAGGTGAGCAAAGTGTTTAAGGAAGAGATCTGTGCAGCATGTGAGGAGGTGTGTGGAGTAAAGAGAAGAGGGAGGGGAGTGAAGAGCACAGCATGGTGGACAAAAGATGTAAAAATAGCTGTGGAAGACAAGAAGAAAGCGTATAGAGAGTGGTTGGGTAGTAGAGGGAATGAAGATTTGGAGAGACAGAAATGAGCGAGGTACGTGGAGAAAAATTTAGTAGGTTGTATTGTTTGGCGCTACCTGCTCCCAGTTTCTGCTGAATGCAACTATCCTAAAACATCTTTCCCTTGTTGAAGTAGACCCAAAGATCGTACAGGAAATTAGGGCCGAGCTATATATCGATAACCTCCAAGGTACGGGGGACATAGAAGATTCCCTCGTTCGTGCATACGGTGTGGCTCATGAAGTTATGGATAATGTCCATTTGTTCCTGCGTCAATGGGCTACCAATAGTCCTGTTCTGAGAGAGGTGTTGCTAAAGGATGGTGTTGCTGCTGAACAGCAGGAACTGGTGCGAGTTCTTGGACTAGTATGGGAGATGGCTTCTGATTATCTTTCCTTTGGAGTACAGTACACTCCGGTCGAGCATGTGACAAAGCGTGAATGTTTGACATTTTCTGCCAAACTCTTTGATCCTTTGGGTGTTTTGTTGCCAGTGTCTATAAGTGCACTTGTGGACGTATGTGTGGGGAGGAGGCTGTGGATAGCCAACACCTTCTTCCGACACAGAATGATACACAGGTACACATGGAAAGTGGTGTGGACGATGAAGGATAAGGATAAGACAGTGGTGGAACGAAAGGCACTGATTGATAATATATGTGGATGAACGAATGAAGACATCTGTGCTGGATGCTAGGGTGTATAGGGGTATTGGAGGGGGTCTGTCTGACCATTATGTAGTACAGTAGTAGCTAAAATTAGGATACAAAAGAAGTGGGTGAGGAGAGCTGGAGGGAGGCGAGAGGAGGGTTATCGTGTAAATACGATAGTGTACGACACTTTTTGTGCTACCGTACGTCTCTGTGACGTCATGGTCATTCCCGCTGCACGGCGTGGGACGATTAGATCGTATATTATAAGATAGTAAGTAAGTTAAGATTATAAAAGACCTAATATGCTATTAAGCAATATTGACATGGCCTTATGTAGTAGCCAGAGGAAGTATCGGTGTACTGGTGGAGAGAACGTAGGGCACAGGTACCGGTACCGGTACTAACAAATGAGGACTCTATAACTACGGTAACCCACCCTCCCAACAACTCTTAATCATGGATATAAAGTCTACTTCATCTCCCAACAATTTGCGTATTGCTACTTATAACTGTAGAGGGCTCCCTAAAACCAACAGAGGGCTTCTCCTACGCCCTGATGTAGTAGACATATTTAATACCAGTGATATTGTGTGCCTGCAGGAGACTTGGTATTTTAAACAGGATTTGGGTAACCTCAGTACTATCTGTGATAATTTTCATGGGTTTGGGGTCTCGACAACCGATGCTATGGATGGTCTAGTAGCAGGTCACCCACCGGGAGGAGTAGCTATTTTGTGGAGGGACTCTTTAGACAGCCGGGTTAAACCACTTGTAAAAAATTTACCATGGTGTACAGGTATAGAAATAGAAGATATCCAATGGAAAGTAGTTATTCTTAGTGTGTACTTGCCCTACCAATGTAATGAAAATGAAGAACAATACCTGGAATGTCTTGGAGAGCTAAGTGCTCTTTTACAAGAACTAAATACCACCTGCTACTCTGTAATAGGGGACTGGAATGCTAATCTGAAGGACATGAGTAACTCTCTGTTTGCTAGTCATATGACTAACTTCTGTGGTGAGCATGATCTAATTATCTCTTCTCAGCTCATGCTCCCTCATAGTAGTTACACATGTGTCAGTGCAGCATGGGGCTCAACGTCTTGGCTAGATCATACCGTAGCTAGTGCTGATTTCCATGATATGATAACAAATATGGAAATTCAGTATACATATACAGATGAAGATCATATCCCATTGACCTTAACAGTTAGTTTGGAAAGAGCGCCAGAATTAACCCAGTCAAACAATAGTGTAAATCCAAAACTGCCATGGGGCGGGCTTGACGAGGAGGAGTGTGAGCAATTTTGCACTTTAACACACACTCTCCTTTCTGAGCTTGATCCTGGCAGTGAGGATGCCATTACCTGTGAAGACCCCAATTGTGTTAATGCTAGTCATCGAGAAGAGGTCAGCAAGCTGTACAATAATATTATATCTTGTCTTACTAAGGCTAGTGACATAGTATTTCACAAGCATAACAAAAATTACTCTTTTAACAAACCTGGGTGGAATGAACATGTTTCAGAACTATACCAGACATCCCGAGATGCTCGTAGTGTATGGCTGGATCAAAACAAACCGAGACAGGGACCCATTTTTTACATGTTCACCAGACTAAAGGCTAGATGCAAGTATGCAATCAGATATATAAAAAACAATGAAAATGTATTAAGAAGAGAAGCATTGGCCAAAAACTTTGCTAGCAAAGACACATTGGCCTTCTGGAAGGATATTAAAAAAATGCATAATAGCTGCACACCTCTACCCATTAGTGTAGATGGGATCTCTGGTACTAATAACATAGCCAATCTTTGGAAAACACATTACCAAACTTTGTTTAACTCTGTTGGGCACCAAGGAAATACCATTGCTGCTACAACAGAGTGTAACAAAGAAGAAAAATATGACACAATTAAAGTTACAAGTGAAAAAATCAAGGCTGCAATAAGTAGGCTAGATGCTAACAAATCCTGTGGTTTTGATGGTATATATGCTGAACATTTGAAGTACTCCTCCACTCTCCTCTTGGAGAAACTCAGCAGTTGCTTTACCAGCTTTCTAATCCATGGTTTCCTACCAGAATCTATGATGTCCGTTACCTTGATACCAGTAATTAAAGACAAGGCTGGCAAAATTACATCAAAAGACAACTATAGACCTATTGCCCTTGCCAGTATTGTAAGTAAGATACTAGAGTTAATAATTTTAGACAGAATCTCAGTGTATATCTCAACTAATAGTAATCAATTTGGTTTGAAAAAGAATCATGGTACGGACCAGTGCATCTACACTCTGAAGGAGCTAGTGGATGGGTACATCAAAATGAACAGCTCTATTTTTGCATGCTTTCTTGATGCTAGTAAGGCATTTGACAGAGTCTGCCACAATATCCTGTTTGATAAATTAGCAACAAGGGGAGTGCCATCCTATATACTGAGAATCTTGAAGTACTGGTACGCCAATCAAACATTTAATGTAAGATGGGGTAACATTATTTCGGATTCCTTTACAGTAACCAATGGAGTGAGACAGGGTAGTATTCTCTCACCTTACTTATTCAATGTCTATATGGATGAATTAAGTGATAAATTGAATAAAGAGCAGATTGGATGTTATGGTGGGAATAAAATCATCAACCATTTCATGTATGCTGATGATCTGGTCATTATTGCACCGTCTTCTGCGGGTCTGAGCAAACTTCTTGATATATGTGAATCTTTTGGTAGTAAAATTGTGTTAAATTCAACCCACTGAAAAGTGCTGTTCTTATATTTAGATCAAAATTACTGTATAAAAGTAAACTGCCAAATTTCTCACTCAATAATCAAATTATTCAAGAAGTAAACAAAATAAAATACCTGGGACACATTATCTCAAACGATTGCTCAGATGATGCAGATATCGGCCGTCAGCGCAGACAGCTATATTTACGTGGTAACACCATCTTGAGAAAATTCCACATGTGTAATTGGGAAACTAAAGTCACTTTGTTCCGGACATATTGTTCCTCTATGTACACGGCCCATTTGTGGTGGAAGTATAAGAGAGCCACCATAAATGGTCTGTGTACATCCTATCATAATATACTCAAGATGTTCATTGGTCTCTCTAAATATGAAAGCACTAGTATGGTGTGCACACTGTTGGATGTGCAGTGCTGTCGGGCTGTCATCAGGAGACTGGTGTACAGCTTTTCGCAGCGACTGCAATCCTCCAGTAACACGCTGAATGTAGCTCTTTGGTCTAGTGATCATATCTATGAATCCCGTATTATATCTCACTGACAGAAGCTGCTGCACACATAGTATGTAATGTAATATATAGGTCTAATTGAACTATGAGCAATGATCTGTGCAATAGGTGTTAACCAACATTGAGCAATAGCCTTAGTTAGCCTATCTGTGTTATATTGTGACAAAATGTGATATGTGCTCTATTCTGTAAATAGGCCTACTGTATATTTTATTGTTTCTTTATTAATACAGTAAAAGTCCGTTAATCCGACGACCGATGATTCGAATCTCCCAATAGTCCGAATTTTTCAATTTGAGGCCAAATCCGAATTCACCCGATGGTCCGAATTTCAAGAAGTCCCAAAGTCCCCTTTTTGAGGCATTAGGCCACTCAAATGACACATAATGGAGCACACACATATCATATGTTCATGAATTCACTTTAAAAGTTTACCATTGTCATTGTAGCCTATTATCTACTTCAAAACATTCAGATTAATGGTCAAAGGAAGCTACTGATATAATCGTAAACACCTTCGTCTTCTTCTTCTTCCACATCGTCTGCTAGAGAGTTTGTTTTGCTCTTGAACGCATCCTTGGGACGCTCCGATGCGCTACTGGCTTGCACCGCATTTTCTGCAAGCGCATTCAGTCTTGAGCTTGAAAACGCACCTTTCAAGAAGTCCCAAAGTCCCCTTTTTGAGGCATTAGGCCACTCAAATGACACATAATGGAGCACACACATATCATATGTTCATGAATTCACTTTAAAAGTTTACCATTGTCATTGTAGCCTATTATCTACTTCAAAACATTCAGATTAATGGTCAAAGGAAGCTACTGATATAATCGTAAACACCTTCATCTTCTTCTTCTTCCACATCGTCTGCTAGAGAGTTTGTTTTGCTCTTGAACGCATCCTTGGGACGCTCCGATGCGCTACTGGCTTGCACCGCATTTTCTGCAAGCGCATTCAGTCTTGAGCTTGAAAACGCACCTTTGGACGTATTAGTCTTGAGCTTGAAAACGCACCTTTGGATGTTCCGATACGCTACTATTTATAGTTCAGTGATCGGAGCATCCCAAGGGTGCTTTCAAGACAACAAGACAAGGGTGCTTTCAATACAATATAATATAACAGAGCACGTCACAAAAGGAAAATCACAAAAGGAAAATTACAAGAACCTCTCAGGGAAGTGCCGTTGTTAAGGCATTACTTCCCGAACCACATCTGATCTTCAAGAGCAAGACAAACTTGCTAGTAGACGGAAGAAGAAGAAGACGTTTATATCAGCAGATTCCTTTGACCATTAATCTGAATGTTTTGAAGTAGTTAATAGGCTACAATGACAATGGTAAACTTTTGAAGTGATTTCATGAACATATGATATGTGTGTGTGCACCATTGTGTCATTTGGGTGGCCTAATGTCTCAATGTTTTCGTCATACACAGGTTCATAGGGGTAAAGTCCGATAATCCGAAAAATCCACTAATCCGAACGAGAGCCGGTCCGCTGCCCTTCGGAAAACGGAAGTTTACTGTATATCTTTGTGTATAATTATTATCTGTGCTCTGACGAGAAGTGTATGTGATATGGACCATTAGGTCGTACTGTATTTATACTGTATCTATCTTATGTGTCTGGAATAAAGAATTATTATTATTATTATTATATATAAATTTATCGTACATATTAATATAATTTATTGTATTGAGCAACATAGAATCTGTACGATAATTTGGGCCCTGGCGTATGCCACGGCAGCAAGGCGGAGGGCTGGAGGCGGCAGAGCCTCCACGAACACCAACCAGTTAACATCTAATTTCCGCCTTCAGTTGATCGAGCTTTTGTGCCTCTAATCACAATACACTGACAGCAATACATACATCTACACCATCACGACACTCTCATCGACGCCATGACTGACTGACATAAGCATAGTATTCATGTCCATTCCCATATAATCATTTGATTCTTTCTTTCACTTGACTCGAGCCTCAGGGCCGGCGTCTCGCTTCCCCATTGTCCGCCATATTGGGTAAACGTTCTCCTTTGTCTCATTGCCACGTGGAACTATTGGTGAGTTAATTCCTGGATATTATTAACCCTTATAACCTTACTTTATATATAATTTATTGTGTGTGACCTTTGGATATAAATTAGCTTGTTTTCAGATTGAATTAAATTTAGATATGGAGTAATTTGATTTAGATTGATTTTGTTTGGATTAGAGCTTATAGATATTTAACTTCCATTGATAGTATACCACATTGGTGCCCAGACCTCGGGAATTAGCTACCAGTAAGGGATTTTTAAGGCAATAAGCAAGGGGACATATAACAGGATGCAGGAACAACTCTGTGATAAACTGGTGGGACTGGCCAAGCGATGGTTAGAGCCAGAATGCAGGGTAGTATCGTTGTGCCTGCCTAAGTCCTGCATCCCACCCATCATCTTCCCCCAATAATTTTATTTTTCATTTCAGACTTCCTGTGACACATGACCTGACCTAAAAAAAAATCTTGTTCAATATGACCCTTTAGTGTAGGTTTTGCTATTTGGTGTGCTATTTTTTCTCCATAACATAGAAGTCCGCCGGTCGGCGTCTCTTACCTAGGCTACTATTTTGCCATTGTAATTGTAACATTTTAGGTGTAAATAGCCTACAGGCTTGCATACAAAATGAGTAAACCGGAAGAGACACAGGCTACTGGGGTGCAGAGCAAAGCCCCTAAAAATCAGAGGGCGGGACTTCGGGGAGTATTAAATAGGTTAATTATTGATGTCAACACTTTCATCACTACTGCTGACCTCGAGGAATTAGAGGCTAGGTTAGACAATGTCCAGGCTACCCACAGTCGTATTGTTGCTCTAAGTGAGGTGATTGTGGCAGGCATGACAGAGGAGGAAGAGATAATTGCAGAGTGTGATAATTGCGCCCTCTATGATGAACCTGTCTTTAAAGCGAAGCACCTATTACAGCGCGCTGTCGCAAATAAGAAGGGAGGCGAGAACGAAGCCCATAGAAGGGTTGGCCCGAAACACACTGTACACCTCCCAAAGCTCAATCTTCCTACATTTGGGGGCAAATTGACTGAGTGGTTAGCTTTTTGGGATGTATTTCGGTCTACAGTACATGAATCCTCTTTGGATAATGTCCGTAAGTTTCACTACCTGAAAGGACAAATGGAAGGAGAGGCCTTACATTTGATAGAGGGTTTTGCGGTTATTGCGGTTATTGTTGTTGTTGTTGTTGCCTGGCCGAACAGCCCCAAGGCCCCGAGCAAGGCCAAGGCCATAACCGAGCGCCCCCACAGAACCCTCCCTGCCGACCACAATAAAGCCTGGGTGACCGAAGCCACTCCATGGCGGGGAGCTCAGGAGGGTGCGGAAACGCCCGGGAAACCAAAGCCCCACCCAGGGCCCTGTGCCCCTGGTTTTTGCAGTTTTGCAGTAGTAGGGGATAGTTATCTTGAGGCAGTACAATTATTACAGTCCACATACGGGGATCAAGAGCAGTTGAAGATGACCCATGTCGTTGCCTTGTTAAAGCTCGCAGAACCACAGTATAAGGTTGAGGAGTTAGCAAAATTTAGGGCAGATATGGAGTGCCATACTCGATCGCTAGACACCCTAGGGCTCACCACACAGGAAATGATAGTCATTATCTTACGTCAGAAGCTTCCTATGGCAATACTTGACAAGGTTAGATCGTTTGATCTGGGGGAGTTCAAAACTCAGTTCAGTAAAGAAATTAGTAATCTACAGTTGAACAATGGGAGAATGTATGTGTCGGGAGGGAGAGGGAATGTGGAGATGAGGGGAACTGTAAGCATGACGGTGGGGACTAAAGGAAAGAAAGAGGGTACATATAAGAAACTTGCTCAGATTCTATGTAAGATATGTAACAATAACAAACATAAATAGAGTTTCTGGGTAAAATACCCAACAAATGAGACAAAACTAGCACAGGCAAAGAGGTTGAAGCTATGTGTAGGTTGTCTAAGTAAGGAACATGGTAAGCAGGGACAATTTACTGCTGCATACTTAAGGCCCTGTCGCCACTGTAAAGGACATTACTTTGACAAGTTGTGTCCTACTGTATAGCAGACAAAGTCAAAGACGTCAAACCAGAGGGTACTACAACTTTGACACTAGGTAGCACGAAAGACACTACTATATTGCCCACAATACAGATTCCTATGGAAGGTAATGAGAGTAACAAGGTTTGTCGGGTACTTCTTGATCAAGGGTCTCAACGATCCTTTATAAAAAGGTCCGTATTAATGGGACTTAAGCACCGAATCGTAGGGGCTGAGACTCTTCGATTGCAGGGCTTCACAGGGGTTACTGACAAACAAGTCTACGAGATAGCGGAGATTTCATATTTCTACCGTAAAAACTATAGGTTTGACTCCTGTAAGGAGATAAAGAAAACCTAATATTTAGTAGTGGCCCTGTAATCATTGACGAACATGCTTATTACATAAGGCATCCTCTTCAAACACTAATCCGCCGTAGTTTTGAATCTACCGCGCAGAGCATTTAAAAACTGAGGAGCCTTCATCATGAGCGCACGCGACCTCACTCATGGCTTCAGTCATTATGAATTGGGTTCTCACTACGAAAAAACTTCGTAAAAAATAAAAACAAAAAGAAAATAAGAAAAACTATCCAATAAGCTTTCCATCATATCGTGGATGTACTTGTGTGGATTTCTGACCAGACGCTGATTCAGGCGTCATTCTTCCTTCACTGACATATCAAGTAAACCAAAATCCTTAATACATCAACGAATGGGAAGGGGACGGTCGGGAGGGCCCCAGTCGTCAATGATTACGGGGCCACTACTAAATATTAGGTTTTCTTTATCTCCTTACAGGAGTCAAACCTATAATTTATTAGTGGCCCCTCCATCATTGACGAACATGCCTGATTTCTAAGACTGGAGGGGGACATTCATAATCATATCATAACTCTAGAAAAGCAGATAATAGTATTCTATACTATAGTATTCTATACTATACTACCACATAGTATTCTTACTTTGAAAATATATTTAATTAACGGCGTAGCCGAACAAATACAAGAAAAAGGGGGTTCAGGCAGGTGCGTGCTTCAAAGAAGCCTGCCTGACAAAAAATTGGTAACCCTGAAGATTCTGAACACAGATCTGTAGTTACAAAGGCACCCCACTCAACGAGTGGTGACAAAAAATAACAAGTTATAAGTTTACATGTGCACATAATAAACCCCAACATAAACTTGGAGATAAATTGCAAAGGAACTCCAATAATCTAAAACTAAATTGCTTTCGCAGCTAAACTACTCTAACAACACCGTTGTTTTGTACTTAACATTGTACTAGCACAATTTCTCACTGAGAAATTTTCATAACACATTTTAACCTTAAATTGTATCACAGCTCTCATACTCCGGCGGGGTCTAGGGTGTCCTGTGTCAACTGACTGCACCCCCCCCCCCCCTTTCCCATGAAAGTAAACAAAAGTGACTGCAGGGCCGCCTAGACCCTCTGCCTTAAAGCTATACATGGTAAGGAAGGTTTGTCTAGAGCAACTGACAAGTATCTAGACAGAAACGTATGATTAGACGCCCACAACTGCGTGGACGCTATGTCTTCAACTGAAATTTTTTTCAGGAAACGTAGAGAGGCTGCCCATTTGCGTAAATCGTGGGCCCGACCCACAACGCCGGGATTACTTTCTTTAATGACTTCTACCAGAAGAGAGGCTAATCGCCGTTTAAGTAAGCGTTTACCCGTACTTGCTACCCATAAAGCACCTTGGGGGTTGTGAGGAGCTACTCTCAAATATTTGGTTAGAGCTTGTACTGGACATAAATTATGATGCACCTTTCCCCTTTTTAACGCCGGCACCGTGAACTCAGAAAACACGTGTGCACTATGCTCATTCTTGGCTACAAAACCTGGGGAGGGTTCAATGGAAATACATTCATTAAGTCTACCAAACCTAAGACAATTAGGTGTGTTGCTCATCGCCGCCAGCTCAGACACTCTGTTTCCGGTGGCTAAAGCCAAAAGGAAAACCGCCTTTTTTAAAGATTAATGCAAAGTCTGCAGTATTTTGGTACAGACGAGAGTGAAGCAAAGACAAAGCTTTGTCCAGAGACCAAGTAGGCATGAGCTGACGGGGAGGTGGGCGGAGTTTAAAACATGCTCTCATAAAACCTGTTTCCTCCGCCACCGGTATGGAGAGACCTGTAAGGTCTAAAAAGGGCACTCTAATCGCAGTTAAGTGATTTTTTAATGTTACCACAGATAAACGTTTCTGCTCAAACAGATAATTTAAATAATTAAAAACTAATGCCACTGAGGGTACAGTTTGTTCTGTCCTAACGATCCAAGAAGTAAAGGCTTGCCAATGTGATTGATACTGTCGTTTTGTAGACTGAGTATATTGATTAAGTAATTTATTTGTCACATCTCTACCGTATGGTGCTAGCCACTTGGCCTCCTGAATGTCCATAATGCAAAAGTCAGCGAGGTCGCGAGGTTGCCAATCGCGTCTAAGTGGAAATACCCGACCGGGAGCGATACCGGGTCCGGGCACCACATTTTCAATTGCTGGTACCACAACTGCGCCGGCCACAGTGGCGCGATTAGCGAGACTAAGCCTCGATAATCTCGTAGTTTGTTCACTACGTGGCACATTAGTGACGCATCTGGCGGCGGAAACAGATAGATGGAGCTCCATCTGTTCCAGTCTGTCACTAGGGCGTCTGGCCCCCCTGCCGGCGTTTTCGCCCGGCGGGTGAGGTATAGATGGAGTTTGTGAGTCTCCTCGGATGCAAAAAGATCCACTTGTGGATGGGAGAGCTCTGCAATCATTAGGTTGAAAATGGGTTGCTTGAGCTCCCATTCTACTGTCGTGCTCTGTCGCCGGGATAGAGCGTCTGCCCAGACGTTCGCTACGCCTGGGAGATAAGAAGCGTGCAGATAAATATCTAGACTGTTGGCTAGAGCAAAAATCTCTTCTGACACGTTTAGCAACTTCCTTGACCTCGTTGACCCTTGTTTCTGAATACAGTGGACTGCATTCAGATTGTCCATTCTGAAGGCCACCGACTTGTCCCGTAACGCCGGGCCGTGAGCCTGAAGGAAATATAAGGGGACTAGTAATTCTTTGACATTGATGTGCGAGATTTCTAAGTGGGACCAAAGCCCCTGACCCTGGTGCCCCTGATTTGACTGAAATCCCCAACCTATTGTGCCTGACGCATCCGTGTCTACCCATACCGTTGGTGGAGGAGAGGTCCATGACATTATTGAGTGCAATGTTTCCCTCTTCGCCCAGACCGCTAGCAAGGTGTGGATTAATTTCGGGATGGGCCATAATTTTCCCGCCGGTAAGAGCGGGAAATATTTGTTGCCTTCCAATATTAATCGTTTTACTTTCAACCGGCCCAACTTGACAGTTAGTTGAATCCAGTTGAGAGAGCCGACCAGAGACTCCCAGACCCTCCGTGTCGTAGTCAGACTGTGAAGAAACCTGAACAGTTTCCTGCGAAACCTGTTGCGATTGTCCACACTCTGACTCAGAGTGAGAGCGGCGGTGTCCCAGACCAGCCCTATCCACTGAATTACTCGTGAGGGAACAAGGTTTGACTTTACCAGATTTACCTTGAAGCCTAGAGTTTTGACATGATTCAAAATGATATTGACATGTTTTATGCATAATTGTTGTGTCTCTGCCACCACCAGCCAGTCGTCCAGATACCACAACACTCTGATCCCTTGTTTTAACAATGGCATCAGGGCTTGCCGGACTAGTTTTGTGAATAATCGAGGTGCTAGGTTCAAACCGAACGGCATCCTCTGAAAAACAAAATTTTGGTGCCTGATCCGTAAGGCCAAAAACCTTTGAAATCTTTTGTTGACCGATACGTGCCAATAGGCGTCTGTCAGGTCTAGTGAATACATCCAACCTCCCGGCGGAAGTGTTAGCCTGATTTGGTGTACTGTTAACATTCTGAAAGATTCGTTGTGAATGTGAAGATTCAGATAAGACAGGTCTACGACCGGCCTCATCTGAACACTGTCCCTTTTGGGAACCAAAAATAGTTTGGACGTGAATACAGGGTAATTTGGGGGGACCGGGATGATGACATTCTTGGCAATCATTTCCTGGGCTAGTGACTCCACCTCTAAAGAAACAAAATTCGCCGTTGTCGGCTGACGTAATCGAGGTCGCCGGAGCCACTGCCAAGTGATGCCTTTGCGTGCCACCATCCGTGCCAAAGTGTTTAACGGCCATGCTTGGTGACACGTTCGGAACGACCCAGTTAGCAGACAAGGGTTCGCCGGCTGTACTACCCTCGGTTCCTCCGGCCTTAAGGTAGGCGCCGGGAGTGAGAGAGACTTTAGTTTTTTGATGGTGGGGTTGGTGCTGGCCGCTTCGCCGGCTGGCTGGTGTTGGTCGAAGACTGGCCCTGACCTGGTTTATTTTGGCCGCGTCCTCTCTGACCTGAAAACCTATTCTGTCTATGCCTGTACTGACCCTGGGGGGAGTGGGAGGACTTAGGCGGAAGAAATGGTTTAGATCCCCCTGGCTGGGCTTTAGTAGTAGGCCTGGGTTTGGGGAAGTTAAATGCAGGTTTCTTAGAAGGGGTGGGACTGTGCTTAACGGCCTGTGCCATATTGAACACCGTTCGCCATACTTCAGGGGACATTAAAGAAGGGGTAAGTACTGGTGACATCACCACCTGGTTAGCAATGCGCTCAGGTAGCTTGCAAACTAACGACATCCTAAGATCTTGTCGTGCTCGCACCGCCTCAAGCAAGGCGGTGCGTATGTCACCTAAGGATTGGATTGACGACTGAAGAATCAGTCGCCGGGATAACTCAACCGATCTTCGAGCATCCGCGTCTGCGATTGCCTGAGTAGATCGTAGTAAAGACTTAGCCACCTGCTGAGATACTATGTACTGTGAAAACAGGCGAAAAGCTTTTCCTCGTAGCCTAAATTCTCTGTCTAGGTGAGTAGGGGTAGGGGTAGTGAACGGGTCCTTCAGTTCACAAAGATTAATCTTAGGGGCAGCTAGGAATGCAAACAAAGCCGCCGGGACTCCGCCGGCAGAACCCACCGGCATGGAAAACCATGAATGTGAGTCCTGAGGGATCTGGTGGGAAGATTTAGAAGTGAAAGTGGTTGCAAAGTTTTGAGCCTCTACCTCCCAATCCACCCAAGGTCCTGGACCCAACTGTCCCACCTTCAAAACTGGATTAGCTGCGTCGTCTGTGACGGTCCGTAAATCTAGTTCAGGAGTAAGAGCTGACAGAGTCTTAATATCATTAAACCCATCCAGCTTAGACCAGTCTGAAAATAGTTTTAAAGCTGAGGCAGGGGGTAAAGCAGGCTTAGAAGCATACACAAAATAATCCTGGTGATAATAACTAGGTATAGCCTTAATGTTTACGTCCAGAACATTACCTAAGGCATCCATGGCCCTTAATTTCTTTGACTTGTTGCCCTGGATAAACCACTCACGCGGTACCGGGAGTTCCCCTGACAAGGTAGGTTGGGCAAGCTCTGGTTTAGAGGGGTTCAAAAGAACCCATGACTCGTCTGGCCCATAAAGGAGGGGCATAGCTACCTTTCTAAGAGGTGCTTTGTCTAGAGGGGGTGGATTAACATCCGTTATGACCCTGACATTTGAAGTTGTCAATGCCGCCGTGGCAGGCTTAGTGCTCCTTGCAGGTGACAGAGTAGGAGGGTTAGGAATCTTAGATAAATCAATTGATGTCATCAGAGGCCGTACCGTAGAGCTTGTCGAGGGAGCCCCCAAATCCATTGTGGGGTTTTCTTGTTGCTGACCAAAAAATTTAGATAAAGCATGAGTAAGCAACCCATCAATTTCTTGTGCTGTAACAAACTGGTTAGATGAAGAACTTATAGGAGAATCATTATTATCTCTTGTGGCGTCCAAGCCTGAGCCTGACCCTTGTCCTTCCATATCCGAAATTATTGAAACTTCGTCTTTTTCCTCCCGATCCTCCTGAGAAGACCCCGCCGAGGCAGGGGTACCTTGTTTCCAAGATAAGTCTGGGATAGAGGATGGGGTCGCCGCGTCCCTGTGGACGTCGGCTACTGTGTGACTCGTATGAGTCGGACGTGGGTGGTCAGACCGTGGTTGGGCAAACCGCCAAACACCAAGGCCCTGGCCTACGCTCTCTTGAGAGTCTGAAACATTCTCAATTATTGACCCTTCTGAACTTTCCATTTCCAGGGTTAAAATATTAATTGGCAACTCCTCTTTAGGGACAGGCGCTGCACTGGACTCAGAGGCCCTAACACAAACTTTGTCAGGTGTAGAGGTACGATGAGATGCACTAGACTTAGGGGAATGTCGAGAGGACTTCCGATGTGAATCCTTTTTTGAGGATTTATGGCTGCGGTGTGACCGCGAACTAGTCTTAGATCTGGAAGAATCTCCGCCGTGACCACTGGTGGAATCTTCCGTCTTACTCTTCTTACTCTCCGGCGAAGAGGCCCGACTAGAAGACTGTTGTCTGAGAGGTGACCTTGACCTAGATCTCGCCTGCGACGAGGAGGCGGATGCCGGGGGTGTAGGCTCTCTCGGGCGTTTAGTTGTAGTCGCAGACGATACAGAACCCTGACTAGTCTCCGTCGGCTTAACACTCGTGACTCTAGAGGAACGTTTAGGGGGAGGGTGTTCTGACAGCAATCTATCCCAAAGTGGGACGTTGTCACATTGAAGTGACTTATGCGCGACAATGGTAGTGTAGGCCGACATTTGTTGTCGAACCTCTCTCAACGCTACCGCCGCCGCGGTCTTATCGTTATCACAAAGGACTTTAACAGCTAATTGAGAACAAAAGGAACAATTATGCATCACCCAGAGACCCCTTGAACGGTCTAGACATTTAACACACCTTATGCAAAGGGTGTGTGCAAAAATAGGGATACCAGCACAAGTAGGGGTAATGCACAGGGCAAAAACTGGGGCCACGGTAGCCATGACAGAGACTGGTGGGTGAAAACTACCGCCGGGTCTGTATTGGTCCGCCGGAGCTCAGCTCTGGAAAAAACAAGAAAATTTCCAGGAATTAATGCTCATAAGGGTAATCCAACATGATCGCACACCAGTGTTAATAACCCGCCGGGTAACGAGATGCAAAGACACAACTAACACATCTCGCCACGCGGCGGGGTGTAAAGTCTAAACAAATCTTTTGCTAAAGAAAGTGAAGAATACCCTCTGATATAATGGTCCAGCATGGCACTTATAGTCTCTCGGAGGAGGTGACTGTCTCAAGATTCAATTTTGTAACAAAGCAACCCCCCAAAAAGACGCCGGCCCTTGAATTATTATAGTAGAATAGCCCAGGGCAGGATGATACGAGATCTAATGTTTAACGAATTGTCCCAAAAGATCGCCGTAAGATCGAAGGCGGCGATACCTCATAGTATCACTAAATTAAATAGGTTAAAATGAATTTTGTAAAATTCCTTAATTCCTCCACCTAGGAGCACCCGCCGGGTGTGAGAATCGATATATAACCTAATTGAACCTTCAATCGCCGTAAATAGTAAAGGTAGCGATACACGCTAGGAGGAGGAGTGTTGATCATGGTAGATAATAAAATTACTGCTAAAGAATTAAAACTTGGAGATAGCATTGCTGAAGTGGTAGCAGTTGAAATTGAGGATAATGATAGGTCAAAATTGGACATTGTATCAATGTATTTACCTCCTAAGACTAAATCTTGGAGCAACGATGAATATAATGAATTAATTTTGGAAACCTTGCGTATGTTAGAAATTATTTGTAAAAGGAAAAATAGGCTTATTCTTGCAGGGGACTTTAATTGCGGGGAGGTGGATTGGGAATGTTTGGATGCGGGTTCAAATGAAAATACTTGGGGTAGCAAATTTCTTGAACTAACAATGGGGTATCTATTAACACAACACGTTATGGAAAATACAAGATTTAGAGGAGGTGATGAACCATCAAGACTTGACTTATTATTCACCAAAGACCCCCAAGAAATAAAGAACCTAACATATTTGAGTCCCATGGGAAAAAGCGATCATGCTGTGATTGAATTTGAATTGACAGTGGAATTTCTGGAAGGCAGAGAGGAGGAACATAGGGAATATAGACTAAATTATAGTAAGGCGGATTATGAATCATTACGAGGATACTTTGCAAATATAGATTGGTCATTTATTGAGCAAGAACAGAATATTCAGGTAAAATACACCATGTTACTAGACATTTACAGGGAGGGGGTAGATAAATATGTACCAACATTTAAGGATAGAAAGCTGGTTAAGGAGAAAGAGTGGTTTAACATGCGATGTCACATTGCCCAGAACAAAAAGGACTCTGCATGGAATAAAGTGAGAAGGAGACACACTGAGGAAAAATGGGATGAGTATAAGAATGCTAGAAACAACTATGTCAAGACTATAAGAGAGGAGAAAAAGAACTTTGAAAAAGATATAGTAAACAAATGTAATAAAGAACCCAAACTGTTCTATAGTTATATCAACGGTAAAACTAAAATAAAGGACAAAATAACAAAGCTTAGGGTAGAGGGTCAATTATATGAAGACACAGTGGGTATGTGTGAAATTATGAATGATACATTAACATCCGTGTTTGTGGAAGAGGATGACTATGTAGAACCTGTGGTGGAATTGAATGAGATACAGGGACTAGAGTCGATAGAAGTCAACAAGGATGAACTAAAATCATTGTTGGAAGAATTGGACGTGAGAAAATCTATGGGCCCAGATAACATTGCTGGATGGGTATTAAGAGAATGTTCTGAACAACTAGTGAGACCTATTTTTAATATTGTTCAATACTCATTAAACAAGGGGGAACTTCCCTTAGAATGGAAACAAGCAAATATAACTCCAATATATAAAAGTGGAAATAAAGAAGACCCGCTAAATTATCGACCGGTATCCTTAACGAGTGTTATATGCAAGCTTTGTGAAAAGATTATTAGAAAAAGATGGGTGGGTATGTTGGAGGAGAGGGAAATAATTTCAAGCAAGCAGTTCGGGTTCAGAAAAGGTCATTCGTGTACCACAAATTTGTTGAGTTACTATGATAGGGTAATTGACATTGTACAAGGGAGGGAGGGGTGGGTAGATTGTATCTACTTAGATTTCAAGAAGGCATTTGATAAGGTGCCTCATAAGAGATTGTTGTGGAAGCTCAGGACTGTGGGGCGGGTTGAGGGAGTATTATTAAAGTGGATGGAAAACTATTTAATTGGGAGGGAAATGCGAACAGTAATAAAAGGAAAGTTCTCCTCGTGGAAAAGGGTAAAAAGCGGAGTGCCTCAAGGATCGGTGTTGGCCCCAATCATGTTTTTGGTTTTCATCAACGACCTTCAAATGGGAATAGGCTCATATATATCTATGTTTGCTGATGATGCAAAATTAATGAAGCATATTACAAGTAGGAGTAGTTGTGAAGAATTACAGAGAGATCTAGATAAGTTATATGAGTGGAGTCAAACTTGGAAAATGGAATTCAACACGAGTAAGTGTCAGGTTCTTGAGATGGGAAAAAGTAAATATAGACCTTCTTGGGGATATAAAATAGGAGATGAAATAATTAGTAAAGCTGTGAAAGCAAAAGACCTAGGGGTAGTTGTGGCAGACAGCTTGTCACCTGAACAGCATATAAATAAAATAACTGGTGAAACCTATGCAGTGTTGACTAACATGAGAATAGCTCTGAATTATTTAGATGAAGAGATGTTAGCAAAAATAATAGGGACAATAATACGACCAAGACTGGAGTATGCAGCAGTGCTGTGGTCTCCACACCTTATAAAACATAATAAAAAACTGGAAAGAGTTCAGAGAGTTGCCACTAAGATGATAGCTAGCCTTAGAGACCTACCTTATGAGGAGAGATTGGAGAGGCTAAAGCTGCCAACGCTGAGGGAGAGGAGAGAGAGAGGTGACATGATCATGATGTTTAAGTGTGTGAAAGGTTTTGAGAAGATCGACAAGGGAGATTTTGTGGTGAGGGACGAGGGAAGAACCAGGGGTCATGATTGTAAGTTGAGGAAAGTTATATGTAAGTCTGATGTAAGAAAGTTCAGCTTCCCGTATAGAAGCATTGAGTGTTGGAATAAGTTGGATGGGGAGGTGGTGGGAGCAAGAAATATCCAAACTTTTAAAGCAAAATTGGATAAATGTAGAGAGAGAGACAGGACAACACGAGCTTAGGCTCAAATCCTGTATAATACAATTAGGTGAGTACAATTAGGTGAGTACAGAGTATCACTATAATGGATCGGTTAACTAACTGGAAGACCTAAGTCGTTCATCTCACCCTACCCAGGTGCACCCGCCGGGTGAGAAGTTTTAAAAGTTAACCCCATAAGTTCCTGTCCCCGCTTCTTTGTAAAAGATCGCCGGGGAGGAAAGCCTAAACAACAGCTAGGTTTTTTCATGTGGTTGTCGTAAAACCAGGTAGAAAAAACTCCTAAAACGTATGTCCACAAGGACGCCGTTTTATATGGATGGGTACAGCCATCCCGCCGGGAATCAAAGGAGGCCTGAAACCAGGCACCCACAGAGACGCAGTCCTGGAGAGCCACAGACACCCCACCCGCCGGGGATACAAGCCAGTGTCAACAACCACCAGTGGCCCAACACTGCTCTCGGCCAGGATTTTTCACGGTGAAACCGAGAAAAAACCCGCCGGAAGGAAACCCACCCTGAACAGATACCATCTGAACAACACACGACACGAGGATAGCCACGCACGGCTAACCCAAGGTCACAACATAATCCGTGGAATTAGCCAATACACAACTAAACCAGGAAACAATTATAGTCCGAGGAATTAGCCAATACACAACTAAAACCCGGATACACATGACACAGTAGGGCATATTTATAAATAATAAATAATAACACTAGTACATGTGGCAAAGCTACGAGCGGCTGGCTAGGCCTAGGCAGACGGCATAAAAACAGTTGAAATATACACACACACTGGAAATATCACAACAGGAACCACCGCCAACACACCACCGAGCAATAACTTCCAACCCAGGGAAGACTGACTCGGGACCCAGAAAAAACTTCACTAAGTGAAGAAAAATACGCTGGGAACGTCAGAAAACACAGCTTACCTCATCAGAAAGATAAAAGGCAGCAATAATTAACGCGTAGTGAAAGCCGCCTGCATCACAAACTAACTCAACTGTGAAAAAGTTCACATGTCCACAACGTGACCACGAGGGTACATCCGAAATAGATGCCCCATACACTCGACCCAAAATACATTGCACTGCGGGCAACCAGCCCAGGACACTCCTGCTACGCCTATCCTAACCTTACTCGATACATCCTGGAGTAAACAAATGAGAAAAAACTCACTAGGGACGCAACGAATGCGGAACCAGCGGAGCGTGGGGAGGCACGTCCGGGCGGGCTGAGCGCAGAGCAGAGAAGGAAGAATGACGCCTGAATCAGCGTCTGGTCAGAAATCCACACAAGTACATCCACGATATGATGGAAAGCTTATTGGATAGTTATTCTTATTTTCTTTTTGTTTTTATTTTTTACGAAGTTTTTTCGTAGTGAGAACCCAATTCATAATGACTGAAGCCATGAGTGAGGTCGCGTGCGCTCATGATGAAGGCTCCTCAGTTTTTAAATGCTCTGCGCGGTAGATTCAAAACTACGGCGGATTAGTGTTTGAAGAGGATGCCTTATGTAATAGGCATGTTCGTCAATGATGGAGGGGCCACTAATAAATAGGTACTTTATGACATGTATCGTAGTAGACACCCTACCAGAATATGTATCTGTAGGAGAGAAGAAGGTGGAACACGCATTACGTAGCAAAGGGGTTAACTTGTCAGATCCCATGGGAGATCAGAATGAGGTGGATGTTCTACTTGGTGTGGATCATTATTATGATGTAGTATACCCTGGATTTAAAAGAATGTGTGGTGTAATTTTAATCCCCACTAAATTTGGCTATTGCATGAGCGGAAAGGTGCATACTACACAGTCAAATGTCCTGGTCGACACGGTCTCGATATTAAGAGTGAATGTAACCGCGTCAGAGGAGTTGGGAAGGGAGGATTCCCAACCTTGTGACCCTAAAATATCTGCCGAGTTCGACCTGGAACGACTGTGGAAACTGGATCACATAGGCATTAATCCTATGGAGACCGATTATGACTCGGAAATTGCGCTGAAGAAATTTGAAGAGTCTGTGAGCTACTGTGCCTCAGACAAGCAATACAAGGTTAGTTTACCCTGGAAGAACAGTGAGATGAGCCTGCCAACCAACTATGGATTGGCATTAGGTCGCTTGCGCGCATTACAGCGTAAATTAACAAATGAACCGAGCACGCACCAGGCGTATGACGATGTTCTTCGGAGTTATGAAGATAGGGGCTTCACTGAAAGGGTCGATGTAAAAGAACCGATTAGGAAGGGAAGGGTTCACTATCTGGCCCATCATGGGGTGAGGAAAGACAGCGTCACCACACCAATACGGGAGGTATATGACTGCTCTGCCCACCAAGGTCAACAACCCAGTCTAAATGACTGCCTGCTGACAGGTCCAACCTTGGTGTCGAATCTGTCCCAACATCTATTGCGGTTTAGGCTAGGGCAGTATCCATTTACTAGTGACATCGAGAAAGCATTCTTGATGGTCAAACTAAAAGAGGAAGATAGAGATGTTACCCGCTTTCTTTGGTTCGAAGACATTAGCGACTCTGAAAGTCCGGTCGTAATCTACCGTTTTCGGGTCGTACTCTTTGGTGCTACATGTTCACAGTTTTTGTTAAATGCCACAATAAAAAAACATCTATCAGATACTCATGAGGAAACAAGTAAACTATCTCGCGGGTTGTATATAGACAATTTGCAGGGTTCTAGCGATAGTCAGGATGATTTTTTTTTGTTTTTTTATATATTCCAACTACTCCCTCTCGGGCATAGGCTGATAGCCTTTACACTCTACCGCTGAACACGGTGAGGCCCGTGAGGTCTTGTTCCAGCCTAGGGAGTGAGACTTGCGAAGCACCTATTCACGGCTCGAACCCAACTCCATCTCTGAAGCTGCTTCGCCTCTGAGCTTCACAGTCTCACTCCCCAGGATGATTTGTTACATACCTACTGGCAAGCACATAGATTGTTTACAGAAGCACATTTATTTCTCCGCGAGTGGGTTACTAATAGTGAAGATCTTCAGAGTTTGATACAGGTGGACGGTACGGCATCTCATAACCAGGAAAAGTCCAGAAATTTGGGGATGATCTGGAAACCTAAACAAGACATACTAACTTTTCAAACAAGGTTTTTTGCTCAGCAGACGGGAGTGCACTCAAAATGAAGTCTGTTGAGCAAAGTTGCGCATTTTTCGATCCTTTGGGTCTAGCATTGCCCGTTACCATAAGAGCTAGGATTCTGATGCAGGAAGTTTGGAGACGCAAAGTAGGATGGGATGATAGTTTGCCCGAGGACTTAAGTGATCAAGGGACATTATTGTTGAAAGAGTATGACATCCTATGTACTAAACCATTATCTCATAAAGTGGCGGCGTTCGGTGACGTTACATTACACACGTTTTGCGATGCTAGCGCCACGGCATACTGGGTAGCCATATATGTCGTTACTTCATTTGGGGCACATTTAGTTACCGCCCGGGCCAAAGTAGCCCCGGTCAAAAAGGTCAATCTATCTATCTATTGCCTGACGCCGTGATCCCCGAAGGGGTGGCCACGAACGAACCGCCCCCATGCACCTCTGTCCCGTCAGTCGACGCCCCTCCCCTCAACCAGCACCGCCTTCGTTCATATACTTCCTCACTCCATCCTTCCACCTCTCTTTTGGTCTACCTCTCTCTCTCTGTCCCTCCACCTCGCTCTCGTACACCCTCTTAGTCATTCTCTAGCTTTCCATACGTTCCATATGGCCGAACCATCTCAAGTTATTCCTTTTCACACTTTCCAGCACATCTACCTCCACACCACACCTCCTTCTTACTTCCTCATTAGTCTGTCTATCCCTCCATGTAACTCCGCACACACTTCTTAAGTAATTCATTTCCACTGCTCTCACTTTTGGTCTGAGTCTCTCAACCAACGTCCATGCTTCGCTTCCGTAAGTCAGTGTCGGTAATACCACACTGTCATGCAAGGACTTCTTCACTTCCATACTGACCATCCTATTTCTTGTTACCGCTTTCAACGTTCCTACAACCCTCTTCCCCTGTTGTACCCTCTCCCGCACTTCTTCATCCATAGTCCCATCTTTACTCAACACACTGCCCAGATACTTAAAAGAGTTGACGATCTCCATAGCCTGACCGTTCAGCTTCACCTCACACTCTGCGACTTCACCCCTTTCGAAGACCATAACCTTGCTCTTCCCTGCATTTACCTTCAAATTCCATTTTTCGCACACTGTTCCAAACTCATTTACCAGACCCTGCAACTTCCATTCACTATCACTCATCAGAACTGTATCATCCGCAAACAGCAGTATAGGTAGCTTCCACTCAATTCCCTCCCTTTTCAGCGATACACCAACATCCACTGCTCTTGATAGTATTTCTTTCATTACTCCATCCATATATACAGTAAACAACCACGGGGACATTACACACCCCTGTTTCAACCCAACATTCAGGTCAAAGAACTCGCTCGGCTCACTCTCCACACGTACTGCTGCCTTTGCACCCTCATTATAGGTTTGACTCCTGTAAGGAGATAAAGAAAACCTAATATTTAGTAGTGGCCCCGTAATCATTGACGAACATGCCTATTACATAAGGCACCCTCTTCAAACACTCATCCGCCGTAGTTTTGAATCTACCGCGCAGAGCATCTAAAATATGAGGAGCCTTCATCATGAGCGCACGCGACCTCACTCATGGCTTCAGTCATTATGAATTGGGTTCTCACTACGAAAAAACTTCGTAAAATATAAAACAAAAAGAAAATAAGAATAACTATTCAATAAGCTTTCCATAATATCGTGGATGTACTTGTGTGGCTCTTTGACCAGACGCTGACTCAGGCGTCATTCTTCCTTCACTGACATATCAAGTAACCAAAATCCTTAATACATCAACGAATGGGAAGGGGATGGTCGGGAGGGCCCCAGTCGTCAATGATTACGGGGCCACTACTAAATATTAGGTTTTCTTTATCTCCTTACAGGAGTCAAACCTATAATTTATTAGTGGCCCCTCCATCATTGACAAACATGCCTGATTTCTAAGACTGGAGTTACATTCGTAATCATATCATAACTCTAGAAAAGCAGATAATCAAACAACCACATAGTATTCTTACTTTGAAAAATATATATTTAATGGCGCAGCACATATATACAAAAAGGGGGTCAAGCAGGGGCGTGCTTCAAAGAAGCCTGCTTGATACAAAAGGTTAACTCTTGAGACTCTGCAAACAGATCTGTAAGTTAAAAAGGCACCCCACTCAACATAAGTGGTGAAAAATAAAAACTTATAAGTTTACATGTGCACATATAACCCCATAATACTCGTGGAAATATTTTGCAAAATATATCCAATGCTTAAAACTAAATTGCTTTTACAGCCAAAACTATTATAACAACACTGTTGTTTGTACTAACATTGTATTAGCACAATTTCCCGCCCTGAATAGAACAGAGAAATTTTCAGATCACATTACCCATACTCGTATCACAGCTCTTATACTCCGGCGGGGTCTAGGGTGTCCTATGTTACACTGACTGCACCCCCCCCCCCCCACCTTTCCTTGAAATTAAAACAAAAAGTGACTTAAGGGCCACCTAGACCCTCTGCCTTAAAGCTATACATGGCAAGGAAGGTTTGTCTAGAGCTACTGACAGGTACCGAGTCAAAAACGTATGATTAGAGGCCCACAAATGCGTGGACGTAATATCTTCCACAGAAAAATTCTTAAGGAAACGCAAAGAGGCTGCCCATTTGCGTAAATCGTGGGCCCTACCCACAACGCCGGGATTACTCTCTTTAATGACCTCGACCAAAAGAGAAGCCAATCTACGTTTCAGTAAGCGCTTACCCGTACTTGCCACCCATAAAGCACCCTGGGGGTTTAGAGGAGCTACCCTCAAATATTTGGTTAGAGCTTGCACTGGACATAAATTATGGTGCACCTTTCCCCTTTTCAACGCCGGCACAGTGAACTCAGAAAACACGTGTGCACTGTGCTCATTCTTGGCTACAAACCCTGGGGAAGGTGCAATGTGAATACATTCATTAAGCCTACCAAACCTGAGGCAATTAGGTGTGTTGCTGATCGCCGCCAGCTCTGACACTCTGTTCCCGGTGGCCAAAGCCAAAAGGAATACAGCCTTTTTTAAGAGTAATGTAAAATCTGCAGTATTTTGGTACAGACGGGAGTGAAGTAATGACAATGCTTTGTCCCGAGACCAAGTAGGCATGAGCTGACGGGGAGGTGGGCGGAGTTTAAAACATGCCCTCATAAAACCTGTTTCCTCCGCAACTGGTATGGAGAGACCGGTAAGGTCCCAAAATGGTATTCTAATCGCTGTTAAGTGATTTTTTAATGTTACCACAGATAAACGTTTCTGCTCAAACAGATAATTTAAATAATTAAAAACTAACGCCACCGAGGACACAGTTTGTTCTGTTCTAAGGATCCAAGAAGTAAAGGCTTGCCAATGCGATTGGTACTGTCGTTTTGTAGACTGAGTATATTGATTCAATAATTTATTGGTCACCTCTCTACCATATGGTGCTAGCCACTTGGCCTCCTGAATGTCCATAATGCAAAAGTCAGCGAGTTCGCTAGGTTGCCAATCGTGTCTAAGTGGAAAAACCCGACCGGGAGCGACACCGGGTCCGGGCACCACGTTTTCAATTGCTGGTACAGTACCACAACTGCGCCGGCCACAGGGGCGCGATTATCGAGACTAAGCCCCGATAATCTCGTAGTTTGTTTACTACTGTACATGGCACATTAGAGATGCGTCTGGCGGCGGAAACAGATAGATGGAACTCCACCTGTTCCAGTCTGTCACCAGGGCGTCTGGCCCCCCTGCCGGTGTTATCGTCCGGCGGGTGAGGTACAGTGGGAGTTTGTGAGTCTCCTTGGATGCGAACAGATCCACTTGTGGATGGTAAAGCTCTGCAATCATTTGGTTGAAAATGGGTTGCTTGAGCGCCCATTCTACTGTTGTGCTCTGTCTCCGAGACAGAGCGTCTGCCCAGACGTTTGCTACGCCTGGGAGATAAGATGCATGAAGATGAATATCCAGCCTGTTGGCTAGAATAAAAATCTCTTCTGACACGTTTAGCAACTTCCGAGATCTCGTTGACCCTTGTTTCTGAATACAGTGAACCGCATTCAGATTGTCCATTCTGAAGGCCACCGACTTGCCCCGTAAAGTAGAGCCGTGAGCCTGAAGGATATATAAGGGGACTAGTAATTCCTTGACATTGATGTGGGAGATTTCTAAATGGGACCAAAGCCCTTGACCCTGGTGCCCTTGGCTTGACTGAAAACCCCAACCTATCGTTCCTGACGCATCCGTGTCTATCCATACCGTCGGCGGAGGAGAGGTCCATGACATTACCGAGTGCAACATTTCCCTCTTTGCCCAGACCGCTAGTAAGTTGTGGATTAATTTTGGTATGGGCCATAATTTTTTTTTTTTTTTTTTTTTTTTTTTTTTTTCGCCGGCAATAGCGGAAAATATCTGTTGCCCTCCAATATTAAACGCTTTACTTTCAACCGGCCCAACATTATAGTTAGTTGAATCCAGTTGAGAGAGCCGACCAGAGACTCCCAGATTCTGCGTGTCGTAGTCAGACTGTGAAGGAACCTGAACAGTTTCCTGCGAAATCTGTTTCGATTGTCCACACTCTGACTCAGAGTGAGAGCAGCTGTGTCCCAAACCAGCCCTATCCACTGAACTACTCGTGAGGGAACAAGGCTTGACTTTACCAGATTTACCTTGAACCCTAGAGTTTTGACATGTTTTAATGTTATGTTGACATGATTTATGCATACTTGCTCTGTCTCTGCCACCACCAGCCAGTCGTCTAGGTACCACAAAATCCTGATCCCTTGTTTTAACAATGGCATCAGTGCTTGCCGGACTAATTTCGTGAATAAGCGAGGTGCCAGGTTCAAACCGAATGGCATCCTCTGAAAAACATAAGTTTGATCCCTGATCCGTAAGGCCAGAAATCTTTGAAATCTTTTGTTTACCGAGACGTGCCAATAAGCGTCTGTCAGGTCTAAGGAACACATCCAACCTCCCGGCGGAAGTGTTAGCCTGATTTGGTGCACTGTTAACATCCTGAATGACTCGTTGTGAATGTGAAGGTTCAGATACGACAGGTCTACGACGGGTCTCATCTGAACACTGTCCCTTTTGGGAACCAAAAATAGCTTGGATGTGAAGACTGGGTAATTTTGAGGGACCGGGATGATGACATTCTTGGCCATCATTTCCGTGACCAGTGACTCCACCTCTAAAGAAACTAGATTCGCCGTTGTCGGCTGACGTAAACGAGGTCGCCGGAGCCACTGCCAAGTGATGCGACTGGCTTGGGTTTGGGGAAGTTAAAGGCAGGTTTCTTAGAAGGGGCGGGACTATGTTTAAAGGCCTGAGCCATATTAAAAACGGTTCTCCACACCTCAGGGGACATTAAAGAGGGAGTGAGCACTGGTGACATGACCACCTGATTCGCAATACGATCAGGAAGCTTCCGTACTAAGGACATCCTGAGATCTTGTCGTGCTCGCACCGCCTCAAGCAAGGCTGTGCGTATGTCGCCCAATGACTGAATTGACGACTGAAGGAGCAGTCGCCGAGACAGTTCAACCGATCTTCTAGCATCCGCGTCTGCGATTGCCTGAGTGGACCGGAGCATCGATTTAGCCACCTGTTGCGTCACAATGTACTGTGAGAACAGTCTAAATGCTTTCCCCCGTAGCCTAAATTCTCGGTCTAGGTGAGTAGGGGTAGGGGTAGTGAAAGGGTCCTTGAGTTCACATAAATTGATTTTGGGGGCAGCTAAGAAATCAAACAAAGCTGAAGGGACTCCGCCGGCAGAACACACTGGCATCGAAAACCAAGAATGACTATCCTGAGGGATCTGGTGGGAAGTTTTTGAGGTGAAGGTGGTCGCAAAGTTCTGAGCCTCCGTCTCCCAATCCACCCAAGGTCCCGGACCCAACTGCCCCACCTTCAACACTGGATTAGCGGCTGAGTCTGTGACAGTTTGCAAATCAAGTTCTGGTGTGAGGGTTGACAGTGTCTTTATGTCATTAAAACCATCGTGCTTGGACCAGTCAGAAAACAGTTTCGAAGCTGAGGCAGGGGGCAGGGCAGGTTTAGTAGTATAAACAAAATAGTCCTGGTGATAATAATTAGGAATGGCCTTAACATTAACATCTAGTACATTCCCCAAAGTATCCAAGGCCCTTAATTTTTTAGATTTATTGCCTTGTATTACCCACTCTCGTGGCACCGGAAGTTCCCCTGACAAGGTAGTCGATTCCGAATCAATAAGGGAGTTTGAAAGTAATCTTGATAAAGCATGGGGAAGACAAGATTTGAAGTTTGATTATAAAACAAAAATACAGAATAGTAAAAATTTTGCGTCTGCTACCGCCGCCGCCAACACCGTGAACGACCGCAGCAGTGCAAGTACTGGTACTGAGCTGGATACACAGGCATAGTTTGCCTTTTTCCAGAGGATCTACTGTAAGAAACTGTAAGAAAGGTAGGTTGAGCGACCTCTGGATTAGTGGGGATCAAGTGAACCCATGACTCATCTGGGCCGTACAGTAAGGGCATAGCTACCTTTCTCATAGGTGCTTTATCTAAAGGGGGTGGATTGACATCCGTTATAACCCTTACATTCGAAGTAGTCAGTGCCGCCGTAGCAGGCCTAGTGACCACCGATGGTGATATAGAGGGAGGGTGAGGATCTGAGTCAAAGCAATAGAAGTCATCAGAGGCCGGACGTTAGAACTTGTCATAGGAGCTCCCAGGTCCACTGTAGGAGTCTCCGGCTGTTGGCCAAAAAATTTTGTGAGAGCATTAACTAGCAGCCCATCTATTTCCTCTGCTGTGACAAATTTATTCGATGATGAACTCAAAGGTGAATCATTACGATCCTGTGCGGCGTCTAAAACTGACCCTGACTCCTGCACTTCCATGTCTGAGATGATAGATACATCGTCTTTGTCATCCGGCTCACCACGAGAGGATTCTGCCGAAGCCGGAGTCTCATCTTGTTGTAAAGACAAGTCAGGAATAGATGATGGGATCGCCGCGTCCCGGTGGACATCAGCCACTGTTTGTGTAGTTCTAGCCATAGGTTGAGAAAACCGCCAAACACCCATGCCTTGGCCTGCACTCCCTTGGGAGTCTGAAATACCCTCAATTATGGAGTTCCCACTTGACTCTGCCAGTGGACGATCACTGTCCACTGAACTCTCCAAATCTAGAGTTAAAATACTAAGAGGTAAACTATCTTTTGGTACTGGTACTAAAATCTCCCCATGAGATTGCACACTAGCTCTGTCGGGGGTAGAGGTATGACGAGAGGCACTAGACTCCGGTGAACGCCGGGAGGCCTTTCGATCATGCGAGTCCTTTCGGGAAGATTTGTGGCTACGGTGCGACCGCGAACTGCTCTTGGGTTTAGAAGATTTCTCGCTATATCCACTAGTTGACCCCTCTGTCTTACTCTTCTTGCTCGTTGGTGAAGAAGAGAGACTCGGCGGCTGCTGCCTAAGCGGGGACCTGGACCTAGATCTCGCTCGTGACGAGGAGGCTGCCACCGGGGGCGTCGGTTCTCGCTGTCGCTTAGCTGTGCCTGGGGCTGGAGCAAGTATAGAACCCTGTCCAGTCTCTGTTGGTTTACGAACAGTTACTCTAGAGGGACGTTTAAGGGGAGGGTGCTCAATTAGTAACTTATCCCACAACAGGACGTTATTTATTAGTGGCCCCTCCATCATTGACGAACATGCCTATTACATAAGGCATCCTCTTCAAACACTAATCCGCCGTAGTTTGAATCTACCGCGCAGAGCATTTAAAAACTGAGGAGCCTTCATCATGAGCGCACGCGACCTCACTCATGGCTTCAGTCATTATGAATTGGGTTCTCACTACGAAAAAACTTCGTAAAAAATAAAAACAAAAAGAAAATAAGAATAACTATCCAATAAGCTTTCCATCATATCGTGGATGTACTTGTGTGGATTTCTGACCAGACGCTGATTCAGGCGTCATTCCTCCTTCTTTGCTCTGCACTCAGCCTGCCCGGACGTACCTTCCAGGCTCTGCTGGTTCCGCATTCGTTGCGTCCCTAGTGAGTTTTTTCTCATTTGTTTACTCTAGGATGTATCGAGTAAGGTTAGGATAGGCGTAGCAGGAGTGTCCTGGGCTGGTTGCCCGCAGTGCAGTGTATTTTGGGTCGTGTGTATGGGGCATCTATTTCGGATGTACCCTCGTGGTCCTGTTGTGGACACGTGAACTTTTCACAGTTGTGTTAGTTTGTGATGCAGGCGGCTTTCATTACGCGTTAATTATTGCTGCCTTTTATCCTTCTGATGAGGTAAGCTGTGTTTTTTCTGACGTTCCCAGCGTATTTTTCTTCACTTAGTGAAGTTTTTTCTGGGTCCGTGTCAGGCTTCCCGGGGTGGGAAGTTATCGCTACGGTGGTGTGTTGGCGGTGGTTCCTGTTGTGATATTCCAATGTGTGTTTATATTTCAACTATTTTCATGCCGTCTACCTAGGCCTAGCCAGCCGCTCGTAGCTTTGCCACATGTCTAGTGTTATTATTTATTTTATAAATATGCCCTACTGTGTCATGTGTATCCGGGTTTTAGTTGTGTATTGGCTAATTCCTCGGACTATAATTGTTTCCTGGTTTAGTTGTGTATTGGCTAATTCCACGGATTATGTTGTGACCTTGGTTAGTCGTGCGTGACTCTCCTCGTGTCGTATTGTTCAGATGGTGTCTGTTCAGGGTGGGGCTTGCCTTCCGGCGGGTTTTTTCTCGGTTTCACCATGAAAAATCCTGACCGATGAGCAGTGTTGGGCCACACGTGGTTTTTAACTCTGGCTGGTTCCCCGGCGTGGGGAGGTGTCTGTGGCTCTCCAGGACTGCGTCTCTGTGGGTGCCTGGTTTCAGGCCTCCTTTAATTCCCGGCGGGATGGCTGTACCCATCCTTATATATACAGTATATATATAAAAAACGACGTTCTTGCGAACATTCGTTTTTATAGGTTTTTTCTACCTGGTTTACGACAACCACATGGAAAACCTAGCTGTTGTTTAGGCGTTCCTCCCCGGCGATCTTTTACAAAGAAGTGGGGTCAGGAACTTGTGGGGTTAACTTTTAGACTTCTCACCCGGCGGGTGCACCTGAGCAGGGTGGGATAAACGACTTAGGTCTCATATAGTTAACCAATCCATTTTAGTGATACTCTGTGTATCGCTGCCTTTACTCTTACGGCAATTGAAGGTTCAGTGAGGTTTAACCAAATCGATTCCCACACCCGGCGGGTGCTCCTAAGTGGAGGAACTAAGGAATTTATAACAAATTCAATTTCGATTAACCTTAATTTGGTGATACATTCAGTATCGCCGCCTTCTATTTTTACGACGATCTTTTGGGACAATTCGTTAAAAAATCAGATCTCGTATATTCCTGCCCTGGGCTATTCTAATAAAATATTTCAAGGGCCGGCGTCTTTATGAGGGGGGCTTTGTTACAAAATTGAATCTTGAGACAGTCACCACCTCCTACAGACTATAAGTGCCATACTGGACCATTATATCAGAGGGTATTCTTCATGTTCTTTAGCTAAAAAGATTTGTTTAGCCTCTTTACACCCCGCCGCGTAGCGAGATGTGTTAGCTGTGTCTTTGCATCCCGTTACCCGGCGGGTTATTAACACTTGTATGCGAACACTTGGGTTAACCTTATGAGCATTAATTCCTGGAAATTTTTCTTTATTTTTCCAGAGCTGAGCTCCGGCGGACCAATACAGACCCGGCGGTAGTTTCCTCACACCAGTCTCTGTCATGGCTACTGTGGCCCCAGTTTTTGCCCTGTGCATTACCCCTACTTGCGCGGGTATCCCGATTTTTGCGCATACCCTTTGCATAAGGTGTGTTAAATGTCTAGACCGTTCAAGGGGTCTCTGGGTTACACTTAATTGTTCCTTTTGCTCCCAATTAGCCAATAAAGTCCTGTGTGACAATGACAAGACCGCGGCGGTAGCGTTGAGAGAGGTCAGACAACAAATGTCGGCCTACACTACCATTGTCGCACATAAGTCACTTCAATGTGACAACGTCCCACTTTGGGATAAGTTGCTGTCAGAGCACCCTCCCCCTAAACGTACCTCTAGAGTAACGGGTTTTAAGCCGACAGAGACTAGCCAGGGTTCTGTATCGTCTGTGGATACGTCTAAACGCCCGAGAGAGCCTACTCCCCCGGCAGCCACCTCCTCGTCGCAGGCGAGATCGAGGTCAAGGTCACCTCTCAGACAGCAGTCTTCAAGTCGTGCCTCTTCCCCGGCGAGTAAGAAGAGTAAGACTGAAGCTTCCACCAGTGGTCATGGTGGTGATTCTTCCAAATCTAGGTCTAGTTCGCGGTCACACCGTAGCCACAAATCCTCCAAAAAGGATTCCCATAGGAAGTCCTCTCGACATTCTCCTAAGTCTAGTGCATCTCGTCGTACCTCTACACCTGAAAATGTTTCTGTTACAGCCTCAGAGTATAGTGAAGCGCCTGTCCCTAAACAAGATTTACCTATTGATATTTTAACCCTAGAAACGGAAAGTTCAGGAAATTCAATAATTGAGAATGTTTCAGACTCTCAAGAGAGCGTAGGCCAGAGCCTCGGTGTTTGGCGGTTTGCTCAACCAGGGTCTGACCATCCACGTCCGACTCATACGAGTCACAGAGTAGCCGATGTCCACAGGGACGCGGCGACCCCATCCTCTATCCCTGACTTATCTTGGAAACAAGGTGCCCCTGCCTCGGCGGGGTCTTCTCAGGAGGATCGGGAGGAACAAGATGAAGTGTCAATAATTTCAGATAGGGATGGACAAGGGTCAGGCTCAGGCCTGGACGCCGCCCATGATAATACTGATTCACCTGAAAGTTCTGCATCTAACCAGTTTGTTACAGCACAAGAAATTGATGGGTTACTTACTCATGCTCTATCTAAATTCTTTAGTCAACAACGAGAAAACCCCACAATGGACTTGGGGGCTCCCTTGACAAGTTCTGCGGTACGGCCTCTGATAACGTCAATCGATTTATCTAAGATTCCTAACCCTCCTACTCTGTCACCGGCAGGGAGCTCTAAGCCAGCTACGGCGGCATTCACTACGTCAAATGTCAGGGTCATCACGGATGTTAATCCACCCCCTCTAGACAAAGCGCCTCTTAGAAAGGTAGCTATGCCCCTGCTTTATGGGCCAGACGAGTCATGGGTTCTTTTGAACCCCTCTAAGCCAGAGCTTGCCCAGCCTACCTTGTCAGGGGAACTCCCGGTACCACGTGAGTGGTTTATCCAGGGAAATAAGTCAAAGAAATTAAGGGCATTGGATGCCTTGGGTAATGTTTTGGACGTAAATATCAAGGCTATACCTAGTTATTATCATCAGGATTATTTTGTTTATGCATCTAAGCCTGCTTTACCCCCTGCCTCAGCTTCAAAACTTTTTTCAGACTGGTCTAAGCTGGATGGGTTTAATGATATTAAGGCTCTGTCGGCTCTTACTCCTGAACTAGATTTACAGACCGTCACAGACGAGACAGCTAATCCAGTGTTGAAGGTGGGACAGTTGGGCCCAGGACCTTGGGTGGATTGGGAGGTAGAGGCTCAAAACTTTGCAACCACTTTCACTTCTAAATCTTCCCACCAGATCCCTCAGGATACACATTCATGGTTCTCCATGCCGGTAGGTTCTGCCGGCGGAGTTCCGTCAGCTTTATTTTCTTTTCTAGCTGCCCCTAAGATTAATCTTTGTGAACTAAAGGACCCATTCACTACCCCTACCCCTACTCACCTAGACAGAGAATTTAGGCTAAGGGGAAAAGCTTTCCGCCTGTTTTCACAGTACATAGTTTCTCAGCAGGTGGCTAAGTCTTTACTCAGGTCTACTCAGGCAATCGCAGACGCGGATGCTCGAAGATCAGTTGAGTTATCCCGGCGTCTGATTCTTCAGTCGTCGATTCAATCCTTAGGTGACATACGCACAGCCTTACTTGAGGCGGTGCGAGCACGACAGGATCTTAGGATGTCATTAGTTTCGCAAGCTGCCTGATCGCATTGCTAACCAGGTGGTAATGTCCCCAGTACTTACTCCTTCTTTAATGTCCCCTGATGTATGGCGAACAGTGTTTAACATGGCACAGGCCGTGAAGCACAGTCCCGCACAGGCTAAGAAACCTGCATTTAACTTCCCCAAACCTAAGCCTCCTACTAAAGCTCAGCCAGGGGGTTCTAAGCCGTTTCTTCCGCCTAAGTCCTCCCAATCCCCCCTGGGTCGGTACAGGCATAGACAGAGAGGGTTTTCAGGACAGAGAGGACGCGGCCAGTATAAGCCGGGGCAGGGCCAGTCTTCGGCCCACACCAGCCAGCCGGCGAAGCGTCCAACACCACCAAACCCACCATCAAAAAACTAAAGTCTCTCTCACTCCCAGTGCCTATCTTAAAGCCGGAGGAACCGAGGGAAGTACAGCCGGCGAACCCTTGTCTGCTAACTGGGTCGTTCCGAACGTGTCACCAAGCATGGCCGTTAAAAACCTGGGCACGGATGGTGGCACGCAAAGGCATCACTTGGCAGTGGCTCCGGCGACCTCGCTTACGTCAGCCGACAACGGCAAATTGTGTTTCATTAGAGGTGGAGTCGCTGGTCCAGGAGATGATTGCCAAGAATGTCATCATCCCGGTCCCTCCAGATTACCCTGTATTCACGTCAAAACTGTTTTTGGTTCCCAAACGGGACAGTGTTCAGATGAGGCCGGTCGTAGACCTGTCTTATCTGAATCTTCACATTTACAACGAGTCTTTCAGAATGTTAACAGTTCATCAAATCAGGCTAACACTTCCGCCGGGAGGCTGGATGTGTTTCCCTAGACCTGACAGACGCCTATTGGCACGTGTCGGTCAACAAAAGATTTCAAAGGTTTCTGGCCTTGAGGATCAGGCACCAAAATTTTGTTTTTCAGAGGATGCCGTTCGGTTTGAACCTAGCACCTCGACTATTCACGAAACTAGTCCGGCAAGCCCTGATGCCGTTGTTAAAACAGGGAATCAGAGTGTTGTGGTATCTAGACGACTGGCTGGTGGTGGCAGAGACACAACAATTATGCATAAAACATGTCAATATCATTTTAAATCATGTCAAAACTCTAGGCTTCAAGGTAAATCTGGTAAAGTCAAACCTTGTTCCCTCAAGAGTAATTCAGTGGATAGGGCTGGTCTGGGACACCGCCGCTCTCACTCTGAGTCAGAGTGTGGACAATCGCAACAGGTTTCGCAGGAAACTGTTCAGGTTTCTTCACAGTCTGACTACGACACGAAGAGTCTGGGAGTCTCTGGTCGGCTCTCTCAACTGGATTCAGCTAACTGTCAAGTTGGGCCGGTTGAAAGTAAAACTATTAATATTGGAAGGCAACAAATATTTCCCACTCTTACCGGCGGGAAAATTATGGCCCATACCAAAATTAATCCACACCTTACTAGCGGTCTGGGCGAAGAGGGAAACATTGCACTCAATCATGTCATGGACCTCTCCTCCCCCAACGGTATGGGTAGACATGGATGCGTCAGGCACCATAGGGTGGGGATTTCAGTCAAATCAGGGGCACCAGGGTCAGGGGCTTTGGTCCCACTTAGAAATCTCTCACATAAATGTCAAAGAGTTACTAGTCCCCTTGTATTTCCTTCAGGCTCACGGCCCGGCGTTACGGGGCAAGTCGGTGGCCTTCAGAATGGACAATCTGAATGCAGTTCACTGTATTCAGAAACAAGGGTCAACGAGGTCAAGGAAGTTGCTACTCGTGTCGGAAGAGATTTTTGTTCTAGCCACCAGTCTAGATATTTATCTTCACGCATCTTATCTCCCAGGCGTAGCGAACGTCTGGGCAGACGCTCTGTCCCGGAGACAGAGCACGACAGTAGAATGGGAGCTCAAGCAACCCATTTTCGACCTAATGATTGCGGAGCTCTCCCATCCACAAGTGGATCTTTTTGCGTCCTACGAGACTCACAAGCTCCCTCTATACCTCACCCGCCGGGCGATAACGCCGGCAGGGGGGCCAGATGCCCTAGTGACAGACTGGAACAGATGGAGCTCCATCTATCTGTTTCCGCCGCCAGATGCGTCACTAATGTGCCACGTAGTGAACAAACTACGAGTTTATCGAGGCTTAGTCTCGCTAATCGCGCCCCTGTGGCCGGCGCAGGTGTGGTACCAGCAATTAATAATGTGGTGCCCGGACCCGGTATCGCTCCCGGTCGGGTACTTCCACTTAGACACGATTGGCAACCTAGCGACCTCGCTGACTTTTGCGTTATGGACATTCAGGAGGCCAAGTGGCTAGCACCATACGGTAGGGATGTGACCAATAAATTGCTCAATCAATATACTCAGTCTACTAAGCGACAATATCAATCTCATTGGAAAGCTTTTACTTCTTGGATTGTTAGAACGGAACAAACTGTACCCTCAGTGGCATTGGTTTTTAATTACTTGAACTATCTGTTTGAGCAGAAACGTTTATCTGTGGTAACTTTGAAGAATCACTTAACTGCGATTAGAGTGCCCTTTTTCGACCTTACAGGTCTATCCATACCGGTGGCGGAGGAAACAGGATTTATGAGAGCGTGTTTTAAACTCCGCCCACCTCCCCGTCAGCTCATGCCTACTTGGTCTCTGGACAAAGCTTTGTCTTTACTTCATTCTCGTCTGTATCAAAATACTGCAGACTTTGCTTTAATCTTAAAGAAGGCAGTTTTCCTTTTGGCTTTGGCCACCGGAAACAGAGTGTCTGAGCTGGCGGCGATGAGCAACACACCTAATTGTCTTAGGTTTGGTAGACTTAATGATTCAATTTCCATTGCACCCTCCCCGGCGTTTGTAGCCAAGAATGAGCATAGTGCACACGTGTTTTCTGAGTTCACGGTGCCGGCGTTAAAAAGGGGAAAGGTGCATCATAATTTATGTCCAGTGCAAGCTCTAACCAAATATTTGAGAATAGCTCCTCAAAACCCCCAAGGTGCTTTATGGGTAGCGAGTACGGGTAAACGCTTACTTAAACGGCGATTAGCCTCTCTTCTGGTAGAAGTCATTAAAGAGAGTAATCCCGGCGTTGTGGGTAGGGCCCACGATTTACGCAAGTGGGCGGCCTCTTTACGTTTCCTGAAAAACTTTTCAGTTGAAGATATTGCGTCCACACAGTTGTGGGCGTCTAATCGTACGTTTCTCTCTAGATACTTGTCAGTTGCTCTAGACAAACCTTCCTTACCATGTATAGCTTTAAGGCAGAGGGTCTAGGTGGCCCTGCAGTCACTTATGTTTACTTTCACGGAAGGGGGGGGGGGGGGGGGGGGGGGGGGGGGGTGCAGTCAGTTGACATAGGACACCCTAGACCCCGCCGGAGTATGAGAGCTGTGATACAATTTAAGGTTAAAATGTGATATGAAAATTTCTCTGCAAGAAAATTGTGCTAGTACAAGGTTTAGTACAAAACAACGGTGTTGTTATAGTAGTTTTAGCTGCGAAAGCAATGTAATATTAGTTCAATGGAGTTCATTGGCAATTGATCTCCACATGTATTTTGGGGTTTATGATGTGCACATATAAACTTATAACTTATTATTTTTGTCACCACTCGTTGAGTGGGGTGCCTTTTGTAACTACAGATCTGTGTTCAGAATCTTCAGGGTTACCCATTTTTGTCGGGCAGGCTTCTTTGAAGCACGCACCTGCCTGAACCCCATTTTCTTGTATATTTCCGGCCTACGCCGTATTAAATACATTTTTCAAAAGTAAGAATACTATGTGGTTGTTTTTATTATCTGCTTTTCTAGAGTTATGATATGATTACGAATGTCCCCCTCCAGTCTTAGATATCAGGCATGTTCGTCAATGATGGAGGGGCCACTAATAAATTATAGGTTTGACTCCTGTAAGGAGATAAAGAAAACCTAATATTTAGTAGTGGCCCCGTAATCATTGACGACTGGAGCCCTCCCGACCGTCCCCTTCCCATTCGTTGATGTATTAAGGATTTTGGTTTACTTGATATGTCAGTGAAGGAGGAATGACGCCTGAATCAGCGTCTGGTCAGAAATCCACACAAGTACATCCACGATATGATGGAAAGCTTATTGGATAGTTATTCTTATTTTCTTTTTGTTTTTATTTTTTACGAAGTTTTTTCGTAGTGAGAACCCAATTCATAATGACTGAAGCCATGAGTGAGGTCGCGTGCGCTCATGATGAAGGCTCCTCAGTTTTTAAATGCTCTGCGCGGTAGATTCAAACTACGGCGGATTAGTGTTTGAAGAGGATGCCTTATGTAATAGGCATGTTCGTCAATGATTACGGGGCCACTACTAAATATTAGGTTTTCTTTATCTCCTTACAGGAGTCAAACCTATAATCGCATTGAAGTGACTTATGAGCCACAATAGTAGTATAAGCGGTCATCTGCTGCCTGACCTCCCGTAAGGCGACCGCTGCGGTCTTGTCATTGTCTTGTAAGACTTTTAACCCCTAACTATCGGCGCGCAACATAAGTCGAGTATAATAAATCTGGACTATCTGGTGGCGCGCGACATAGGTCGTGTGGCAATTTCAGCATGTAATGTTGCTGAGAGAGAGAGACAAGTGGTGGCAGGAGAGTAGCGAGCGTATGACTGCTCCAGACCACCGCGGCGAACCTACTGACATGAATCCCACCTCCTCCCTCCCTCTCTCACTCACTACATACTGAATTGTATGGGGAAGTACCGAATTACATGCTTTTTGCACTCGTGTTGCGCGGTTGTTGCAAGAAAACTAGCGGTCATAAAAGGATCGTTGTGGTGTCATTGGAAAGCTCTGTTTATGCCCTTTCAGGGATAGATACTTGTTTTACGCTCTGGGTCTTATTTAGGCATGAAAATGATCACGTAAACAGCCCTATTTTGGGTAAAAACACCCCGCTGGTGGCTACATATTATATACCGCCTAGGCCGCTCTTAAGGTGTTAAACTGAGTTGAGAGCAAAAGGTACAGTTTCGCATCACCCACAGACCCCTTGAGCGGTCGAGACATTTAACACATTTTATACAAAGGGTGTGCGCAAAAATAGGGATACCTGAACAGGAGGGCGTAATGCATAAAGCAAAAACCGGGGCAAAGGTAGCCATGACAGAGACTGGTGGGAAACTTACTCCAGGTTCTGTATAGACCCGCCGGGACCCAGCTCTGGAAAAAAAGAAAATTTCCAGGAATTAATGCTCATAAGGTTAATCCAACATGTTCGCACACAAGTGTTAAATAACCCGCCGGGTAACGAGACGCAATCCACAATGACTACGGCTCGCTATGCGGTGGGGTTCCTAAGTAAGAGATTTAAAATTATCTTAACTTGTCCAAAAAGATTTATGAATACCCTCTGACATAATATAAAGACCCGAATGGCGTTTATAACTGATTTAGTCTTTCCGGTGGTGTTTGTTTCCAGATTAAATTTTTGGAAAATCCCCTAAAAAAGACGCCGGCCCCCGAATTATCTCGTAGATCAAAAACTGGGAAGCCTGACACATATACGAGATCTAACTTCTCCCGAAGTATCTTTTTAGATCGCCGTATGCTGAAGGCGGCGATACAAAACGTATCCCTCAATTGTCTGGTTAACTAACTGAATTGTAAATTTGTTATTCCCACCCTTCCAGGGAGCACCCGCCGGGTGTGAATATTAGTTTAAAAACTGTTAACCCCAATTACGCCTTAAGCTGAAGGCGGCGATACAAAACGTATCCCTCAATTGTCTGGTTAACTAACTGAATTGAAAATTAGTTATTCCCACCCTTCCAGGGAGCACCCGCCGGGTGTGAATAATAGTTTTAAAAACGTTAACCCCAATTGTGCCTTAATTCGCCGTATGTTGAAGGTGATACACAATGCATCCCTCAATTGTCTGGTCAGCTAAACTGAATTTCTTTTGTAAATTCGTTCATCCCACCCTTCCAGGTTGCACCCGCCGGGTGATTTAAAGTTAACCCCAACCAATCCTATCCCCACTTCTTTGTAAAAGATCGCCGGGGAGGAAAACAACAACAGCTTAGTTTTTTATTGGCTTTGCAAAACCGAAAAAACTACAAACACGTGTCCGTATGAACACTGTTAGATGGGTACAGCCATCCCGCCGGGATTCATAAGGGGCCTGAAACAGGCACCACAGAGACGCAGTCCTGGGGAGCCACAGACACCCACTCGCCGGGGAAACAAGCCTGTTTTTAAACCACGCGTGGCTAAAACTCGGCAACCAGCCGGGTTTTTCATGGTGTAACCGAGAAAAACCCGCCGGAAATAACCCACCCCGTCCAGATACCATCTGAACGCAATACAGGACCAAGGCGTAGCCAAAACACAACTAACGCCGGGCCCAACATAGTCCGAGGAATTAGTCAATACACAACTAAACCAGGACACATAAATAGTCCATGGAATTAGCCAATACACAACTAAACCAGGACACACATGACACAGTAGTACATATTTATAACGTAAATCAATAACACTTGTACATGTGGCAAAGCTACGAGAGGCTGGCTAGGCCTAGGCAGATGGACATAACAGTAAACATGTCGTAATATAAACAAAAAGCACTGAATTATATCACAACAGGAACCACCGTCAACACACCACTGTAGCAAACACTTCCGGCAAAGGGAAGAACTGACTCGGGACCCAGAAAAAACTTCACTAAGTGAAGAAAAATACGCTGGGAACGTCAGCAAAAATAAGCTACCTCATCAGAAAGATAAAAGGAAGCAATAATAATGCGTAATGAAAGCCGCCTGCATCACAAAGCTAGCTAACAGTGAAAAAGTTCACAAGTCCACAACAGGACCACGAGGGTACATCCGAAATAGATGCCCCAAACACACGACCCAAAATACACTGCACTGCGGGCAACCAGCCCAGGTTGCTGGTTGCCTGCTACGCCTGCTACGCATATCCTAACCTTACTTGATACATCCCGGAGTAAACAAATGAGAAAAAACTCACTAGGGACGCAACAAATGCGGAACCAGCGGAGCGTGGGGAGACACGTCCGGGCAGGCTGAGCGCAGAGCAGAGAAGGAAGAATGACGCCTGAGTCAGCGTCTGGTCAAAGATCCACACAAGTACATCCATGATATTATGGAAAGCTTATTGAATAGTTATTCTTATTTTTTTTTCTTTTTATATTTTACGAAGTATTTTCGTAGTGAGAACCCAATTCATAATGACTGAAGCCATGAGTGAGGTCGCGTGCACTCATGATGAAGGCTCCTCATATTTTAGATGCTCTGCGCGGTAGATTCAAAACTACGGCGGATGAGTGTTTGAAGAGGGTGCCTTATGTAATAGGCATGTTCGTCAATGATGGACTAATAAATACATGCTCTTCACTGCTTTCATCAACTTGCCATCTACTCCGTATATTCTAAGTACTTTCCACAAACCTTCTCTATCCACTCTGTCATAGGCCTTCTCCAAGTCCATAAAGGCAACATACACCTTTTGTTGCTTCTCCAGATATTTCTCCACAACACAATTCAGGGTAAAAATCTGATCTACAGATCCTCTTCCCTTCCTAAAACCTCCCTGCTCGTCGCCTATCTATTTCTCCGTTCTCACTCTCACTATCTCAATCACTACCCTACTGTATACCTTCCCTACTACGCTTAGAAGACATATTCCTCGGTGGTTACCACACACTCCTCTTTCCCCTTTGCCCTTATATAGGGGGACTATTATGCCAGTCTTTCAGTCATCGGGTGCTATCAGGGATAGTCAAAAAGGTAACTATCCCTAAAATGGAATTGACTGCCATGCTGCTATTAGCACGTCTGGTACAACATGTACGCGCAGCATACGAGAGCGAGTTAAATATTGAAATCGTTCAAGTTTTGTGCGATAGTCAGGTCGCACTCAACTGGATACATAGCAAGAAGTCTCTGCCAGTTTATGTGCGGAATAGAGTAGATGAGATTAGAGCCCTATTGCCAGACGTTGCATATCATTATGTAAATACAAAAGAAAACCCTAGTGATCTCATAACTATGGGTATAACGGCTAGCCAGTTAGTGAAGTCCGAATTGTGGTGGCATGGTCCAAAGTGGCTGCTCCATGAAAATGAATGGACAATTTGGCATGCTGTTGGTGAGGGACTTCTGCCACTGGAAACAGTGGCAGTTACTGCCCAACCAAATGAGCCACAGAGTCCAATATTAGAATGGGCAAGACTCGGTGACTATAATAAATTAGTCAGAGTTATAGCTTGGGTGTTGAGACATATATCCAATATCAAGCTTAAAGTAACGGGCCAACTCTGCAACAGGGGTCACAACATTGATGCTCGTGAATATAAAGCAGCTGAAGTAACTTTGATCAAGTGGGTTCAAGCAGAAACCTTTTCCAATGAATTATAGGTTTGACTCCTGTAAGGAGATAAAGAAAACCTAATATTTAGTAGTGGCCCCGTAATCATTGACGAACATGCCTATTACATAAGGCATCCTCTTCAAACACTAATCCGCCGTAGTTTGAATCTACCGTGCAGAGCATTTAAAATCCATGAGGAGCCTTCATCATGAGCGCACGCGACCTCACTCATGGCTTCAGTCATTATGAATTGGGTTCTCACTTATGAAAAAACTTCGTAAAAAATAAAAAACAAAAAGAAAATAAGAATAACTATCCAATAAGCTTTCCATCATATCGTAGATGTACTTGTGTGGATCTTTGACCAGACGCTGATTCAGGCGTCATTCTTCCTTCACTGACATATCAAGTAAACCAAAATCCTTAATACATCAACGAATGGGAAGGGGATGGTCGGGAGGGCCCCAGTCGTCAATGATTACGGGGCCACTACTAAATATTAGGTTTTCTTTATCTCCTTACAGGAGTCAAACCTATAATTTATTAGTGGCCCCTCCATCATTGACGAACATGCCTGATTTCTAAGACTGGAGGGGGACATTCGTAATCATATCATAACTCTAGAAAAGCAGATAATCAAACAATCACATAGTATTCTTACTTTTGTAAAAAAGATATATTCGGGTGCATAAACTTTATACAGCCTAAATCTTCAAAAAGGGGTACAAGCAGGAGCGTGCTTCAAAGAAGCCTGCTTGAAAAAGGGTTAACTCTGAGACTCTGTGTACAGATCTGCTAGTTAAGAAAGCACCCCACTTAAAGTAAGTGGTGAAAACTAAAAACTTATAAGTTTACATGTGCATATATAAACCCCATTAACTAGTGGATATATTCCTAAAAATATAACCAAACATAAATGAATTCTTGTACATTCGTAGAAGTACTGAACTCGTGTACTTATGCAGAAGTAATTACTGCAAAAGTAAAAGTCGTAGTTGCCACTACCGAGATTTCTCAAAAATCTATTGCTTCACAGCCAAAGCTACTTACAATAAGAATTTTTTTTTTATTTTTTTTTTATTTTTTTTATTTTTTTTTTATTTTTTTTTTATTTTTTCATTTTTTTTTATTTTTTTTTATTTTAATTTTTTTTTTTTTTTTTCCAACTATGGCTAGGGGCGGGTGCCCAACCACGAAAAGGGTTGAAATAGGGGAGCTATCCCCCCGCCAAAGGCGGCTTTCTAGGGCCTTTCCTAGCTGATGCTGAGAGGATTGGGTTCTAGTCATGTGGTGATGGGCTGGTCTATCAGAGTGAGAACTGAGCGATCTCTGCCATACCCATAGCTTACTCTGACTGTTCCTTTTACTTATATATTTTCTAGATCTCAAGTGATGGCGTCTCTTGCGTGGATTGACCTAATCTACCAAGATTGGAAGCCAAAGCGTCACATCTTTCCTTTGCCCCTCAAATTTCTCTTCATAATTGCTGAGGGGCACAGGGCCCTGGGTGGGGCTTTGGTTTCCCGGGTGTTTCCGCACCCTCCTCAGCTCCCCGCCATGGAGTGGCTTCGGTCACCCAGGCTTTATTGTGGTCGGCAGGGAGGGTTCTGTGGGGGCGCTCGGTTATGGCCTTGGCCTTGCTCGGGGCCTTGGGGCTGTTCGGCCAGACAGCCTGAGGAACAGCAACAACAACAACAATAAGAATTGTCGTAACACTACTATTGGCTTTTAGCACAATTTCCTGCAATGAATACTACAGAGACATTTTATAATACAATGCCTACAACCAGTATCACAGCTCGTATGTTCCGAACACATACTCCGGAGGGGTCTAGGGTGTCCTATGTCACACTGACTGCACCCCCCCCCCCCCCCTTTTTCTTGAAATTAAACAAAACGTGACTAAAAGGGCCACCTAGACCCTCTGCTGTAAAGCTATACATGGCAAGGAAGGGTTGTCCAGAGCTACTGAAAGGTATCGAGGCAAAAACTCCTGATTAGAGGCCCACAACTGTGTGGACGTAATAACTTTCACCGAAAGATTATTAAGGAAACGTAAAGAGGCTGTCCCCTTGCGCAAATCGTGGGTCTTACCCACAACGCCGGGATGCTTCTCTTTAAAGTCCTCGACCAAGAGAGAAGCCAGTGTACGCTCCATCAATCGTTCACCCGGACTTGCGACCTATAAAGCACCCTGGTGATTTAGAGGTGCCACTCTTAAATATTTGGTTAGAGCTTGCACTGGGCAAAAAAGATGGTGCACCTTTCCCCTGTTTAACGCCGGCACCGTGAACTCTGAAAACATGTGTTCACTGTGCTCAATCTCGGCTATGAATCCTGGGGAAGGTGCAATGTGAATACACTCATGAAGCCTATCAAACCTGAGGCAATTAGGTGCGTTGCTCAACGCCGTCAGCTCAGATACTCTGTTCCCGGTAGCCAAAGCCATAAGGAATACTGCCCTTTTGTAAAATCTGCAGTCTTTGGTACATACGGGAACGAGAATAACGACGATGCTTTGTCCAGAGACCATGTAGGCCTGAGCTGACGGGGAGGTGGGCGGAGTTTAAAACCTGCCCACATAAATCACTTTCAGATAAATGTTTCTGCATGAATAGATAAATTAAATAATAAACAACCAATGCCACCGAGGGCACAGTTTGTTTTGTTCTACGAATCCGACCGAGACGTAAAAGCTTTCCAATGCGATTGAAACTGTCGCTTTGTAGACTGGGTATATTGATTCGTGAATATCTTGGTCACGTCGCTACCATAAGGTGCTAGCCACTTGGCCTCCTGAATGTCCAAAATGAACAAGTCCGCGAGGTTTCTAGGTTGCCTATTGTGTTCTAAGTGGAACAACCCGACCAGGAGGGACACTGGGTGCGGGCACCACGTGTTCAAATGCTGGTACCACACTGCGCCGGCCACAGGGGCGCGATTAGCGAGACTACGCCTCGCTAATCCTGTAGTTTGTTGACTACTGTACGTGGCACATTAGAGACGCGTCTGGCGGCGGAAAAGAGATAAATGGAACTCAACCTGTTCTCGTCCGTCATCAGAGCGTCAGGTCCGCCCGCCGGCGTTATCGTCCGGCGGGTGAGGTACGACTGTGAGTATCGCCATACACCTTGGCTGTGGCTGTCCCTCGCTTGCGAGCTTGGTATACTCCCTGAACGGGGCGCCCTCATCCGAGTCCCGTAAAGGTTTATGATAATTAAAAGCTCCCATAGCTCATTAACACATTGAAAGCAGAGCTGGTGAGCAAAATCATAAAGTATACTAATTAATTTATATTTAATTGTACATTAAAATAAATTACTATAAATAAACACAATATTATCATAATATAATCATAGAAAATATATATGTTTATTATGATTCAGCTATTAAATTATTTCATTAACAAATAAAAATAAGATAGGGCTACCTGAGCTTAACGGCGTTGAACATACAGCAATGAGAGGTTCAAGCGCCGACACGACAGAGACTGGGGGAAAACTACCCCGCCCCCGGGAACTACCTGGTCACCTGGTGCAACACCGGTAATCCGCCCTGGAAAGAGAATTTTCCGGGGATTAAAGCTCATAGGGTTACACCCAAAAAAAGGCACAAAATATGTGCCTCAAAACCGCCGGTCAACGAACCGTAGCACTCCACCACTACTTTTCGTTGTCCTTTAGTATCATATTAAAGATTTCAGCATATCTTTTATCTGTCCAAAAGAATTAAGCATAACTTCTTAATCCTCATAAAGATGAAGCATATCTTTATTAAAGATGAAGTCTTTCAAGTAACCCTTTACACTTGAAACACTAGTAAGAGTCAGGCATATTTTTATCCCATAAAAAGTCTAAGCCTATCTTAATCTCTAATCCGGCTTCTCCCAGAAGCCCTCATAGATCGCCGTCTTGAAGGCCGTGATACCCTATTGTATCAATCAATTGTTTGGCAAATTATCTCGAATCGCAAATCCGTTAATATAACCACCCGAAGGTACAACCGCCGGGTTTTATATACAAGGACCCCAATGGAAATACGCCTGACGGCCTTATTGGGCTATCCTTAGTTGGAATTAGGCAAGGCTGGTACATGTCATATTTATAACATACTATGTGGAAACAACTCTGTAAATTGCTAACTGAATAAATATTATTATTATTATTATTATTAATGTCAAACCAATTATACCTGCCCCAGACCTCTTTGTAACAAGGTCGCCAGGAGGTAAAGACCAAACAAACAGACAGCATTGTTGCAATGGCTTTGAAAAGCAGAGAAAACCAAGGCCAACAGGTGTCAGCCTGATCACCTAGAAAACCGAGTGGAGCCCCCCTCGACGGGAATAACTCAGGAAGCCTGATCCCAGGCTCGACCATAGAAAACGCAGTTTCCGATGAGCCCTCAAGCGACCAAACTCGTCGGGGTAACTTACCTATTTTAGCCATCCTGACTAAAACTCGGTAAACAAAAACGGTGTTCTCGGAGCAACGAGAAAAACGCCGGAAAGGTAACCCACACTAAACTATACATTACAGGAGGGCGTAATGCATAAAGCAATGAATAACACAGGAAGCCTGCTCCCAGGCTCGACCACAGAAAACGCAGTTTCTTATGAGCCCTCAAGCGACCAAACTCGTCGGGGTAACTTACCTATTTTGAGCCATCCTGACTAAAACTCGGTAAACAAAAACGGTGTTCTCGGAGCAACGAGAAAAAACGCCGGAAAGGTAACCTACACCAAACGAGACATTTTAACACATTTCATACAAAGTGTGTACGCAAAAATAGGGATACCTGAACAGGAGGGCGTAATGCATAAAGCAAAAACCGGGGCAAAGGTAGCCATGACAGAGACTGGAGGGATAATTACTCCAGGTTCTGCATAGACCCGCCGGGACCCAGCTCTGGAAAAAAAGAAAATTTCCAGGAATTAATGCTCATAAGGTTAACCCAAACATGTTCGCACACAAGTGTTAAATAACCCGCCGGGTAACGAGACGCAATACTCAACGACGACAGCTCGCTACGCGGTGGGGTTTCCTAAGTAAAAGATTTCAGAATATCTTAATTTGTCCAAAAGATTTATGAATACCCTCTGACATAATATATAAAGACCAGCATGGCGTTTATAACTGATGAAGTCTTTCCGGTGGCGTTTGTTTCAAGATTCAATTTTGGAAAAAAAAAACTAAAAAAGACGCCGGCCCCCGAATTATCTCGTAGATAAAAAACTGGGAAGCCTGACAAATATACGAGATCTAACTTCTCCCGAAGTATCTTTTTAGATCGCCGTATGTTGAAGGCGGCGATACAAAACGTATCCCTCAATTGTCTGGTTAACTAACTGAATCGTAAATTAGTTATTCCCATCCCTCCAAGGAGCACCCGCCGGGTGTGAATATTATTATTTTTTAAAACGTTAACCCCAATTGTGCCCTAAAGCGCCGTATGTTGAAGGAGGCGATACACAATGCATCCCTCAATTGTCTGGTCAACTAAACTGAATTTTGCAAATTCGGGCATCCCACCCTTCCAGGTTGCACCCGCCGGGTGATTTAAAGTTTAAAAGTTAACCCCAAATGTTCCTAACCCCACTTCTTTGTAAAAGATCGCCGGGGAGGAAATACAAAGATCGCGGATTGCAAATCAGTCAATAGAACCACCCAAAGGTACAACCGCCGGGTTTTATATGCAATGTCAAACCAATTGTACCTGCCCCAGACCTCTTTGTAAAAAGGTCGCCGGGAGGGAAAGACTAAACAAACAAACGGCATTGTTTCAATGGCTTATTAAAGATTTCAGCATATCTTTCACCTGTCCAAAAGAATTAAGAATAACTTCTTAATCCTCATAAAGATGAAGCATATCTTTATTAAAGATGAAGTCTTTCAAGTACCCCTATACACTTGAGACACTAGTAAGATTCAGGCATCTTTTTATCCCATAAAAAGTCTAAGCCTATCTTAATCTCTAATCCGGCTTCTCCCAGAAGCCCTCATAGATCGCCGTCTTGAAGGCCGTGATACCCTATTGTATCAATCAATTGTTTGGCAAATTAACTCGAATTGCAAATCCGTTAATATAACCACCCGAAGGTACAACCGCCGGGTTTTATATGCAATGTCAAACCAATTATACCTGCCCCAGACCTCTTTGTAAAAAGGTCGCCGGGAGGTAAAGACCAAACAAACAGACAGCATTGTTTCAATGGCTTTGAAAAGCAGAGAAAACCAAGTCCAACAGGTGTCAGCCTGATCACCTAGAAAACTGTGTGGAGCCCCCCTCGACGGGAATAAACCAGGAAGCCTGATCCCAGGCTCGACCCTAGAAAACGCAGTTTCTGATGAGCCCTCAAGCGACCAAACTCGTCGGGGTAACTTACCTATTTTAGTCATCCTGACTAAAACTCGGTAAACAAAAACGGTGTTCTCGGAGCAACGAGAAAAACGCCGGAAAGGTAACCCACACTAAACTATACATTACAGGAGGGCGTAATGCATAAAGCAATGAATAACACAGGAAGCCTGATCCCAGGCTCGACCACAGAAAACGCAGTTTCTTATGAGCCCTCAAGCGACCAAACTCGTCGGGGTAACGTACTTATTTTGAGCCATCCTGACTAAAACTCGGTAAACAAAAACGGTGTTAACGGAGCAACGAGAAAAAACGCCGGAAAGGTAACCCACACCAAACGAGACAGTTTAACACATTTTATACAAAAGGTGTGTGCAAAAATAGGGATACCTGAACAGGAGGGCGTAATGCATTAAGCATAAACCGGGGCAAAGGTAGCCATGACAGAGACTGGTGGGATACTTACTCCAGGTTCTGCATAGACCCGCCGGGACCCAGCTCTGGAAAAAAAAGAAAATTTCCAGGAATTAATGCTCATAAGGTTAACCCAAACGTGTTCGCACACAAGTGTTAAATAACCCGCCGGGTAACGAGACGTAATACTCAACGACTACAGCTCGCTACGCGGTGGGGTTTCCTAAGTAAAAGATTTCCGAATATCTTAATTTGTCCAAAAGATTTATGAATACCCTCTGACATAATATATAAAGACCAGCCTGGCGTTTATAACTGATTAAGTCTTTCCGGTGGTGTTTGTTTCAAGATTCAATTTTGGAAAAAAAAAAACTAAAAAAGACGCCGGCCCCCGAATTATCTCTTAGATAAAAAACTGGGAAGCCTGACAAATATACGAGATCTAACTTCTCCCGAAGTACCTTTTTAGATCGCCGTATGTTGAAGGCGGCGATACAAAACGTATCCCTCAATTGTCTGGTTAACTAACTGAATTGTAAATTAGTTATTCCCACCCTTCCAGGGAGCACCCGCCGGGTGTGAATATTAGTATAAAAAACGTTAACCCCAATTGTGCCTTAAATTGCCGTATGTTGAAGGAGGCGATACACAATGCATCCCTCAATTGTCTGGTCAACTAAACTGAATTTTGCAAATTCGGTCATCCCACCCTACCAGGTTGCACCCGCCGGGTGATTTAAAGTTTAAAAGTTAACCCCAATTGTTCCGAACCCCACATCTTTGTAAAAGATCGCCGGGGAGGAAATACAACAACAGCATAGTTTTATATTGGCTTTGCAAAACCGAAAAAACTACAAACAACACGTGTCCGTATGAACACTGTTAGATGGGTACAGCCAACCCGCCGGGAATCAGAAGGAGCCTGAAACAGGCACCCCAGAGACGCCGTCCTGGGGAGCCACAGACACCCACTCGCCGGGGAAACAAGCCTGTTTTTAAACCACGCGTGGCCAAAACTCGGCAACCAGCCGGGTTTTTTCATGGTGTAACCGAGAAAAACCCGCCGGAAATAACCCACCCCGTCCAGATACCATCTGAACGCAACACAGAACCGAGGCGTAGCCAAAACACAACTAACGCCGGGCCCAACATAGTCCGTGGAATTAGCCAATACACAACTAACCCAGGACACATAAATAGTCCGTGGAATTAGCCAATACACAACTAAACCAGGACACACATCACACAGTAGTACATATTTAGAAAATAAATCAATAACACTTGTATATGTGGTAAAGCTACGAGAGGCTGGCTAGGCCTAGGCAGACGGATAACATGAACATGTCGGAATATAAACAAAAAGCACTGAATTATATCACAACAGGAACCACCGCCAACACACCACTGTAGCAAATACTTCCGGCAAAGGGAAGAACTGACTCGGGACCCAGAAAAAACTTCACTAAGTGAAGAAAAATACGCTGGGAACGTCAGCAAAAATACGCTACCTCATCAGAAAGATAAAAGGAAGCAATAACGCGTAATGAAAGCCGCCTGCATCACAAAGCTAGCTAACTGTTAAAAAGTTCACCTGTCCACAACCGGACCACGAGGGTACATCCGAAATAGATGCCCCAAACACACGACCCAAAATACACTGCACTGCGGGCAACCAGCCCAGGACACTCCTGCTACGCATATCCTAACCTTACTCGATACATCCCGGAGTAAACAAATGAGAAAAAACTCACTAGGGACGCAGCAAATGCGGAACCAGCGGAGCGTGGAGAGACACGTCCGGGTCGGCTGACCGCAGAGCAGAGAAGGAAGAATGACGCCTGAATCAGCGTCTGGTCAAAGATCCACACAAGTACATCTACGATATGATGGAAAGCTTATTGGATAGTTATTCTTATTTTCTTTTTGTTTTTTATTTTTTTACAAAGTTTTTTCGTAAGTGAGAACCCAATTCATAATGACTGAAGCCATGAGTGAGGTCGCGTGCGCTCATGATGAAGGCTCCTCAGATTTTAAATGCTCTGCGCGGTAGATTCAAACTACGGCGGATTAGTGTTTGAAGAGGATGCCTTATGTAATAGGCATGTTCGTCAATGATGGAGGGGCCACTAATAAATTAGAATCTTTGCAAAGCTCGAATAAGACAATAATGCCTAATTTAGTGCGTCAATTGAGGTTGCACCTAGATAATGACCTCATCAGGTGTGAGGGTCGCCTGAAGTGGTCGGGTGTAACGGACGGCACAAACCGTCCTATACTTATGCCAACAAGACATCACGTTACTGATCTATTGATCATACGTGCACATAAGGAAGTAAAACACTACGGGGTATGTCATATTATATCAAATTTGCGTCTCACATGGTGGATACCCAGAGTTCACAAGTAGCTCGACGCGTAGTAAGAAAGTGTTTAATATGCCAGACTAAAGGGTAAACCATATGCAACTGGACCAGCTCCACCTCTACCTGAATGCCGTGTAAAGCACATAGAACCTTTCCAAGCTGTAGGGTTAGATTACACAGGTGCATTGAAGACGAGAGAGCATGAGAAGGTTTATATATTATTGTTTACCTGTGCAACATCTCGAGCGGTACACCTAGAACTATGTGATAATATGTCTAGCGAAGAATTTATGCTGGCGTTTAGACGGTTTTGTGCCCGTCGTTCATTCCCTCAACTCATTCTTAGCGACAATGCTCCTACTTATATCCAGGCATCAAAATATCTAAGGGATATGAGCAGTGATCCTACAATCATCACTTTTATGGGAGAGAGGAAGTGCGAATGGAGGTTCATCCCAGTTAAGGCACCTTGGTTTGGTGGGATGTGGGAACGGTGTGTCGGCATAGTAAAGTCAGGACTCAGAGCGGTAGTAGGACGTGCTCTATTAAAGAAGAGTGAGTTGACGACAGTCCTCACAGAGATAGAGGCAGTCGTGAATGATCGTCCGCTCACATATGTGTACACCGACCTGCAAGAACCACTACCATTAACGCCAGCTCACTTGCTATATGGTAAACCATTGACTGCGTTTCCATCTGATTTCCAATCCATTGTAGAGTTAGAGGATCCCTTGTTGTTCCCTAAGCTGCCTGGCCGAACAGCCCCGAGTCCCTGAGGAAGGCCATGGCCGCGATTGGGCACTCTGAAGCAGCGGTGTCTAAGCGATACCAGTATATGTCGAGGGTAATCGAAGATTTTAGAAAAAGGTGGATTAATGAATATCTGCTAGCATTGAGGGAAAGGAGTGGTACACCCTCTGGTATACCGATGGCACCTACTGTTGGTGAAGTAGTTTTAATTAAAGAAGATAGTCCTCGTTTATACTGGAAATTGGGCTGCGTGTTAGAGGTATACAAGGGGGAAGACTCTGTAGAGCGGGTGGCGCTATTGAAGACAGCCACTGGTACTACTGTTCGTCCTATCGCACGTTTGGAGCTCTATTCCACTTTACAATCGGAGACTCCACCTGTTATTGCTGGGTCCGAGGATTCTCAAGGTAACGACTCGCCTCTTACTGATGGTGATCAATCTCGGACCGGGACGCGTCCCAGACGCGCTGCTGCTGGCGCCGTCGACATGTGGCGTCAGAAGATAGCCTCTGGGCAACTTTAAATTTAAGGTGGGGTTCAGGTATTTTTTGTGGGGGGAGTGTATCGTGTAAATACGATAGTGTAAGACACTTTTTGTGCTACCGTACGTCTCTGCGACGTCACGGTCGTTCCCGCTGCACGGCGTAGGACGATTAGATCGTATATTATAAGATTGTAAGTAAGTTAAGATTATAAAAGGCCTAATATGCTATTAAGCAATATTGACATGGTCTTATGTAGTATACAGTAGTCCCTCGTTATCGACGGGGGTTACGTTCTTAAGACTGCCGTCGATAGCAAAAACCGTCGATATCGCATTACCGTACATACACGTACAGTATCCGTGGTCTCTATCCTATGTACTTTTAAGTGTTGCCTTTACACATAATCTTACATATTAGAGTATATTGCAAATAAAATTATCCTATGTACTTTTAAGTTTTTCCTTTACACATAACCTCGTCAGACAAGGCACTTGACTTGACTGTTTTGATGGTCCTGGGGATTCAATTCCTTCATTATTACCACCAGGCACACCGTCTATCACTGAATACATTAGAGGCCATAATAAACGCAAGAGATACAAGGTTCAGGCACAAATAAGCAAGTAAAAGGCGGGTGGACTTAGAGCTTCTGCCTGGTTTTGACAACATTAAAAATGGAGGTCGAAAGTGACGCTCCGATCGTCGGTGAATCCGGATTCACTCAAAACCTAGTCTTTAGGCTAATTATTTTTGCTCTAGTTTTCGGTGTATTTTCTTATTATTGTATGTCTTATTGTTCATCATTTAATCCACTTTTGGTTGGTATATTAGAGTAATATAAATAAACAATTAATCCGTCGATATATCAGTCGATACTCGAATCAGTCTAAAGTCAGTCGATAGTCGAATCCGTCTATGATAAAGCAATCAGTCTACAATCAAATCCGTCTATAAAAAAGCCGTCGATAACGAGGGACTACTGTACTGTATATGAATTTATCGTATATATTAATATAATTTATCGTATAGAGCAACGTAGAATCGGTACGATAATTTGGGCCCTGGCGTATGCCACGGCAGCAAGGCAGAGGGCTGGAGGCGGCAGAGCCTCCACGAACACCAACCAGTTAACATCTAATTTCCGCCTTCAGTTGATCGAGCTTTTGTGCCTCTAATCACAATACACTGACAGCAATACATACATCTACACCATCACGATGCTCTCATCGACGCCATGACTGACTGACAAATAAGCATAGTATTCATGTTCATTCCCATATAATAATTTGATTCTTTCTTTCACTTGACTCGAGCCTCAGGGCTGGCGTCTCGCTTCCCCATTGTCCGCCATATTGGGTAAACGTTCTCCTTTGTCTCATTGCCACGTGGAACTATTGGTGAGTTAATTCCTGGATATTATTAACCCTTATAACCTTACTTTATATATAATTTATAGTGTGTGACCTTTGGATATAAATTATCTTGTTTTCAAATTGAATTCAATTTAGATATGGAGTAATTTTATTTAGATTGATTTTGTTTGGATTAGAGCTTATAGATATTTAACTTCCATTGATAGTATACCAGAAGGGTGGAATGGCAATGAGGGTGGAGAGGCTGCATGAGGAGGAAATCAGGGAGGAGTACAGGAGAGCAGTAGAAAGACGACTAGGTGGGTTCGACCTGGAGGATATGGAGGAGATGAGCAAGGTGTTTAAGGAAGAGATCTGTGCAGCATGTGAGGAGGTGTGTGGAGTAAGGAGAAGAGGGAGGGGAGTGAAAGGTACAGCATGGTGGACAGTAGAGGTAAAAATAGCTGTGGAGGATAAGAAGAAAGCGTATAGAGTGTGGTTGGGTAGTAGAGGGAATTGAGATTTGGAGAGTCAGAAACGAGCGAGGTACGTGGAGAGAAAGAGTGTGGTGAAGAGAGTAATAAAGGAAAGTAAGAGAAGAGTAGATGAGGAATTTGGAAGGAATCTGAGTGTAAAATGGAGGGAGTGTAAGAAACTGTTCTGGAAAGAAGTCAAGAAAGTTAAGAGAAGGTAGCAAGGGAAACAGTAAGGGTGTGAAAGATAAGAATGGGAAAATGCTAGTCAAGAAGCAAGAGAGAGTCGAAAGATGGAGGGAGTACTTTAACGAGTTGCTAAATGTAAGGAATGAAGCGCCAGCAAACATAGTTGGATGGGGTATGGGAGAGAGAAGAAGAGAAGTAGTGGAGGAGGAGGTGGGGATCAGGAGGTCAGAAGTGTGGGAAGCCATGAAAAGAGTGAAGTTGGGGAAAGCACCAGGAACAGATAGAGTGAGTGGGGAAATGTTGAGGTATGGTGGTGAGATAGTGATCTAATGGGTATGGAAAATGTGCAAACTAGCATGGGAGAAGGGGAATGCACCTGATGACTGGAAGACAGGCGTAATAGTCCCCCTATATAAGGGTATTATTATTATTAGTATTATTAGTATTATTATTATTATTATTACTATTATTATATTAGATGCCGAAGTCTCCAACCAGGGTGCAGAAACACCATCAAGATGAATCCACACAAAACACCAGGAGGCACTGGAGAGAGACTATGGCAACTTAGGAAAAAATAAAAACATATACTGTATACTGTACATATACACATATTAAACACAGATAACATATTATGCAGTGGAGGATATCAAGTATAAATATAATACAATAAAATACAATAAAATAAGTTTAAAAATTAGAATTAATGCTGCAAAAAAGCATTAACTCTAGATTTAAAAATGGAGATATGAGCTGAATTGACTAGCTCATTTGGCAACTTATTCCATAAGTCAACCATGGCCGGCACAAAACACCGTGAAAACTGTGTAGTAGAAAAATTAACACGGCTCATGGCAAGATCATTAAGATTGCTTGTGAATCTAGTTGCACGAGCCCAGACATAGGGCCCAGGCAGAACCCCATGTAAGGGATGCTGAGGGTTGTTAAAAACTTTAAATAAAAGACTAAGGGCACCAACTTTACGTCGATGACACAGATCAAGAGACAAATGAGGTAGAATAAAACTGATGGAATTTAGCGACCTGTCAAGCAACGTGAGATGGCAGTCAGCTGCTGACAACCAGACAGGTGAGCAGTACTCGAAATGTGGCAAAATAAAAGCATAAAAAGACTTGATAACTGTGGCGTCACAAGCAAATGTTTTATAAACCTTGCGAAGCAGACCAATTTTTGGGGAAATGGAAGAGGAGAAAGAACGAATATGCTTTTCAAAAGTAAGTTTGGGATCAAGAGTAACTCCTAACAAACGCAGAGTATCCACATTCTCAATTTGCTCGCCAGAAACTTGTAGATAAGGATGGGGAGGATCCAAGGTACGAGATCTGCTGATGATAATGGAGTGTGTTTTACTAGCATTAAATTTCATACCCCAAAGTTCACACCATGATGTAATTTTGGCTAAATCCCTATTCAGAGCAGTAGCAATTACGTGTCGATCTATTGGTGATGGAATTGACGCATATAAAGTTGTATCATCAGCAAAGGAGATTAGTTTACTTTCAAGCTCGGAACACAGGTCAGCAGTAAAAATAATAAAAAGCAAAGGCCCAAGGACACTGCCTTGTGGAACACCAGAAACAACAGTAACAGAAGGGGAATGACACCCATCAATGACCACAGACTGAGATCTTTTCGTCAAAAAATCTTCAAAGATCCTTAAAATATTGCCACCAATACCGATGAGCTGTAACTTATACAGAAGTGCTTTATGGTTGACTAAATCAAAAGCAGAACTAAAGTTAATAGCCACGACACGAGACTCATGTCCCTGGTCCAATGAAGATTGCAAGTCTTGGGTGAGTGTCAGAAGCGCATCACATGTACCCTTACGAAAACCAAACTGTGAGTTTGGTATCAAATTATGACTATTACAATAAGAGGAAAGGCGTCTGGACAAAAGCCTCTCATAGAGCTTGGATAGGATAGGTGTAATGGAGATAGGGCGATAGTCATTAGGAGATGATGAGGCAGTATTTCCCTTTGGAATAGGAGTGATAATAGCCTTACGCCAGCAAAGAGGAAAACTACCTGATTTCAAAAGCAACCTAAACACCACGGCCAATTTAGGTGCCAAGACCACCTAAAGGGGGAAGAGGAGTGTGTGGTAACCACTGAGGAATATGTCTTCTAAGCGTAGTAGGGAAGGTGTACAGGAGGGTAGTGATTGAGAGAGTGAGAGCGAGAACGGAGAAATTAATAGGTGATGAGCAGGGCGGTTTTAGGAAGGGAAGAGGATGTGTAGATCAGATTTTTACCCTGAATTGTGTTGTGGAGAAATATCTGGAGAAACAACAAAAGGTGTATGTTGCCTTTATGGATTTGGAGAAGGCCTATGACAGAGTGGATAGAGAAGGTATGTGGAAAGTACTTATAATATACGGAGTAGATGGCAAGTTGCTGAGAGCAGTGAAGTGCATGTATGAGGGTGCAAAGGCGGCAGTACGTGTTGAGAATGAGCAGAGCGAGTTCTTTGACCTGAATGTTGGGTTGAAACAGGGGTGTGTGATGTCCCCGTGGTTGTTTACTGTATATATGGATGGAGTCATGAAAGAAATACAAGGAAGAGCAGTGGATGTTGGTGTGTCACTGATAAGGGAGGAAAATGAGTGGAAGCTACCTGTACTGCTGTTTGCTGATGATACAGTTCTGATGAGCGATAATGAATGGGAGTTGCAGGGTCTGGTAAATGTGTTTGGAACAGTGTGCGAAAAACGGAATCTGAAGGTAAATGAGGGGAAGAGCAAGGTTATGGTCTTCGATAGGGGTTGTTGTTGTTGTTCAGAGTAGAGGATGTCAACAGAATGGAACGTAATGAGATAATGAGATGAGAATGGCGAGATGGATGTGTGGGGTCAGGCTACAGGATAGAATAACAAATGTTGAGCTGAGGAGACGTTTAGGTATAAAGAGTATTAGCGAGGTGATGCGTACAAGTTGTTGTTGTTGTTGTTCCCCAAGCTGCCTGGCCGAACAGCCCCAAGGCCCCGAGCAAGGCCAAGGCCATAACCGAGCGCCCCCACAGAACCCTCCCTGCCGACCACAATAAAGCCTGGGTGACTGAAGCCACTCCATGGCGGGGAGCTGTTGAGGGTGCGGAAACACCCGGGAAACCAAAGCCCCACCCAAGGCCCTGTGCCCCTCAGCAATTATGAAGAGAAAGTTGAGGGGCAAAGGAAAAATGTGACGCTTTGGCTTCCAATCTTGGTAGAATGGGACGTCAATCCACGGAAGAGACGCCGTCATTTGAGATCTAGAAAATATATAAGTAAAAGGAACAGTCAGAGTAAGCTATGGGTATGGCAGAGATCGCTCAGTTCTCACTCTGATAGACCAGCCCATCACCACATGACTAGAACCCAATCCTCTCAGCGTCAGCTAGGAAAGGCCCTAGAATGCCGCCTTAGGCGGGGGGGATAGCTCCCCTATTTCAACCCCTTTCGGGGTTGGGCACCCGCCCTTCGAAAGGGGTGAAGCCACAGGGTGTGAGGTGAAGTTGAACGGTCAGGCTATGGAGATTGTCAGCTCATTTAAGTGTCTGGGCGGTGTGTTGAGTGGGGATGGGACTATGGATAAAGAAGTGAGGGAGGGGGTGCAACAGGGGAGGAGGGTTGTAGGAACGTTGAAAGCAGTAACGAGAGGTGGGGTGGTCAGTATGGAAGTGAAGAAGTCCTTGCATGACAGTGTGGTAGTCCCGACACTGACTTACGGAGGCGAAGCTTGGACGTTCGGGAAGAGACTCCGACCAAGAGTGAGAGCGGTGGAAGTGAGTTGCTTAAGAGGTGCGTGCGGGGTTGCATGGAGGGATGGACAGATGAGTGAGGAAGTGGGAGGGAGGTGTGGTTTGGAGGTGGATATGCTGGAAAGTGTGAAGGGGAACAACTTGAGATGGTTCGGCCATATGGAGCGTGTGGGGGGCGAGAGAATGACTGGGGGGGGTGTGCGAGGGCGAGGTGGAGGGACAGAGAGGGAGAGGTGCACTGAAGAAGAGGTGGAAGGATGGAGTGAGGAAGTATATGAATGAAGGCGGTGCTGGTTGGGAGGAGGGGCGTCGACTGACTGGGGACAGAGGTGCATGGTGGCGGTTCGTTCGTGGCCACCCCTTCAGGGATCACGGCGTCAGGCAATAGATAGATAGATAGATAGTCTATAAGGTCTAGAATATTTCTCCAGCAATTGTGGAGACTAAAGATGGATTGGGACGAGGATCTTTCTGAAGACTTGAACACGGAATGGCTGAGGATAGTAAATTATCTGGTACTCTGTAGCAGCATTAAGTTCGCTCGGAGGGTTGTATACGATCATGCTGTATCCCTACATGCATTCGCTGATGCCAGCAGTATAGCATATGGGACTGCTGTGTATCTTGTTGGGTCAGAAGGCAGCTATTTGGTCATGGCAAAGGCCAAAGTCGCACCAATCAAGTCCCTTTCTATCCCTAAAATAGAATTAACTGCAGTTTTGCTTGCCGCAAGAATTGTAAACTTTATTGAGGTAGCCTATAAGGCACTTCGTATCTCTGAAACCTATATGTGGAGTGATAGTCAGATTACCCTACACTCGATTAATAGTAAAAAGAAATTACCAGTGTACAGTGGTCCCTCGCGTTTAGCGGGTTTCAGCTTGGCGAAACACAGTATTGGCGATAGGTTGGATATGGTACCAGAATCCGAATTTGGCGCTTCAAATACACTTTTGGCGAGAATGCTGACGTCACGGAATGGCGTCGGCCCAGAATGCGCCGCCCGCAAGCTCGTCTCACCAGGCCTAACTCTAAATAATTCATGGTAAATAAAATCTGTTATCTATTGTCTTTTTTATTGCTGTTAATGTTTCATGTAGGCTACAGTAGAGCGCCGTATTGAGAGTTACTCTTAGGCCGAGGCTAGGCTATAGATAGGCTTAGGCCTACTCACAAAACCCTAACTGAGCTGCTTGGATAGAGAGAATATCCCAGGTATATTTCATAAACGTATATTAACAGAGTAATCTTGACCAAACCGATTTGTGAACCTCATATCTCTTGTGTTTTGCTTTGTTTATTGTGCCGAATAGTCCGCGACACACAAACACACACGCGCGCATCAGCTGACTCAGGGCCCAACCGATAAATATAATTAATCAAAGAAGTGACCACGGATCCAAAACCAATTTCATTATTTTGCTCAATCGAAAAGCAGTTGGTATAGAAAATTCTACTGTAGTCTTCACCATTCACAAGGTAAAAGTGATTTATGCCTCCTGATATATATCTAAGCTAGGTTAGACCATTTCTTGGTCTGGCTAGCTAGTGACTTAGTAACTTGTTGCTAAGGTTATGTGGTTATTCCTTATCAATAAGACTATTCACAAGATAACAATGAGTTCTGCTGCCTGATATACATCTAACCTAGGTTAGGTAATTTCTTTGTAGAGATATATAGGCTAGGCCTATGTCCTCTAGCAAAAACAGAGTAAGCAGACGGGATGCGCATGGCGGGCGGTTTGAAAAGGGGGAACTCGGGCCTTGTCAAAGACTAATGGATAATTTTCCCATTTAAAGTACTATTCGCGTTTGGCGAAATTCACTTTTGGCGATGGTTTGGCGAGACTAATGAAATCGCTAAATGAGAGGGACCACTGTATGTCACAAACCGCATCAACGAGATACATGCCCTAGTCCCGACTGCTCATTTCCGGTATGTGTCGACTAAAGAGAACCCAAGTGATATGGTATCTCGAGGTGTGTCTGCCAAGTATTTAAGTTCTTCTGCGTTGTGGTGGAATGGGCCTAGTTAGCTCCTGAACCCCGATGGATGGCCAGAGAAAATAGATCTCAAAGAGCAGCCCGCTGGTATCGTGACCCAAATCGTAGGCACGGTGCCAAAAGATGACACACAGTTATGGGACTGGGACAGATATAGCAGCTATGAAAGATTACAGCGTGTCACGGCATGGGTGATAAGTTTCATCAAAAATTCGAAGGCAAAATTAAATGGCCTGCCTCCCACAGATAATGCTCACCTCAACATAAAAGAAATCAAGACTGCAGACAATATTCTACTTAAATTATGCCAAAAAGAAAGTTATTTGCAGGAGTACTCAATATTGGAGAAGGGTGAACAGTCTAGAAATAATTTGATTTGCCAGTTAGGACTACACCTGAAGGGAGAGATGATACATTGTGGAGGCAGATTGAGATTAGCGGCTATCCCGGAAATGTGCAAATATCCAAAGCTTCTGCCCTCCAAACATCCCTGGACCCACATAATAATAGATAGGTGCCATCGGCTCTGTTGCCATTATGGAGTCGGCCACGTGGTTACCTACATTCGACAAAATTGGTGGGTCCCTAGAATCCGGCAGGTGGTGAAAAAAGTACTGCACAATTGCCTAAAATTTCATCGGGTACAAGGTAAACCCTAGAATACCCCCTTTACCTGCCCTGCGGACCACCCCTGGAGACCCCTATAAGGTCACTGGGGTGGACTATAGTGGAGCAATCCCTATTAAAGACTCACCTGTCAAGGCTTACATGATCCTATTTACCTGTGCTGTCACTAGGTCAATACACATTGAGGTAGTCACCAATCTCACATGTGATAGTTTCCTCCACGCTTTCAGGAGATTTTGCAGCCGACAAGGTTTTCCCCGTATCATCTTCGAGTGACAACGCAACTACATTTGTTGGGGCCTCTAGGTACCTACCCGATATCTGCAATCACCATAAGGTTCAGTCTCACCTTGGCAATGTGCAGTGTGAATGGCGGTTTATTCCTGCCAGAGCGCCATGGTTCGGTGCTATCTGGGAGAGAGCCATTGGCATTGTCAAGGCGGGACTGAAGAAGGTATTTGGACGTGCTCTCATTTCTTCAGAGGAGTTGACAACTCTACTCCTGGAAATTGAGGCAACTGTCAATGACCGTCCTCTCTATTATGCTTCGGGTGACCTAGAGGATCCTACCCCAATCACACCCTCAGTATTGGTGCGGGGACATGCGGGATCTTCCTGAGGAAAGTGAAGTGGGGGAAGAGATTGAGGACCCGGACTACGTCAACAAAGATATTATCTCGGCCAGATACTGGTATATCCGCAGGATGTCTGCAAACGCTGGTCTAATGAGTATCTGGTGACGCTCAGGGAATAAACTTCGACCAATCAACGGTCGGTGGCCAAATATCGGTGATGTCGCCACCATCCATGACGAGGGTCCTCGTGCTTTCTGGAAGTTGGGCCGTATCACGGAATTACTACTCGGACGTGACGGTGAAGTCAGAGTGGCTAAAATCCACACTAAGTCGAGCATCTTCACGCGGCCAACTATCCATTTAAGGGGATATTGAGAGCAAAGGTGATACCTCGGAGACATTCCCGTAGTGGCAACCTCAAACGGCCATCCTGTTGACGTACTAAGTGGACGTCCTCGTCGACAGGCGGCTCAAGCATCCTCCCAATTATGGTGGGATAAATTAGCCTCAGGGCTGTTGTAATTGTTGTACAAACTCGGTGGTGGGAATATGTCCATACTTTTATACCATTAGCATGGACAGTCTAAGTTTAAGTGTAATTATAAGTAATAAGTAATAAGTTTGTAGGAATAAGAATCATAAAAATATGATTTAGTATAAATGGAAAGAATATTTAATTATGTTCTGTATTAGATATTAAGTAGTAATATATCATTCCTATAAACTTAGGTAATTAATTAAAAGCAGGGAAAATATCTCCCGACCTGTCTGAGACTCTGCGCATGTGCGAATCAGCAAGGCTCCCGCAAATTTGACAGGGACCCGACATACTCGCTCTCAAAACACCACCGCCGACAGTACTATTTTCTCTTGTTCTCTCATCCCATTCCATTAATACGCTAGAACTAACCTCAACGTAGATTCCCATCAATTCACCGATCATCTATTATTATAATTTAAGTCTAGAGGCCCCCTTCTGTCCTTAACTATTACCTAATTTCCTCTTTGTTCATCACTCGTTATCACCAACTCCAACACCAACTTGTTGCCTTTTTACAACATAGTCTACTAACCACTTCCAGTCGCCTACGCTCCACTAAACCAGGTAAATATACTAGTGTGTGGTTTGATATACTGTACAGTAATTCTACAGTCCATGAATAAAAAATCAAGAATAACCACATAGAGAGTGGTTGGGTAGTAGAGGGAATGAAGATTTGGAGAGACAGAAAAGAGCGAGGTACAGTACTTGGATAAATTAAAATGTAAAACTTGCAAACTAAACAAACCAAAATTGGGACAAGGACAATATAAAGTCAAATTAAATTATCAAAATCGCTACAGTAGAGTCACGCATCTCACGCATTTCGATCCCACGATTACGCATCCCACGGTACTATCCAATGGCTACCTGAATTCTCACCACACGATTCCCACGGCTTTGGCGGCGAAGGTGGGGTGACGGAGAACGAGAGTGGGGCCACGGAGGGTGGTATCTAACATCCGCCTCCCGTCTATCACCACATCCATCACAATAATCACCTCATCAACTTTTCTAAGTTTTTTGTTTGTGTTTTACTTACCTTTCTTTTCATAGCAGCTTGAAAGCCTGTAAGCTTGTTTTGAAAGGCGTCCGTCCGACACATGTAAACAACAGCTGCTAAGGCGTCGCTTGTTCGTGTGTGGCTGTGTTATTGTTAACCCGGGAGCTGCGGGGAGACTCTTAAGAGTTCCCCCGGCGCACTGCGGGGAGACTCTTAAGAGTCAGAGAAAAAAAAAATCAACTGTTGACATCGAAAAAAAAAAAAATTTATATTTTTTTTTTTTTTATTTTATTTTTTTTTTTGGCCCCTGGGCCATGCAAAATCTCAGTCCTCTACCTCTCCTCCTTCCCCACTTTCCTCCTCTCCTTCAGTTATCACCTATTTTCCCTGTTATTCCCTTATTCTGAGGTATATTTTCGTGCTAACATTAGAAATCCGATTGGAGGGTGTGGTCATCACTGATAGCAAGCGAGTGCAAGAGAGAGAGAGAGAGTATCGATCGACTGTGTCTCAGTGGCCTTGGGGGAAATTGGCGGGAAAGCAGATTGCCTCACCCATACATTATACAACTCGCGGGCTATATCTCCGATTTTGACCATCCAAACGCTGTTTTCACTCGTTTTATTGTTGGTTCAGGTTAATACCTTTATAATCAACCCATAATAGGCGCATATGGATAAGTATTAATGCTATTAATGGCACAATGAATATTTTAGTGACGGAAACACCTCAAATACGTCAGCACAGGGGGACGTTTCCAATTACCCCCATGCGCACTTCAGAGGTTAAGTAGTGAAAAGTGGCTGACATCGCCACAAGGTTCTCTCCACGGAAATCGTCATCACAACTGAACCAGTTGACTTAGAGAGCTCTACTCAACGCCATTCTACAGGAACGAAACACATCTACGCTTGGGGATGTGTGGGAATGTGGAAGCAGTCAAAAAAACAAAGATACGGTAGCCTAGGCGAGACGTTTTTTCGGCCAAATCCCCCAGGTTTTGGGGATATACCGGTATTATAGAATGCGTAGCCGAGGCTGGAGGGTTAATGCAACTTACTTTTGATTATTGGCATGTAAAGTTATGGTCAATAGTCACCCGACGATAGCCTCCAGTACTTTTGTAATTTTCCCCATTACTTTAATACTCTGCATCCCACGAATTCCGGTCCCACGGTAATATTTCGGTACCAATAAATCGTGGGATGCGAGATTCTACTGTATGTGGAAACAACGCTTACTAAAATGAAAATTATTAAATAAAAGAACACAATCCACCACATAGGGTGTACATTACTACATGAGCAAGTTAATCTGTTTCCCAAGCAAACTAATCGCACATATAACAACGCACTATCGTCACGTTAAAGGAAGTAGTCAAGTTTGGGAAGTCCGGGACGTTCTGGCAAATTTTACTAAACTCTGCATGAATAAAGAAACTACATGTTAAATGTCAAAATATTATTTAAAATCAAATTTGCAACATGACAAGACATTAACAATAGTACAAAATACAAATATTGATAAGATATCTATACTATTACAAAATAATATAAAAAATACAGTACAGCACTCACTAACGATAGTGCTATCGGGTAGGTACCTGTAAGCATAGCATGCCTCAAGTGACCCCTATCAATAACTACCCTACAAATAACCTACATTTATAGCACAAATAAACTAAGGAAATCGCAAAAGTAAGCAATTGATACGATCGACAATGAATACATATACTGTAATATAAAGACAAATAATTGCAAAATATGAAGTAACAACAGATTTAAACAAAGAGTACACTTTTAACAAGAACAATAAATTTAAAAAATCATCTATATTAATATTAATAATAGAAAAAGAAAAAGATAAACAATAAATACAGACAAAAAACAATAAATACAGACAAAAAGTAAGCAGAGGTTATACAAGAAACTTCAAGTTAAAAATGCTTGATTAAAATTATTGATGTCAAATTTTAGAATACAGTCCATAATTGACCCTAAAAAGATTAAATTTATGGAACAATTTACTTGCCTCAAAACCTCTGTCCACTAAGAGTCTGTATAGTAACCAAGCTCTAGCCCAAAAGTCATCTACAGTACTTTAGTGCAGATTTTACAAAATCTTATTAATTGGGAATAAAAACAATTATAAGTTATTTTACTATCGATATTACTACTAGGGAAAGGAAAGTTTATTACGTTAAAATTAAAATCATCAACTTTGTGATATACTTTAAGTATGCACTGTTCATTAACAATCTCTATATTTATATCAAGAAAATTTTCAACTTTATAATTTACGTTACATTGTGTGAGGGGAATAGAATTAGGGTAAATAAGTTTAGCAACTTGATTAAAATTTAACAAATTGCAAACAAGAATATCAATATATCTACTATTATTACTTAGCAATTTAGCAAGTGCTAATTTTTCTGTGATTTTATTTTTCTTGCTGCTGTCAACTAAGTCTTTTATATATTTAAATTCTAAAGCAAGCAAGAATAAGTCTGCAATTAAAGGGCTAGCATTTCCACCCATAGGAATTCATAATATTTGTTTGAAAATGTACGGCCCGAATCTAACATAAGTATTGAAAAGGAGGAATTTAAGGGCATCTTTAAGTTTAGTTCTATCAAAATATACAGAACTAGTGGGAGTAGAGCTAAGTGATGCATTATTAAAATATGTATAAACATTTATGAAATAATTACCATTCCTAACGAACCTGTCAAAGTGCAAATCTATAATAAAGCAAAGCTCTGAATATACTAAATCTAAAGGCAAATTGGTATACAGTATTGGTATAAAAGAGAGTGGTGAAGAGAGTAGTGAAGGAAAGTAAGAGAAGAGCAGATGAGGAATTTGGAAGGAATCGGAGTGTAAAATGGAGGGTGTAAGAAACTGTTCTGAAAAGAAGTCAAAAGAAAGTTAGGGAAGGTAGCAAGGGAAATAGTAAGGGTGTGAAAGATTATAGGTTTGACTCCTGTAAGGAAATAAAGAAAACCTAATATTTAGTAGTGGCCCCGTAATCATTGACGAACATGCCTATTACATAAGGCATCCTCTTCAAACACTAATCCGCCGTAGTTTTGAATCTACCGCGCAGAGCATTTAAAAACTGAGGAGCCTTCATCATGAGCGCACGCGACCTCACTCATGGCTTCAGTCATTATGAATTGGGTTCTCACTACGAAAAAACTTCGTAAAAAATAAAAACAAAAAGAAAATAAGAATAACTATCCAATAAGCTTTCCATCATATCGTGGATGTACTTGTGTGGATTTTTGACCAGACGCTGATTCAGGCGTCATTCTTCCTTCACTGACATATCAAGTAAACCAAAATCCTTAATACATCAACGAATGGGAAGGGGACGGTCGGGAGGGCCCCAGTCGTCAATGATTACGGGGCCACTACTAAATATTAGGTTTTCTTTATCTCCTTACAGGAGTCAAACCTATAATTTATTAGTGGCCCCTCCATCATTGACGAACATGCCTGATTTCTAAGACTGGAGGGGGACATTCGTAATCATATCATAATTCTAGAAAAGCAGATAATAAAAACAACCACATAGTATTCTTACTTTGAAAATATATTTTAACAACGGCGTAGCCGAAAAAATACAAGAAAAAGGGGTTCAGGCAGGTGCGTGCTTCAAAGAAGCCTGCCTGACAAAAAATGGGTAACCCTGAAGATTCTGAACACAGACCTGTAGTTACAAAGGCACCCCACTCAACGAGTGGTGACAAAAAATAACAAGTTATAAGTTTATATGTGCACATAATAAACCCCAACATAAACTTGGAGATAAATTGCAAAGGAACTCCATTATTCTAAAATTAAATTGCTTTCGCAGCTAAACTACTCTAACAACACCGTTGCTTTGTACTTAACATTGTACTAGCACAATTTCTCACTGAGAAATGTTCATATCACATTTTAACCTTAAATTGTATCACAGCTCTCATACTCCGGCGGGGTCTAGGGTGTCCTATGTCAACTGACTGCACTCCCCCCCCCCCCCCCCCCTTTCCGTGAAAGTAAACAAAAGTGACTGCAGGGCCACCTCTGCCTTAAAGCTATACATGGTAAGGAAGGTTTGTCTAGAGCAACTGACAAGTATCTAGACAGAAACGTATGATTAGACGCCCACAACTGCGTGGACGCTATGTCTTCAACTGAACAAATTTTCAGGAAACGTAAAGAGGCTGCCCATTCGCGTAAATCGTGGGCCCGACCCACAACGCCGGGATTACTTTCTTTAATGACTTCTACCAGAAGAGAGGCTAATCGCCGTTTAAGTAAGCGTTTACCCGTACTTGCTACCCATAAAGCACCTTGGGGGTTTTGAGGAGCTACTCTCAAATATTTGGTTAGAGCTTGCACTGGACATAAATTATGATGCACCTTTCCCCTTTTTAACGCCGGCACCGTGAATTCAGAAAACACGTGTGCACTATGCTCATTCTTGGCTACAAAACCTGGGGAGGGTGCAATGGAAATACATTCATTAAGTCTACCAAACCTAAGACAATTAGGTGTGTTGCTCATCGCCGCCAGCTCAGACACTCTGTTTCCGGTGGCCAAAGCCAAAAGGAAAACCGCCTTTTTTAAGAGTAATGCAAAGTCTGCAGTATTTTGGTACAGACGAGAGTGAAGCAAAGACAAAGCTTTGTCCAGAGACCAAGTAGGCATGAGCTGACGGGGAGGTGGGCGGAGTTTAAAACATGCTCTCATAAAACCTGTTTCCTCCGCTACCGGTATGGAAAGACCAGTAAGGTCTAAAAAGGGCACTCTAATCGCAGTTAAGTGATTTTTTAATGTTACCACAGATAAACGTTTCTGCTCAAACAGATAATTTAAATAATTAAAAACTAATGCCACTGAGGGTACAGTTTGTTCTGTCCTAACGATCCAAGAAGTAAAGGCTTGCCAATGTGATTGATACTGTCGTTTTGTAGACTGAGTATATTGATTAAGTAATTTATTTGTCACATCTCTACCGTATGGTGCTAGCCACTTGGCCTCCTGAATGTCCATAATGCAAAAGTCAGCGAGGTCGCTAGGTTGCCAATCGTGTCTAAGTGGAAATACCCGACCGGGAGCGATACCGGGTCCGGGCACCACATTTTCAATTGCTGGTACCACAACTGCGCCGGCCACAGTGGCGCGATTAGCGAGACTAAGCCTCGATAATCTCGTAGTTTGTTCACTACGTAGCACATTAGTGACGCATCTGGCGGTGGAAACAGATAGATGGAGCTCCATCTGTTCCAGTCTGTCACTAGGGCGTCTGGCCCCCCTGCCGGCGTTTTCGCCCGGCGGGTGAGGTATAGAGGGAGTTTGGGAGTCTCTTCGGACGCAAAAAGATCCACTTGTGGATGGGAGAGCTCTGCAATCATTAGGTTGAAAATGGGTTGCTTGAGCTCCCATTCTACTGTCGTGCTCTGTCTCCGGGACAGAGCGTCTGCCCAGACGTTCGCTACGCCTGGGAGATAAGATGCGTGAAGATAAATATCTAGACTGTTGGCTAGAGCAAAAATCTCTTCGGACACGTTTAGCAACTTCCTTGACCTCGTTGACCCTTGTTTCTGAATACAGTGGACTGCATTCAGATTGTCCATTCTGAAGGCCACCGACTTGCCCCGTAACGCCGGGCCGTGAGCCTGAAGGAAATACAAGGGGACTAGTAATTCTTTGACATTGATGTGCGAGATTTCTAAGTGGGACCAAAGCCCCTGACCCTGGTGCCCCTGATTTGACTGAAATCCCCAACCTATGGTGCCTGACGCATCCGTGTCTACCCATACCGTTGGTGGAGGAGAGGTCCATGACATTATTGAGTGCAATGTTTCCCTCTTCGCCCAGACCGCTAGTAAGGTGTGGATTAATTTCGGGATGGGCCATAATTTTCCCGCCGGTAAGAGCGGGAAATATTTGTTGCCTTCCAATATTAATCGTTTTACTTTCAACCGGCCCAACTTGACAGTTAGTTGAATCCAGTTGAGAGAGCCGACCAGAGACTCCCAGACCCTTCGCGTCGTAGTCAGACTGTGAAGAAACCTGAACAGTTTCCTGCGAAACCTGTTGCGATTGTCCACACTCTGACTCAGAGTGAGAGCGGCGGTGTCCCAGACCAGCCCTATCCACTGAATTACTCGTGAGGGAACAAGGTTTGACTTTACCAGATTTACCTTGAAGCCTAGAGTTTTGACATGATTTAAAATTATATTGACATGTTTTATGCATAATTGTTGTGTCTCTGCCACCACCAGCCAGTCGTCCAGATACCACAACACTCTGATCCCTTGTTTTAACAATGGCATCAGCGCTTGCCGGACTAGTTTTGTGAATAATCGAGGTGCCAGGTTCAAGCCGAACGGCATCCTCTGAAAAACAAAATTTTGGTGCCTGATCCGTAAGGCCAAAAACCTTTGAAATCTTTTGTTGACCGATACGTGCCAATAGGCGTCTGTCAGGTCTAGTGAACACATCCAACCTCCCGGCGGAAGTGTTAGCCTGATTTGGTGTACTGTTAACATTCTGAAAGATTCGTTGTGAATGTGAAGATTCAGATAAGACAGGTCTACGACCGGCCTCATCTGAACACTGTCCCTTTTGGGAACCAAAAATAGTTTGGACGTGAATACAGGGTAATTTGGGGGGACCGGGATGATGACATTCTTGGCAATCATTTCCTGGGCTAGTGACTCCACCTCTAAAGAAACAAAATTCGCCGTTGTCGGCTGACGTAATCGAGGTCGCCGGAGCCACTGCCAAGTGATGCCTTTGCGTGCCACCATCCGTGCCCAAGTGTTTAACGGCCATGCTTGGTGACACGTTCGGAACGACCCAGTTAGCAGACAAGGGTTCGCCGGCTGTACTACCCTCGGTTCCTCCGGCCTTAAGGTAGGCGCCGGGAGTGAGAGAGACTTTAGTTTTTTGATGGTGGGGTTGGTGCTGGCCGCTTCGCCGGCTGGCTGGTGTTGGCCGAAGACTGGCCCTGACCTGGTTTATTTTGGCCGCGTCCTCTCTGACCTGAAAACCTACTCTGTCTATGCCTGTACTGACCCTGGGGGGAGTGGGAGGACTTAGGCGGAAGAAAAGGTTTAGATCCCCCTGGCTGAGCTTTAGTAGTAGGCCTGGGTTTGGGGAAGTTAAATGCAGGTTTCTTAGAAGGGGTGGGACTGTGCTTAACGGCCTGTGCCATATTGAACACCGTTCGCCATACTTCAGGGGACATTAAAGATGGAGTAAGTACTGGGGACATCACCACCTGGTTAGCAATGCGATCAGGTAGCTTGCGAACTAACGACATCCTAAGATCTTGTCGTGCTCGCACCGCCTCAAGCAAGGCGGTGCGTATGTCACCTAAGGATTGGATTGACGACTGAAGAATCAGTCGCCGGGATAACTCAACCGATCTTCGAGCATCCGCGTCTGCGATTGCCTGAGTGGACCGTAGTAAAGACTTAGCCACCTGCTGAGATACTGTGTACTGTGAAAACAGGCGAAAAGCTTTTCCCCGTAGCCCAAATTCTCTGTCTAGGTGAGTAGGGGTAGGGGTAGTGAACGGGTCCTTCAGTTCACAAAGATTAATCTGAGGGGCAGCTAGGAATGCAAACAAAGCTGACGGGACTCCGCTGGCAGAACCCACCAGCATGGAGAACCATGAATGTGTATCTTGAGGGATCTGGTGGGAAGATTTAGAAGTGAAAGTGGTTGCAAAGTTTTGAGCCTCTACCTCCCAATCCACCCAAGGTCCTGGACCCAACTGTCCCACCTTCAAAACTGGATTAGCTGCGTCGTCTGTGACGGTCTGTAAATCTAGTTCAGGAGTAAGAGCTGACAGAGTCTTAATATCATTAAACCCATCCAGCTTAGACCAGTCTGAAAATAGTTTTAAAGCTGAGGCAGGGGGTAAAGCAGGCTTAGAAGCATACACAAAATAATCCTGGTGATAATAACTAGGTATAGCCTTGATGTTTACGTCCAGAACATTACCCAAGGCATCCATGGCCCTTAATTTCTTTGACTTGTTGCCCTGGATAAACCACTCACGCGGTACCGGGAGTTCCCCTGACAAGGTAGGTTGGGCAAGCTCTGGTTTAGAGGGGTTCAAAAGAACCCATGACTCGTCTGGCCCATAAAGCAGGGGCATAGCTACCTTTCTAAGAGGCGCTTTGTCTAGAGGGGGTGGATTGACATCCGTTATGACCCTGACATTTGAAGTTGTCAATGCCGCCGTAGCAGGCTTAGTGCTCCTTGCAGGTGACAGAGTAGGAGGGTTAGGAATCTTAGATAAATCAATTGACGTCATCAGAGGCCGTACCATAGAACTTGTCGAGGGAGCCCCCAAGTCCATTGTGGGGTTTTCCTGTTGTTGACCAAAAAATTTAGATAAAGCATGAGTAAGCAACCCATCAATTTCTTGTGCTGTAACAAACTGGTTTGATGAAGAACTTACAGGTGAATCATTATTATCCCGTGCGGCGTCCAAGCCTGAGCCTGACCCTTGTCCTTCCATATCCGAAATTATTGAAACTTCGTCTTTTTCCTCCCGATCCTCCTGAGAAGACCCCGCCGAGGCAGGGGTACCTTGTTTCCAAGATAAGTCTGGGATAGAGGATGGGATCGCCGCGTCCCTGTGGACGTCGGCTACTGTGTGACTCGTATGAGTCGGACGTGGGTGGTCAGACCCTGGTTGAGCAAACCGCCAAACACCGAGGCCCTGGCCTACGCTCTCTTGAGAGTCTGAAACATTCTCAATTATTGAACCTCCTGAACTTTCCATTTCCAGGGTTAAAATATTAATTGGCAAATCCTCTTTAGGGACAGGCGCTGCACTGGACTCTGAGGCCGTAACACAAACTCTGTCAGGTGTAGAGGTACGATGAGATGCACTAGACTTTGGGGAATGTCGAGAGGACTTCCGATGTGAATCCTTTTGGAGGATTTATGGCTGCGGTGTGACCGCGAACTAGTCTTAGATCTGGAGGTTTCTCCGCCGTGACCACTGGTGGAACCTTCCGTCTTACTCTTCTTACTCGCCGGTGAAGAGGCACGACTAGATGACTGGTGTCTGAGAGGTGACCTTGACCTAGATCTTGCCCGCGACGAGGAGGCGGATGCCGGGGGTGTAGGCTCTCTCGGGCGTTTAGGTGTAGTCGCAGACGATACAGAACCCTGACTAGTCTCCGTCGGCTTAATACTCGTGACTCTAGAGGAACGTTTAGGGGGAGGGTGTTCTGACAGCAATCTATCCCAAAGTGGGACGTTGTCACATTGAAGTGACTTATGCGCGACAATGGTAGTGTAGGCCGACATCTGTTGTCGAACCTCTCTCAACGCTACCGCCGCGGTCTTATCATTCTCACAAAGGACTTTAACAGCTAATTGGGAGCAAAAGGAACAATTATCCATAACCCAGAGACCCCTTGAACGGTCTAGACATTTAACACACCTTATGCAAAGGGTGTGTGCAAAAATAGGGATACCAGCACAAGTAGGGGTAATGCACAGGGCAAAAACTGGGGCCACGGTAGCCATGACAGAGACTGGTGGGTGAAAACTACCGCCGGGTCTGTATTGGTCCGCCGGAGCTCAGCTCTGGAAAAAAATAAAATTTCCAGGAATTAATGCTCATAAGGTTAATCCAACATGTTCGCACACAAGTGTTAATAACCCGCCGGGTAATGAGATGCAAAGACACAACTAACACATCTCGCTACGCGGCGGGGTGTAAAAAGTCTAAACAAATCTTTTGCTAAAGAAAATGAAGAATACCCTCTGATATAATGGTCCAGCATGGCACTTATAGTCTCTTGGAGGAGGTGACGGTCTCAAAATTCAATTTTGTAACAAAGCAACCCCCCATAAAGACGCCGGCCCTTGAATTATTTTAGTAGAATAGCCCAGGGCAGGATGATACGAGATCTGATGTTTAACGAATTGTCACAAAAGATCGCCGTAAGTTAGAAGGCGGCGATACCTAATTGTATCACTAAATTAAGAGGTTAAATTGAATTTTGTAAATTCCTTAGTTCCTCCACCTAGGAGCACCCGCCGGGTGTGAGAATCTATTTTTAACCTAATTGAACCTTCAATCGCCGTAAGAGTAAAGGCAGCGTTACACAGAGTATCACTAAAATGGATTGGTTAACTAACTGAAAGACATAAGTCGTTCATCCCACCCTACCCAGGTGCACCCGCCGGGTGAGAAGTTTAAAAGTTAACCCCATAAGTTCCTGTCCCCACTTCTTTGTAAAAGATCGCCGGGGAGGAAAGCCTAAACAACAGCTAGGTTTTTCATGTGGTTGTCGTAAAACCAGGTAGAAAAACTCCCAAAACGTATGTCCACAAGAACGCCGTTTTATATGGATGGGTACAGCCATCCCGCCGGGAAACAAAGGAGGCCTGAAACCAGGCACCCACAGAGACGCAGTCCTGGAGAGCCACAGACACCCCCCCCCGCCGGGGATACAAGCCAGTGTTAACAACCACGTGTGGCCCAACACTGCTCTCGGCCAGGATTTTTTCATGGTGAAACCGAGAAAAAACCCGCCGGAAGGAAACCCACCCTGAACAGACACCATCTGAACAACACAAGACACGAGGAGAGCCACGCACGACTAACCCAAGGTCACACCATAATCCGTGGAATTAGCCAATACACAACTAAACCAGGAAACAATTATAGTCCGAGGAATTAGCCAATACACAACTAAAACCCGGATACACATGACACAGTAGGGCATATTTATAAATAATAAATAATAACACTAGTACATGTGGCAAAGCTACGAGCGGCTGGCTAGGCCTAGGCAGACGGCACAATAACAGTTGAAATATACACACACACTGGAAATATCACAACAGGAACCACCGCCAACACACCACCGTAGCAACAACTTCCAACCCAGGGAAGACTGACTCGGGACCCAGAAAAAACTTCACTAAGTGAAGAAAAATACGCTGGGAACGTCAGAAAACAAAGCTTACCTCATCAGAAAGATAAAAGGCAGCAATAATTAACGCGTAGTGAAAGCCGCCTGCATCACAAACTAACTCAACTGTGAAAAAGTTCACATGTCCACAACGGGACCACGAGGGTACATCCGAAATAGATGCCCCATACACTCGACCCAAAATACACTGCACTGCGGGCAACCAGCCCAGGACACTCCTGCTACGCCTATCCTAACCTTACTCGATACATCCTGGAGTAAATAAATGAGAAAAAACTCACTAGGGACGCAACGAATGCGGAACCAGCGGAGCGTGGGGAGGCACGTCCGGGCGGGCTGAGCGCAGAGCAGAGAAGGAAGAATGACGCCTGAATCAGCGTCTGGTCAGAAATCCACACAAGTACATCCACGATATGATGGAAAGCTTATTGGATAGTTATTCTTATTTTCTTTTTGTTTTTATTTTTTACGAAGTTTTTTCGTAGTGAGAACCCAATTCATAATGACTGAAGCCATGAGTGAGGTCGCGTGCGCTCATGATGAAGGCTCCTCAGTTTTTAAATGCTCTGCGCGGTAGATTCAAAACTACGGCGGATTAGTGTTTGAAGAGGATGCCTTATGTAATAGGCATGTTCGTCAATGATGGAGGGGCCACTAATAAATAAGAATGTTTGAGTGCTAGCCGAGAAGCAAGAGCGAGTCGAAAGATGAAGGAAGTACTTCAATGAATTGCTGAATGTAAGGAATGAAGCGCCAGCAAACATAGTTGGATGGGGTATGGGAGGGAGAAGAAGAAAAGTAGTGGAGAAGGAGGTGGGCATCAGGAGGTCAGAAGTGTGTGAAGCCATGAAAAAAGAGAAGTACCAGGAATAGATGGAGTGTGTGAGGTTGTTGTTGTTGTTGTTGTTGTTCCCCAAGCTGCCTGGCCGAACAGCCCCAAGGCCCCGAGCAATTCCAAGGCCATAACCGAGCGCCCCCACTGAACCCTCCCTGCCGACCACAATACAGCCTGTATCGTATAAATACGATAGACTATGACTCTTTTGTGATCTTGTATGTCTCTGTGACGTCACGATCTCTCCTACAGCACGATGTAGGACGAGTAGATCGTATATTATAAGATTGTAAATAAGTTAAGTTATAAAAGGCCTAATATGCTATTAAGCAATATTGCCATGGTCTTATGTAGTATATATGAATTTATCGTATATATTAATATAATTTATCGTATAGAGCAACCTAAAAGCGGTACGATAATTTGGGCTCCTGGCGGTTTGCCAAGGCAGCAAGGTGTGCTTTTGAGGTACGTCAGAGCCTTCACGAACACCAACCAGTTAACATCTAATTTTCCGCCCTCAGTTGATCGTGCTTTTGTGCCTCTAATCACAATACACATACAGCAATATACACAGCTACACCATCACGACGCTCTCATCGACATCATGACTGACTGATAGATAAGCATAATATTCATGTCCATTCCCATGTAATCATTTATTCTTTCTTTAACTTGACTCGTGTCTCGGGACCGAAGTCTCGTTCCCCATTGTCCACCACCATATTGGGTAAAACGTTCTCCCTTGCCTCATTGCCACGTGGAACTATTGGTGAGTTAATTCCTGGCTAATATTAACCCTTATAACCTTACCCTATAATTATATACATTTATTATGTGAGACCTTTGGATATAAATTAGCTTGTTTCAGATTTAATTCAATTTAGATATAGAGTATTCATTTAGATTGATTTTATTTGATTCATTATAGCTTAGTAATATTTAACTTCCATTGATAGTTTACCACATTGGTGCCCAGACCCGGGAACTAGCTACCAGTAAGGGATTTTAAGGCAATGAACGAGGACATATAACAGGATGCAGGAACAACTCTATGATAAACTGGCAAGGCTAGCCAAGCGATGGTTAGAGCCGGAATGCAGGGTCACATCGTTGCACCTGCCCAAGTTCTGCATCCCACCCATCATCTTTCCCCAATAATTTTCTTTTCCGTTTCAGACTTCCTGTGACATATGACCTGACCTAACATTTTTTCTTGTTCAATATGATCCATTAGTAGGTATTGCTATTTAGTGTACTATTTTTTCTCCATAACATAGAAGTCCGCCGGTTGGCGTCTCTTAAGTAGCCTATTATTTGGCCGTTGTTTTTGTAACGTGATATTTAGATACATAGCCTATAGGCTCGCAAGCAAAATGGATAAAAACGGTAAAGAGACACCGTCTAGTGGGGTGCTGAACAAAGCCCCTAAAAATCAAAGGGCGGGACTTCGGGGAGTAATAAATAGGCTAATAGTGGACGTCAACACTTTCATCACTACTGCTGAACTAGAGGAATTGGAGGCTAGATTAGAAAACGTCCAGGTTACCCACGGTCGTATTACGGCTCTGAGTGAGGTGATTGTGGCTGCCATGACAGAGGAGGAAGAGATTGTTACAGAGTGTGATAATCGCGCCCTCTATGACGAACCTGTCTTTAGAGCGAAGTACCTATTACAGCGTGCAATCGCGAGTAAGAAGGGAGGCGATAATGAGGCCCATAGAAGGGCTGACCCAAAACATACTGTATACACCTCCCAAAGCTCAATCTTCCTACATTTGGGGGCAAGTTGACCGAGTGGTTAGCTTTCTGGGACGTATTTCGATCTACGGTTCATGAATCCTCTTTGGATAATGTCCGCAAGTTTCACTATCTGAAGGGACAAATGGAAGGAGAGGCCTTACATTTAATAGAGGGTTTTGCAGTAGTAGGTGGTAGTTATCTTGAAGCGGTACACTTATTAGAGTCCACATACGGGGATAGAGAGCAGTTGAAGATGGCCCATGTCGTTGCCTTGTTGGGGCTCGCAGAACCACAGTATAAGGTTGATGAGTTGACAAACTTCAGGGCAAATATGGAGTGCCATACTCGATCGCTAGACACCCTAGGGCTTACCACGCAGGAAATGATAGTCATTATCTTGCGTCAGAAGCTTCCTATGGCAATACTTGATAAGGTATTCATTTGAGCTGGGGGAATTCAAAACTCAGTTCAGTAAGGAGATCAATAATCTGTTGAACAAAGGGAGAATGTATGAGTCGGGAGGGAGTGAGAATGTGGAAGAGAGGGAACAGTAAGCATGACAGTGGGGACTAAAGTAAAGAAAGAGGGTGTGTATCAGAAACCTGCTCAGATTCTATGTAAGCTATGTAACAACAAACATAAATGGAGTTTCTGCGTAAAATACCCAACAAATGAGACAAAACTAGCACAGGCGAAAAGATTGAAGCTATGTGTAGGTTGTCTAAGTAAAGAACATGATAAGCAGGGACAATGTACTGCTACATACTTAAGGCCCTGTCGCCACTGCAAAGGACATCACTTTGATAAGTTGTGTCCTACAGCAGATAAAGTCAAAGACGTCAAAAATGAGGGTACTACAACTGTGGCACTAGGTAGTATGCAAGACACCACTATATTGCCCACAATACAGATTCCCATGGAAGGTAATGACAGTAACAAGGTTTGTCGGGTACTTCTAGATCAAGGGTCTCAACGTTCCTTTATAAAGAGGTCCGTACTAGTGAGACTGAAGCACCGAATCGTAGGGGCTGAGACTCTTCGATTACAGGGCTTCACAGGGGTTACTGATAAACAAGACTACGAGATAGCGGAGATTTCATATTTCTATCGTAAAAACCGGTACTTTATGACTTGTATCGTAGTAGACACCCTACCAGAATATGTATCTGTGGGTGTGAAGAAGGTGGAACACGCATTACGTAGCAAAGGGGTTAACTTGTCAGATCCCATGGGAAATCAGAGTGAGGTGCATGTTCTACTTGGTGTGGATCATTATTATGAAGTAGTATACCCTGGATTTAAAAAGATGTGTGGTGTAATTTTAATCCCCACTAAATTTGGATACTGCATGAGCGGAAAGGTGCATACTACACAGTCAAAGGTCCTGGTCGACACGGTCTCGATATATAGAGTCAATGTAACCGCGGCAGAGGAGTTGGGAAGGGAGGATTCCCAACCTAGTGACCCTAAGATGGCTGCCGAGTTCGACCTGGAACGACTGTGGAGATTGGATCACATAGGCATTAATCCTATGGAGACTGATTATGACTCGGAAGTTGCGCTACAAAGGTTTGACGAGTCTGTGTGCTACTGTGCCTCAGACAAGCAATATAAAGTTAGTTTACCTTGGAAGAACAGTGAGATAAGCCTACCTACCAACTATGGTTTGGCATTAGGTCGCTTGCGCGCATTGCAGCGGAAATTGTCTAACGAACCGAGCACGCGCCAGGCGTATGACGATGTATTTCGGAGTTATGAGGATAGGGGTTTTATTGAGAGAGTCGATGTCAAGGAACCGTGTAAGAAGGGTAGGGTTCACTATCTGGCCCATCATGGGGTAAAGAAAGACAGCGTCACCACACCAATACGGGTGGTGTATGACTGTTCTGCCCACCAAGGTCAACAACCCAGTCTGAATGACTGCCTGTTGACAGGTCCGTCCATGGTGTCGGACCTGTCCCAACATCTATTGCGGTTTAGGCTGGGAAAGTACGCCTATACCAGTGACATCGAGAAAGCATTCTTGATGGTCAAGCTAAAGGAGGAAGATAGAGATGTTACCCGCTTTCTTTGGTTCAGCGACATTAGCGACTCTGAAAGTCCCATCATAATATACCGTTTTCGGGTTGTACTCTTTGGGGCCACTTGCTCGCAGTTTTTGTTAAATGCCACAATCAGAAAACATCTAGCTGACACTCATGAGGACACAAGTAAACTATCTCGCGGATTATACATTGACAATTTGCAGGGTACTAGCGATAGTCAAGATGATTTGTTGTATGCATACTGGCAAGCACGCAGATTGTTTGCGGATGCACATCTATTTCTCCGCGAGTGGGTTACTAATAGTGAAGATCTTCAGAGTTTAATACAGGTGGATGGTACGGCATCTCTTAACCAGGAAAAGTCCAGAAATTTGGGGATGATCTGGCAACCTAAACATGACATACTAACTTTTCAAACAAGGTCTTTTGCTCAGCAGACAGGAGCGCACACAAAAAGAAGTCTGTTGAGCAAAGTTGCGCAATTTTTTGATCCTTTGGGTCTAGCATTACCTATTACCATAAGAGCTAGGATTCTAATGCAGGAAGTTTGGAGACGTAAAATAGGATGGGATGACAGTTTGCCCGAGGACCTGAATGACCAAGGGACATTGTTGTTGAATGAATATGCCATCCTATGTACTAAACCTATACCTCGTAAAGTGGCGGCGTTCGGTGACGTTACATTACACACGTTTTGCGATGCTAGCGCCACGGCATACGGGGTAGCCATATATGTTGTTACTTCATTTGGGGCACATTTAGTTACAGCCCGGGCCAAAGTAGCCCCGGTTAAGAAGGTAACTATCCCTAAAATGGAATTGACTGCCATGCTGCTATTAGCACGTCTGGTGCAACATGTACGCGCAGCATACGAGAGCGAATTAAATATTGAAATCGTTCACGTATGGTGCGATAGTCAGGTCGCACTCAACTGGATACATAGCAAGAAGTCTCTGCCAGTTTATGTGCGGAATAGGGTAGATGAGATTAGAGCCCTTTTGCCAGACGTTGCTTATCATTATGTAAATACAAAGGAAAACCCTAGTGATCTCATAACTAGGGGTATAACGGCTAGCCAGTTAATGAAGTCCGAATTGTGGTGGCATGGTCCAAAGTGGCTGCTCCATGAAAGTGAATGGACGATATGGCATGCTGTTGGTGAGGGACTTCTGCCACTGGAAACAGTGGCAGTTACAGCCCAACCAAATGAGCCACCGGGTCCTATCATAAAGTGGGCAAGATTCGGTGACTATAATAAACTAGTCAGAGTTGTAGCTTGGGTGTTGCGATATGTATCCAATCTTAAGCTTAAAGTAACGGGCCAACTCTGCAACAGGGGTCACAACATTGATGCTCGTGAATTTAAAGCAGCTGAAGTAACTTTGATCAAATGGGTTCAAGTAGAAACATTTTCCAATGAATTAGAATCCTTGAAAGGCTCGAATAAGACATTAATGCCTAATATAGTGCGTCAACTAAGGTTGCACCTAGACAATGGCCTCATCAGGTGTGAGGGTCGCCTGAAGTGGTCGGGTGTACCAGACGGCACAAACCGACCTATACTTATGCCAACAAGACATCACGTTACTGATCTATTGATCATACGTGCACATAGGGAAGTAAAACACTACGGGGTATGTCATATTATATCAAATTTACGTCTCACATGGTGGATACCCAGAGTTCGACAAGTAGCTCGACGCGTAGTGAGAAAGTGTGTAATATGCCAGAGACTAAAGGGTAAACCATATGCAACTGGCCCAGCTCCACCTCTACCTGAATGCCGTGTAAAGCACGTAGAACCTTTCCAAGCGGTAGGATTAGATTACACAGGGGCATTGAAGACGAGGGAGCATGAGAAGGTTTATATATTATTGTTTACCTGTGCGACGTCTCGAGCGGTACACCTAGAACTATGTGATAATATGTCTAGCGAAGAATTTATGCTGGCGTTCAGACGGTTTTGTGCCCGTCGTTCATTCCCTCAACTCATTCTTAGTGACAATGCTCCCACTTATGTCCAAGCATCAAAATATCTAAAGGATATGAGTAGTGATCCTACTATCATCACTTTTTTGGGAGAGAAGAAGTGCGAATGGAGGTTCATTCCAGTTAAGGCACCTTGGTTTGGTGGAATGTGGGAACGGTGTGTCGGCATAGTAAAGTCAGGACTAAGAGCGGTTGTAGGACGTGCTCTATTAAAGAAGAGTGAGTTGACGACAGTCCTCACAGAGATAGAGGCAGTCGTGAATGATCGCCCGCTTACATATGTGTACACCGACCTGCAAGAACCACTACCATTAACGCCAGCTCACTTGCTATATGGAAAACCATTGACTGCGTTTCCATCTGATTTTCAGTCCATAGTAGAGTTAGAGGATCCCTCGTTGTACTCTGCGGTAGCGGTGTCTAAGAGATACCAGTATATATCCAGGATAATCGAGGATTTTAGGAAACGGTGGATTAGTGAATATCTGCTAGCATTGAGGGAAAGGAGTGTTACTCCCTCTGGTAGACCAACGGCCCCTACAGTTGGTGACGTTGTTTTAAAAGAAGATAGTCCTCGTTTATACTGGAAATTAGGCCGCGTATTGGAGGTATACAAGGGGGCAGACTCTGTAGAGCGGGTGGCGCTTTTAAAGACAGCCACTGGAACTACTGTTCGTCCTATCGCACGTTTGTACGCTTTGGAGCTAGATTCCGCATTGCAATCTGAGGCTCCACCTGTTATTGCTGGGTCCGAGGATTCTCGAAGGAACGACTCACCTCATACTGATGGTGATCATTCTCGGACCGGGATGCGTCCCAGACGCGCTGCTGCTGGCGCTGTCGACTTGTGGCGTCAGAAGATAGCCTCTGGGCAACTTTAGGTTTAAGGTGGGGTTCAGGTCTTTTTTGTGGGGGGAGTGTATCGTATAAATACGATAGACTATGACTCTTTTGTGATCTTGTATGTCTCTGTGACGTCACGATCTCTCCTACAGCACGATGTAGGACGAGTAGATCGTATATTATAAGATTGTAAATAAGTTAAGTTATAAAAGGCCTAATATGCTATTAAGCAATATTGCCATGGTCTTATGTAGTATATATGAATTTATCGTATATATTAATATAATTTATCGTATAGAGCAACCTAAAAGCGGTACGATAATTTGGGCTCCTGGCGGTTTGCCAAGGCAGCAAGGTGTGCTTTTGAGGTACGTCAGAGCCTTCACGAACACCAACCAGTTAACATCTAATTTTCCGCCCTCAGTTGATCGTGCTTTTGTGCCTCTAATCACAATACACATACAGCAATACACACAGCTACACCATCACGACGCTCTCATCGACATCATGACTGACTGATAGATAAGCATAATATTCATGTCCATTCCCATGTAATCATTTATTCTTTCTTTAACTTGACTCGTGTCTCGGGACCGAAGTCTCGTTCCCCATTGTCCACCACCATATTGGGTAAAACGTTCTCCCTTGCCTCATTGCCACGTGGAACTATTGGTGAGTTAATTCCTGGCTAATATTAACCCTTATAACCTTACCCTATAATTATATACATTTATTATGTGAGACCTTTGGATATAAATTAGCTTGTTTCAGATTGAATTCAATTTAGATATAGAGTATTCATTTAGATTGATTTTATTTGATTCATTATAGCTTAGTAATATTTAACTTCCATTGATAGTTTACCACAGCCTGGGTGACCGAAGCCACTCGATGGCAGGGAGCTGAGGAGGGTGCGGAAACGCCCGGGAAACCAAAGCCCCATCCAGGGCCCTGTGCCCCTCAGCAATTATGAAGAGAAAGTTGAGGGGCAAGGGAAAAATGTGACGGGGAAAAATGTGACGGTAAGTGTGTGAGGTAATGCTGAGTTATGGTGGTGAGATAGTGATCGAATGGGTATGGAAAATGGGTAAACTAGCATGGGAGAAGGGGAGTGCACCTGATGACTGGAAAACAGGCATTAATAGTCCCCCTATATAAGGGTAAAGGGGAAAGAGGAGTGTGTGGTAACCACTGAGGAATAAGTCTTCTAAGTGTAGTAGGGAAGGTGTACAGTACAGTGGAGCCCCCATCTTCGCCACAGCAGTCTTCGCTGTTTCAATTTTCGCGGTACACACCAAATATTCCCAATTTCCATGTTCTCTCAAAAAGCTTCAATCTTCGCACAAAAATCACAGCCGAAACCCGAAAAAAAAAAAAAAAAAATGAAAAAATCAACATAAAACTAGAAAACATACACAAAAACCATAAAAAAGTTAACTGAACTAAAAGAATCTGCCATAGTCAAGGTGTTTGCCGCTTAGAGACGAAATCCGAGTGAATTCCAAATCCGATCGTCAAATGCGCAAGATGTTGCCGCCATCTTTGTATGACGTCAACACTAGGCACACGGTTACAGTCCACTGACTCCACTCGTCTTTGTGTTGAAAAACCAACTGTTTGCAAGCTTTTTTGTGCCTGAACCTCTTATCTCTCGCATTTATTATAACATCTAGTACATCTGGTGATAGGGATGGTGGGCCTGGTGGTAGCAATGAAGGAAATTCATGCTCAAAACACAGAGCAAAGGCCAGTCCACGTCGGACGAAAGCGGCGGAAATAGGCTAGGCTAAATATGACTGATTTAAAATAAAGTCTGTGTGGTAAGTGATCTCATAATATGTATTTATACGTATTTTCCTCCTAATATGTATTTATTGGATGTATTTGGGGCGAAATGGGTACTTGAGGGGTGACTGGACAAATTTAGAACCTAGGCCTAGGCCTAAAACTTTTCCCATGATAAGAACAATTCCCCAGTCTACAGTATTTATAATGCACCTAAGTTTTATGGTTAGGACTTTTATTTAGCCATGTCTACATTATTATTTACAATGCATAAGATTTAGGCCTACTTTATGTAGACAAAAAACATGTTTTCATAGGCTAAAACTGGGAACAAGTGCAACTTTTAGAATGAGCACGGAACCGACTAGAATTTTCCCCTTAAGAATAGTGCCCTGATCTTGGCTGTTTCAATCTTAGCTCGATTTCTGCGGAACCGATTAGGAGCAAAGATGGGGGCTCCACTGTAGGTTAGTGATTGAGAGAGTGTGAGCGAGAACGGAAAAATGGATAGGTGAGGAGCAAGGCGGGTTTAGGGAGGGAAGAGGATGTATAGATCAGATTTTTACCCTGAATTGTGTTGTGGAGAAATATCTGGAGAAGCAACAAAAGCTGTATTTTGCCATTATGGACTTGGAGAAGGCCTATGACAGAGTGGATAGAGAAGGTATGTGGAAAGTACATAGAATATATGGAGCAGATGGCAAGTTGCTGCAAGCAGTGAAGAGCATGTATGAGGGTGCAAAAGCGGCAGTACGTGTGGCGAATGAGCAGAGCCGTTCTTTGATCTGAATCTTGGGTTGAAACAGGGGTGTGTAATGTCCCCGTGGTTGTTTAATGTATATATGGATGAAGTCATGAAAGAAATTAATAGGTTCTCTCCACTAACCAACTTTACTCCTAAACTCGATTAATGAAATTAACAAACACATGTGGCAGTCCGGGGATTCAAACCCAGGATGCTCACACCGAAAATAAACACACTTATGCATTGCACCACGAAGACAGTTAAAGAATCCTGCACAAGCCTACGATTTATTATGCAATTTTGAATCCTGCATACCAATCTTAGCATGTAGGCTACAATCATTCCAACTGCACTATCGGAGGCTATGAATATGTGAATGGAAATATTAATTAATGGGGCGCTTAACCCTAGGGAAAGCCTCTCGATAAACTACTACTGAACCAGAATTAATTATTATGTTCTCTCCACTAACCAACTTTACTCCTAAACTCGATTACGTTCAACCCTCTGCTATCGCGGCTTTTGCTATAGCGTTTCACTGCTATCGCGACTACCTAAAAAACCCAACTTTTCCGCTATCACGGCCAATAAGGGTGTTATCGCGGCTCCGTACCGACGGGAATGTTCAAACACGGCGCCCGATGACGTCACAGAACATCGGCGGCTGTGAATGCCTGTGATCGGTGGACAGGCTGGCAACCATTGTGTTGAAAAACTACATGTTTACAAGCTTTTTTCTGCCCGAACCTTTTATCTTGCGAGTTTATTATGGCCTTTGGTGCATTCAGTGATAGGGATAGTGGGTCTGGTGGTAATGATGAAGGAATTAAATTCCCAGGACCATCGACACAGCAAACGTCGGTCTAGGCTACCGACGCCGACACCATGTCAGATGAAAGCACCAAAATTATGCCGATGAGTTAGGCTATATATATGACTGATTTCAAATATATTATGTGTGGTAAGTAATCTCCTCATAATATGTATTTAAGTAGTCTCCTAAAATGCATTCAGTGATAGGGACAGTGGGCCTGGTGGTAATAATAAAATAAATGCCCATCAAAACAGACAGCAAACGCCGGTCTAGGCTACCAACGCCGATGCCGTGTCAGACGAAAGTGCCGAAATTATGCCGATGAATTAGGCTAGGCTACCTAAGACTGATTTCAAATATATTATGTGTGGTAAGTAATCTCCTCATAATATGTATTTATAAGTATACAGTATATGGTAAACAAAATATGAAAATAGCAAGAAATAGGTCAAAGTTATGGACCTATGCACCAATTATAATTTTTCCCATAAGTTCTTCAGTTCTGCTATGGCGAATCTCGCTATAGCGGTAGAATTAGAGCACCAATTATCCGCGATAGCAGAGGGTTGGGTGTAATGAAATTAACAAACACATGTGGAACATGTGACAAGGAAGAGCAGTGGATGTTGGTGTATCGCTGATAAGGGAGGGAAACGAGTGGAAGCTACCTGTACTGTTGTTTGCTGATGATACAGTTCTGATGAGCGATAATGAATGAGAGTTGCAGGGTCTGGTAAATATGTTTGGAACAGTGTCACGTCAGGTCAGGGTCAAGTGAAGGTATTGAGGGATAAGCCTTTACAACGGCACCTCGTAGCTAATTTCTACTTTCCTATTTTCTGAAGAGTGTAACGGCACCTCGTAGCTACTTTCTACTTTCCTATTTTCTGAAGAGTGTAGAGAGGGGAGAAAGGTTGTTGGAGAGAGAGGAAGCTGTTGTAGTGGCTTTGTTATGTGTGTTATTAGTCTGTATAAGTTGTCGAGGTGTCCCCCGACTGGGTGCCAGCATGTGAAACATGCTAGGGCATACTACCACACCCACTAAATGTCCACCTTGGCTAGGATTGAACCCAGGTCAAGCAGATTTACACGTGAGCGTGCTCTCCACTTGACCGCGAAAAACGGAATCTGAAGGTAAATGCGGGGAAGAGCAAGGTTATGGTTTTCGAAAGAGGTGAAGCCACAGAGTGTGAGGTGAAGTTGAACGTTCAGGCTATGGAGATTGTCAGCTCATTTAAGTATCTGGGCAGTGTGCTGAGTAAAGGTGGGAGTATGGATGAAGAAGTGCGGGAAAGGGTGCAACAGGGGAAGAGAGTTGTAGGAACGCTGAAATCAGTAATAAGAAATAGGGTGGTCATCATGGAAGTGAAGAAGTCCTTGCATGACAGTGTGGTAATCCCGACATTGACTTGCGGTAGCGAAGCATGGACGTTGGTAGAGCGACTCAGACCACGAGTGAGAGGGGTGGAAATGAGCTACTTGAGATGTGCATGCAGAGTTACATGGAGGGATAGACAGAAGAATGAGAAAGTAAGAGGGAGGTATGGTGTGGAGATAGATGTGCTGGAAAGTGTGAAAAGGAACACCTTGAGATAGTTAGGCCATATGGAACGTATGGGAAGCAAGAGAATGACTAAGAGGGTGTACGAGAGCGAGGTGGAAGGACAGAGAGGGAGAGGTAAACCGAGAGAGAGGTGGAAGGATGGAGTTGTTGTTGTTGTTGTTCCCCAGACTGCCTGGCCGAACAGTCCCAAGGCCCCGAGCAAGGCCAAAGCCATAACCGAGCGCCCCCACAGAACCCTCCCTGCCTACCACAATAAAGCCTGCGTGACCGAAGCCACTCCATGGTGGGGAGCTGAGGAGGGTGCGGAAACGCCCGGGAAACCAATGCCCCACCCAGGGCCCTGTGCCCCTCAGCAATTATGAAGAGAAAGTTGAGGGGCAAAGGAAAAATGTGATGCTTTGGCTTCCAATCTTGTTAGATTGGGAGGTCAATCCACGGAAGAGACGCCGTCACTTGAGATCTAGAAAATATATAAGTAAAAGGAACAGTCTGAGTAAGCTATGGGTATGGCAGAGATCGCTCAGTTCTCACTCTGATAGACCAGCCCATCACCACATGACTAGAACCCAATCCTCTCAGCGTCAGCTAGGAAAGGCCCTAGAATGCCGCCTTAGGCGGGGGGATAGCTCCCCTATTTCAACCCCTTTCGGGGTTGGGCACCCGCCCCTTTCGGATGGAGTGAAGAAATATAAGAATGAAGGCGGTGCTGGTTGGGAGGAGGGGCGTTGACTGACTGGGTACAGAGGTGTATGGGGGCGTTTCGTTCGCGGCCACCCCTTCGGGGATGACGGCGTCAGGCAAGAGATATAGATAAATAGACGTGCATATGTATGTCTGCTCCCACTCCCCATACCCCTCCCTCCCTCCCTGCAGATACACACATACACATATACTGTACAGTATTCAGTTATGGAGAGTGGGTGGCACTGGCCTTTCAACACATTCCCACCCCTATTCTGTCCAACTCTCTAACCCAGGAGTGAACCAATTTTCCCAGTCTTTCTTCTACTTAACAAGTACGGTAAACTCGGGAACTCTCTCCCTCAATCTATCTTTCCTTCATCCTATGAGTTAAACTGCTTTGAGGGGACCGACCTTTTTTTACCCAACTTCCAGGTCTTACTTTCAATCTAAATGCAATTTGGCACAAGTGTATGTGACTATAAAACTAGGTCAAGGATATATAGGCCTATATATTTTTTTCCTTTTTGTTTTTTCTTTCAATTTAGGTAAAAAAAAGATTGAAAACTATAGCACTACTAAAATGCATATAACTCTTACAGAACTCCCTATAGCACCTGTTGTATGTGATCAAACAACTCCCAAAAGATGTGTCTGTAGTTTCTGTAAATAATGTTTTTATGTTTTGTGTATTTTTGGATTTAGGTGATTATGAATTAAGGTGAAATTATTTTGTAGAATTTTACGACTTTGACAACATGATGCAAACAAACAAAGTTGACTAGAGTAAATTGAATTTACAGATATTGTAAAGTTTCCTTTGCACTTTACAAAGGTATATAAAACATTCCTGGAGGCCCAATAATAACAGACTTATTAGATCTCCAAGTTGCCAAATTACTTTTTGAGAAAAACCTGTGAAAGTCTAAGGTAATTAGGTGATAATTTTTTTTTTTTTTTTTTTTTTTTTACAATATTTTACACAGGAACATGGCAGAGTAGAAGATAAAGCTTTTGGGAGGTTGTATAGTATTTTACGCTCTTTCCATTCATATATGTACGATCCTCGTACGACCAGTAGTTACTGAGCCTGTCAATTTCAAAGTTCGTTATATAGTACAGTACTGTATAACGTTTTTAGAAATACAGTACAGGAAAAGTTTGGAAAACATAAAACAAAACAATTTCCAATGGGTTTTCACTAATAACATTTCACTGGCTTATGAAGGGATGTTGAGTAAACGCCTAATGGTATATTCAGGATTTCGAGCTTTTTAAACAAAAAAAGAGGTCGGTCCCCTTAAGCTTCGTATGTACAGACATTTTGATTCTAACATACAGTACCTCAAATTTGGCTCCCCATCACTTTTTCAATTTTTGGGGGACACTTGTTACTGGCAGCATTGCCCTTTGTCTCCTTCATACACATGAAAACAAAATTGAACTGATTATCGGTTGCATGCACATTATGCCACTCCCCATATACCCTCCTTCCCTGCAAACACACACATACACATTGTAAATAAACCATCATTCTACTACTTAACCCTATCAGTACAGGGATTTTCCGTTATAATAGGGCTCATTCAGGCACTTCTGATTACTTAAACAAGTGCCTGAATTAAATTAATTGTTTACAGCAAAACTAGAAGGAAAGAGCTTTCAAATGACACCAAAACAAGCTCGCTAGCTTACAGGGTTCAGCCGCAGCGTTACTAGAGACATCGGCAAAATTCGCTAAAAATTAGCAATGTTCCGATACATTTGCCTCTAGCAACAATGAATATGTATCGCGACATGTGGCGGGAGAGCTCCAGTGCTGCAGCGAGCCTGCTGCTGAGCGGACGGGGGCCTGCCGCACTCTTGATCACTCACGCTCGTCTCCAGAGGCTTTAATGGGCTAATAACTCAGGGATTTTTCCAGGACGTGTATTATGTACGTTAACCGCTGTGAAAGAGTTAAGCTTCTATTCAACTATTATAAGGTCAATATAACTTCTTGCTATAACCATTCCACTATTTATACAGTCAGGTCTCGATATACGCGGTTAATTTGTACCGTGTACGTGCAGAGTACAGTATATCCGTTTTTGCACATGGCCTTTCCACTGAAAAAATATATTAACCTATAACAGAACTATGGAATTATCCACTTACCAGATCTCTTTTCCGGACACACTGGAGAACTTCTGCGAATAACTTCTCTGCCTGTGGTGTTCTGAGATCAAAGACTCTCTCCAGGGCCAAAATGACTGTGTCTCGGTTGGCTTCTATCATGTTCAGGCCACCGGTGCACGTGTATCTACAACACAATATTTGTAATTATTATTTAAAGGAAATAGTAAGAAATACATTTATGAATTATTATGTTCCCTCCACCAACCGACTTTAGAAATTAGAAATACTGCAGGATATGAACAGGTAATAAGTAAATCCCTCCTTGATCACTAGCCCCTAGTAATCCCCCAGAGTTGTTGTTGTTGTTGTTGTTGTTCCCCATGCTGCCTGGCCGAACAGCCCTAAGGCCCCGAGCAAGGCCAAGGCCATAACCGAGCGCCCCCACAGAACCCTACCCGCCGACCACAATAAAGCCTGGGTAACCGAAGACACTCCATGGCGGGGAGCTGAGGAGGGTGCGGAAACGCCCGGGAAACCAAAGCCCCACCCAGGGCCCTGTGCCCCTCAGCAATTATGAAGAGAAAGTTGAGGGGCAAGGGAAAAATGTGACGCTTTGGCTTCCAATCTTGGTAGATTGGGAGGTCAATCCACGGAAGAGATGCCGTCACTTGAGATCTAGAAAATATATAAGTAAAAGGAACAGTCAGAGTAAGCTATGGGTATGGCAGAGATTGCTCAGTTCTCACTCTGATAGACCAGCCCATCACCACATGACTAGAACCCAATCCTCTCAGCATCAGCTAGGAAAGGCCCTAGAAAGCCGCCTTTGGCGGGGGGATAGCTCCCCTATTTCAACCCTTCTCGGGATTGGGCACCCGCCGAGTAGTGTTCAATGTCAGTGTACTCTATATTGGTACAGTCAAAGCTAGTAGTCCACAGACAACCTTGCTGATAAACTGTAATTTACAGTTACTATCACATTTCCTTGAGAGGTTTCATGTGTAGCTTGACTAGTATTGTTTGTTTTTTGTCTTAGGAGTGTTAGGTTAAAGTCCCTCTCTTTAGATTTAATAAAAATTATCTACATCATCTACCCAACCTTAGCCGTTTCTGTCTGTCTCTTTTCCTGTACTACAGTACTTATCCTTCTAGGTGCTGGTGAGATCGCCCAATTGGGTGGCACTGCAAGGTGTGCTGTGGATGGTGGGGGTGTAAGCCCCGCTGTCCTCTCAGAGACAGATCTCATCGCTCCCTGGCCCCTTCGGGGGCCCGAGCATCTGGACGGCTTCGCTCTACTGGAATCTGGACTGCTTGGCCAGATATTCTGGGGAACAACAACAAGGTTTTTGGTGGACTATTTATTTTGGTTGTACTGTACTGTACCTTTAATCTCTTCCCATACTTTATATATTGATATACAGTTGGTCCTCCGGTAACGCGTGTTTTGGAAATGCGGTTTTGGTGGCACGCGGTACACCCCAAATATCCAAAATGTTGCTAACACGGTCAATACTGTACTTACACTGGCGCGGGGTCCAGCTCGGCGCCGAACCTTTACTCCAGACTTTCATAGCTCATATCTCTTCAAATATATGGCCTAACCAAGTGTTTATGCCTACCAGAGGTAGATATGATCGTTGTTGTGCGTTGGGTGAAGACTATAACACCCTACATTGTGTAGTTATTGCGTGAGGTGAGAAATAATAAGACGGCGAGTTATGCGGGAATTCCGAAGCTATGATTTTCGTAATTTACCGATGCTCATATCTCTGCAAATAAATGGCCTAACCAAGTGTTTATGCATACCAGATGAAGATATGGTTGTCGCAGTGCATTGGGTGAAGACTAGAACACCCTACATTGTGTAGTTATTGTGTGAGGTGAGAAATATGATGGAGGGATTTCAGAGCTTCGATTGAAAAATGTCGGCTACTGCTGTGACTCTCTCTCCTTAGCCTAGCTGCCTAGCCTAAACGAAATATTTATTCAGAGGTAAGAGTAGTTGCAATGGGCAAATCAACTCATTGCACATGTCAAATAACCTTTATAATTGATTTAATTATTATAACATAGGCTTCTATGGAGAAAAAGTGGACTTTGTGGAAATCCCCAGAACACCAAGGTACCTTTAACATGTAAACATATGGGTTCGGTAACGCGGATTTTGCTAACACGGGAGGTAACCAGAACACATTGGCCGCGTTACCGAAGGACCAACTGTAATGTGAAATTACTGAGAAGCATGAATACTATATAATAAGACTAACATATTATAGAAATGTAAAACATTCTTGAGACCCTTTGTATCTACAATGAAAATCAGCTATTTACATAATGCAGTATACAGTATTATATATTGATTAAGAATGTCTAGCCAAAGTAACCAATCATTAACAGTTTGTTATTTGCTTAGATGGTTGATTTCAAGGCCTACAATCATGGCAATACTGACCAAAATCAACACTAAAAACACAAATAAAAACTATACAGTAATTCAATATTAACATGCATTTTTTTACCACCATGCACTCCCTGCTCAAGAGCGGAACTAGGGTGGGTGCCCTGATATTTCAGGGACTTCAGTGGACAGTTGCCACAGATTGCTAGATTGCGAAGTCCACCACAGCACTGTCGTCTACCAAGAACGCACACTGGCAATTTGCTAACTTGTAAACTAAGACAAGTATGTCTGTGTTTCGTCCAGTACCATCACACAAAATGACTAGGTAATAAGAAATTTACAACTGTAACATGAAATAAAAATTAAAGAAGTAACTGACCAACAAAAGAATTGAACAATAACAAAACAATTGAACAATAACAAAAGAAATTAATAATAATGAGAAAAATTAACAATAAAAAACCCCAGCACACCGAAAACTACAGTTCTAACTTGTGAACGAAGGCGAGTATGTCTGCGGCTCGCCCGGTACCGTCACACACGATGACAGGGACGGGTGGTGAGTCAGTCACATACTCCAGCACCTGTCGGATGGTCTGTGGACCGCCCTCGATCACCACACACACCACAGGGGTCGCTAGTCCACCACCTACGGGAATGTATAAGAATAATAATGATGATGATGAAAGTGGTGGTGCACGTGGTGATGAACATGATGAAAGATAATGTAATTTTTTGTTTACTTGGCTTACTTCTATAGGATTGTACAAGCTGATTTCACAGCTAATGGACTGACTAAAGAGGTTGACAGAAGCCAGGCAACCTACAGTGCTCACAAGAGTTAAAAAAAAAGAAAAAAAAGAAAGACTGGTAAACAAATTTATAGAACATACCAATAGTCTTTCAAAGTATGCATATATGTTTCTGGTAAACACATTAAATATAATACCAATAGTCTTGCAAAAAATACATGCATGTTTCATACATCTCTTCCTCACACACACACACACACACACACACACACACACACCAGCAAGATAATTTTTCTTAAAAGTAATGGATGCTTATAATATATTATATACTATGACTACACTACAGTACAATGATAATTTTCTACAGGCTAAAAGACGATGATCAATATTCTTTAAAAAAATCTACTCAAAGCTCAAATCAGTTTCTCAATACCTAATATTTGAGTCTCTGCATTGTTCTATCCCTCATCTTTTAAGAATGATAAAATAATAACTTACGTGCTTCAATTCTCTGTTTTGAAATGTAGTTTTCAAGCTTCCTTCTCAGAATCAGCTCTGGGCCATACTTTCCCACAGTGCCATTGTCCACTAATAAGAAGTAAGTGTGGTGCTTGTTCAGGGCAACAAATCTGTCAGAGGCAGAAATTATAATAATGACACTCAACTGTATGTAAAGATGACAATATTTAAGATACAATAATAAAAATGGAATCTCTATTGTCCGATATCAAGATCTGGAAGGCAGTGAGGAAGCTGAAGTTGAATGATGGCAAACCGAGGCCACTGGATCCTACCCCCTTGTAATCTCTTGGGGGAAGGTGCTGGGAATGGTCCCGGGGTAGACTGGAGCCGGAGTTCGGAGGGGGGGTGATGCCCATATGCCAGCCAACTTACCTAATATGACTAAAACTAAAGAAAATAAACGTAAGTCCGATGATCCAAAACCGCACAGGATAAGGACAAATGCCCCCCACAATCTCAGACTTGCTAGTGTGAATGTTAGTAGTTTGAAGCTGTGTGCAAATGAAGTGGCTGAGATGTGTGAGAGGAGCCGAGTGGATGTCTGCTGTGTCCAGGAAACGCTCTGGAAAGGGCCTGGGGTACAGTGGATTGTCGGAAGAAAGAAAAGATATAGGATCTACTGGATGGGGTGGAGACTGATAAAGCGAAAGGAGAAGTGGGTGTTCTGGTGGCTGAAGAGCTGGCAGAAAGTGTGCTTCAGATTACGAGAGTTAGTGAAAGGCTGATTGTTTTGAAGTTGAAAGTTGGTGAAAGAATTCTGAATGTGATATCTGCATATGCCCCACAGGCTGGTCTACAGAAAGAGATACAAGAGGACTTCTGGAATGACACCGTCAGCGTCATTTCAGGCCTCTCGGAGAATGAAATAACAATCGTGGGGGGGGGACCTGAATGATCACGTGGGAGCATCTGCAGATGGATATGAGGGGGTACATGGAGGAAATGGTTACAGAAGGAGGAATCTGGAAGGCGAATATATACTGGAGTCCTGCGTTGCACTCAACATGGTTGTGTGTAACACAAAGTTCAAGAAAAGACAGAGCCATCTGATCACATATAACTCTGGGGTCTAGCCAGGTAGATTACTTCTTGGTTAACAGGAAAGACTGGAAACTGGTTCGGGATGTAAAGGTCATCCCGAGCGAAGAATGTATCCCCCAGCATAAGCTACTTGTGTGCGACATGAGCTTATACAGAGATCCTAAGCGCAAAAAGGTATACATACCCAAAAGGAAAGTGTGGTTGCTGAAGAACAAGGAAGTTAGGGATAGGTTTCATAGTGAACTGGAGGAAATGAATAGAAATAAGGAAGCTAGGCCTAACGATGTAAATAGTCAATGGAATTTTCTTAAGCATAGCCTTATCGCTGCCACTGACAAAGTCTGTGGGAAAACAAAGGGTCACCCCAGGAATAAGACCTCCTGGTGGTGGAACGATGAGCTGGAACATGCTGTGAAAGAGAAAAGGAGATGCTTCAAAGCATGGAAGAAGGGAGGCAGCAAGGAGGAATACCAGGCAGCTAAACAAACTGCCAAAAGAGTTATTTACAATGCTAAAAAAGGCATTAAGGACCTGGTCCTCGAACAAGTGTGTAACACTGACAATCCCAATGGGATCTTCAACCTAGCTAGGCGAGTTAAAAATGACAGTAGGGATATTATAGGTGAACAGTGTGTTACAAACGATAATGGGAAGATTGTGTATGCATAAAATGAAATCAGAGAAGCATGGAAGGCACACTATGAATGATTGCTAAATGTAGAGTTTGAATGGGATAAGGAACAGCTTAGTATCGAAAAACCAATATCTGGACCCCCTCCTTTGATAGCACCAGCTGTAGTGAGCGACGCAATCAATAAAATGAAGGACGGTAAAGCTCCAGGGTGCTCTGACATTGTTGCTGAGATGATAAAAGCCTCAGGGGAGACTGGTGTCAACTTAGTCACTGAGTTGATAAACACCATTATCAAAGATGAGAAGATCCCAGAGGATTGGCTCAAAAGTGTAATAGTAAATATATAAAAAGGAAAAGGGGATGCGCTAGATAGAGGAAATTATAGGGGCCTGAAAATGCTTAACCAAATCATGAAGGTCTGTGAGAGTCTTTGAGGGTTTGATCAGGCAAAACATCTCCATTGATGATATGCAGTTTGGTTTTATGCCAGGACGGGGTACAACCGATGCTATCTTCATAGTCAGGCAGATACAGGAAAGATACTTACTAAAAGGTAAGGATCTTTACTTTGTGTTTGTAGACCTGGAGAAGGCCGTTGACAGGGTGCCTAGAGATGTTGTGCAGTGGGCTATGAGGAAACTTGGTGTGGAAGAGTGGCTGGTGCGTGTGATAATGAAGATGTATGAGGATTCGCGAAGTGCGGTGAGGGTGAAGGGTGTACTGAGTGATGAGTTCGCAGTCCGTGTTGGAGTCCATCAGGGTCCAGTGTTAAGCCCCCTCCTCTTTATTATGGTCCTGGAGGCACTGTCTAGAGTTTTTAGAGGCGGACTCCCGTTGGAACTGTTTTATGCAGACGATTTAGTCCTAATAGCTGACAGTATGCAAGATGCTGAGGCCGAATTCAGAGAATGGAGAGAGGGCATAGGGTTTAAGAGTCAATATTAACAAAACCAAGGTTATGCATTGTAGATTGAGACGAGGCAAAGTGGAAAAGAGCGGTGCATACCCATGTGCAGTGTGTGGAAAGGGTGTGGGCGTTAATGCGATTCAATGTAGCATCTGTTGACGCTGGGTGCACCATGGGAGTAAGAGCTGTAGTAGAATAAAGGGACCCCTGCCGAAGGATAAGTCAGAAATAGAGAAATTTGAGTGCGTAGTGTGCAAAGGCAAGCTTGTGTTAAGGGGACCGACCGGTTAATTACAAACTTCCAGGTCTTACTATCAATTTAAATGAAATTTGGCACAGGTGTATATGACCATAAAACTAGATCAAAAAAATTTGTATTTTATTTTATTTTTGCTTTTTTCTTGCAATTTAGGTAAAAAAAAAATGAAAATCATAGTACTGCAGAAAATGATAAACTCCTACAGAAATCCCCATAGCACATGTTTTATGTGATCAAACAACTCACAAAAGGTGTATCTATAGTTTCTATAAAACAAATTTTATATATTTTGTGTATTTGTTCGATTTAGGTGATGACGGATTCAGGCGAATATATTTATAGAAAATTAAAACTTTGACGACATATTGTGATTTTTTTTAAATGATTAGAGTAAATTTGGTTGATAGGCCTTTTAGTGTTTTTAATTACCTTTCCAATGGTATATACACCATTCCTATAGGTCCAATAATAACTGTAAAATAACATCCGATAGTGCGGCAATATAGGTTCTGAGAAAAACAGGTCTAAGGTCATTAGGTGAACATTTTTACTTTTGTTTTTTAGATTTACAATATTTTATGCGGGAACATGGCAAAGTAGAAGATAAAGCGTATGGTAGGTTGTAGAGTAGCTTACGCTCTTTCGATTTATATAGGTATGCTCCTCGTACGACCAGTAGTTACTGAGCATGTTAATTTCAAAGTTCGCTATATAACGTTTTTAGAATTACAGGAAAAGTTTGGAAAACATAAAAAATACTATTTCCAATGGGTTTTCACTAATAACATTTCACTGGATTATGAAGGGATGTTGACTCTTGTTGAGTAAACACCTATTGGTATTTTCAGGATTTCGAGTTTTTTAAGCCTAAATTAACCGGTCGGTCCCCTTAAGTGATGATCCTGTGGCTGTGAATTTTGGAAATGAGTCATCGGAGCTGGTGAACAAGTTTTGTTACCTAGGAGATACCATCTCTGCCGGTGGTGGGGCCGAGGCTGCCACTGTCGCTAGAATTAGATGTGGCTTGGGGAAGTTCAGAGAACTGCTGCCAATCCTGACCATGAAAAGAATGCCTCTCCCCCTGAAGGGAAAGGTGTATGCCTCATGTGTTAGAAGTGCAATGACGTATGCCTCAGAAACATGGGCCTTTAAAGTAGAGGATGTCAACAGAATGGAACGTAATGAGATAATGAGATGAAAATGGTGAGATGGATGTGTGGGGTCAGGCTACAGGATAGAATAACAAATGTTGAGCTGAGGAGACGTTTAGGTATAAAGAGTATTAGCGAGGTGATGCGTACAAGTTGTTGTTGTTGTTGTTGTTCCCCAAGCTGCCTGGCCGAACAGCCCCAAGGCCCCGAGCAAGGCCAAGGCCATAACCGAGCGCCCCCACAGAACCCTCCCCGCCGACCACAATAAAGCCTGGGTGACCGAAGCCACTCCATGGCGGGGAGCTGAGGAGGGTGCGGAAATGCCCAGGAAACCAAAGCCCCACCCAGGGCCCTGTGTCCCTCAGCAATTATGAAGAGAAAGTTGAGGGGCAAGGGAAAAATGTGACGCTTTGGCTTCCAATCTTGGTAGATTGGGAGGTCAATCCACGTTAGAGACGCCATCACTTGAGATCTAGAAAATATATAAGTAAAAGGAACAGTCGGAGTAAGCTATGGGTATGGCAGAGATTGCTCAGTTCTCACTCTGATAGACCAGCCCATCACCACATGACTAGAACCCAATCCTCTCAGCATCAGCTAGGAAAGGCCCTAGAAAGCCGCCTTTGGCGGGGGGATAGCTCCCCTATTTCAACCCTTTTCGGGGTTGGGCACCCGCCGCTTTTCGGGGTTGGGCACCCGCCGTACAAGTAGGCTGGGATGGTATGGATATGTGGAGAGAATGGATGAACAAAATTGGGTGAAAAAATGCAGGTCTGTGATTGTGGAGGGAGCTGCACCAAGGGGTGGACTGAGGAAGACCTGGGATCGGACTATACGTGCCGATCTCAAATCCAAAAACTTGACAAGTGAAGCCGCCCTTAACACGGGAACGGCGAGAACACTCTTAAGAGGTTTTACTGGGCGACGGCGAGAAAGCTCTTAAGAGGGAAGGCCTAAAAAAAAAACATTTTAAAAGGCCCCAGTAGCACTTAAATTTTTTTTTTCTTCCATAACTCATATCAATCCTCCACATCCCCTCCTGCCCCCCCCCCCTTCAATTATCACCTATTTTCCTTGTTGTTCCCTTATTCACTGGTCTATTTTTGTGTAAACATCTCCAAACCGATCCTAGGCTGTGGTCATGTGTGTGTTATGTAAGGTAGAGACCGGGAGGGTGTGAGGGAATAGTTCAGTACTGCTTCAACCCTCGAGAGAAGAGGGTGTGAGGCCAGCTGGCTCACATGAACCGCTCGCTAACAATTCGCGATTTTGACCAGCCAAATCATATTCCCACTTGTTTTGTTGTTGTTACAGGTTACTATCTTCATATTAACCCTCTCCGACATATGACGCAATTTTGAGCCTATTAGGGATACTTTAAAACCCTTGTTACCATCAGGGGTATTTAGCAATCTTTAGTTTAGTTACTTCAACCTCTGCAGTTGTCTTTGAGTTAGCTGTGGGCAGAAAACTAATTTTGGAGAGGTAATTATAAGAGTGAGAGAACTCTATTTCTTATTGCTAATCTGGCAACCTCTGCGTCATATGAGTCTGAAGGGGTTAAAGGTAAAATAGGCGCATATGAATAAGTAACGATATTTATCGTAAAATGACTATTATAGGCAGGAATGGAGCCTAATATTGCCGCCCAGAACTGTGGTGTTCACTACACCCTGCGTGCGCTTAATGGGCTAACAGGGTTGCCTGGAACACCGCCATTAGGACAAGAGACTGAAACTGCACGTATGTGTGGAGCACTCAGTCTTAACATTTTATGTATGTATGTATGTATGTATGTATGTAAAACTGAGATCACCATCATCCAAGGAAACAGAAGGGGTAATGATGCTGAAAATGCACTGACCCTGGATATGGAAGAATCTCAACTTCGTCCAGTGAATCCAGTCCGAAATCTTGGCTTATACTCCAACTCAAAATTAAACTACAGGGCTCCCTCAATATTCGCGGGGGTTACATACTGTACCTGAAATTGCCGCGAATAATTGAATCCACGAATAGTCACTACAGATCTCTCCGATTAGCCCAACAAACCCTTCCCAAGCCCATAAATAATTTGTTTTTGGTGTTGATGCATGTAAAACATATTACAGTAAAACAATAATATAAGTAATAATATACAAGAAAATAGTTTCATTAACCATTAAAATTAAAATACAGTAGAATATTATTTTAATAGGGTTAATTATGAAGCATTCACCATCCCATTTAAGCTCATCAAAATTTTAACCAAATGGTAACCGCGAATAAGTGAATCCGCGGACTTAGAATCCGCGAATATTGAGGGATCCCTCTAAGGATCATCTAAACCAGGTTGTCAAAAGTTGTCTTATGGTTTTTACAGGTGCTGAGTTCGGTGAGCATAAATACTTGGCAGAACTGACGGTTGCTCTCAAAGCGGGATCAACCTGGTATGTCATTGCGCAGTGGTGATGATTTTCTAAGATTGGAGGAGTCTACTGTTGCAAATTGGTCGGCTTTGTATCTAGAGCATTCTCCCACACAGCCCCAAGGTTGTATAGTCGGTTGCCTGACTGCATCAAGCAGTGCTCATCTGTTATGATCTGGATAATGGTATAATGACTGATGATTATAGAGTTTAGCAATTATAATTATTGGACCAATAACTATATAAATCCTATGTATATACAGTATGGTAATATGGTTCAATTGAGGTTTTTGGTTCGAGCGCTTACGAATTTGTATGAAGCACGAGCGCTCTTGTAAATACGTAAAATGATGATTATTATTATTAGAAACTTGTACTCTGTGAGGCAGTTTCTAAATAGACGCCGAGTCCTAACATTGGTTCATTCAATTATTTTATCTCGCGTGGATTATTGTAATGCTTTATGGATTACCCTCCCTAATTATTTGCTGCAGAAAGTTCAGTGTTAAATAGAACAGCGAGGCTAATTCATGGTCTTCCACCGAGAACACCTACTGCTCTACTGTATATCTAATAAGAGTTGCCAAGGCTATTGGTTAAAGCTAGGATAGAATTTTAACTGTGCCTCATGACCTTTAACCCTTCCTACCCGGTCTGCCTTACCTAATGACAGCTCGGCAGAAGGGCCGCTACCCGGCCGTCCTTACCTAAGACGGCAGCTTAATAGCCTAATTAAGCTTGGTCTGAACGCCGTGCGTACAACGTATGTCAACAAACCCAAGCGTTGCGTCACCGCACCTCCGAAAACAAGGAGGAGAAGACTCTTCAATGTTATTGTTCTGACGTCAGACGAAATTAGTGTCTGAAAAGCCCCCATATTGGCAACATCTCTGCAATATTTGCTCCACTGAAATCGTCATCACAACTGAACCAGTTGACTTACAGAGCTCTACTCAACGCCAAAATACAGATTGAAAACCGCACTACGATTATAGATGAGTGGGAAAGTTCTAGCAGTGAAAATAAACATAAATACGGCAGCCTAGGCCTAGACGTTTTTCAGCCATTTCGCCCGGGTACGGGCGACCGTCCTTAGGTAAGACTGGCCGGGTAGGAAGGGTTAAGGCTCCTAATTTGGTGAACCTAAGTACCTGGTTGGATTGTTTTAAAGTCCAATGGCACACCTGGGTGCGATCCTGCGAAGCATTGATGATATTTTGCATCTTGAGGAGCAGGGAGCAGTCCACCGACTTCTTTCTCTGATCAGCTATTTTCTTAAGTGGCTCCTAGGTTATACTGTATAAACAATTGGCACTATCAATACTGTACATCACGCATCTCATCAGTGATACTATCGATACCTAACCTTTTCCTCAGCTCTTCACTAGATATCCTATCCATCTTCTCCACATGTCCAAACCATCCAAGCCATCACTCATCTCATCTCATCTCATCACTGATACTCTTGATACCTAACTTTCTCCTCAACTCTTCACTATATATCCTATCTTGCAGTTTGGCACCACACATCCATCTCATAGTGTTCCATTCTGTTGATATCATCCGCTTTGACAGGCCCCGTATCTGAAAAATATGTCATTGTGCTTCTAACGCATGAAGCGTACACCTTTCCCTTCAAGGGGAGGAGACTTCTCATGGTAAGTAGTGGCAAAAGTTCTCTGAACTATCCCCAGGACAAGAGACTGAAACTGCACATATGTGTGGAGCACTCAGTTTTAAAATTTTATTTTTTTATTTTTTTTATTTGTTTTCTATATTCCAACCTTACTTCCTCTCGGGCATAGGCTGAGAGCCTTAACATTCACCACTTTACAATGAACAGTGAAGCCCGTGAGGTCTTGTTCCAGTCTAGGGAGTGAGACATGTGAAGCACGTAGAGTACAACGAGCACCTGCCATCTTGCCTTCACATGAGGCACGGTTCTCACTCATGGCCCGAAACGACCCCATCTCTGAAGCCATCTCGTTCCCGTGCTTCACTGTCTCATCCCCTACACTCGGACTCTCACACTCACACACACACAACGCCACCTGTTGAGCAGATAACTCACCATGTAATTTTATGTATTTATTGTGCACATCCATGCCTTTATACCCCACATCGCTCAAGGATTGCTGGAACCTCGCATCTAATTTTTATGCATCAAATATACTGTATAGCACTCGCCAGAAACAGAGAGGTCAAGGGTTCGAGGCTCAGGCCAGCCAGCGTGCGTTATAGGCAGACGACAGTGCTGTTGGTGCATGGCACGTTCCAACAATCTGTGGCAACTCTCCACTGAAGTCCCTGAAACATCAGGGCACCCACCCTATCTCCACTCTTGAGCAAGGAGTGCATGCTGGTGAAAACTACATCTCATATTTGAGATCTATCTATCTATCTATCTATCTATCTATCTATCTATCTATCTATCTATTGCCGGACACCTTACTCCCCTTACGAGGGTGGCCATACACAGAATGCCCCCAAGCGGATCTATTCCCTGTGAGAGGGACAACCCGAGCCAGTTTAGTGAAGGACTTACAGGATTGACCACTCAATTTAGGATCGGTCCGACTCCGAGGCCCTCTGTGTATCTTGTTAGCACTAATTTTCTACAGTGGTGTTCGGCTAATCCATCCACTAACCTGCCTTACCCTTAGGTAAGCAGTACGGATTTGTATCAGGTTTACTCCCCTAGACAGGTTGCCAACCAAGGCTGACTAGTCCCATCCATCCGAATTTGTATAAGGTTGTCTCCCCTAGATGAGTTGACGACCAAGGCTAACGAGTCCCACCCACCCAATATTTGAGATCAGATTCCTTAATATTTAAACAGTTTGGCCTGAGTCGGCTGGATTATAATAGGCACACACCGGGGTTGCCTAAGTTTCTTTCTAAAAGAGGGATACTAAAATAAACTAAAGATTTTTTTTTTTTTTTTTATCAACAGGTTGGGATATCTTATGAATTGTCTATTTGTCTCTTTCTTTGATCCGAATGTTAGGTTGAAACAGGGGTGTGTGATATCCCCATGGTTGTTTACTGTATATATGGATGGATTCATGAAAGAAATACAAGGAAGAGCAGTGGATGTTGGTGTATCGCTGATAAGGGAGGGAAACGAGTGGAAGCTACCTGTACTGCTGTTTGCTGATCTTACAGTATCTTACTGTAGATACTCTGGAAAAAAGACAAACTAGGCCTGTGTATCCAACTCAGTACCAGTACTTGCACTGCTGCGGATGTTCACGGTGTTGGCGGCGGTGGCAGCTGACGCAACATTTTTACTAATCTGTATTTTCGCTTTGTAATCAAACTTCAACTCTTGTCTTCCCCATGCTTTATCAAGATTACTCAGTGGTCTGGATAAACTACGGTAATAAAAAATAAATAAATAATAATATCAAGATTACTTTCAAACTACTTTACTGATTCGGAATCGACCACATACTGGGGCAGTACGTTCCACTCATTTACCACTATTACAAAAAGAGTTCTTTGTCTTTTCACACTTCGTTCTTTCCTTGAAAATTATCTTGGAGTGTCCTCTCGTTCTTGTTCCCTCCCGCATCAAGAAGGTACCTTCACACAGATCCTCGTCATACTTTCCTGACACTATCTTAACCCTTCCTCCCCGGGCTCGCCTTCTAAATGACAGCACTAGGATCCGGGTGATCTGGCCAATTTTTTTTGTAATAGGCCTAGGCCTAGCTTTGTTATTTTAACTGCTAGAGAATTCACACACATCTCAAAACGTAGCCCTGTTTCGTATCTGTAGACTGGCGTTAACCCTCCAGCCCCGGCTATGTATTCCATATATATTCCCAAAAATCTGGAGGTTTTGGCCGAAAAACGTCTACACCTAGGCTACCGTATCTTTGTTATTTTGACTGCTTCCGTATTCCCGCGCATACCCAAGCGTAGATGTGTTTCGTACCTGTAGAATGGCGTTAAGTAGAGCTCTCTAAGTCAACTGGTTCAGTTGTGATGACAATTTCATTGGAGATAACTTTGTGGCAAAAACAGCCACTTTACACTACTTTTCACTACTTAACAATAACACACAGGCACACACGAACAAGCGACGCACTCCTTCTTGTGGTCGGAGATGCGCGGCGTCGGTCCAGCCGGCTGTTGTTTACATGCGTCGGACGGACGCCTCGCACACCAAGCTTACAGGCTTTCAAGCTGCCGGAGCCTCAGCACCCTTCCGGGTTGCGCGGGGGGGTGTTTGTTATGGGTGCCTCAGAGCACTACCGGGTCTGAGGGGTTAAGTAGAGCTCTTTAGGTTAACTGGTTCAGTTGTGAACCAGTTGTGCCATTTTTTTTTTTTTTTTTTTTTTCTATGTGATTGAGGGAGGCAAAAGGCATAACTGCCTATAGCGAGTGCCTCCCCCATAGTTGAAAGAGTGACAGGGCCAAAATCAAGGGACGTTCGAGCCAAAATGCCTGGACACACTGAGTTTGAAGCAATTTAAGTCATAGGAAGAGGGAAAGACTGATTCTGGGAGAGAGTTCCAGAGCTCAGCTGTTGAGTAGAAGAAAGTTTGAGAGTAACGTTTCACTCTTGGGTTGGAGAGTTGCACAGAGTAGGGGTGGGATTGAGTTGCAAGACGGGTACCACGTGCCCTACGTAAAGGAGGTGGTATGCACTGGGATAGCTCTGAGGAACACTGATTATTATAGTAGCGATAAAATAGCGAGAGAGATGCAACATTGCGGCGGAGAGAGAGAGACTGCAGAGAGTTGGTGAGTGGACGGGAGTTAATGATACGAAAGGCCTTCCTTTCAACTTTGTCTAGGAGAGCGGTGTGAGAGGAACCTCCCCAGACATGTGAACAATACTCAATACAAGGGCGCACTATGCCCCTGTACAGAGCAAGAAGCTGTGCAGGGGAAAAGAACCCCCTAAGGCGGTTGAGCACATCGAGCTTCTGGGAGGCTGCCTTAGCAAGACTGGTAATATGGTCCTTCCAAATGAGAGCAGAAGAAAAGAGACACCAAGAATATTGAGAGAAGATGAAGGGTTGATTTTTGTATTGTTGAAGAATAAGGGATAGTCCGCTGGGAGATCCTGACGGGTAGATAGATGGAGAAATTGGGTTTTGGAAGCATTAAAGTTAACAAGGTTTTCTCTGCCCCAATTGGAAATAGTATTTAGATCAGAATTTAAGAGTTCTATGGCTTCATTACGTTTGTCGTTGAGGAATTGCTGGCTGGGGCGTTCTGAAAAACTAATGGAGTAGTGTAAGGTTGAGTCGTCTGCGTATGAATGGATGGGAATTAAGGTACAGTTAAGGAGATCATTTATAAAAATTAGAAAGAGAATAGGAGATAGGACAGAGCCCTGAGGAACACCGGAGTTTATAGGGTGAGGAAGTGAACAATGGCCGTCCACAACCGCGGCTATGGAACGGCCAGAAAGGAAATTAGAGACAAAGGCACAGATGGAGGGATAGAAACCGAAGGAGGGTAGTTTAGAAATTAAAGATTTATGCCATACTCTATCGAAGGCTTTCGATATGTCTAGTGCAATAGAAAAGTCTCACCGAAGTCCCGAAAGGAGGATGACCAAGAGTTAGTAAGATATGAAAGAAGATCACCAGTAGAGCGACCCTTAAGGAAGCCATACTGGCGATCTGAGAGCAGATTATGAGAAGAGAAATGCTTAAGAAATTTGGAAGCAAGAATAGTTTCAAAAACTTTAGAAAGACAAGAGATGAGAGCAATTGGACGATAGTTGGAGGGTTGAGAGCGGTCACCCTTCTTTGGGACAGGTTGAATGTGAGCAAACTTCCAGCATGAAGGGAAGACGTTAGAGGATAGACAGAGACGAAAGAGTTTGCCTAGGCAGGGAGTCAGCACGGAAGCACAGTTTTTGAGAACAGGAGGAACACCGTCCGGACCGTACGCCTTATTAGTGTTAAGCCCAGAGAGGGTAGAAAGTACATCTTTAGAAGAGATTAGGATATTAGGCATAAGTAAGAGAGAGGAGGGTGGAGAGGGAGGAATAGCACCGGAATCATCCAAGGTGGAGTTTCTAGCAAAAGTTTGAGCGAAGAGTTTAGCTTTGTCAGAGGAAGAAGTGATGGTTGTGCCATCAGAGTGGGAAAGGGGAGGGAAAGACGAGGAAGAGAAATTGTTGGAGAGGTTTTTGGCTAGATGCCAGAAAGCTTGGGAAGAGCTAGAGTTGGATAGTTCAGTGCATTTATTATTGATGAAAGAGTGTTTGGCAAGTCGAAGAACAGATTTGGCTTGATTCCGGGCAGAAACATAGGAAGAATGAGAGTCTTGAGTTTTAAGGCGTCGGTACCATTTGAATGCTTCCTCCTTATTGCGGACAGCAGTAGAACAGGCGTGAGTAAACCAAGATTTTTTAGCATTAGTCTGAGAGAAGGAGAATGGAATGTATGCTTCCATGCCCGATAGGATTACCTCGGTAATGCGTTCAGCACTCTCCGAGGGTCCCCGGCCACGGAAGCAGAAATCATTCCATGGGAAATCAAAGAAGTACTGCCGGAGAGCCTCCCAGTCGGCAGCGCCAAAGTGCCACAAGCGCCGCCGGCTAGGAGGATCGGGTGGCCGTACTGGAGAGATAGGACAGGTGACAGAGATAAGTTTATGGTCGGAGGAGCCCAGAGGAGAGAAAACTTCCATTAGTTATAACTTCAGGTAAGTCGTTGATAAATATAACGAACAGTAGTGGTCCCAACACAGATCCCTGAGGTACCCCACTTGTAATTTCCCTCCACCCCGAGCCTTTTTCATTCACCAGTACCCTCTGTCTCCGATCTTTCAGGAAGGCTTCTATCCATTTCACACATTTCTCCTCTATATTATAGCTTCTAACTTTCTCTATTAACCTTTTATGTGGGACCTTATCGAAGGCCTTCATAAAATCGCAATATACCACGTCTATTACATCACCGTCCTCTAGAATTTGCATCCAATCATCTACCACCTTAATTAGCTGTAGTACCGTCGACCTCCCCGGCAAGAATCCGAACTGTCTCCCACTGAAAAGTTGGTTTGATTTCATATGCTCCATTATTCCTTCTCTAATTACCGTTTCCATTAGTTTACACACAACACTTGTCAAACTGACTGGTCTATAATTTCCGGAGTCATTTCGCTTTCCCTTCTTAAATATAGCGGTTATGTTCGCCTCTCTCCAGTCCATCGGGATTTGTCCTGTATTAAACGATACCTCAAATAACATTTTCAATGGCTCTACCAACATCTCACCTCCTTCCTTTATGATTCTTGGGTGTATCCCATCCGGTCCCGGGGACTTACTTCTGTTCATTTTTTCTATAGCCCTTCTTATTCTAGCATGGGAAAACTCTATTAGTTCCAGTGCCGGTGCCTGTTTGATGGGAATAGTAGGCACTGCATCATCCGACTCCACTGTTAGTACCCCCCAAAGTATTTCCCCAGCACCTCTGCTTTCTCCTTATCAGTCTCCGCTCTACTCCCATCATCCAACCCCCCTACCAGCTCTGGGATCCCTACTCTTCTTGTTAACTTTTCCTGAATGTACTTCCAGAATATTTTTGGATTATCCTTCACATTTCTAGCAATCTCTCTCTCCCTCTCCTTCACCCCCCTCCTTGTCTCCCACCTTATATTATTATATATTTGTCTGCGTTCCAGATCCACTTCTTTTTATAGGTGCCTCAGAGCCCTACCGGGTCTGAGGGGTTAAGCTAACATCAGTTTAACCCTCCAGACCCGGTTGGGCTCTGAGGCATCCATAAAAACACCCCCGCGGAACCCGGAAGGGCCCTGAGGCTCCGGCAGCTTGAAAGCCTGTAAGCTTGTTTTGAAAGCCGTCCGTCCGGCGCATGTAAACAACAGCCGGTTGGACCGACGCCACGCATCTCCGACCACAAGAAGGAGAGGCGTCCTTGTTCGTGTGTGCCTGTATGTTATTGTTAAGTAGTGAAAAGTAATGTAAAGTGGCTGATATCACCACAAAGTTATCTCCACAGAAATCGTCATCACAACTGAACCAGTTGACTTAGAGAGCTCTACTCAACGCCATTCTACAGGTACGAAACACATCTACGCTTGGGGATGTGCGGAAGCAGTCAAAATAATAAAGATACGGTAGCCTAGGCGTAGAAGTTTTTCGGCCAAAACCCCCGGGTTTCGCTATGGAATACATAGCCGGGTCTGAGGGGTTAATAAAAAGGTAATCCAACATATTTATATTTGTTCAACACTGTAGCCTACTCTAGATTGCAGACTTATAGGTTCCTAAAAAAATATACTGCTACTGGAAAAAGCCCCCAGCTCCACCCTCTGTTGCTCTTGGCTGCGGCTCCGGGTTAAGTCTTGTACAGTACTCTTGTTCCTCCTTACATTGATGTAAAGTGATCAGGATTAGGGAAATATTGTACTAATTAGGTCCCTCTCGGTGTATTATGTAGTATTTCCACCCTTCTTCATGTGCAATACTACAGAGACAAAACAAAAAAGGTCCATGTGCCTAAAGGCATCCTCCATTCATAATATGTTTGTAACAATTGGACTTAAACTGCTGTGGGTTAGAGAAGACGTTCTGGGGATAAATGAATTTTGATAAGCGGAAGTTTTACATTGTGGAGGAGAGATAGAGATTTCATGGACATTTCCAGCTGCCCTAGTTCTGCGGGGAAAGATGCGTAGAGGTCTTTAATATAATCTAGCTATTGCCAGATGACAATATTCCACTGTTAAACGAGCCGGCTCATTGGAGTGAAGTGATTACCATAGACCTTTAACTCTTCAATCAGAAGATGCCAATTATTGTTTATATCTTCACTATGTTCAGACAATTTGCATTCAACTTTGAAAGGACTTGTCAATGTTTGAGGGTTAATAGAGATAGTCTAATTCTTTCAATCCTATTGGTTCTTCCCAAGCTAATTAAATCATCTGGAAGTAGCAATATTCAAGCACAGATACCATTGTCAGATTGAATGGGTTAAACAAATGAAAACCGCTAAAAAATATGGTATTTAGCATTACAAAACAATGATGCAACACACAACAGCAAAGTACACACTTAGATTTGGGTGAATTCATGGGGTGGTATGGCACATCCTTGTTGCGTCCAACAAGGTCCTGTCGCTTCTCAATGACTCCCCATGGCGCCACCCCCACACTCACCACCCGGCCACTACGCACCCTGATGGAGCTCTCCGTCACCAATGCCTCACCCACATGTCTCGTCACACCTGTATACACAAGGGTAAACACATATTAGTCATTCCATCCTTCTTTCATGCACATATGGTACTGTATTTCATCACACCTACACTCACCAGGAGAAACACAGATTAGCTCATTTCATCCTTCTCTCACCCACATATATTATTACATCTGCATGCAGAAGGGAAAACACAGATTAATTAATTCCATGCCACTTTGCAGAAAATTGGAGTTATACAAATCCAGTAACCACTATTAATAGTCTATTTGTTAGTAGTCTTGGCAAATCCAACGTCAAGGCTATTAACCTAATTGCAATGACGACTTGTCTATTTTGACTGCTATGTCGTCATTCCAACCGCGGTTAAAAAGAAAACGTCTAGAGTCTACTCCTTATCTTGCTCTAGGAGACGTTGTACATTAACCAAAACTACCACCGAAGGTGAAAAAAGCATAGAAGAGAAGAAAAAGGGGTTTACCTTAGTTACCGCTTAAGGACCATCCCGTGTTCCGTCATGTGCAGAACCCTGTCGAACGTGCGCATGAGCGACCCTCTCTTGTCATCATTTTTTCACGCGCTCCATTGAATGAAGTCGCTTTTGTTGTGCTCCTTTAATTCACCCTGTTTAGGTTCGTTTCGGCTTATCTGGCCTTCTTTTTTGTTAGACAGATGTTACGTGATCTAGGGCACACGTAAATGGGCTCCTCAGTGTGTTTAATGGAGACGCGTGTGGAAATAGCTACCGAAGGTACGGGGGCGCCTGGCGTTCCTCGTGTGTGTTTTTCATTTCTTTCTCTTTTCATATTCTTTTTTCCTGTTAGTCTGGGCATAGTTTAGCTTTTCGCTTATTTTAGCCTAGCTTGTTTCTCATTCAGGACTTGCTATGCCCCTATGAGTTTTCATTTTTTCATAGCCTAGGTGTACAGTTGGTTCACAATCTGAGATTTCGTTGGTGGCGGTGCTGTTTGTAGAGTTTGTGTCGGCCGCATTATTAGCGTTATTCCCGAGTCCCCCCTTTCGAGTCCTTCACTGTGTCTCAAGGGCCTGGGCGACAGGTGGTTCGTGATACTCCAGGGGTACCCCACGGGGGCCCCTCTTTCACACCACAGGGTTTTTCGCCCCTGACACATTCTCTGCTCACGGCTAGGCCACCCTTTTTCTCGCCAGTTTCATTTACTGGTTTTTGTTTTCCCTTCCTGTTTTCACCTCCATCCTTTCATAGCCTTTTGCCCAATCCTGGGTTACCCCACGGGGGCCCCTGTTTGTGCCAAACCACCCTTCCTGCCACTTCTCCTCATGGGCTTTGCTCTATCTCTGTGGGTTGGGTGGTTCCTGGGGGATGTGCCTCCTCTCCCCTGGTGTGTCTTCCTTGCCTCTCCCTTGACCGGTTGAGTCAGGATATTATCAAGGAAGACACTGCTCAGCTTGATGGCCATCGTCGCTTGGAGTTCATAAGGAGATGACGCTTTTTTCTGGGCCTCTTTTGGTATTCCCTAGACGCTCCTCTCGCTTTTTTCGGCGCCGGACCATCTCGGCCGGTCCCGCGAATTTGCGGGAGCGCGATTCGGTCCTCTGGGACGGTTCGGCTCCCCGCAAATTTGCGGAGGTCGTTGGGGGGTCCCGCGAAATTGCGGGAGGGTGGTGTCGGTAAGGTTATGCCTCCATTGGCCCGCAAATTTGCGGTAATAGTTGGCTTTCACTATTGACTTTTTTTATGTCATCTTGTTGCCTGATACTATATTGGTGTATGCACTTTACTGGTGTTATAGGCCCTGCATGTAAGATGTTGAGTGGTGGTTAACACTTTCTCCATCTTTGCAGGTTCTGCTAGTGCTCTTCCGCCTCGGCCGCCCTCCTCACCTACCTCTGTGCTCCCAGTTTAGGGTGAGTACGGATACCTGTTTGCATGTGTGTTCCTGTTTCCCCATGCTCCTTCCCTGGTTCTTCTTGGACATTCTCTCCACTTACTCCTTCGACGTGCTGATTATGGTGTGTGTTCTTCTAGTGCAGGTAGGCTGCCTTGCTTTCGCCTTGGTTGTCGCTCCCCGTGCTTGGAGAGCCACAAGTCCTGCTTGCGCCACTCGCTCTGTGTGTCCTCTACGGCCTACCTCCCTGCTCTGTGTGGCACGTGTCTGGCCCTGGTGGGTGTGCTGCACCATGGCCCTGGTTCCTCGGCGGCGGCTGTGGCCTCTGCTTCCCTTCCGTCGGTGTGGACGATGGTCTCCCGCCACATTTGGACTGTGGGCCACCGTTCCCCGGCCTTTGTTGCCGACCGGATCCGCGTCGCCCTGGGTATCTCTGACCCGACTGAAGGCCGTTCACCTGGCCCTCTCCCTGCTCGGGCCCTCTCCCCTGGGTCCCGCAGCCGGTCGTCCCATCGTCGGGGGGTTCCCCAGCTCCGTCCACGCTCTCGCTCGCCTCGTCGTCCGTCCTCTACTGCCCCTCGTCGTCCTCCTGATCGCCTTGACGACGCCCTTCGCCCTCGTCATGGTTCTCGCCCTGAGGCCGGGGTTAGCGGCTCTGCCCCTGTGCGCCCTCCCCTGGCCTCTACGGATAGGGGCTCTACTCCCTTCCGCCCGCTTCCCCAGCCCAGACGACTTCCTCTTACGTTGTCCTCTCCGCGCGCGGTTGTTCATGTTGTAGCTGGCCCTCTGCTCCCTCCTCCTACACTGTCCAGGAGGGTCCGCCTGGATGTCGTTGCTTCTCCTACTTCACCTGCTTCAGTGCCTATTCTTCCCTCACGGTCTCGTCCCACGGTGGAGGTCCCTCCCTCCTCCGCGTCGGGCCGCCCTGTTCTCTCAGCCCCGGGGATCCTTGCTCTGTTTCCCCCCGCGGCTCCTTCTGGCCTCCTTTCACCCGGCCAGCCTTCCCCCTCCCGTCGTCCTGCTCCTCCTCATTCTTCTCTTCCTGACCTTCCCTTACCGTCTCGCCAGGGGGGTACCCCTCCTCTTGCCTCGGTGGGCTTTCGCGAGGTTTCGGGGTCCCCTTTCTCAGGAGCTGACGTGTCGCTGGAAGAGGGGGATGGTGCTGTTTCCCCCTCGGCCGTTCGTGATCGGGGACGAGTCCCTCAACGGCGACACGACCGTCGTTGCTCGCCTTCCTTGGGCCGCGACGCTGCTGGTTCGTGTCGTGGGTCTCGCTCCCGCTCCCGCTCGCCCCTGCGGGCCGACCATTCTGGGGGGGGGGGGGTCGCCTCTCTCGGATCGATTGTTGGCTATGCAGGGCTGGGTTGTGTCACGCTTCGACGGGTGCTTGGAGTCGATGGAAGACTCCCTCTTCTCGCGCTTCTTCGCGGTGACTCACCCTCAGCGCCTCACCCTACCTACCCCTGCTACGGTCCCCCTCCCTTCTGCAGGCCTACGCTCTGGTCAGCCTTCAGCCGCCCTGACATCCTTCCGGCTGTTCAGTCCCTGGCTATGTTGACGGGTCTGTCCTCCTATGGGACAGGTTTGTGCGACGCCGGTACGCCTGGCTTAGCCATCATGCTCGGTCACCCTCTCCCATTGGAGGCCTGGTTTGCTGAGGCCTTCGCCTTCACACACCGATCCGTCGACGGCTCTCCTTCAGTCCCTCCCCAGGAGTCATCACTGATTTTGCCTCCTCTTGTGTCTGTCGGCGGGTTGGACGGCGCGTTCTGGTCCTGGATGAGCGCGCCCGTTCTTGAACTTTGTTCTATTGCTACCCCGTTCTTCTCTCACCCGGATCAGCCCTCTGTCGCCACGGTTTTTCCCTTGCGACGGTGGGTGATGGACTTATTGTCTTGTCTTTAGGTTCCCTCCAGACGTCTGTTCACCACCTGCGGCTTTTCGAGGCGTCTGCGCCAAGCGATCTTCGCGAGGGTTTGGACCGCGTTCAGCGGATCCGTCTTCAGCTCGCGGTGTCTTTGGTTCCCGAGCTGAAGGCGGTTTTGTGCGCGGCAACTCGGCAACGCCCGACGGTACGGTCCTCGTTCTCCCGGCCGGCCTCCTTGGATATTCGTCAGGGTTTGTTGTACTCTGCGCTATATACATCGTTTTTTTTAAAGCAGGATGCTTGGGAATGCTACGCTTCTCTGTCGGCGGCCCCTGCTTCCGACACGCGACGACGCGCTGTGTCGTTGCGGACCCTGCTTACGTCACGCACCGACGCGCTGTGTCGCGCGCGGGGTCTTCTCAGTCCCGTCCTTCTGCCGGTCCTCTTCGGGGTGCTGCTGCAAGTGCTGCCGCCTTGCACGGGCGCAGGATTGGGACGTTGCAGGCCAGTGCGTCGGTTCCGCCTCGCATTTCTGTTCTTGCCCCTTTCATCCCCGCCGTGTCGGGGCTGGCCGGCCTTCCCCTTCCGACCGCCCTTCGACGGGGTCAGCCCCGCGACGGCCTGGGGTTGGGGTGGCCCGCCCTTTTCGACGAGGTTGGGGGGAGGGGTAGAGGAGGTCGACGTGGCGCTCATGCCCGCACGGCCCGTACCGGGGGTACCTCCACGTCAACACAATGTGTAGGTTCTCTGAGTCGGCCTCCTTGTTCTCCTTCTCGCCTGGCCGACCGGGTCGCTCCCCTCCTCTCGGGTGCTCCCTCGGGTTGTTTTCGCCCTTGCGCCCCTCGGTGGCCGCGAGGGACGTTGGGGGCGGCGGGTTGCGCGGAGGGGTCTCACCTGGAGGTGGACGTCCAGACCCCACTCCGCTCTTGTCACCGACGCCGGCCCATCTCTTCAGAGGTGGCCCACGTGTTCACTTCCATGCCCGAGCTGGGTAGCGTCGAGGGAGTTGACCGCCGGTCACCCGGTTTTCCTCTCCCGTGTCTTTCTGGTACCGTCGCCGAACTGCGACGCGATGCGACCGGTGGTGGATCTGTCGGCCCTCAACGGGCACATCGTGCACACACGGTTTCGGATGCTGCCGGTACCCCTGGTATGCCTGGCCCTGCGCCCTCTGTCGTGGGTAGTGTCGCTAGCCCTCCAGGATGCGTCTTGGCTCGTTCCTCTCCATCCTCGCTTCCAGCGATTCTTGGCCGTTCGGACTTCCGGTCGTGTGTTCCTGTTCGACGGCCTTCCCTTCGGTCTCCACATTGCGCCGCGGATCTTCTCCGCACTGGTGGGGCAGGCTCTGGGTCCTCTCCTCAGGAGCGGGCTCCAGCTCCTGTTTTCCTTGGCCGATTGGTTGGTAGTTTCCGAAGCCCTAGGACTGGGCATTGGCGACGCCCTCACAGTCGTTCGCAACATCGCACGGTTAGGGTTCCCGTTCGATGTTCCCAAGTCACGCTTGACCCCGTCGCGTGTCGTGCCATGGGTCGGTCTCGCATGGGTTTTGTCCGGCGCTACGGTGCCCCGGGGTCTGCCGGCCGCGGTGCACCTTCGGTGGAAGGTCTTCGCCGTGTTGCACTCGGTCTCCCTCCCGGGGTGGCTCTGGGACTCGTTCGTGGGTTCGCTGCATTGGGCCGCTCTGCCCCTTCCCTTAGGGAGCCTCTGGCTACGCCGCCTCCTCCTCATGGGCACCGCGGTGTTTCCGTTGCCCCTATGGATCGGCTCCTGCCGCTCCCGCGTACCGTTCGCAGATGCGTTGGTCGCTGGTTTGCTCGGGGCTCGCTCTCTGCGGCTGTGCCCTGGACCGCCCCCCCCGCCGACGGTCTGGGTAGCCACAGATACGTCGAGCGAGGTTGGGTGAGGTTCACGCTCGAACCTGGGACGTCCACTTCCCGGCAGATGGGTGGGTCTCCCTCCACTTACCCGTCTATGCCCTCGGACTGTTGGTTCCTTTGTTCTTCCTGCGGGACCACGCGCTGGCCCTTCGGGGTAAGTCGGTGGCCTTCGGGTTGGACACTCGGACAAGCTGTCCACGGTTTCCTAATGCGGGGGTCCTCCAGGTCGTTGACTCTATTGGGGGTCTCGGTGGAGTTGTTCTTCCTCGCGGACCGACACCCATTCTCATGCCTCCTCCCTGTGGGCGGCCGCCCTGTCGAGAGGGCCGGGCGTTCTTGTAGAATGGGCGATGAAACGGACTGTGTTCGCCGACCTCGCGGCTTCCTGAGGTGTTCCGGAGGTCGCCTTGTTCGCATCGGGGGTGCCGCGCCAGTTGCCTCTGGACCTCTCCCTCCGGCCTCGCGCTCCGGGGGGTGGTCCAGACGCTTTCATGGTAGCCTGGTACAGGTGGCGGTCGATATAAGTCTTTCCGCCACCAGACGCGTTGTTGATGTGCCCAGTCCTCGTGAGGCTGCGGCTGTACCACGGCTGCGTCTGGCTCCTCGCGCCTCTGTGGCCGGCACGGGCTTGGTACGCCCGGTTGCCGCGGTGGTGCCCGAGTCCGGTCCCTCTACCTGTCTCCGGCTTCCACTTGGGCTAGGTTGTGGACCTGCGGACCTCGTTGGCCTTCGCATCGTGCTTGTTCATGTGGCCCGGTGGCTCCCGGTCCCCGGCCGGGCCCTGACTGACTTCCTGCAGCGTTCCTGGCCGTCTTCTCCTTGGGGGACTTACGGGTCCCGCTGGAGGTCTTTTACTAGGTGGCTACAGGCCACTCGCCTGCCAGTTGGCTCTCCTTCCCTCGTCCTACGCTCCTTGTTTCACCTCTTCCGTACACGTCACTTTCAAGTCGACGCTATACGTACCCACTTGTCTGCCGTCCGGGGGGGTCTTTCGGTCCGTCGCTGGGCTGGTCGCTCCGCCATAGGAGCTGGATTCCTTCCTGACGGCTGCCTTCCGGGATCGACCGCCTCCGCGCCAGGTCCCTCCGCAGTGGGATCTGGGGCGGGCTCTGGTCCTTCTGGCTTCACTCACGTATACAAGGGTCGCTACGCCGGTTCCGTTGCTCGGGCGTCCACTCTTCCTTGTCGCTCTGGCCACTGGGGATCGGGTGTCTGCACTAGCGGCATTGTCACGGCCCCGGGACTGCGTGCGATTCTCCCCGTCCTTGCATGGCGTCTCGTTCGCCTCCTCCCCTCCTTTTGTTACAACGCATGGGAGGGAGGCCCCCGTTTTCCAGCCTTTCGCCGTCCAGGCTTTACGGCGTGGGCATCCTCGCCATGTGTTGTGCCCGGTGTCAGCCTTTCACTCCTCTGTTGCGTCTGTGGCGCCGCCTTCGGGTACTTCTGTGTGGGTGTCTCCTCGGACAGGTGGGAGGCTCTCGCAGGTGCAGATGGGCCGTCACGTTTGTCGGACCGTTCGTGCCCGTCACCCTGTTTGTAGGGGTTCTGCGCACGATGTCAGATCCTTTGCTGCCTCCTTCCGGTTCCTGCCACGTCGATCCTTACCTGCCATCGCCTCGGCGGTTTTGTGGTCTTCTATCAATTCCTTCATCTCCTCCTACCTCTCCGTGTCCAGTGTTCGACCCCCTCGGCCGGTGATTGCTCTCGGGGGTCGTGTTTCCTAGTGCTCTGGCGAAGATCCCTGGTCTTCCCCCCTTGTCCCTCGTTCTTTTCCTTTGTTTTATTTGACAAAGGGGGGGGGGGGGGGGTGTACGGGTTTGCAACACTGGATTGCAAGTTTGGGATTATGTATTGTTCCAGTACATAAGTGTTTTTTTGCCACATTGAAAATTGTGTTTTGTTCTTGTGTTCAGTGTTTTTGTTGGTTTTTGAAGAAAAGGGATTTTGGGTACAGTACCTTTTTGGTTTCAGACAAGTCTATGTTTTTTGCATTACTATGAATGACGGGCATGTGTTAAAACTGTTCTTTTTAGCTACTCCTCAGTTTTTCACTCTTTTATTAAACTCTCTTGTTTCACTTGTGTCTTTGTCATTCATACTTTTGTTTTATGCATTGGTTTTTTTGGTAGGTTGGGCTTGGATGTCCTCCTCCTATTTGTTATGCAGCCTTGACGTTGGATTTGCCAAGACTACTAACAAATTGGGAGGTTTGACGTACCTCCCAACCTACCAAATAGGAAAACCTACTATTTGGTAGTAGTCTTGGAAAATCCAACGTACATAATACCCTCCCTCACGCCGGACCCCTGCCCATCCGCGTTCTTCTGTTGACGTGAGATGTGATGACAAGAGAGGGTCGCTCATGCGCACGTTCGACAGGGTTCTGCACATGACGGAACACGGGATGGTCCTTAAGCGGTAACTAAGGTAAACCCCTTTTTCTTCTCTTCTATGCTTTTTTCACCTTCGGTGGTAGTTTTGGTTAATGTACAACGTCTCCTAGAGCAAGATAAGGAGTAGACTCTAGAAGTTTTCTTTTTAACCGCGGTTGGAATGACGACATAGCAGTCAAAATAGACAAGTCGTCATTGCAATTAGGTTAATAGCCTTGACGTTGGATTTTCCAAGACTACTACCAAATAGTAGGTTTTCCTATTTGGTAGGTTGGGAGGTACGTCAAACCTCCCAATTCCATCCTTATTTGCAGTAAAGTGTGGTTAAAAATTAACAGTAGAAAATATTATTACCAAATATTTTAGCTTATTCCATCCTTCTCTACAGGAATATGGAGTTAAACATTACCAGTAACACAGATTAATAGCCGATTCTATACTTCTCTTCTTAAAAACTGGACTGAGTTATGGTTATTGATCATTTTCTTAATGCCAAGTAGGCCTAATCAAAATTATAGGTTTGACTCCTGTAAGGAGATAAAGAAAACCTAATATTTAGTAGTGGCCCCGTAATCATTGACGAACATGCCTATTACATAAGGCATCCTCTTCAAACACTAATCCGCCGTAGTTTGAATCTACCGCGCAGAGCATTTAAAAACTGAGGAGCCTTCATCATGAGCGCACGCGACCTCACTCATGGCTTCAGTCATTATGAATTGGGTTCTCACTACGAAAAAACTTCGTAAAAAATAAAAAGAAAAAGAAAATAAGAATAACTATCCAATAAGCTTTCCATCATATCGTGGATGTACTTGTGTGGATTTCTGACCAGACGCTGATTCAGGCGTCATTCCTCCTTCACTGACATATCAAGTAAACCAAAATCCTTAATACATCAACGAATGGGAAGGGGACGGTCGGGAGGGCCCCAGTCGTCAATGATTACGGGGCCACTACTAAATATTAGGTTTTCTTTATCTCCTTACAGGAGTCAAACCTATAATTTATTAGTGGCCCCTCCATCATTGACGAACATGCCTGATATCTAAGACTGGAGGGGGACATTCGTAATCATATCATAACTCTAGAAAAGCAGATAATAAAAACAACCACATAGTATTCTTACTTTTGAAAAATGTATTTAATACGGCGTAGGCCGGAAATATACAAGAAAAAGGGGTTCAGGCAGGTGCGTGCTTCAAAGAAGCCTGCCCGACAAAAATGGGTAACCCTGAAGATTCTGAACACAGATCTGTAGTTACAAAAGGCACCCCACTCAACGAGTGGTGACAAAAATAATAAGTTATAAGTTTATATGTGCACATCATAAACCCCAAAATACATGTGGAGATCAATTGCAAATGAACTCCATTGAACTAATATTACATTGCTTTCGCAGCTAAAACTACTATAACAACACCGTTGTTTTGTACTAAACCTTGTACTAGCACAATTTCTCGCAGAGAAATTTTCATATCACATTTTAACCTTAAATTGTATCACAGCTCTCATACTCCGGCGGGGTCTAGGGTGTCCTATGTCAACTGACTGCACCCCCCCCCCCCTTCCGTGAAAGTAAACATAAGTGACTGCAGGGCCACCTAGACCCTCTGCCTTAAAGCTATACATGGTAAGGAAGGTTTGTCTAGAGCAACTGACAAGTATCTAGAGAGAAACGTATGATTAGACGCCCACAACTGTGTGGACGCAATATCTTCAACTGAAAAGTTTTTCAGGAAACGTAAAGAGGCCGCCCACTTGCGTAAATCGTGGGCCCTACCCACAACGCCGGGATTACTCTCTTTAATGACTTCTACCAGAAGAGAGGCTAATCGCCGTTTAAGTAAGCGTTTACCCGTACTCGCTACCCATAAAGCACCTTGGGGGTTTTGAGGAGCTATTCTCAAATATTTGGTTAGAGCTTGCACTGGACATAAATTATGATGCACCTTTCCCCTTTTTAACGCCGGCACCGTGAACTCGGAAAACACGTGTGCACTATGCTCATTCTTGGCTACAAACGCCGGGGAGGGTGCAATGGAAATTGAATCATTAAGTCTACCAAACCTAAGACAATTAGGTGTGTTGCTCATCGCCGCCAGCTCAGACACTCTGTTTCCGGTGGCCAAAGCCAAAAGGAAAACTGCCTTCTTTAAGATTAAAGCAAAGTCTGCAGTATTTTGATACAGACGAGAATGAAGTAAAGACAAAGCTTTGTCCAGAGACCAAGTAGGCATGAGCTGACGGGGAGGTGGGCGGAGTTTAAAACACGCTCTCATAAATCCTGTTTCCTCCGCCACCGGTATGGATAGACCTGTAAGGTCGAAAAAGGGCACTCTAATCGCAGTTAAGTGATTCTTCAAAGTTACCACAGATAAACGTTTCTGCTCAAACAGATAGTTCAAGTAATTAAAAACCAATGCCACTGAGGGTACAGTTTGTTCCGTTCTAACAATCCAAGAAGTAAAAGCTTTCCAATGTGATTGATATTGTCGCTTAGTAGACTGAGTATATTGATTGAGCAATTTATTGGTCACATCCCTACCGTATGGTGCTAGCCACTTGGCCTCCTGAATGTCCATAATGCAAAAGTCAGCGAGGTCGCTAGGTTGCCAATCGTGTCTAAGTGGAAGTACCCGACCGGGAGCGATACCGGGTCCGGGCACCACATTATTAATTGCTGGTACCACACCTGCGCCGGCCACAGGGGCGCGATTAGCGAGACTAAGCCTCGATAAACTCGTAGTTTGTTCACTACGTGGCACATTAGCGACGCATCTGGCGGCGGAAACAGATAGATGGAGCTCCATCTGTTCCAGTCTGTCACTAGGGCGTCTGGCCCCCCTGCCGGCGTTATCGCCCGGCGGGTGAGGTATAGAGGGAGCTTGTGAGTCTCGTCGGACGCAAAAAGATCCACTTGTGGATGGGAGAGCTCCGCAATCATTAGGTCGAAAATGGGTTGCTTGAGCTCCCATTCTACTGTCGTGCTCTGTCTCCGGGACAGAGCGTCTGCCCAGACGTTCGCTACGCCTGGGAGATAAGATGCGTGAAGATAAATATCTAGACTGCTGGCTAGAACAAAAATCTCTTCCGACACGAGTAGCAACTTCCTTGACCTCGTTGACCCTTGTTTCTGAATACAGTGAACTGCATTCAGATTGTCCATTCTGAAGGCCACCGACTTGCCCCGTAACGCCGGGCCGTGAGCCTGAAGGAAATACAAGGGGACTAGTAACTCTTTGACATTTATGTGAGAGATTTCTAAGTGGGACCAAAGCCCCTGACCCTGGTGCCCCTGATTTGACTGAAATCCCCACCCTATGGTGCCTGACGCATCCATGTCTACCCATACCGATGGGGGAGGAGAGGTCCATGACATGATTGAGTGCAATGTTTCCCTCTTCGCCCAGACCGCTAGTAAGGTGTGGATTAATTTTGGTATGGGCCATAATTTTCCCGCCGGTAAGAGTGGGAAATATTTGTTGCCTTCCAATATTAATAGTTTTACTTTCAACCGGCCCAACTTGACAGTTAGCTGAATCCAGTTGAGAGAGCCGACCAGAGACTCCCAGACTCTTCGTGTCGTAGTCAGACTGTGAAGAAACCTGAACAGTTTCCTGCGAAACCTGTTGCGATTGTCCACACTCTGACTCAGAGTGAGAGCGGCGGTGTCCCAGACCAGCCCTATCCACTGAATTACTCTTGAGGGAACAAGGTTTGACTTTACCAGATTTACCTTGAAGCCTAGAGTTTTGACATGATTTAAAATGATATTGACATGTTTTATGCATAATTGTTGTGTCTCTGCCACCACCAGCCAGTCGTCTAGATACCACAACACTCTGATTCCCTGTTTTAACAACGGCATCAGGGCTTGCCGGACTAGTTTCGTGAATAGTCGAGGTGCTAGGTTCAAACCGAACGGCATCCTCTGAAAAACAAAATTTTGGTGCCTGATCCTCAAGGCCAGAAACCTTTGAAATCTTTTGTTGACCGACACGTGCCAATAGGCGTCTGTCAGGTCTAGGGAACACATCCAGCCTCCCGGCGGAAGTGTTAGCCTGATTTGATGAACTGTTAACATTCTGAAAGACTCGTTGTAAATGTGAAGATTCAGATAAGACAGGTCTACGACCGGCCTCATCTGAACACTGTCCCGTTTGGGAACCAAAAACAGTTTTGACGTGAATACAGGGTAATCTGGAGGGACCGGGATGATGACATTCTTGGCAATCATCTCCTGGACCAGCGACTCCACCTCTAATGAAACACAATTTGCCGTTGTCGGCTGACATAAGCGAGGTCGCCGGAGCCACTGCCAAGTGATGCCTTTGCGTGCCACCATCCGTGCCCAGGTTTTTAACGGCCATGCTTGGTGACACGTTCGGAACGACCCAGTTAGCAGACGAGGGTTCGCCGGCTGTACTTCCCTCGGTTCCTCCGGCTTTAAGATAGGCACTGGGAGTGAGAGAGACTTTAGTTTTTTGATGGTGGGTTTGGTGGTATTGGACGCTTCGCCGGCTGGCTGGTGTGGGCCGAAGACTGGCCCTGCCCCGGCTTATACTGGCCGCGTCCTCTCTGTCCTGAAAACCCTCTCTGTCTATGCCTGTACTGACCCAGGGGGGATTGGGAGGACTTAGGCGGAAGAAAAGGCTTAGAACCCCCTGGCTGAGCTTTAGTAGGAGGCTTAGGTTTGGGGAAGTTAAATGCAGGTTTCTTAGCCTGTGCGGGACTGTGCTTCACGGCCTGTGCCATGTTAAACACTGTTCGCCATACATCAGGGGACATTAAAGAAGGAGTAAGTACTGGGGACATTACCACCTGGTTAGCAATGCGATCAGGCAGCTTGCGAACTAATGACATCCTAAGATCCTGTCGTGCTCGCACCGCCTCAAGTAAGGCTGTGCGTATGTCACCTAAGGATTGAATCGACGACTGAAGAATCAGACGCCGGGATAACTCAACTGATCTTCGAGCATCCGCGTCTGCGATTGCCTGAGTAGACCTGAGTAAAGACTTAGCCACCTGCTGAGAAACTATGTACTGTGAAAACAGGCGGAAAGCTTTTCCCCTTAGCCTAAATTCTCTGTCTAGGTGAGTAGGGGTAGGGGTAGTGAATGAGTCCTTTAGTTCACAAAGATTAATCTTAGGGGCAGCTAGAAAAGAAAATAAAGCTGACGGAACTCCGCCGGCAGAACCTACCGGCATGGAGAACCATGAATGTGTATCCTGAGGGATCTGGTGGGAAGATTTAGAAGTGAAAGTGGTTGCAAAGTTTTGAGCCTCTACCTCCCAATCCACCCAAGGTCCTGGGCCCAACTGTCCCACCTTCAACACTGGATTAGCTGTCTCGTCTGTGACGGTCTGTAAATCTAGTTCAGGAGTAAGAGCCGACAGAGCCTTAATATCATTAAACCCATCCAGCTTAGACCAGTCTGAAAAAAGTTTTGAAGCTGAGGCAGGGGGTAAAGCAGGCTTAGATGCATAAACAAAATAATCCTGATGATAATAACTAGGTATAGCCTTGATATTTACGTCCAAAACATTACCCAAGGCATCCAATGCCCTTAATTTCTTTGACTTATTTCCCTGGATAAACCACTCACGTGGTACCGGGAGTTCCCCTGACAAGGTAGGCTGGGCAAGCTCTGGCTTAGAGGGGTTCAAAAGAACCCATGACTCGTCTGGCCCATAAAGCAGGGGCATAGCTACCTTTCTAAGAGGCGCTTTGTCTAGAGGGGGTGGATTAACATCCGTGATGACCCTGACATTTGACGTAGTGAATGCCGCCGTAGCTGGCTTAGAGCTCCCTGCCGGTGACAGAGTAGGAGGGTTAGGAATCTTAGATAAATCGATTGACGTTATCAGAGGCCGTACCGCAGAACTTGTCAAGGGAGCCCCCAAGTCCATTGTGGGGTTTTCTCGTTGTTGACTAAAGAATTTAGATAGAGCATGAGTAAGTAACCCATCAATTTCTTGTGCTGTAACAAACTGGTTAGATGCAGAACTTTCAGGTGAATCAGTATTATCATGGGCGGCGTCCAGGCCTGAGCCTGACCCTTGTCCTTCCCTATCTGAAATTATTGACACTTCATCTTGTTCCTCCCGATCCTCCTGAGAAGACCCCGCCGAGGCAGGGGCACCTTGTTTCCAAGATAAGTCAGGGATAGAGGATGGGGTCGCCGCGTCCCTGTGGACATCGGCTACTGTGTGACTCGTATGAGTCGGACGTGGATGGTCAGACCCTGGTTGAGCAAACCGCCAAACACCGAGGCTCTGGCCTACGCTCTCTTGAGAGTCTGAAACATTCTCAATTATTGAATTTCCTGAACTTTCCATTTCTAGGGTTAAAATATCAATAGGTAAATCTTGTTTAGGGACAGGCGCTTCACTATACTCTGAGGCTGTAACAGAAACATTTTCAGGTGTAGAGGTACGACGAGATGCACTAGACTTAGGAGAATGTCGAGAGGACTTCCTATGGGAATCCTTTTTGGAGGATTTGTGGCTACGGTGTGACCGCGAACTAGACCTAGATTTGGAAGAATCACCACCATGACCACTGGTGGAAGCTTCCGTCTTACTCTTCTTACTCGCCGGGGAAGAGGCACGACTTGAAGACTGCTGTCTGAGAGGTGACCTTGACCTCGATCTCGCCTGCGACGAGGAGGTGGCTGCCGGGGGAGTAGGCTCTCTCGGGCGTTTAGACGTATCCACAGACGATACAGAACCCTGGCTAGTCTCTGTCGGCTTAAAACCCGTTACTCTAGAGGTACGTTTAGGGGGAGGGTGCTCTGACAGCAACTTATCCCAAAGTGGGACGTTGTCACATTGAAGTGACTTATGTGCGACAATGGTAGTGTAGGCCGACATTTGTTGTCTGACCTCTCTCAACGCTACCGCCGCGGTCTTGTCATTGTCACACAGGACTTTATTGGCTAATTGGGAGCAAAAGGAACAATTAAGTGTAACCCAGAGACCCCTTGAACGGTCTAGACATTTAACACACCTTATGCAAAGGGTATGCGCAAAAATTGGGATACCCGCGCAAGTAGGGGTAATGCACAGGGCAAAAACTGGGGCCACAGTAGCCATGACAGAGACTGGTGTGAGGAAACTACCGCCGGGTCTGTATTGGTCCGCCGGAGCTCAGCTCTGGAAAAATAAAGAAAAATTTCCAGGAATTAATGCTCATAAGGTTAACCCAAGTGTTCGCATACAAGTGTTAATAACCCGCCGGGTAACGGGATGCAAAGACACAGCTAACACATCTCGCTACGCGGCGGGGTGTAAAGAGGCTAAACAAATCTTTTTAGCTAAAGAACATGAAGAATACCCTCTGATATAATGGTCCAGCATGGCACTTATAGTCTGTAGGAGGTGGTGACTGTCTCAAGATTCAATTTTGTAACAAAGCCCCCCTCATAAAGACGCCGGCCCTTGAAATATTTTAGTAGAATAGCCCAGGGCAGGAATATACGAGATCTGATATTTTAACGAATTGTCCCTAAAGATCGTCGTAAAAATAGAAGGCGGCGATACTGAATGTATCACCAAATTAAGGTTAATCGAAATTGAATTTGTTTATAAATTCCTTAGTTCCTCCACTTAGGAGCACCCGCCGGGTGTGGGAATCGATTTGGTTAAACCTCATTGAACCTTCAATTGCCGTAAGAGTAAAGGCAGCGATACACAGAGTATCACTAAAATGGATTGGTTAACTATATGAGACCTAAGTCGTTTATCCCACCCTGCTCAGGTGCACCCGCCGGGTGAGAAGTCTAAAAGTTAACCCCACAAGTTCCTGACCCCACTTCTTTGTAAAAGATCGCCGGGGAGGAACGCCTAAACAACAGCTAGGTTTTCCATGTGGTTGTCGTAAACCAGGTAGAAAAAACCTATAAAAACGAATGTTCGCAAGAACGTCGTTTTTTTATATATATATATATATAAGGATGGGTACAGCCATCCCGCCGGGAATTAAAGGAGGCCTGAAACCAGGCACCCACAGAGACGCAGTCCTGGAGAGCCACAGACACCTCCCCACGCCGGGGAACCAGCCAGAGTTAAAAACCACGTGTCGCCCAACACTGCTCATCGGTCAGGATTTTTCATGGTGAAACCGAGAAAAAACCCGCCGGAAGGCAAGCCCCACCCTGAACAGACACCATCTGAACAATACGACACGAGGAGAGTCACGCACGACTAACCAAGGTCACAACATAATCCGTGGAATTAGCCAATACACAACTAAACCAGGAAACAATTATAGTCCGAGGAATTAGCCAATACACAACTAAAACCCGGATACACATGACACAGTAGGGCATATTTATAAAATAAATAATAACACTAGACATGTGGAAAGCTACGAGCGGCTGGCTAGGCCTAGGTAGACGGCATGAAAATAGTTGAAATATAAACACACACTGGAATATCACAACAGGAACCACCGCCAACACACCACCGTAGCGACAACTTCCCACCCCGGGAAGCCTGACAAGGACCCAGAAAAAACTTCACTAAGTGAAGAAAAATACGCTGGGAACGTCAGAAAAAACACAGCTTACCTCATCAGAAGGATAAAAGGCAGCAATAATTAACGCGTAATGAAAGCCGCCTGCATCACAAACTAACACAACTGTGAAAAGTTCACGTGTCGACAACAGGACCACGAGGGTACATCCGAAATAGATGCCCCATACACACGACCCAAAATACACTGCACTGCGGGCAACCAGCCCAGGACACTCCTGCTACGCCTATCCTAACCTTACTCGATACATCCTAGAGTAAACAAATGAGAAAAAACTCACTAGGGACGCAACGAATGCGGAACCAGCGGAGCGTGGAAAGGTACGTCCGGGCAGGCTGAGCGCAGAGCAGAGAAGGAGGAATGACGCCTGAATCAGCGTCTGGTCAGAAATCCACACAAGTACATCCACGATATGATGGAAAGCTTATTGGATAGTTATTCTTATTTTCTTTTTGTTTTTATTTTTTTACGAAGTTTTTTCGTAGTGAGAACCCAATTCATAATGACTGAAGCCATGAGTGAGGTCGCGTGCGCTCATGATGAAGGCTCCTCAGTTTTTAAATGCTCTGCGCGGTAGATTCAAACTACGGCGGATTAGTGTTTGAAGAGGATGCCTTATGTAATAGGCATGTTCGTCAATGATGGAGGGGCCACTAATAAATACAGTACATACATGGGTCAACTGTGTTTAGTTTACCTGTGTTTGTGCCAGCCGTTAAGACCCATGCCCCAGTGGTCTTGGCGGCCTTCAGTAGACCCTTCCTGATGACCTTCTTTAACTTGGCTTGGACATCAAAGTTGGTCTTGCCACCCTGCACAGTGATGAGCAGCTTCGGGAGGTCTAGGCCCCATTCCCCCGTCAGCAGCTGTAGTATGTGCTCTGGCCGGGTGTCATGGGCCAGCCTTAGGTACTGGAAAACAAGAGGTAATTGAATATTATTATGTACCGTTGAAAATTAAGTGCCGTCCAACCTTTGCTCTGAGTGAAGTCAAAGCCAGGGCAATTGAAAGCTTGAATGCCTAAACAATTACAACCCTTCCAACCCCAAATATTTTTATACAATTTTTCAAATGGTCATGCTTTCAATAGCCTTGGTTTGGACTTTTATTGCCTTTGGCGATTTCTTACAAAGAAGACGAAGGAGTTCTGTATTACTTTAAACTCATTGGAATCTGAATGCCCAATAACCAACAAAATCCTCAAAACTGTTTGATATTGGATATTTGAATTTGGTCTAATATTCATCCTCCAGATTTATCCCATTTACCTCATTTTCCTTTCTGTACAGAGGAATGGAATAAAATAGCACAAAATATGAATTTCATAAGTTGAAAGTATGGAATGAATTATTTGTGCTATTTTATTCCATTTTCCCTTAACCACCTGAGCTTCACAAGAAACTTATTATTAATTTTACATTACTGTTCACTCTCGGTTTCTCTCATAGCTGCCGCGAGATGATATACTCTCATAGCTGCCGCGAGATGATATGCGAATGTTATCGCTCTGTTTTAACACACAATCTCCTCCACATCCATTGCATTATACTGTACATTCAAAGAAAGAGCAATACCCATAGTATGCAAATAATGAAGAAAATATCAGAATTTTGTTCAGGACTCAATCCTTATAGATATTGAACAACCACAGGGACATCACGCACCCTTCCTATAACCAACATTCAGATCAAAGAACTCGCTCCGTTCATTCTCCACACGCACTACCGCCTTTGCACCCTCATACATGCTCTTCACGGCTTTCAGAAACTTACCAGCTACTCCGTATATTCTCAATACTTTCCACATGTAGGAAGGAATAGGTTTTTCACCATACCAAAAAGAGGATTTATGGAGCTCCGATCTTACTCTCAACCATCTTAACAATTTTACCAACACACCTAAACTTCGTTAGATGCTGAAATAGCCTCCCGAAAATATGCCCTGGCCGATAAATTGAACTCGGGACCCTTGGGTTATGAGGCAAACACTCTGCCAATTAGACCAAGAAAGATATCTCACTTGGCCTGGTCGGCTCAAGTTATTTCCGCATCTGGTTCTGTTTAGGCTAACCTATTTTTACTGACTTTACACACAGACCTTCTCTGTCAAAGGCTTTCTCCAAATCTATAAAGGCAGCATAGAACTTTTGTCCCTTCACCAGATATTTCTAAACAACACATTTCAAGGATGAAATCTGGTCTACACACCCTCCTCCCTTCCTAAACCCACCCTGCTCTTCACCTTCCCTTCGCCAGATATTTCTAAACAACACATTTCAAGGATGAAATCTGGTCTACACACCCTCCTCCCTTCCTAAACCCACCCTGCTCTTCATCTACCCATTTCTCCGTTCTCACACTCATTCTAACCAAACCCACACTCCCTTAACCCGGCAACGGCGAGGGGGGGGTATTGAACTAGCTGCCCATGGGCGAGCACATAGGCTCCATTCAGGCCTATAATCGTCATTTTATGATAAATATCGTTATTACTTATTCATATGAGCCTATTTTACCTTCACTATGAAGATAGTAACCTGCTACCGCCGCCGCCAACACCGTGAACGACCGCAGCAGTGCAAGTACTGGTACTGAGCTGGATACACAGGCATAGTTTGCCTTTTTCCAGAGGATCTACTGTAAGAAACTGTAAGAAACTGTAACTACAATAAAACAAGTGATTTTTTTTTTTTTTTTTTCAAAATCGCGAATATAGATGGACCAGCCCATTCATGAATTATGGAGAAAATTGAGGCAACCCCTCCCTCCACGAGGCCTCAAGCCACACTGAGCTTACTCATACACACACTCGCTTATGTAACACACCCGCTAGGCACGTAAGCAGAAGACCTCAGTGATATCCCTACACCATCGCCGATTCAGATTGATAATTCAGATGTTCTAAGCAATATCACCGTTACAGAGAGAGAAGTATTGAATTGTTTAGATAAACTCAAGGTAAATAAAACGCCAGGACCTGATACAATCTCGCCTAGAGTTCTAAAGGAAGCTAAGAATGAGCTCTCCAAACCACTGACATTACTATTCAATAAATCCTTGCAGTCTGGAACTATGCCTGATCAGTGGAAGCTAGCCAACGTAACACCGATATTCAAAAAGGCAGCAAATCCCTACCCAGTAACTATCGTCCAATTAGCTTAACCTCAGTTGTATGTAAAATGCTAGAAACGGTCATACGAGACAGACTCGTAAATCACTTAGAGGAAAATAACACTTAAAGATACTCAACACGGCTTTCGTAAAAAACGTTCCTGTTTAACAAACCTCTTAGACTTCTTCCACGATATCCTCAACCTCTACGATGAGAGTAAAGCTGTAGATATTATATACCTTGATTTTCAATAGGCCTTTGACAAAGTTCCCCACAAACGTTTACTGCTAAAACTAAAAGCGCATGGAATACAAGACGGTGTGTTGAAATGGATAGAAAATTGGCTCAGCAACAGAAAGCAAAGGGTAGTCATAAACGGTAAGGCATCTAAATGGACCAATGTAAGTAGCGGGGTACCCCAGGGATCGGTACTAGGACCAATTCTCTTTCTAATTTACATCAACGACATAGATGAGGGTCTCACCTGCACAATCTCAAAATTTGCTGACGATACAAAAATTGCAAATAGCGTACTCAAAAGAACAAGTTGACGATATGCAACACAATCTAGATAAATTGTCATGTTGGGCCCAAATTTGGCAAATGAGTTTCAATGCGGATAAATGTAAAGTACTACATGTCGGATACCTAAATGAGAAAGCAAACTATTCGATGAATGGCACTCAGCTTAAGAATGTAAACAGAGAAACTGATCTGGGAGTAACAATATCGAGTAACCTAAAACCGAGTCAACAATGTTCAGAAGTTGTTAAGAAGGCAAACAAAATAATTGGCTTTATAGGCAGGTCATTTGAGCATAAATCCAAAGAAGTTATCCTAACCCTTTACAATTCCTTAGTCCGCCCTCTTCTGGAATACTGCGTTCAATCCTGGTGCCCTTATTACCAAAAAGATATAAACAAGCTAGAACGAGTTCAACGTAGAGTTACCAAAATGATACCTAGCCTAAAGAACAAACCATACGAAGAGCGTCTTAGAGAATTAAATCTATTTCCTTTAACCCAGCGCAGATTAAGAGGCGACTTAATTCAAGTGTTCAAAATCATCAAAGGCATCGACAATATGAACTGTAGTAAGTACTTCACTATCGACCAATCTAATTACACGCGGGGAAACGGTTGCAAAATTATTGGTAAATCTTTTAACTCGCACGAATCTAAGAATTTCTTCTTCAATCGAGTTGTCAACTTGTGGAATGGGCTTCCCCGAGACGTTATAGACTGCAGCACCGTTGATTCATTTAAATTCCGCCTAGACAAATATCTCGCATCAAACCCGCGACTGACTGCGTTTGTAAATGAATAACTTTATCCTCCCCTCAGTTACTAACCCATATGTCCCCTACTAACTTCCTAGTCCTGCCACGTTAGTGGCAGGGCAGTAGTTCCCTTTCCAATGTTCCCTTACCCACTCTAAACCACTGTTTGGACACTTGATCCTCAGTGTTTTGGAGGACAAGCAGCCTAGAAGGGTCACTAGATCTGTTGTTACTTGATTTCCTTTGTACTCCTTTGTACATCCTCCACACATTTTGCTAATGTCACCAAAATATACCAACGAATTAGGGAATAACAGGGAAAATAGGTGATAATTGAAGGGGGAGGGGAAAAGGGGGATGTGGAGGAGTGATATGAGGTATAGGAAAAATAAAAAAACAAAAAAATAAAAAAATAAATAAAATCATAATAATAATTGTTTAGTGCTACTGGGGCTGTTTAAATGTTTTTTTTAGGCCTCCCTCTTAAGAGCTTTGCCGCCCTCGCCCAGTAAAACTTCTTATGAGCTTTCTCGCCGTTTATGGGTTAAGGGGAGGTTTTTAGTTTGTTCCCTAGACCTCCATTAAGCTTAAAATTACACCCCCCTGGAACCCTTTTCAAGATAAATTTGAAAAAATTTCAGTAGAAAATGCCTTCCTCTTAAATTTCAGGCTCGTTATCGCTTGCCAGGAAAAAAAATTACACCTAAATGGCACAAAAGGAATTAAAATTGACAGAAATGGGGCCAAAGTTCTTAAAATCGCCAAACTAATGGGGGAACGTCTTATAATCTCAAAAGCAATATGGCTAAACATGAGGGAGAAAGGGGTCCAGAAAAATCCCTCAAGTGGAAATCTCTCCTTAAAGGAGTAGGGAGGATCAACAGGAAACATGGGAAAGGGAACAGAGATGACAGGGAAGGAAAACAGACACCAACCAAAAGCTAGTACTATAGCAATCGGAACACTATTAATTCACCATTCACTTGCAAAACTCATAAAAATTTCATCTCACCTGTGCCTTGGTTGGGTGAGCCCCCCCCTGGAACTCGATTGTGCCGTATGCGTCTGTGGGTAGGAGGTGAGTGTGTCGGGAGGGGCTCCAGTGAAGTTCCTCTCCGTGGCGCAGGGTGGCTGGCGACCCATCTCGATGACACTGCCATAGTTGACCACAGCAACATCTGCAAACAAATCGAAACGTTAAAATTGCACAGTACCGTACATACTTCTTTTGAATATTTTTCAAAAAATTGTATTTTACTGCATCAAGTAAAATAACGGATATCTCCGTCATCGAGGGGGTGGCCACACAACACTTTGAAGTGATTCTGTCCTCTGTCAGAAGGCAGCCCGCTCTTCAACTCAAGTCAAGTCAATTCATTTAGGGACAAAGAATCATTGCTATTCGGAGTCTCGGATCCATCCTCCTCAACAGTGAATTAGCCCAACTTTGAGGCTTCTTATTCGCTTAATTTGTAATGGATTTTTCACAATGGAAGAAGCGCTATACCCTGAGGAGGTCAACATCTGAACCCAGAAAATTAAGAAGTTGGAGGATATTATGAAAGAGCAAAAGGAGTGCTGGAGTGACCCTGGTCTCTGGGTCTTCTCCTGGGTGACCTGGATGTGTGTGAGTTTGTGCTTTTTATCTGTGTTTATTTGTTGTTTTATGTTGTTTTTGTGTTTTCCCTGTTCTTGCTCTGTCTTGAGTCGGCTACCCCCAAAATGAGGATTGGGCCTGAGCATATAGATAGATACCTGTAGATAGATAGAAAAGGAAGAAATTAATACGACCAAAAAAAGTTTTGAGAGTGCAGTTGTAGGGGTCATGAAGAACAAGGAGTGTGTCGTGAGGGAGGCCATGGACATAGGGGTGTACATAGGTGTACATAGGGGTGTAATCATGGATGGAGATATAGAGGCTCATATGAATGATAATGGAGTGAGAAAAGTGAGGGATATGGAGAAAGTGAAGGTCATGAAAGGTGTGGATGTGGATGGATATGGATGAGAAGGGCAGGTGGAGGAAGTCAGTAGGATAGGTAGATATAAAAGGGGAGAGATGAGACCTATAAGGGTACAGTTTAAAACCAGGGCAGTGGCAGAGACGGTGACAAATTTTAGTTGGAGGCTAAACACAAATGAAGAACTGAAACATATAAGACTAAAGAAGGATTTGAGCATAGAACAAAGAAAGAAAATAAAGGAAATACAAGAAAAGGCTGATGAAAATAATGGAAAGTTGGGTGAGGAGGATAAGAGACATTTTTACTGGAGAGTGAGGGACGGGAAATTGAAGAAGTGGTATATACGAATAGAAGGGAGGGGGAGATCAGGGAGGGGGAGATCAGGGAGGGAAGAGAATGTGATAGGAGGTGTGACGGAGGAGGAGAACAGGGTGGAGGTGTCACAGGGAGAGACAGGAGACAAAGTGGCAGACCCAGTAGTGCTAAGGGGGGAGTAGGGTACGGACAGGAGGAGCGGGATGGTGTAGTTGCTGAAGGAATGGTAGATGGATTAACCCTCCAGCCCCGGCTATGTATTATATATATATTCCTCGAAACCCGGGTGTTTTGGCCGAAAAACGTCTAGGCTAGGCTACCGTATATTTGTTAATCTGACTGCTTCCCGCATTCCCGCGCATCCCCAAGCGTAGCTGTGTTATTTACCTGTAGAATGGCATTAAGTAGAGCTCTCTAAGTCAACTGGTTGACTTGTGATGATGATTTCATTGGAGATAACTTTATGGCCAAAACAGCCACTTTACACTACTTTTCGATACTTAACAACAACATACAGGCACACACGAACAAGCGACGCTCTCCTTCTTGTGGCCGGAGATGCGGGGCGTCGGTCCAGCCGGCTGTTGTTTACATGCGTCGGACCGACGCCTCGCACACGAAGCTCACAGGCTTTCAACCACTGGGCGTTCAAGAGCCCTTCCGGGTACCTGTTATATGCTTTTTTATGGGCGTTCAAGAGCCCTTCCGTGGTGAGAGGGTTAAGGATTATGTTTAGTAATGTGGATGTGTTTACCCAGGACAAGAAAAGAGAACTGATATGTAGGTTGCAGGATGAAGAGGAAAAACCTGATGTCATAGCCTTACAGGAAGTAAGACCAAAAAATGCTAGAATTGAAAGGGAACTGGTGGAGTATAGTTTGGAGGGTTATGAGTTATATGAGAGGAATGCTATTAGAGCAGAGGTCGGAAGAGGACTGTTTATTTATGTAAGAAAAGAGCTCAAGGTTAATGAGGTGGATATGAGACAGCAGTATTGTGAGTATTTGTGTATTGAAGTAAAATGTGCAAGAGGATCAATTCTAATTGCCTCTATATATAGAAGCCCAAATAATAGTAGTGAAGAGGATGATAACCTACTGAAAGCAATGGAGGAAATAGATAATAGAGAGAACAAATATAAGATTTTGATTGGAGATTTCAATTTGCCAAGGATCAACTGGGCAAATTGTACTACTCCAGCGGGACAGGGTAGCCTGGAAAACAAGTTTATAGAGAAAGTGAGAGATTGTTTTTTAACGCAACATATTACAGAGAAGACAAGATATAGAGATGGGACGCAGGGGAGTGTACTTGATTTGATTTTTAGCAATGAGGAGGATATAGTGGAACATGTCAATGTGGATAGCCCTATAGGTCGTAGTGACCATGCCTGTAGAAGCTTTAGTTGCAGTATTAAAACAGAGAGGGATAATAGAAGCAATACAAAAATATACATGTATGATAGAGCAGATTATGAGCTGCTGAGACGGTGTTTGGACATTGACTGGGGGGAATACTTGAACGGTGAAGACGCTGAAGGAATGTGGAGGAAAATTAGAGTCAAACTGGAGAATGCTGTATCCAAAATTGTACCAGTAAGGGAATATAAGGATACAACAAAATTGAGGAAAAGAACGAACCCAGAATTGCCAAGGACAGCTTTGGACATTGATTAAAAGAAAGAAACGATTGTGGGAAAGACTAAAATTGTTAAAAAAGAACAGGGGGTCTAGTATAGAAGCTAAAGAAGTGGATCTGGAATGCAGACAAATAAACAATAAAATAAGGTGGGAGACAAGGAGGGGGGTGAAGGAGAGGGAGAGAGAGAGATTGCTAGAAATGTGAAGGATAATCCAAAAATATTCTGGAAGTACATTCAGGAAAAGTTAACAAGAAGAGTAGGGATCCCAGAGCTGGTAGGGGGGTTGGATGATGGGAGTAGAGCGGAGACTGATAAGGAGAAAGCAGAGGTGCTGGGGAAATACTTTGGGGGGGTACTAACAGTGGAGTCGGATGATGCAGTGCCTACTATTCCCATCAAACAGGCACCGGCACTAGAACTAATAGAGTTTTCCCATGCTAGAATAAGAAGGGCTATAGAAAAAATGAACAGAAGTAAGTCCCCGGGACCGGATGGGATACACCCAAGAATCATAAAGGAAGGAGGTGAGATGTTGGTAGAGCCATTGAAAATGTTATTTGAGGTATCTTTTAATACAGGACAAATCCCGATGGATTGGAGAGAGGCGAACATAACAGCTATATTTAAGAAGGGAAAGAGAAATGACCCAGGAAATTATAGACCAGTCAGTTTGACAAGTGTTGTGTGTAAACTAATGGAAACGGTAATTAGAGAAGGAATAATGGAGCATATGAAATCAAACCAACTTTTCAGTGGGAGACAGTTCGGATTCTTGCCGGGGAGGTCGACGGTACTACAGCTAATTAAGGTGGTAGATGATTGGATGCAAATTCTAGAGGATGGTGATGTAATAGACGTGGTATATTGCGATTTTATGAAGGCCTTCGATAAGGTCCCACATAAAAGGTTAATAGAGAAAGTTAGAAGCTATAATATAGGGGAGAAATGTGTGAAATGGATAGAAGCCTTCCTGAAAGATCGGAGACAGAGGGTACTGGTGAATGGAATAGGCTCGGGGTGGAGGGAAATTACAAGTGGGGTACCGGTACCTCAGGGATCTGTGTTGGGACCACTACTGTTCGTTATATTTATCAACGACTTACCTGAAGTTATAACTAATGGAAGTGAGGTATACCTGTATGCGGATGACACTAAGCTGTATAGAAGAGTAAGGAAGATGTGGGTTTGCTTCAAGGAGATGTGGAGGGCATGAAGGGATGGTCTGAGCATTGGTTAATGCCTTTTCATCCAAAAAATTGCAAGTACAGTACTCCCTCGAATTTTGCGAGAATATGGTCGACATTGCAGGCAGCAAAATTCAAAATCGCAAATTTCAAATAACTAACCTTATGAGATTAATTGAATATGGTCGACATCTCATCATCGAGGGCCTATTTTTTTGGTGATTTTCGTCCTTGTTTGTACACACATTATGACACATAGATACATTCTATAATAAAGAAAAACACAGAAATACAGATTCAGGGGACCCAGGGCACAGGTAACACTTCAATTTTGCCCAAGGAAGTCGATTATGCGAGAGCGTGAGGAGCGTGGGAGAATCTATAAACAGTAAACAATGGGCGGCAGGGCGGCCTGACGTCACGATCCTGCTACTCCCCCCAAAAAACTAGTGCGGAAACCCCGTATCATTTGGCGCCACCCGCAAAACTCAAGTAATATCGCACATATCAAGTCCCGCATAAAACGTACAATCTTGGGTCCCATTCGCAAAATCGAAATTTCGCAAATTTGAAAACCGCAAAATTCGAGGGACTACTGTACAGTAAACTTCCGTTAATCCGAAAGGCAGCGGACCGGCCCTCGTTCGGATTAGTGGATTTTTCGGATTATCGGACTTTACCCCTATGAACCTGTGTATGACGAAAACATTGAGGCATTAGGCCACCCAAATGACACATACACATATCATATGTTCATGAAATCACTTCAAAAGTTTACCATTGTCATTGTAGCCTATTACCTACTTCAAAACATTCAGATTAATGGTCAAAGGAATCTGCTGATATAAACGTAAACACCATATGTCCGCATCGTCGTCTTCTTCTTCTTCCGTCTACTAGCGAGTTTGTCTTGCTCTTGAAGATCAGATCAGATGTGGTTCGGGAAGTAATGCCTTAACAACGGCACCTCCCTGAGAGGTTCTTGTAATTTTCCTTTTGTGACGTGCTCGGTTATATTATATTGTATTGAAAGCACCCTTGTCTTGTTGTCTTGAAAGCACCCTTGGGACGCTCCGATCACTGAACTATAAATAGTAGCGTATCGGAACGTCCAAAGGTGCGTTTTCAAGCTCAAGACTGAATGCGCTTGCAGAAAATGCGGTGCAAGCCAGTAGCGCATCGGAGCGTCCCAAGGATGCGTTCAAGAGCAAAACAAACTCTCTAGCAGACTATGTGGCGTTTACATTTATATCAGTAGCTTCCTTTGACCATTAATCTGAATGTTTTGAAGTAGGTAATAGGCTACAATGACAATGGTAAACTTTTAAAGTTAATTCATGAACATATGATATGTGTGTGCTCCATTATGTGTCATTTGAGTGGACTAATGCCTCAAAAAGGGGACTTTGGGACTTCTTGAAATTCGGACCATCGGGTGAATTCGGATTTGGCCTCAAATTGAAAAATTCGGACTATTGGGAGATTCGAATCATCGGTCGTCGGATTAAAGGACTTTTACTGTACATGTGGATTGGGACTAGCAAGATAGACAAGGTAGGATACAGTATGTATGAAGCGATGGAGGAAGTGAATGCAGAAAAGGATATAGGAGTAGTGATAGACAATAAGTTAAATTTCTCAGAACATTTAGTGGAAAAGATAAACAAAGCCAATAGAATTGAAGGGCTGATAAGGAGGACATTTGTGTCACTTGACGAAGAAATCTTCAGGAATCTCTATACAGCGCTGGTTAGGCCGCACCTGGAATCCGCGAACCAGGTGTGGGCTCCATATATGGTAAAGGATATAGAAGCAGTGGAGAAAGTGCAGAGGAGAGCTAGCAAGCTATTACCAACGTTGAAGAACGCGGGCTATGAGCAGAGGTTGAGGACACTGGGGCTTCCGACACTGGCATATTGGAGAAAGAGAGGGGATATGATAGAGACTTTTAAGATAGTGTCAGGAAAGTATGATGAGGATGTGTGTGAAGGTATCTTCTTGATGCGGGAGGGAACAAGAACAAGAGGACACTAAGAAAATTTACAAAGAAAGAAATAGGCTTAAGAAGGCAAAGAACTCATTTTGTGATAGAGTGGTAAATGAGTGGAACGCACTGCCCCAGTATGTAGTCTATTCCGAATCAATAAGGGAGTTTGAAAGTAATCTTGATAAAGCATGGGGAAGACAAGATTTGAAGTTTGATTATAAAGCAAAAATACAGAATAGTAAAAATGTTGCGTCTGCTACCGCCGCCACCAACACCGTGAACGACCGCAGCAGTGCAAGTACTGGTACTGAGCTGGATACACAGGCCTAGTTTGCCCTTTTCCAGAGGATCTACTGTAAGAAACTGTAAGAATTACCTAAGATCTTATATGTCTGAATTGTTTTGTAAAACCAGAAAGTACAGTAAATGCAATAAAATAAATTAGAAAAATAACATTAAAGGCATTTGCCACCACAATTGTTTATGTTAGAGTGGCAATGGCAATTTTGTAAATGGCTTCCTGTAATTTCACAATATGTATGTTATTTGAAGGCTTAAAAATCCATGCACATGAACCCTATGGCAGTTCTCAAGGGAGTAGAGTCATTGTTCTGAAGGGCAATGTCACTATAGTCTATTTTTTTTTAAACTGGCGACTTGGCAAAAGGTCGCTTTGAGATAAAAACTCAGCTTCAAGTGGTTTGGCTGATAATTTTGTCTTGTATACTTCTTGCGCTTGTTTTTACAATTTAAGTATGTTATTCGGACACCGTACCATACGCCAATCAACTCTAACTAGAGTGATCTTCAGAGCAACCAAGTACAAACTCGCAAGATTAAAAAAAGTAGAACATAGTCCACATACTGATAGCCCAAAGTTGCAATAGAATAGGACATATTTACTGCCTTTCCTGTTGTCAACATGCAAAGATATGCTTGGCTATATGCTTTTTCTCTGAGTATAGTTTGACATTAATTAACAACAGTAATCAAAACAATGGCAGCAGCCAGCAGGTTTGTTTTCCATATGCCAGATGTAATTTTCTAAAATTCTTATATTGCAATATACGTAGGCTACTGTATAATGGTAAATAAAAGTAGAATGTATTCACGTCATCGATTGCAAAGAGTATGTGAGGACCAGATCAACCATCTCCTGGTTTCCATAGACTAATGCAATTATTGTATATACAGTATGTTAATTTTTTTGTCCCACATAAACACAATGGTACACAGAAGCTCAAAAACCAAGAAATAAGAAACAAGATACAAAAAATATAAAAATATGCCCCCACCCACACACTCACGCCCTTGTAGCCTGGAAAAAGCATCAACCCAGTGCAAACCACAAAACTTCCGCAAGCAGGCACCACAACCGATGGCTACCTTGACCACTTCATCGGTCGGGGTAAATAATTAACCGCAGTGCATAATCACATTAGTTCCACAGTTCATGTCAGGCCACCACCATCCCCAAACGGCTAGAATGTGTAGTGAAGGCGTGTGAAGTCCCCCTCCCATTTCCCCTGCTATGTTAATATTATCTGTGTTGTTCCTAGTTTTCATGGAAAGTAAATGTTAAAGGAAGGGGTTTCCATCCCATGATTATCCCCATTTTTAGCCAATATATCCTATCAGAGTAACGGGAAGTGCGGGGATAGCAATTATCACACCTTTATCCCCAGAGATTGGCACTAACTTTGTGGCAGATAATGGGGTCCCAATGCCCTAAGCCAAGTATATATATATATATTTTTTCTTTTTCTTGTACTAGCTAGGAAAATGAAACTTAGAACAGCAAGCTTATACTGTATAAAGATATACGTGTTTCAAAAACATTTACTCTGTGATAATTGTTGGTCTGCTCTGGTAACACCTTCATGCGACTCCACCACCTCCTCTGTGGCCAGCAGAGGCAAGGCTTAGCTTTAGCAAATCTAATGCCTGCCCTTTAGCTTATCAATACTCCCTATCTGACTCACAGGACTTAATACTGACTCATGCAATTTCAAATGGGATCAAGGGACTTTACATGGGCTCACGAATACTTCGCAATGTTAAATCTCCAGAATAAGTCTAGTAGTAATATACATACTGATACATCCAAAAAGGTTCATCTATCTATCTATTCCCTGACGCCCTGAGACAGGGTGACCGCGAATGAATCGCCTTCATATGTTTTCCATATGCCGAGGTAACTCATTTGATTATTTAGCTTGTTTCTGTTCACAGGAGAAGGTCACTTAAGGGGAAGGTCCGCCATGTATTTCAAAATGGTCCAATCGTGTTAATTTGTTTACAGGTGATAGATACCACTTCTAGGAACAACATATCCAAAAATGAATAAATTCGGATGAATAGTTTTTTCGCTACCTCGGATTTTCGCATTTTGGCAAAATTTTCAAAACCTAAAAACAAAAACTTTTGGTCCAATCTACATAAAAAAAATACCATTGGAAAGAGGAGAAACAATGCAATAAAATGTACAGAGGGATTTTTGATACACCTTAGTTTTTTATTATTATTATTTTTTTTTTTTATGTATTTAAACGGTTTCAAGCCTCCTGTCAAAAAAGTTATGGATTTATCAAAAATTCCTCAGTACATTCTACTGTATTTACTCTCCTCTTTCCAATGGTTTTTTATTTATTAAAATCGGACCAAAATTACGAAAGTTTTTAGGTTTTTTGTTCGAATAATTATAGCTTTGAGAAAAAGGCAAAAAACTAAATTTATCCATTACCCAACGATTCCTCTCTCAAATGACGATTTATTGCATCCGTTTGCTCTTGATTGATTTGATACATGTTCTGGTACGAAGATCCAGTGCAATTTACTGTACCACACTATACACATATACACTATACAGTACCACATATACAACGTAAGTACGGTGGTGCATAAGGGGGGGGGGGGGGGGGGGGGGGGGGGGGGGGGGGGTGGGGGGGGGGTGGGGGGGGAGGGGGAGGGGGGGGGGGGGGGGGGGGGGGGGGGGGGGGGCTGTATTTACGGTAATTTTTATTTTAAGAGTCTAAAATTTTGCCAGGAAATGCCTAGTGTTGCCCTCACGGTAGCAGTGAAAATCTCAATTTCGGATTTTTCAACTTGCACCTCTAATACCCCATGGCGGACGCTCCCCTTAATCCCGACCGCCCATTGGTTTGGAGAGTGTGTGTGCACATGAACTACTATTGTACTGTTGGAATGGCTGTGGATGTGGATATGAACGTAGCTGTAGATGTGAATATAGTGTAATCAGCTCGATCATGCTGATCAGGTGCTAGCATATACTTGTGTACATGCAACCATGCGATACTGGTCTAACCTAACCTCTAATGCCCGCCAGTACAGCTAGGGGTATGGAAAGCCATGCCTGTAAGTCAATAATCCTACAGAGCTCCGGCCGATGCCTTCCAGTAAAGACGGGCACGGGCAAACTAAGATAAATTGTGTAATAATTAGTCTCAAGAAACCAGACTCCAAAGTATTCGTGAGACCATTTCCAAGATATATAATTTTGTAATTGTATAGTAATAATATTGTTCTACATAATATAAATGCTTACTAGAGTCTAAGAACTCACAAAGATATATTTCCATACATACCCCAAATACAGATTCAGTGTTAACCCTTAAAGAGCGGCGCGCAACATAAGTCGAGTTGAAAAAACTGGCAAAAAACGGGTGAAAAAAGGGTGGAAATCGAGTGAAAATGGGTGGGATAGTAATGATCCATACGTCCGACATCTGTGGCCTCCCGGCCCACACTAACTCCAGTTCCCCCACCGCGCGGGAGGATGACAGTGTAACCAATAGTTCGCTAAAAGTGAGCAATGTAGCAAAATCAGCTAAACTTCCATCTTCGAGGTAACACTGTCAGTGCTCCACGAGTTCTACGTAGCTGTATGTGGCGTCATTGTGTAGCGATTTCCACCTAGTTTTCGGCGGAATACAGTTCCTTTCATACTGATGGTTGATATAGCAGTCAGAACGGCCTGGAAAGGCCCAAAACGGCCACAGAGCACCCGCTAGACAAGGGTTAATATTAATCAAAGTCTAAGAACTCACATACTCAATTACTTGCCATATCTCTAGCAAGTGAAGATTCCAGTATTCCTTGTCATATAATTATGATTAATGATCTATATGTGTAACATCTTGATTTGAGAGATATTATTTGTGTAAACAAAACGTAACGTGTCGGTAGGCCTACTGTACTTGTATAACTCACCTTGTGTTTGTATTGTATAGTATTTATTGAACTCCTGATTTCTCCCCGTAAGAAGAATCTACAATGTACTGTATATATACAGTCCATCCTCCAAATATGCGAGTTTAAAAAATGCGATCCTTGAAATTTGCGAGGGGGGGTCAAAATTGGAAAAAATATAATATTCCACATTTGCGAGGTCGATTTCACATGTGCGAACCAGCCCGTAGAATTATAAGGGAAATCCGCCATTTTCTCTTAATTTGCGACCCCCTAATCCACATTTGCGAGGAAGAAGCGACGGATGATAGGCGAGGCGGCTGTGTTGGCTGAGGAGGACGAGCGGGGTGGGGGAGAGATAGGCGGTGAGGCCCAGTAGGGGTGCCTCGCCTCGCCTCGGAACCCAAACATCAAGCCAATTAAGCCAACACAAATTTTATTTAAGGTAACTGTCACATCCTTTTAATATTTTCTTATCATTTACAACTATTTATATTTCTAATATGTTTCGGGTTTAAACTCTCGCTTGAGTCGGCTGGAAGAAAATCGATAATGGTGGCACTTTAGTAAACCTGCGGTAAACAAAACACACGCGTATCGGTTCGGCCAAGATTAATCGGTTTATATAAGTTTATTATGAAATATATTTTAATATTATGGTAAGTTGGCTACCTACTATTATGTTTATTTGATAGAATAAGTACTGTAATGATAAGTAAATTATTATAGGCCTATATCGGCGATGTCGGTCACTCAGAATCTTGACGCTTCAAATCGAAATGCTTTGAAAGTCATAAACAACTTTACTTTATTTATTTATATATCCCATGGCCTGTCCGGGAATTGGCGAAGTTCTGATAATGACAGGTCTTATATGGGGGAGATTACTGTATGTATAAATGTGTCCCACAACCGATATAAATGTACCAATTAATACGGAAATTCGGCGGGTGCCGCCCATAAGTAATTATTCCCATAAACTTTTTTTTTTTTAAAAAGACCTCCGTCTACATATTGTGAAAAACCTGTTATCCTCCGGCAAATTGTGGGGTTGAGTGAGTGAAGGGGGGGACAGTGAATGAAGGAGGATGCATGTTTTTCATAATACGTGTTGCTAGCCCCAAACGCGCGAGCAACTGTGGCTTTCAACCATCCGACACATCCCCTTTTATTAATGTGCATCACACATGTTACATACAAATAAAGTTTATGTTTTGTTTTACCCTACTGTGGAAAGACTACGGATACACCACTCCTGCCGGGGCCTCACACAGTGGCATGACCCAGTCCTGTCGAACTGAGCTCATGACGCTGGTGGCATTGCCCCGGAGGATAGCCATCCCTAGTCTTTGCTTGAGCCAGAGGGTTTCCCGGGGTTCTCCTGAAACTTCTCTGATTTTACGGCCTATTTCATTCACCATCTTAAGGGTGGTAGGACCGAAGACTCCTGAAGTTTCGAATGCCAGGGGCTCGAACAGATGAATTCTGGCGATGGCTTGATATTTTTCTCGCTTTTTATTTTCTGCTATCCGGGCGGCTTCACCTGCTTCGTCGGCGTTTCTGGCGGCGTTGGTTGTGGAGAAAGTGTCAACACATGTGGCATCCCACACGAGGCACCGGCCATTCTTGTAAGGGAAAGTGGTCATCCCATCTGGCCGTTTGCCGTCTTCTCTGTGAAGTCCATGTGGTTCGAGGATTGATGCACGGTTAGCACTCTGCAGGGCCCGTTTTATGACATCATTTAGTGCAGAGTGTCTTGGCAGGCGGCCTGCGTTGTAATTACATGACAAGGCATGGTGACCTTGAGCATCCATCCTCCCATCACACTTGCAAGTGTGGGTGACAAACTGCCGCACCCACTCTGAGCGCGATGGCGACCCGGAGCGCTTCAGCATTCAAGTGAGTTCCAAGAGGTGGGATGGGGATGGCGTGTAACCACAAGCCACTCTCCGAACGGGCGGCTGCCTGGAGGCGTGCTTTTGCAACCTGGTCTGCATTGGTTAGGAGATTTTCTTGAGTTTTCTTCGCCGAGATGGTATCCCACGCTTTCTGCTTGCTCCTGGAGGTACCCTGAGGCTCCTCCTCTACTCCTGTACTTCCCTTCCAGGTGTTAATCGCTGCTGTTACGTCCCCATTAAGTGTCATTCCGTGTTGAGAATAAAGGATGGACAATACGAGGTCGTTGGTTGCGATGAGGGAAGAGATAAAGGCTGGGGAGGCAATATCCGAGGCTCTCCGTATGCCCAAGCCCCCGAGGCGGACAGGAAGGGTGGCTTGTGTCCAGGCCCGTTCTTTAAATTCCACGTTGGTGATGCTGGTCACTGCTTCTCGGATTATGCTGTCTAATTCTTGGAGGCCGCCATTGTTCGTGTAAGTCATCGATGTGCACAGGAGGTATTGGAGTTTTGGGATGGAGAAACAGTTCTTGAGCAGGGCCAGAGCTGAGTGGGCATCGATGTGTATCAGGCGACTCACGAGACGTTGAAGCTCCTCCTTTTTAACTTGAAGTGCTGGTGGGATTGCTGCCAGAGTTAGTGGGGAACCTAATAGGGTTTGCTGGTGCTCCTGAAGGATCTTTACATCTGGCAATATGTTTCGAAACAGGGCCTGAGTCTCTTCTCCTTGTTCACGTGTGTGGTTGAGGAGGACAAGTTCACATTTGGTGTCATTTATCACTAGCCCGGCCTGGCCGAGGTCAGTTATGATGTTATTTAGGTCGGTTAGAACGTTCTCTACTGACCCACCCAAGGTTGCATCGTCCAGGTACCATACATTCAGCTCTGACCTTACTTTGTTAGCTGCTGCATCCACCCCTATTGAGAAAAGAGCAGGACCACCTGGATCTCCCTGCTGTAACCCGGTCTCTGATGGGATTACCGTCTTGCCAAAAATCAGGATTGAAGGTTTGGAATAAGCCTGCCAAAGTAGGGGGTACAGAGTGGGGATGTGTTCTTGAGCTGCACGGAGGAAGACATCCCTGCGAATGCTGTTGAATGCGTTCCGCATGTCAATCTTTAGAAGCACTCGTTTTTCTTGGGCTTGGCTGAGGTAGGTGCGGGTTGCGTGTACAGCAGCTTCACACCCCCCTGGAGTTCCGAAACCTAGTTGAAATGGTCTTAAGTGTTGACCTAGGCCATTCGAGAGTGGTTTCAAACCCACCTTTGTGGCAAGGCGGCGGAAGGTGTTCCCTACTGCTATTGGACGCACACCGCCATCTTTTTTTGCCAGTGCACAGAGTGATGCCCCAAAAAATAGGGGTGTGGCACAGTCGGGTACTTCCCCTCTTAAAACCATGTTGATGAATTTGGTGAGGGTTTCCAAGAGTGCCTCCCCCAGCAGCTCCTGATCCCTGACCCAAGAGGCCTTTGAGGTGGGCGGGTCGGATACCATCTGGGCCCGCGGCTGAGCCTGCTGGGAATGAAGTCACTGCGGCGACCACCTGCTCCTTCGTGACAACTAAAGGTTGGCGCATCTGGTCATTTGGGGCAGAGGGGAGGTTTAGGTCCCTAGGTGTAGGTGGGTGCTTTTCTTGTAGGGCTTCAACAACTTCGGTGCCTTGACCAGCAAAACCTTCTGAAGAGGACAACAGTCTGACGGCCCCTTTGAGGTCACTATCCGCCAGCTTTGCCGCGACCCTCTTACGTAGCTGTTCAGCCTCTTCCTCTTCCTTGTCCTGGTGCTTCTGGGCCCTGTTTGGTTGCTGTTCGGGGGGTTCCACCAGTTTGTTTCCATCCATATACTGTGCTACTTGACGCTTCACTCTGGTGGCTAGTGAAACCTGAAGATGGTCTTGTATGTTGGTTCTGGGTGGTTTTCGGAGGGCCCCATAGGAGAAACCCAGGAGCCGTGCCCATGCGAGGGGTGTCTTGAGCTGTAGGGCCTGCTTTATGATGGTTGTAAGGGCCTCCACCACTTGGATTCTGGCTCCTTTAGGTACCCGGGCAAGGACCTGGATCCGCGCTTTCCATTTGGTCACCAGTTGGGTCAAGTCGGCGAGCGGTGTTGCCGGTGTTGCCCCGGTTGGCTCTGCAGTGGGCCCTGGGCATGCGAGACATTTCCAGTTTGGTTGTTCTCCTAATGTTTTCTTTGTCAGCTTAGCACAAGATAAATGAATAGATCTAAGACAGCCGGAACATTTTCGCGAATTCTTTCTTGCATTGGTTGTTCCGCACTTAAGACACTTAGTATCTGCTAGGCCATAGTCTTCCAAGATTATCCGTTCCTCTGCCTCTACCAAGCCGTCCTCCTGATCTTCCCGTGGTGCTTCCATCTCTACCATGTCACCCTTGTTTCAGAAACCCCGGGAAATCTCTCCTGGCACATATCTAGATTATTGCTGTTGTTATTAATGTATAATTGGCTGGATGCATAACAATTCACTTATCATAGTCAACCTTTCTGATGGGATATGTAAAAAAAACAAAAACAAAAAAACATCACATATCATAGTCAACCTTTCTGAAGGGCAATTGGCCTGCTTCTCCTAAAGCTAAGTGGTTAAATGTATAAATCCTCGGCATTGGGCACCGGTACAACTAAAAGATCTAACTGATTGAAAGGAAGCACGCCAATTATATCCTATGATTACTTACACTGGCGACGCCACCCTGATGTTGAGTATTAATAAATGCTTAGGATATTAATAATGCTGTCAACATCAAGATAGGGAGAGAGCCAGAGAGTGAGCGAGAGCCAGGGTCTGAGTGGGTAACCGAATCTAGGGCAGCAGTTATGGAAAAATTATTAAATTGTACAAAATGTTGAGAGAGAGAGAGAGAGAGAGAGAGAGAGAGAGAGAGAGAGAGAGAGAGAGAGATCCGAGAGAGAGAGAGAGAGAGAGAGAGAGAGAGAGAGAGAGAGAGAGAGAGAGAGAGAGAGAGAGAGAGAGAGAGAGAGAGAGAGAGAGAGAGAGATAGAGAGAGGAGAGAGAGAGAGAGAGAGAGAGAGAGAGAGAGAGAGAGAGAGAGAGAGAGAGAGAGGCGAGAGGGGGGCGGGGGCGAGGGAGAAAGAAGCGAGATGGAGAGGGTGCTGGCCTGGTTGGGTATGAAAGATGTTAGAGGAAAACAAATAACTAAAATGATAAAAAGCGATCTGAAGTTATAGATAACCAAAAAAATAATAGCAATGAGGCGGTTAAGTGCGGTGATTGAAAGTGGATGGAAAGATGTTAAGGATAAAAAGGAGAGAGAGAGAGAGAGAGAGAGAGAGAGAGAGAGAGAGAGAGAGAGAGAGAGAGAGAGAGAGAGAGAGAGAGAGAGAGAGAGAGAGAGAGAGAGAGAGAGAGAGAGAGAGAGAGAGAGAGAGAGAGAGAGAGAGAGAGAGGAGAGAGAGAGAGAGAGAGAGAGAGAGAGAGAGAGAGGAGAGAGAGAGAGAGAGAGAGAGAGAGGAGAGAGAGAGAGAGAGAGAGAGAGAGAGAGAGAAATGAAAATGGACCTTGTAGCAAGTATTTCCTAAATGGTTAGAGAGAGGGAAATGAAAATAGACCTAATAGCAAATACTTCATAAAGGTTAGAATTGTTTGAGAAGTTGAAGGACCGAGGGTCAGGTCCTTGGGGTAGATGGAAGATGAGGCCTATGGTGGGGAACCATAAGGGTGAAACTGCCTGCCCTATAAACGGTCACCTCACTCACCTTGTGGTCACTGCTGGGGGTTTATGGTGCCTGGGCAGGGCTGGGCTACTGCCTGACGGCTCCTTGTCCCCTCACTGATACTGGTAATAACACTCTCAAGATTAAACTAAATATGCTTTGTGGGCGATGTTTAAACAAGAAACCAGTTCTGTTTACTATGTGCCGAAACACCGTATCATCGCCGATCTTCTGATACGTATATGGGTCACTCAGCCCCACGATACCCCTCCGAAAATCCCCTCTTTTGAGGAGCTCAACCGACCCGTGTTCTCTCACTGTGCTCTCACTCACTAAAACCATAAACTATATGTTGTTTGAAATTTGCGAATTTGAAATTTGCGAGGTCGCATGTCGCCCATAATCTCGCAAATTTGGAGGATGGACTGTATATATATATATATATATACTGTATATACAGTAGGGTCCCGCATAAAACGTGTTCGCATAAAACGAGCGACCTAAAATGTTAATATTTAATTTTCGATCAGAACGAATGTGATCACATAAAACGAGTCCGCCGCCAAAGTGGGGCAAATCCGAGGAGTTTTCATATAGAGCGCCGAAATATCGTACAAAACGTACAAAATATCGTACGCTTTCATATAGAACGCCGAAATATCGTACAAAACGTACGAAATATCGTACGCTCCTGACGGAAATTTACGCTTCCAGTGAACATTGACGATATTGGGCCACCAAAATGCTGTGTTCACATAAAACGAAATCGCATAAAACGCCCTCGTTTATCGACCATATACTCGTTTTATGTGAGACCCTACTGTACATACTTAGTCAGGTCTTGATATACATGGCTAATTCGTACCGTATACGTACCGTTTATATAAAAAACGTGTTTTAGAAATAACAGGCCTTATGGGAATTAATTAATTCATTCCAGCCACTTTCCCAAAGTCACCCTTTTGGCTCTTTTTGCCTACCTTCAGCTGACTTATATTACATTAACCTCTTAACTGCGCAGCTATGGTATTTGAATGTGCCCGCGGTGCAAAGGTATTCCGATTCATTCCTCACTAAAATCGTTAATTTACCATATATATAATTAATACTTATCCATATGCGCCTATTTTACTTTTAATATGAACATGGGAAAGCAATAAAACAAGTGGTAACAGCAATTGGCTGGTGAAAATTGTATATTTTAGCCCCGTGGTCGTAATCTGGCCTTGAGCAGTGAGAGACTAACACCCTCACTCTCTCGTGTGGCACTGAGAGACCAGGGGAGCTTTCAGACTGGCTTGGAGGGTCTGAGTTACACTCCTCCCTCTCTCCCACGAAAATACTTGATAAATATCGGGATTAATAGAAAAAATACCGGATAATTGAGGAGGGGGCAAAAAGGGGGTAGGGGGGGAGACACATGTGTAGGAGTGGTAGAAAGTAATGGAGGGAAATTATCTCACTTAAACACAATTTTTTTTTTTTTTAGTGCCACTGGGGTGTTTTAAATGTTTTTTTTTTAGGCCTAGGATCTTAAGTCTTCCCGCAGCCGCCCAGTAGGACCTCTTAAGTCTTCCCGCAGCTGCCGGGTTAAACCACCAACATCATAATTTATAAGACATAACATAGAATACAATAAGCATCAATAAGAACTGTTTTGGACCTGTTACTGACCTATTGTGTGGATAGCTGTGTTTACGTTCGGTAGATATCCCCGCCGCTGTACTCCCTCGGACCCTACCCCCGCCCAGTCCCGCCCCCAACCCCGACCCTGTTACTGTGATGAAGTTGATAAGCCTTGTGCTACAGCTAGCACATCAGCCCCTCCAGGTTTCCCAACATGTTCATAGTCCTCATCGAAACCAGAGAACACAGAAATATTGTCCATCATATCATTATCATCATCAGACTGGTTGCTACTGTCGGGGACACTCCCTCCCTCCTCCTCTCTATATTATGGTTCAATAGACCAGAAAGTCGAGAAGAAGTTATGACCCTATTGATAATGCAAAACTATTGAACACACTTAAAAGTGTATGTTATTTGGTCTCTATATACTGTACTGTAATCTGTGAATCATTTCCGATATGATGGAACTAAAGAAAATATTTTTCCACCAACTCATAATCAGCAAAAATGACAAATGTCAATTAAAAACATGTTACAATATCTCCCCATCATTTTGTGTAGACACACTTTCAAGGCGAAAATATACCGTGGGAAAAAAACAATAAATAAAATGCAAATCTTCCGATCGGAGGGTCGGCTACTCTGGAGAAGACGGAGGGATATCTTTTGTTGATTATTTCTTATTTCTTGTTTATCTATAGCTGCTTTTTCCTTTACCATCACTATCTCCAATAGACTGGAAATTTCCCACCAAATGCCCTGAGGGGTGTCCAATATCAAGCCAGCTCAACCCTGCTCTTCCACAGGGTCGAAACTCAACCCGATTCAGACTTTCGGAGCTTGATAACAGTTAAGACTTTTTGTATATATCCATATATAAATAATCGATTTGGATGTCATAATTATAAATATACCTAGCTATATGCGAACCAGGTGTGGGCTCCATATATGGTAAAGGATATAGAAGCAGTGGAGAAAGTGCAGAGGAGAGGTAGCAAGCTAGTACCAACGTTGAAGAACGCAGGCTATGAGCAGAGGTTGAGGACACTGGGACTTCCGACACTGGCATATAGGAGAAAGAGGGGATATGATAGAGACTTTTAAGATAGTGTCAGGAAAGTATGATGAGGATGTGTGTGAAGGTATCTTTTTGATGCGGGAGGGAACAAGAACGAGAGGACGCTAAGAAAATTTACAAAGAAAGAAATAGGCTTGAAAAGGCAAAGAACTCATTTTGTGATAGAGTGGTAAATGAGTGGAACGCGCTGCCCCAGTATGTAGTCGATTCCGAATCAATAAGGAAGTTTGAAACTAATCTTGATAAAGCATGGGGAAGACAAGATTTGAAGTTTGATTATAAAGCAAAAATACAGAATAGTAAAAATGTTGCGTCTGCTGCGGCCGCCGCCAACACAGTGAACGACCGCAGTAGTGCAAGTACTGGCACTGAGCTGGATACACAGGCCTAGTTTGCCTTTTTCCAGAGGGTCTACTGTAAGAAACTGTAAGAAACTGTATATCCTCAGAATGACCAAAAGAAGCATCATAATCCTATAGAAGGCCGATAACCTACCGGAGTTACAGTAAAAGTCCGTTAATCCGACGACCGATGATTCGAATCTCCCAATAGTCCGAATTTTTCAATTTGAGGCCAAATCCGAATTCACCCGATGGTCCGAATTTCAAGAAGTCCCAAAGTCCCCTTTTTGAGGCATTAGGCCACTCAAATGACACATAATGGAGCACACACATATCATATGTTCATGAATTCACTTTAAAAGTTTACCATTGTCATTGTAGCCTATTATCTACTTCAAAACATTCAGATTAATGGTCAAAGGAAGCTACTGATATAATCGTAAACACCTTCGTCTTCTTCTTCTTCCACATCGTCAGCTAGAGAGTTTGTTTTGCTCTTGAACGCATCCTTGGGACGCTCCGATGCGCTACTGGCTTGCACCGCATTTTCTGCAAGCGCATTCAGTCTTGAGCTTGAAAACGCACCTTTGGACGTATTAGTCTTGAGCTTGAAAACGCACCTTTGGATGTTCCGATACGCTACTATTTATAGTTCAGTGATCGGAGCATCCCAAGGGTGCTTTCAAGACAACAAGACAAGGGTGCTTTCAATACAATATGATATAACAGAGCACGTCACAAAAGGAAAATCACAAAAGGAAAATTACAAGAACCTCTCAGGGAAGTGCCGTTGTTAAGGCATTACTTCCCGAACCACATCTGATCTTCAAGAGCAAGACAAACTCGCTAGTAGACGGAAGAAGAAGAAGACGTTTATATCAGCAGATTCCTTTGACCATTAATCTGAATGTTTTGAAGTAGTTAATAGGCTACAATGACAATGGTAAACTTTTGAAGTGATTTCATGAACATATGATATGTGTGTGTGCACCATTGTGTCATTTGGGTGGCCTAATGTCTCAATGTTTTCGTCATACACAGGTTCATAGGGGTAAAGTCCGATAATCCGAAAAATCCACTAATCCGAACGAGAGCCGGTCCGCTGCCCTTCGGATTAACGGAAGTTTACTGTATTATATACTATATTATATACTATTTCTGATTGGGGATATGAATGGTAAGGTGGGTGATAGGAAAGTTGAGGGAGTGGTGGGAGGGTGGGGGGTACCATCAGAGGTGAATGGGAATGGTAGTGCACTTGTGGACGTATGTGTGGGGAGGAGGCTGTGGATAGCCAACACCTTCTTCCGACACAGAATGATCCACAGGTACACGTGGAAACGGATGTTGACTATGAAGGATAAGACAGTGGTGGAACGAAAGTCATTGATTGATTATGTATGTGTGGATGAACGAATGAAGAAATCTGTGATGGATGCTAGGGTGTATAGGGGTATTGGAGGGGGTCTGTCTGATCATTATGTAGTGGTAGCTAAGGTTAGGATACAAAAGAAGTGGGTGAGGAGAGCTGGAGGGAGGCGAGAGGAGGGTGGAATGGTGAGGAGGGTGGAGAGGTTGCAGGAGGAGTACAGGAGAGCAGTGGAAAGACGACTAGGTGGGTTCGACCTGGAAGTTATGGAGGAAGTGGAGGAGATGAGCAAGGTGTTTAACCCTCCTGGCCCGGTTGTCATTTTAAAATGACACCACGAATTAAGGGCCGGTGCGCGGGTGTCATTTTAAAATCTGTAAGCTTGAAAGCCTATTCAGCTTGGTCTGAACGCCGTGCGTCCGACGCATGTAAACAAAGCCGATCGTTACGTCACCGCACCTCCGAAAACAAGAAAGAGAAGACTCGTTTGTTATTGTATGTCTGTATGTCGTTGTTTCAGTAGTGAAAAGATCGTCATATTGCTAACATCGCCTGCAAGTGCTCTCCACTGAAATCGTCATCACAACTGAACCAGTTGACATAGAGAGCTCTACTCAACGCCAGTCTACAGATTGGAAACCGCACTACATTTATAGATGCGTGGGAAATTTCTAGCAGTTAAACTAAAAAAAAATACGGTAGCCTAGGCCTAGACGTTTTTCGGCCAGATCGCCCGGGTAGCCCACACTGTCATTTTGAGAGCCTGCCCGGGCCAGGAGGGTTAAAGGATGAAATCTGTGCAGCATGTGAGGAGGTGTGTGGAGTGAGGAGAAGAGGGAGGGGAGTGAAAGGTACAGCATGGTGGACAGAAGAGGTAAGAATAGCTGTGGAAGAAAAGAAGAAAGCATTAGAAAGTGGTTGGGTAGTAGAGGGAATGAAGATTCCGAGAGACAGAAACGAGCGAGGTACGTGGAGAGTAAGAGGGTGGTGAAGAGAGTAGTGAAGGAAAGTAAGAGAAGAGTAGATGAGGAATTTGGAAGGAATCTGAGTGTAAAATGGAGGGAGAGTAAGAAACTGTTCTGGAAAGAAGTCAAGAAAGTTAGGGAAGGTAGCAAGGGAAACAGTAAGGGTGTGAAAGATAAGAATGGGAGAATGCTAGCCGAGAAGCAAGAGAGAGTCGAAAGATGGAGGGAGTACTTCAGTGAGTTGCTAAATGTAAGGAATGAAGAGCCAGCAAACATAGCTGGATATGGTATGGGAGGGAGAAGAAGAGAAGTAGTGGAGGAGGAGGTGGGGATCAGGAGGTCAGAAGTGTGGGAAGCCATGAAAAGAGTGAAGTTGGGGAAAGCACCAGGAACAGATGGAGTATATGGGGAAATGTTGAGGTATGGTGGTGAGATAGTGATAGAATGGGTATGGAAAATGTGCAAACTAGCATGGGAGAAGGGGAGTGCACCCGATGACTGGAAGACTGGCATAATAGTCCCCCTATATAAGGGCAAAGGGGAAAGAGGAGTGAGTGATAACCACCGAGGAATATGTCTTCTAAGCGTAGTAGGGAAGGTATACAGTAGGGTAGTGATTGAGAGAGTGAGAGTGAGAACGGAGAAATGGATAGGCGATGAGCAGGGAGGTTTTAGGAAGGGAAGAGGATGTGTAGATCAGATTTTTACCCTGAATTGTGTTGTGGAGAAGTATCTGGAGAAGAAACAAAAGGTGTATGTTGCCTTTATGGACTTGGAGAAGGCCTATGACAGAGTGGATAGAGAAGGTTTGTGGAAAGTACTAAGAATATACGGAGTAGAGGGCAAGTTGCTGAAAGCAGTGAAGAGCATGTATGAGGGTGCAAAGGCGGCAGTACGTGTGGAGAGTGAGCAGAGCGAGTTCTTTGACCTGAATGTTGGTTTGAAACAGGGGTGTGTGATGTCCCCGTGGTTGTTTACTGTATATATGGATGGAGTCATGAAAGAAATACTATCAAGAGCAGTGGATGTTGGTGTATCGCTGAAAAGGGAGGGAATTGAGTTGAAGCTACCTATACTGCTGTTTATGGATGATACAGTTCTGATGAGTGATAATGAATGGGAGTTGCAGGGTCTGGTAAAAGAGTTTGGAACAGTGTGCGAAAAACGGAATTTGAAGGTAAATACGGGGAAGAGCAAGGTTATGGTCTTCGAAAGGGGTGAAGTCACAGAGTGTGAGGTGAAGCTGAACGGTCAGGCTATGGAGATCGTCAACTCTTTTAAGTATCTGGGCAGTGTGTTGAGTAAAGATGGGACTATGGATGAAGAAGTGCGGGAGAGGGTACAACAGGGGAAGAGGGTTGTAGGAACGCTAAAAGCAGTAACAAGAAATAGGGTGGTCAGTATGGAAGTGAAGAAGTCCTTGCATGACAGTGTGGTAATCCCGACACTGACTTACGGAAGCGAAGCATGGACGTTGGTTGAGAGACTCAGACCAAGAGTGAGAGCAGTGGAAATGAATTACCGGTACTTAAGGAGTGCGTGCGGAGTTACATGGAGGGATAGACAGACTAATGAGGAAGTAAGAAGGAGGTGTGGTGTGGAGGTAGATGTGCTGGAAAGTGTGAAAAGGAACAACTTGAGATGGTTCGGCCATATGGAACGTATGGAAAGCGAGAGAATGACTAAGAGGGTGTACGAGAGCGAGGTGGAGGGACAGAGAGGGAGAGGTAGACCGAATATGAGGTGGAAGGATGGAGTGAGGAAGTACATGAACGAGGGTGGTGCTGGTTGGGGGGAGGGGCGTCGACTGACTGGGGACAGAGGTGCGTGGGGGCGGTTCGTTTGTGGCCACCCCTTCGGGGATCACGGTGTCAGGCAATAGATAGATAGATAGATAGTTATTATATACTGTATAATACCTCAAAGTAAGCGATTACATTATATGAATAGTCATCACAATTTTTTACAAATTCAACTAGATCAAAATAATATCGAAATGATGGACCAAATATTGATCTTGATATGTAAAGCCTGTTGTTTATAAACATTGGAGCACATGGCCACAGCCGCGGTGCCACTCCATTCGCGCCTAATCCCGATTATATTTCGGTGTATTCTTACTTAAATTTATATCATTTGGGTTGATTAGGTTACACAATACAATATTACTAAGTAACAGTACACGCATATATATAAATATCATAACATTTGTGAAATATAGGTTCGACCGCGCATGCGCAAGTCAGAGTATAGCAAAGCACCACGGCTGCGTGAGGGCCAGTAAAGGTGGGTAGGCTCGTGACCTTGACCTTGTCGTCTTCCCAAGAGTCAAGTTCAGAAAATCAGTGTTCGTCACGGTAATTAATCTGTCACTCCTCCTCAGAATTATTGAAATTTCTATGTATGCGATTATTTCTTGCTCTACTATTAAACAAATAAATATATGTTATATAATTTCACCTAATATGTAATGTCACAACTCATCTTAAATTGTATACAGTTGGTCCTCCAGCCAATGTGTTCTGGTTACCGCCCGTGTTAGCAAAATCCGCGTTACCGAACCCATATGTTTACATGTTAACCCGTCCAGCCCCGGCTAGTTTTGTAATGTTTGTTCACCAGAACCCGGCCGGTTTTCAAAAAATGGTTTTATTCCAGAAACAATAGCGAATGGGTTAGGAATGAAGGAAAAACCACGAAAAACCGCTCAAAAAGCTTAAAGAATGGTCCTACAGAGCCCCCGAAAACGTATTTTACAAGAGTAAAAAATTGAAGGCAATTACCCCAAAAAAACAGGTTATTGCGCGCTCACGCGCACGCACGTGGACTATGAGTTTTCAACCATCGGCACGGTTGCGTGGGATACGTACACAGCTCCCATACAAATCTGAGCCCTCTTGAGTGGCTACACCTGAGGTTACGGTCGGCGCAATTAGGGTGACGCGCCAGGCGCGTCTCTGGGGCTGTGCGTTACATACATCGCCGACGCGTCAGGCGCGTCGCTGGGGCTGTACGGGTTAAAGGTACCTTGGTGTTCTGGGGATTTCCACAAAGTCCACTTTTTCTCCATAGAAGCCTAGGCTATGTTATAATAATTAAATCAATTATAAAGGTTATTTGACATGTGCAATGAGTTGATTTGCCCATTGCAACAACTCTTACCTCTGAATAAATATTTAGTTTAGGCTAGGCAGCTAGGCTAATGAGAGAGAGTCACAGCAGTAGCCGACATTTTGTGATCGAAGCTCTGAAATCCCTCCTTCATATATCTCACCTCACACAATAACTACACATTGTAGGGTGTTCTAGTCTTCACCCAACGCACAACAACGATCATATCTACCTCTGGTATGCATAAACAATTGGTTAGGCCATTTATTTGCAGAGATATGAGCATCGGTAAATTACGAAAGTCGTAAGTAAAGATTTGGCGACCGAGATAGCATAGCCATGTTGTCCACACAATGACAACACACACACTCACTCGACAGCCAAACAATAACATAAGTGTGTTTCGGTAATTATTCTCACCTCACACATTAACTACACAATGTGGAGTGTGCTAGTATTCACCCAATGCACGGGAACAATCATATCTACCTCCGGTATGCATAAAAACTTGGTTAGGCCATATATTTGAAGAGATATGAGCTACGAAAGTCGGGAGTAAAGGTTCGGAGCCCAGCTGGACCCCGCGCCAGTCTAAGTATTGACCGCGTTAGTAACATTTTGGATATTAGGGGTGTACCGCGTGCCACCAAATCCGCGTTTCTAAAACTCGCGTTACCGGAGGACCAACTGTATATTCAAATTTATTGCCGATATGTTCTGTTGTCGATTATTCCAGTCCCTGACATACCTCATGATATTTGGTATATTACGCTATTTCGCTTTTATTTTGTCTTTATTTGCTTTGTAATTATTCTGCAATGCATATTTACTTTCATTGTTAAAAATAGTCAGGAAAGGTTGTCCATATAATGTATATTTTTAAAAGTCTGGATCGCCCCTTGTTCATTTTGTGCCACCCCACTATAATGAGAGTGGGTTATCAGACTTTGGGGTAACAGAAAATGCAGCTTATGTGCTGGAAGGATATTATATTTTTCAATTCCATTGCATTAGAAATGATTCATAGATTACAAAAAGTCCAAATAAGACTTATGGTTATGTTAATGTATAAGGGAGATAATCTGATAGATAGATAGAGAGACTGTTGCTAGGTCTAACCGATCGATAAAATGCGAACATATAAGAGACAGACTTAAGTTTCTGAAAAGACAAAGGAGAAATTTTTATAGACTCTTTTTCATTTTATTATGAGCGTGTTGGAAGGATAATATTTTTGTTATGCCACGTTGTAAACCAACTTGCAATAATATTTGTTTTCATAAGCTCCTTGTTTAGAATAACTTAGAAGATAATCCTGCTCGACAGGAACACAACTAGCATTACTAATAAGGTTTCTAATTTACTCAATCACTCCCCAAACACAATAAACACACAAAGTAAATACAAATAGTTGTTGTTGTTGTTGACAAGTTTATTTTATACTAGCCTACTGGGCCAGGGCCCTCATAAGGCTAGTGTTCAGTGAGGAGGTGCAAAGTCAAGTCATGTAACTGTCAGTAGTCAGATATCATCATAAAGTTTGGTGGCTCTCAAGAATTGTCGGATAGGAGTGAAAGTGAAGGAGGATGACTCAGAAAGAATAGAGTGTAATGAGGCGTGCTGCAGGAATCGTCGTCGTTCTGACTCATACGCCGGACAGACACAGAGAAAATTATGGACTGTTAATGGGGTGTGACATAGTTGACACTCGGGCGGTAGATCGCGAGGGGTGGTTATTGAATAACCATGAGTAAGACGTGTGTGACCAATACGCAAACGCGTAAATACAAATAACGGTTTATTTCTTAATCTAATACATCAAATGGGCGCATCCGGATCTTAGCTATTAAGTATAAGTCCAATGGCAATTTAAAGGTGACTGGGAAAGAGTTAAATATGTTTTACTCGATCATGAAATATGGTGTCACTTACAAAACATCAAAAGGAGACATATATAATACACAAAACAGAACATAAAATATGATGACAATATATGTGTGTTAGTGTACACAGAGAGGAATGGAAGATGAACAAATATATACAACCGAGGTAATCGACTCTGTGGTATAGGGGTAAGCATGGCTGGGGAAAGAAAAGGTCGCCTGACCAGGTCAGCTATCATAGGGGTGCTGCGCGGAAGGTAAGGTAAAGTTTACTGCGGTCACCTTAAATAAATATCTGATTTAGTGCAACGTTAAATCAGGCGAATAAGATAGAAAGTTATAATTAACACTGGTGATAAGACAATTTAATTTGCAAATTAACTATAATAAAATACTGGGGAATAATCACTAGCACGATCTATGAAAAATAAATATAGTCGTAAATGAGCTATGATCACAGGTAATGAGGAATTCAGATTCACAAAACGCGTAATGAATAAATCTAGCTGGAATAGTAGCTAATTACACAGCGTGTTTATATATATATATATATATTAATAAACCGCTGAAGATAAAATAATATCACACAACGAAGTAGTGACTGAAAATAGCCAAATAGTAGGCCGATGAATAACTTAAAACAAACTACGCAGAACACGTAATCAATTATAATAACCTTAACAGAGGCAGATGAAATATAAATTAAGACAGAACGACGTAGTGACATAATAGCCGGAATTAAAGGCTGATGATACACGGAAAGGTACGATACGAATTCCTCCACTGGTAATAAAATGGGATCTTGATCATATATCATGGTGGATCAAATTATTCACAAGAACTATTATAGAAAAGCAATAATGAATATAGCTTGAATTAAACTCGACGGAACAGGTTTTTACTTTGAACACGGAAAGTATTTTATTTAAGAATGAATTACTATGATATTAGATAGAACACTGATTGAGTATTAAAGAATGAATTATTCTCTCTTCGTACACTTCACTACAAACTTGGACACTCAATAAATAATGAGACAAAAGTATAAGATCTGTGAGTGTTCACAAATTATTACGTGTCGTGTTGGGTATAGATCTTGGTTAGAAAATATATATATACAGTAGTTTAGTATGGAATTTAAATTAGTTAAACCCAGGACATTATATATATAATTAACTGGCACACGTGTTTTGTTCTCACAATGCGAGAGAGAAAATGGTGTGAGGAGAGCTCAGAATAGGTCTCTATGATAACATTATATTGTTTACTAACATATCTTATATACCTTCACAATAATAATAAAAACTCAAGTAACACAGAGACACTTATGTGAAGAGGTGATGTAGAGAAGTTAGGTCCATGAGAGAGGATCTGGTCGTCGCTAGACTCTTAGTTCTTTCTTCGATTTGGCACCAAAGGGAACTGCCGCTCTCACACACAAATAGATAATGTCACTTCTAGTTCCTCTAGCACCCTACCCTGCTTCCTGTAAACCTAGGTGTATATTCATCCGATCGCATAAGAGCTAGTGGATTATATTGCCTTGTGTTTACTAACCGATCACATATTTCGGTCAGGTAATATTTAGAGGATAATTTACTTCTTGATTTATAAATTTCGGAACAGTATGGACATGGGCATTTTGATCTTTTAATTATTGTGAAGTTAATAGTTGCCTTAACCCTTAAAGAGCGGCGCCCGGCTATAGCCGGGTGCCAATTTGCAGCAAGTTAGGAGCATTATGAAGGCTTTTAAAGGGTTAAAATAGAGTGCAAATGGCTGGGAGCGCAGCGGGCCACACGTCCGACTCCCAGGGCCTACCGCTGCCCACTGACTCACCCTCCCTGTTTTCTCGAGAGGCCGGCAGTGTAGCCAGTAGTGAGCGTAGCTGGAAAAAATATGCCGCTATACGCTAAACTCCCATGTTGGTGGTACCACTGCCTGAGAACGACGAGTGCTACGTAGCTCGTTCTGGTCTCATTTTGAAGCTTTTAGCGCCTAGTTTTTTGCTGAATACATTTCTTTTCATGCAGATACTTGATTTATCATTCAGGAGGGCCTGAATATGCCCAAAATAGCCCAAAACCCCCCGCTAGACGAGGGTTAAAAATACAATTGACATAGGAATACTTGGATATGGTTATTCTTTATTTCTTAATATTAAACTCATAGTTCAGGAAGCTTGCATGGTTGTAGGATAATTGATTTTCATTAATTACACTTTTCCTCTATTCCTCAGGTGGTATGCAAGGCTTCCCTTATTCTCTTTTGATCTGTCATGATTTATATATACCATTTTCTGCACTGTATATTGGGTTATTCAGATCACAACTGTTAAAATAGAATATTGGTTCTTGATGAGGAATTAACAAAATGTCTTCTTCATTGTAGTTCAAATCGGGTTCTTTCGTTGTACTGTATATTCTTTTATCTCCTCTCTCGGGCCTTGCGATTGGGTCGGACGAGAACTCGTTGATTGGTCCTGGAGGAGTCCTGCAGTTCCCGTAGGAACTTGTAGATGGCGTTGCTGTTCCGTTTCTTTACACCATAGAGAGTGTTGGCTTTTGATGTCAGACTGTGTAGTTTCCTTTTCTGCTCTCGTTTGTGTTCGTTTCACTCTTTTCTTCTCCTTGATATTGGCGAGCCTGGCTTTGATTGGTGACGTCTCTCCATAGTTTGTGAGAACATCTGATGGGGTTGCTAATTTGTTGTCTTGCAACCCCGTCATCTCAATTTTTTTTAAATTTCATTGTATTAGAAATTATTCATAGATTAAAAAAAAGACAAATAAGACAGTTATATTTATGTATAAGGGAGATAGATGCATTAGATAGACAGACAGACAGACATTTAATGCATAAATAACATTCTTAATAATTTATATATACCTATAGGCTTGGGCCGCCACCCGTGTATTATCCCGACTTTTCCGTGTTGTGGCCGACTTTGGAACTTTTGGTATTACCGTGTCCAAATGAATCCGTGTATATAAAACTTGTGTATATCGAGACCTGACATATACTGTATATACTGTATATACTGTATACTGTATATATATATATATATATACAGTGCATATATATATATATATATATATATATATATATATATATATATATATATATATATATATATATATATATATATATATATCGGTATATATATATCAGAAAAGTAAATAACGAAAATAATTACTGGACCTAATCTGGAGATTTACCAGCGTAATTAGCATTATGAGATGACGTTATTTGATCAAGTTGTTATTTTTCCGTGGCCAAACATAGGGACTAGATACCGATGTTAGCCGTCCTCCTATCCTGACCACCTCCATAACCAGTACTTAAATTCATCATATAACCTAATAAAATGCATATTATCTAATATAACATACTAAATATTAACCTATCCTAATCTAAGCTACTAAATAATGTATATACTGTATGTATGTACTCGGACCCATTCCCCATGTTTTCCTATTTTTTTTTCTGGGGGTGGCCAACTTGAGACAGAGACCGAATAGGGACAACACAACACAACAAAAAACAATGAACACACAAAAAAAAAACACAAATTCACACACATCTAGGTCAAGACCCAGAAGACCCAGAGACCAGGGATCACCAAGTTCTCTCCAGCACTCCACCGGCCCCCAACCACCCGGAGAGGTTCCGGTCTCAGCATGCAGAGAGCCAAAACTGCAAGCCCGCCCACCACACTTCCAGGCGCACCCTTCATTTATACCGGCTCCCCGGGCCAGGCGCCTGACGGACCATTATCTAGTCCAACTGGCACCCGACCCCTTCTCCCAAATGATCACATGTTCACTCATCTATTCACAAGCATTTTCCATTAATTTCTGTTTATTACCACTTCCCTTGTCTGATCTATAGTCATTCCTCTATTATTCATTTCTCTATCACCCAAAGCTTGTCTTACACAGTCTCTCCATTTCAATGAGGGTCTTCCTACCTCTCTATCTCCCCTTGTATGCGACTCACATACATACCCTATCCTAATCTAAATTTGATCAGGTGCGACTATTTACAGTAGGTTATCCTAGGTTAGGTTAGGCCTTTCAGTATGTACCGTATACGGTTACAACGTGAGAAAGGGGCCACTGAGATGACCATGTTCCAAAGCAATTTTCAATTATCGTTTTTAACTATACCTTTTTACTCACTTGGATATTGTTAAACGTATCCCATACATATCCTGGTTAATAAAGGTGTCTTTAAAATTCTTCCAATTAGGATTTTGCTAGTACAGTAATATAGTCTCAGCTGAATGCTACACAGTAGCCTAAACACTCCAGTCACATATTGAAGAAACCCTGCAATATCTTTCATGATTAGGCCCACTATAGTTTTCAGGAAAACTCTATGGTCAAAATTACCCACATTTCAATTAAAGTTAGGGCTTTACATTTCGAATCCCATTACGCCATCAGACAGTAGGCTACACTAGGACCATACGGCTGGGAAAATGTAGATAGCAGAGAAGGGATGTTGTAGGTAGAGGAAGCTGTTGGATTGGCTCTGGCACGAGTGTTATTAATCTTTATACGTCGTCGAGGTGTCCCCCGACTGGGTGCGAACATGATATACATGCTAGGACGTACTGTACTACCACACCCACTAATTGTCCGCCTTGGCTGGGATCGAACCCAGGGCAAGCAGATTCACACGTGAGCGTGCTCTCCACTCGACCGCCGCGGCTCTGTAGTGCAATGAAATCCATGCCATATACCACATATTTGTATTCAAACCACAAACTATACTAGGTACGGTAGTATAACAATTAAGTGTTCCACTAAAAAGTAGACGGAAATACAAAATTATTTGTGAATTTTACTTAATAATTATAAAGTGCGAATGTTGCATAAGTGTACTGTATACTATCAAGGAGTATCACGCGAAGTGCTTCAACATCGTAATGGAAGTACTGTAATAGCATGCATAGTTACGTATACTTACAAATGGTAAAATATTTGGTTCATATTTCCTCGAATTAATGAAAAAATAATCAAATGGTCTTTAATTTTCTATATAATAATCGTAACTAGTAGAAACAATGATGAATACTTTATTTTTTAGAGGTAGCCAATATCAGACTGAATCGTACTTACTATAATTAGACGTCAATATTCCAGATATATTTAAGCCGGAGCGAACAAGTCAATGACTGGATAATATCGATGGTAGATTTTATGATGAATTAATATAATCCATTTCTTACAAATATTGCTTAAGAGGTTAATGTTACAATTTAACTTCAACGATACACAATCACCCAAAACATAACCATTTTGGATAATGTTCAATGTCAATGCCTGTTAACCTTCACACATTCTACATATTATAATTTTATAATACAGCTACCAATTATAGTTATAAATTAAAATTATATCTAATAAGGTACTTTTGAAAACAGTTTCAGAAATCCAAAAAAAATTGTGAATATTTTTGGTAAAATAATTACTTTTGGAAGAAAGATCCTCTAAAAATGCATGCAGCCCCTAAAACAGCTATAAATGATGTCTACATTATCATTCTTAACTAGAAAACAACAATATAGGCCTATGGGGCCCAAGTGTGATTTCATACCACTAAATTAGAACAATATGAAGGTTCGAGGAGGTACTACTTATGGCGCATTCTTGGAGGAAAGGGGTTAGAAAGTATGTTAACAAAACAATTGATGGCAACTAGATAGCTTTTCTTACAGTTTCTTACAGTAGATCCTCTGGAAAAAGCCAAACTAGGCCTGTGTATCCAGCTCAGTACCAGTACTTGCACTGCTGCGGTCGTTCACGGTGTTGGCGGCGGCGGTAGCAGACCCAACATTTTTACTATTCTGTATTTTTGTTTTATAATCAAACTTCAAATCTTGTCTTCCCCATGCTTTATCAAGATTACTTTCAAACTCCCTTATTGATTCGGAATCGACTACATACTGGGGCAGTGCGTTCCACTCATTTACCACTATCACAAAATGAGTTCTTTGCCTTCTCAAGCCTATTTCTTTCTTTGTAAATTTTCTTAGAGTGTCCTCTCGTTCTTGTTCCCTCCCGCATCAAGAAGATACCTTCACACACATCCTCATCGTACTTTCCTGACACTATCTAAAAGTCTCACATATCCCCTCTCTTTCTCCTATATGCCAGTGTCGGAACAGTGTTTGACAAACTATTATTAGGGGTTCGAGCCCTGCGGGGAACCCCTATTGTTGTTGTTGTTGTTGTTGTTCCCTAAGCTGCCTGGCCAAACAGCCCCGAGTCCCTGAGGAAGGCCATGGCCACGATCGGGCTTTCCCACAGAGCTCTCATTGAGTGTAGATTGTGTTGTTGGCATAAGTGGTTGTGTGAAATGCAGTCTTCTATGATGTGTTTAATGGTATGGGGTGCTGTGTTACATCCCGGGCAGGCATCGACAACGGAGTCATCCAGTCTCTTCTGATAGCTCAGGAGAGCTGGATGGTGTCCGCATCTCAGCCTGGCCAGGTGGACTCTGTCCTCGCGAGGGAGGGAGGATTCGGAAGGATGGATTTCGGGAGGTCGTGCATGCAGCTGCGTGTTGTCTGTGAGTGAGTGGATGGATCGGCGAGAGATATGAGTATGGATGTGCTTCTGGAAGTTGGTTCGGGGTGGGCAGGGAAGGAGAGAGGACAATAATTGTGTGTGATACCGTGTGCGGGGTGTTGTTTTGATATTTCTTGGTGTCTGTGGGTGTGTTGCCATGTAGTTTAGTGGGTGGTCTTGGTTCGTGGAGGCTGCTGCCAGGAATTGAGTGCCTCTCATGTCCAGATGGTCTTTGACTTTGAGGATTTTGGTTTCTTGATGTAGGTGATCTGTGGGTGCAGTAGCTGTGCAGGCTGTAATGATCTTCAGGGCTTTGTTTTGAATAGTCTGTAAGGTCTTATGATGTTTCAGCTAGGTTAGAAGCCCAGGCTGGGCTTGCGTATTCCATCACTGATCTTATGTATTGTTTATATGCTGTGGTGGTAGTTTCTTTGTTGTGTCCAAATTTTGTGTGAGCAAGTGACCTGAGGGCGTTAAGTCTGGGTGTCAGTTTCTTTTTAACCCGGTGAGACCCAGCGTCGCACGTGTTGCGTCGGCAGTGTTTGATCACCAACTCCCAGCGACGCATTACGTGCATCCGACATATAAAAAACACTTACGTGGCTCGTAAGGTAGGAAATGGCGGGAGAATAGGAGGGGGAGGTACCGTAGTGTGTGTGGGAGCCGGGCCAGTAGGTGTGAGCGGGCCGAGACAGCCGCGCGGCTGGTGGTGGTGGGCTTAGTGGGGATAGTTTACACCCTTAGTTCACCGCCAATTTGAACCTTCATTACTCCGGTCGTATGGGAGCTAGAGGCTTGAGATTTATGTGAGACACTCCTTAGGATGTATGCCGTACAATGCCATACTCAGTTTTTACCCTAGTGCTCCCGGGCGAGTGGTCATGCGGGGGAGACGAATTATTGAAACCCCCCCCCCCCCAAATGACCGAAATGAGTTTTTTGTTATTTTTGTCTTCATTTCTCACCATTCTCTTCCATTTTGGCTCAACACATTTTTTTGAGGCTTCCCCCCCCCCAACCCCCCACCGCCCCCCCCCCCCCCCAAAAAAAAAATGTCCGAGGTGATTTTTTTTTTTTTTTTTTTTTTTTTCATTTCTCATCCTTGTCTTCCATTTTAGCAAACAAAAAAAATAAGTGAAAATGGCTTGGGGCTGGGGTGAACAAAATATTATAACTAGCCGGGGCTCAACGGGTTAATGTTTGTGGTATGCTGTTTGAATGTCATATGAGTATCATATGTTACTCCTAGGATTTTGGGTGTGTGTGTATGTGTTAGGGGTGTGTTGTTTATGGTGAGTTGAGGGATGTATTCGTGTTCTCCTGTCCAGCTTGTGAGCAGGGTTGCGGTGGATTTGGCTGGGGCTAGATTAAGTCTGTTTGTAGTGCACCAGCCATGTAGTGTGTTGAGATAGGGTTGAAGGAGATCTGTTGCTCTTTTTGGGTCATGGTGTGTGCATGTGAGTGTTATGTCATCTGCATAGGAGGCTAAGTTTATTTGGGGCGTATTGGGTGTAGTTATATCGTGCATGTACAGATTGAAGAGTGCGGGCGATAGGACGGATCCTTGTGGGACTCCGTTTGGAAAGTTTCTGATTTTAGATGACTGACCGGCAAAAGATACGTGTGCACATCTGCCTGCTAGGAAGTTGGCCAGCCACCTTTTTGTGTTGTGCATGTTTGTGTTGTAGATTTTGTTTGTTAGGTTGTGGCGGGGGATGGCATCGAAGGCTTTACTAATGTCGAGTGTGGCTAATAGTGATCTGTGTGGTGGTCTAGCTGAGTTGATGCCATCAAAAGCTCTTTGTGTAAGGTCTGTGAGAAGTGTGTTTGTGGAGTGCAGTGGCCTAAAGCCATGTTGTGTTGGAGCTAGGGGTAGGTCGGGTGTAATTAGTTGTAATACTAGGCATTCCATGACTTTGGAGGGGGAGCAAAGGAGTGTGATGGGGCGGTGCGAGGAGGGTAGCGTGGGGTCTTTGTTGGGTTTGGGGTATGTGATGATGATACCATGCTTCCAAATGTCTGGTATTGTGTTGTGTGAATAGCTGTAGTTTGATATGTTAGTGAGTGCTTGTATGCCTTGTGGTCTGAGGTGTATGTTGCTTATGTTGTCTAGGCCACAGGCGGGTGAGTGCTGGAGATTGTTGATGATATGCTTTGTCTGGTGATTGGTGAAGGGTGTATAGTCAGGGTCTGTGGGGAATTGTCTCTTACGTCGGATGACACGTCGGTCGTCTTTGTGAGGTTTTAGGTGGCTGACATGTGAGAAGTGATTGATGAGAGTGTTTGCTTGTTGTTTACATGAAGGAGTAGAGTCTGTTGTGATTTTTCTTGTGTTGCTGTTGGAAAGTGTGATGCTGTTTAGTGTTTTGTAGAGTTTTTTGGAGTTTGTTTTGTGATCAAGTGTTTGTAGGAAGTTATTCCAATTTAGTTTTTGTTGTTCTTGTATTTTGTTGTTATTTTGGGTGTTGAGTGCTTGAATTTGTTGTGTGATGTCTTGTGTGTGGGGTGCTGGGGAGTGTTTCAGTGTGTCGCGTTGTCTGATGAGGTTTTGAATTTCTGGTGTGAAGTTGGGGTTGTGTCTTTTTCTGTTACCTCTTGGAATGTGTTTCTTGTCAGCGTTTTGGATAGTTTTATTGAGTATGTGTACAGCATTGTTGATGTTAGTGATGGGTGTACTGTTTAGAGTTGTGAAGTGTTGTTCTGTCTCATTTGTGAATGCTTCCCAGTTAGCCCTTTTATAATTGGTGTATGTGTGTTTGTGGCTAGCTGGGGTGAGTCTGGTTTTGGTGGTAATAATTATGTAATAATTAAATCTTCTTATTCTTCCAAATTATTTTCCCACGCCGGTTTTAAACGCATTAACTCCAGAACAGTTTTTTGGATCGGGATCAAACTTTCACACAAGGTGCGTTTTAGTATTGGGCAACTTTTGATATGCTAAACATCCAAAATGGCAGCCAAACAGGTCCGTGGCAGCCGATTTCCCGAAAGATTTGAAACCTAAATTCCGTCTCTCCCACTCATAGGAAATGATTGGGCTTTGGCAGGGGGTCTAGTATAGAAGCTAAAGAAGTGGATCTGGAATGCAGACAAATAAACAATAAAATAAGGTGGGAGACAAGGAGGGGGGTGAAGGAGAGGGAGAGAGAGATTGCTAGAAATGTGAAGGATAATCCAAAAATATTCTGGAAGTATATTCAGGAAAAGTTAACAAGAAGAGTAGGTATCCCAGAACTGATAGGAGACTTGGATGATGGGAATAGAGCAGAAACTGATAAGGAGAAAGCAGAGGTGCTGGGGAAATACTTTGGGGAGGTACTAACAGTGGAGTCGGATGATGCAGTGCCTACTATTCCCATCAAACAGGCACCAGCACTAGAACTAATAGAGTTTTCCCATGCTAGAATAAGGAGGGCTATAGAAAAAATGAACAGAAGTAAGTCCCCGGGACCGGATGGGATACATCCAAGAATCATAAAGGAAGGAGGTGAGATGTTAGTAGAGCCATTAAAAATGTTATTTGAGGTATCTTTTAATACAGGACAAATCCCGACGGACTGGAAAGAGGCGAACATAACAGCTATATTTAAGAAGGGAAAGAGAAATGACCCAGGAAATTATAGACCAGTCAGTTTGACAAGTGTTGTGTGTAAACTAATGGAAACGGTAATTAGAGAAGGAATAATGGAGCATATGAAATCAAACCAACTTTTCAGTGGGAGACAGTTCAGATTCTTGCCGGGGAGGTCGACGGTACTACAGCTAATTAAGGTGGTAGATGATTGGATGCAAACTCTGGAGGATGGTGATGTAATAGACGTAGTATATTGCGATTTTATGAAGGCCTTCGATAAGGTCCCACATAAAAGGTTAATAGAGAAAGTTAGAAGCTATAGTATAGGGGAGAAATGTGTGAAATGGATAGAAGCCTTCCTGAAAGATCGGAGACAGAGGGTACTGGTGAATGGAATAGGCTCGGGGTGGAGGGAAATTACAAGTGGGGTACCTCAGGGATCTGTGTTGGGACCACTACTGTTCGTTATATTTATCAACGACTTACCTGAAGTTATAACCAATGGAAGCGTGATATACCTGTATGCAGATGACACTAAGCTGTATAGAAGAGTGAGGAGTAAGGAAGATGTGAGTTTGCTTCAAGGAGATGTGGAGGGCATGAAGGGATGGTCTGAACATTGGTTAATGCCTTTTCATCCAAAAAAATGCAAGTACTATAGGTTTGACTCCTGTAAGGAGATAAAGAAAACCTAATATTTAGTAGTGGCCCCGTAATCATTGACGAACATGCCTATTACATAAGGCATCCTCTTCAAACACTAATCCGCCGTAGTTTGAATCTACCGCGCAGAGCATTTAAAATCTGAGGAGCCTTCATCATGAGCGCACGCGACCTCACTCATGGCTTCAGTCATTATGAATTGGGTTCTCACTACGAAAAAACTTCGTAAAAAATAAAAATAAAAAGAAAATAAGAATAACTATCCAATAAGCTTTCCATCATATCGTGGATGTACTTGTGTGGATCTTTGACCAGACGCTGATTCAGGCGTCATTCTTCCTTCACTGACATATCAAGTAATCCAAAATCCTTAATACATCAACGAATGGGAAGGGGATGGTCGGGAGGGCCCCAGTCGTCAATGATTACGGGGCCACTACTAAATATTAGGTTTTCTTTATCTTCTTACAGGAGTCAAACCTATAATTTATTAGTGGCCCCTCCATCATTGACGAACATGCCTGATTTCTGAGACTGGAGGGGGACATTCGTAATCATATCATAACTATAGAAAAGCAGATAATCAAACAACCACATAGTATTCTTACTTTTGAAAAAAAATATTTAACCATGGCGCAGCCCATATATATATACAAAAAAGGGGTTCAAGCAGGTGCGTGCTTCAAAGAAGCCTGCTTGACAAAAAAGGGTACCTCTGGAGATTTCTGTGAACAGATCTGTAGTTACAAAGGCACCTCACTCAACGAGTGGTGACAAAAATAACAAGTTATAAGTTTACATGTGCACATAATAAACCCCATAATATTCGTGGAAATATTTTACAAAAAGATCTACACTGTTTAATACTAAATTGCTTTCACAGCTAAAACTACTATAACAACCCTGTTGTTTGTACTAGCATTGTACTAGCACAATTTCTCGCCCTGAATAGAACAGAGAAATGTTCATATCACATTATCCATAATTTGTATCACAGCTCTTACATTCCGGCGGGGTCTAGGGTGTCCTATGTTACACTGACTGCACCCCCCCCCCTTTTCCTTGAAAGTAAACAAAAGTGACTGAAGGGCCACCTAGACCCTCTGCCTTAAAGCTATACATGGTAAGGAAGGTTTGTCTAGAGCAACTGACAAGTATCTAGTCAAAAACGTATAATTAGACGCCCACAACTGTGTGGACGAAATATCTTCTACTGAAAAGTTCTTCAGGAAACGTAAAGAGGCTGCCCATTTGCGTAAATCGTGGGCCCTACCCACAATGCCCGGGATTACTCTCTTTAATGACTTCGACCAGAAGAGAAGCTAATCTCCGTTTCAGTAAGCGTTTACCCGTACTCGCTACCCACAAAGCACCTTGGGGGTTTAGAGGAGCTACTCTCAAATATTTGGTTAGAGCTTGCACTGGACATAGATTATGGTGCACCTTTCCCCTCTTTAACGCCGGCACAGTGAACTCAGAAAACACGTGTGCACTGTGCTCATTCTTGGCTACAAATCCCGGGGAAGGTGCAATGTGAATACATTCATTAAGTCTACCAAACCTAAGGCAATTAGGTGTGTTGCTCATCGCCGCCAGCTCAGACACTCTGTTCCCGGTGGCCAAAGCCAAAAGGAATACAGCCTTTTTTAAGAGTAATGCAAAATCTGCAGTATTTTGGTACAGACGAGAGTGAAGTAAAGACAATGCCTTGTCCAGAGACCAAGTAGGCATGAGCTGACGGGGAGGTGGGCGGAGTTTAACCCTCCTGGCCCGGGCAGGCTCTCCTAATGACGGAGCTCGTATCCGGGCGATCTGGCCGAATATCAACAAAAGTAAACTAAGGCTAATCTCGCTTAATATATTAACTACATTAATCAAACATATATAGAAATGAGCGCCTTACCTTCCTGCGTAGAATGGCGTTGAGTAGAGCTCTCTAGCTCAACTGGTTCCGGAGTGATGGTGATGGAAGTGGAGGTAACTTTTGCCGCATATTTACCTCGGCGCGTCCGAACACTCAACCGCGGCCCGGCTACGACGCCCAGTTGCACTCGTCGCTCCACCCGCAATTATGCCGGGAAGCGATTTGATAGTGTTTTATTGGTTATTCTGTCATTTATTATAGTTATTATGTTATTTTCACTCAATAAAGTTATTTATATGAACTTATTTGTGTCTCTGTCACTTATTACTTCGTTTTATTATTATTATTATGATTATTAGTGTCACTTTCACTGGACTTTGATAATTGGTAGTGACATTTCCCCTTTTATGTATTGTTAGGTAAGCTAATAATATATATAGTGTCACTGTCACTTATTCATATTGTTATGAAGGCACTTATTATTACTTGTGTGTGTCTCTTTCACTTATACTTAGTTTTATTATTATTATACTGTCACTTTGACTGGCCTAGGCTTATTGAGAGTCATTTTCACTTATTTATTGTTAGAAATATATATTTTAGTGTCACTTTCACTTGTTCATATTGTTATTGAAGGCACTTATTATTACTTATGTGTCCTTTTCACTTATACTTAGTTATATTATTATTCTTAGCCTACATTTGAGTGTCACTTTCACTGTTGTCACTTCCACTTCAAAAGTTTGTTAGAGTGTGGAAGTCGTTGAAGCAGGTGCCAGCACACAGTCCAACTTGACACTCGAGGCATTCCCAAGTGGTTTTTGTGGGTTTGCGGGGTCTGCGAGTTGTGTGGCTGCACACATGGCACCTCTTCTGACTCCTAGCGTTACTACCTGGTGCTTTGAAAGGAAGGGCGCTGAGCTGGTGCTTCCTGAAGAATTCAGCACACCCCGTTCTGTCAAGCTGGCCTGGTCCTTGTATTGGCCTGCCTGGTGTACCCGCATGTTTAGCCAGGAGCTCAAGTAGCACCTGCTTGTGGAACTTCCGCAGGGACTTGTACTTCTTGGCTCCTGGAGTCCTCAGACGGTAGATGTTGTAGGCATTGAGGACCGACATATCTACCGTATGCAGGATAAACTTCTTGTACCACCTGCAAGATGTTCGCAGGCAGTCGATGAAGCCCATCTGCATGTCGGACTTGTCAACGAGGCGCATGTTGATGTTATAATCCAGGACAGCAGCTGGTTTTTGGACGGGGTTCTTGGTTGTTCGGTCCACCTTCCCTGTGGCGACCATCTGGGCCTTGTGGCATGTGGTGAGGAGGTTGACCTTGCGCTGGTCATGCCAGTGGATGGAGAGGATGGGGCCACTCTTCTTGTGGAAGATGTCCGCCTTCTTCGTCTTGGTTGGGTAGCCTGGCATGCCCTTCCTTTTGCCCTTGACTGTGCCGACAGTTCCGGTCTTGCGGTCATGGAGGTACTTGGTCAGGAGAGGCGACGTGTAATAATTATCTGTGTAGAGGATGTGGTTATTATTGAAGTGCCTCTCCATCATCTTCTTCACTACAGCGCCACCAAAACCAATGAGAGGGTCAGTCACAACTTCTCCAGCCTTGCCGCTGTAGACTATAAAGTCCAGCACATACCCCGTCAAGCAGTCGCAGAGGACGAAGAGCTTGATGCCGAAGCGGTGTCTCTTGGACGGGATACACTGTCGGAAGTGCAGCCTACCACGGAACAGGACCAGAGACTCGTCGAGGCACATCTTCTGGAAAGGAATCAGGTATGTGGTGAACCGATGACATGTCATACAGCTTCCTGATCTTCCATAATGAGTCGGGAAGGTGGACTGCCATGTTGTTTGTCAGGTGGAGATAGGAGAGGATGTCGAAGTACCTGTCCCTGGACATGTATTTGCCAAATGATGGAATAGTTATGATGTCGCCAGTGATCCAGTAGTCAGCCAGAACGTGCTTCCTTATATGAGTCATCAGCATTGTGAGTGCCAAGAACACATAGTTCTGCCACAGTGAGAGCTCTCCATGCCACCATCTTGGCACTGGTCTTCCTCCCAAGAACGTTGGCACAGATAGCATGGTGGTGATTTGTCTCTTTGACGAGGTATTCCATGACTTCATTGTCATAGAAGCCACATAAAAGTTCACTGGGGGTAGCATCTGGGCCACAGGGATATGCTGGTGACACCCCAGAACCCATCTGTACCTCGTCAAAGGCAGGACAATCTGGCTCAAAATCAGCTCCATCTGTCCACACAAACAAGTCGGATGCTGATGCTCGAGGTCGTGGTGCAGCAGGCACACGCCCTGGATGCCCTGGCACACGCCCAGGCAGACGCCCTGCACGCCCACGCCCAGGCCCAGGCCCAGGGGCAGCGGCGTCGGCAGGCTGACCACGTCCACGACCTCGCCCTCTCGCTCGATTTGTCGGCACATCCTCTTCCTGTTCCTGTTCCTGTTCCTCTTCCTCCTCAGGCGACATCAGGTCATCTGGGGCAATGTTGGGGTCGTTAGCATCCTCTTCAGGAGACAATTCTGGTGAAGAAGTGACCGGGCGTCGGCGGTGTGGGGCGCGGGAGGCTGCGGGAGCTTCAAGAATGGGAGTCGAGGCCTCGGGAGTTGGGCTCCTTTTGCGGCGAGCCGAGGGCTTTTCAGCAGCAAATAATGCTCTGCGGTGTGTTGAGGCCTGTGGCACATCACCAATACCACTTGAAGAGGCCCTTTGGTCATCCTGAACGAGAGATGAAGGCGAGGGCTGTGGGTGACCCACGCGGCGTCCCGTGTCAAGGTGTCGGGACAATGGAATGCGGGTGGTTGCTAGGCCAGGGTCGGCGTCATTATCGCTATCTTCAGCTTCCCTATGCTTTTCTGTGGCTGCCCTGCGTGCTTTTTTAGCTGCACTTTTGATCAATGATTGTTTGTAGAAATATTTGCCCACTTTCAAGGGCGTACGGGCAGGCAAAGGGGAAGGTCCTGGGCTAGGGCTAGGCCTAGGCTGACCTAGCAAAGATGGCGAGGGGGTAGGCCTAGGTTCTAGCACACTGGGAAGCTCAATGGCACCTTCCTGAAACACTTCCACATCAGGATCATCACTACTGTCTCCCCCCTCAAATAAATCGACATTATCGTCGTCTCCAAAGCCCACGAAATAGTCTTCTTCACTTTCACTTATAAATTGTACCTTGTCCACCAAGCTTTCGCCACTGCTCTCTTCATCACTTTCAAAAAGTTGTCGCTGTATAGCGCTATCACTCAACAAACGCTTAACTTTCTTTTGTTGAGCTCTCTTCTCGGTTGCAACAGGCGTTGAAGTTGCGAGCGGGGTAGCACTGGGGCCCGCGGGAGGTTGCAGCGAATCGGACACGTCGGAAAACATTTTTTCAGTATTACTCGTTATGGCGGCCACGTACGAACTGATAACACTAGTAGTTGAGGCTTGGTGGCGCTGCGGTCGCTCCTACCATGCAAAAATTGGCCGCGCGAATTTTGAAGCACGCTTTCAAGCACAAGGATTTTAAAATGACACCCGGGTTCCGGCCCTTTTTTTTTTGGTGTCATTTTAAAATGACACCCGGGCTGCAAGGGTTTAAACATGCTCTCATAAAACCTGTTTCCTCCGCTACCGGTATGGAGAGACCTGTAAGGTCGAAAAAGGGCACCCTAATCGCAGTTAAGTGATTTTTTAACGTTACCACGGATAAAAGTTTCTGCTCAAACAGATAATTCAAATAATTAAAAACTAATGCCACTGAGGGCACAGTCTGTTCTGTTCTAATGATCCAAGAAGTAAAGGCTTGCCAATGTGATTGATACTGTCGTTTCGTAGACTGAGTATATTGATTGATTAATTTATTGGTCACATCTCTACCATATGGTGCTAGCCACTTGGCCTCTTGAATGTCCATAATGCAAAAGTCAGCGAGGTCGCTAGGTTGCCAATCGTGTCTAAGTGGAAATACTCGACCGGGAGCGACACCGGGTGCGAGCACCACGTCTTCAATTGCTGGTACCATAACTGCGCCGGCCACAGGGGCGCGATTAGCGAGACTAAGCCTCGATAATCTCGTAGTTTGTTCACTACGTGGCACATTAGTGACGCGTCTGGCGGCGGAAACAGATAGATGGAGCTCCATCTGTTCCAGTCTGTCACTAGGGCGTCTGGCCCCCCTGCCGGCGTTTTCGTCCGGCGGGTGAGGTATAGAGGGAGTTTGTGAGTCTCCTCGGACGCAAACAGATCCACTTGTGGATGGTAGAGCTCTGCAATCATTAGGTTGAAAATGGGTTGCTTGAGCTCCCATTCTACTGTCGTGCTCTGTCTCCGGGACAGAGCGTCTGCCCAGACATTTGCTACGCCTGGGAGATAAGATGCGTGAAGATAAATGTCTAGCCTGTTGGCTAGAGTAAAAATCTCTTCCGACACGTTTAGCAACTTCGTTGATCTCGTTGACCCCTGTTTCTGAATACAGTGAACTGCATTCAGATTGTCCATTCTGAAGGCCACCGACTTGCCCCGTAAAGTAGAGCCGTGAGCCTGAAGGAAATACAAGGGGACTAGTAATTCTTTGACATTGATGTGGGAGATTTCTAAATGGGACCAAAGCCCCTGACCCTGGTGCCCCTGGTTTGACTGAAATCCCCAACCTATTGTGCCTGACGCATCCGTGTCTACCCATACCGTTGGCGGAGGAGAGGTCCATGACATTACTGAGTGCAACATTTCCCTCTTCGCCCAGACCGCTAGTAAGGTGTGGATTAATTTTGGGATGGGCCATACTTTTCCCGCCGGTAAGAGTGGGAAATATTTGTTGCCCTCCAATATTAAAAGTTTTACTTTCAACCGGCCCAACATTACAGTTAGTTGAATCCAGTTGAGAGAGCCGACCAGAGACTCCCAGATCCTCCGTGTAGTAGTCAGACTGTGAAGAAACATGATCAGTTTCCTGCGAAACCTGTTTCGATTGTCCACACACTGACTCAGAGTGAGAGCAGCTGTGTCCCAAACCAGCCCTATCCACTGAACTACTCGTGAGGGAACAAGGTTTGACTTTACCAGATTTACCTTGAACCCTAGAGTTTTGACATGATTTAAAATTATGTTGACATGTTTGATGCATAATTGCTCTGTCTCTGCCACCACCAGCCAGTCATCTAGGTACCACAAAACTCTGATTCCTTGCTTTAACAACGGCATCAGGGCTTGCCGGACTAATTTCGTGAATAATCGAGGTGCCAGGTTCAAACCGAATGGCATCCTCTGGAAAACAAAATTTTGATGCCTGATCCGTAAGGCCAGAAACCTTTGAAATCTTTTGTTTACCGATACGTGCCAATAAGCGTCTGTCAGGTCTAGGGAACACATCCAACCTCCCGGCGGAAGTGTTAGCCTGATTTGGTGTACTGTTAACATTCGGAATGACTCGTTGTGAATGTGAAGGTTCAGATAAGACAGGTCTACGACCGGTCTCATCTGAACACTGTCCCTTTTGGGAACCAAAAATAGCTTGGACGTGAATACTGGGTAATTTGGGGGAACCGGGATGATGACATTCTTGGCAATCATTTCCTGGACCAGTGACTCCACCTCTAAAGAAACAAAATTCGCCGTTGTCGGCTGACGTAAGCGAGGTCGCCGGAGCCACTGCCAAGTGATGCCTTTGCGTGCCACCATCCGTGCCCAAGTGTTTAACGGCCATGCTTGGTGACACGTTCGGAACGACCCAGTTAGCAGACAAGGGTTCGCCGGCTGTACTACCCTCGGATCCACCGGCCTTAAGACTGGCACCGGGAGTGAGAGAGACTTTAGTTTTTTGATGGTGGTGGAGTTGGAGGTGGTGGACGCTTCGCCGGCTGGCTGGCGTTGGCAGGAGACGGGCCCTGACCTGGCTTATTATAGCCGCATCCTCTCTGACCTGAAAACCTACCCTGTCTATGCCTGTACTGACCTTGAGGGGAGGAGGATTTAGGTGGAAGAAAGGGCTTAGATCCCCCCGGCTGAGCCTTAGCGACTGGCCTGGGTTTGGGGAAGTTAAAGGCAGGTTTCTTAGAAGGGGTGGGACTGTGTTTAAAGGCCTGAGCCATATTAAAAACCGTTCGCCACACTTCAGGGGACATTAAAGAGGGAGTGAGTACTGGTGACATGACCACCTGATTCGCAATGCGATCAGGCAGTTTTCGGACTAAGGACATTCTGAGATCTTGTCTCGCTCGTACCGCCTCAAGCAAGGCGGTGCGTATGTCACCCAATGATTGGATTGACGACTGAAGAAGCAGTCGCCGGGACAATTCAACCGATCGTCTGGCATCCACGTCTGCGATTGCCTGAGTGGACCGGAGCAATGACTTTGCTACCTGTTGTGACACTATGTATTGAGAGAACAGGCGAAAAGCTTTCCCCCGTAGCCTAAATTCTCGGTCTAGGTGAGTTGGGGTAGGGGTAGTGAAAGGGTCTTTTAGCTCACAAAGATTAATTTTAGGGGCAGCTAAAAAAGCAAACAAAGCTGAAGGGACTCCGCCGGCAGAACACACTGGCATGGAGAACCAAGAATGAGTATCTTGAGGGATCTGGTGGGAAGTTTTGGAAGTAAATGTGGTCGCAAAGTTTTGAGCCTCTGTCTCCCATTCCACCCAAGGTCCTGGACCCAACTGCCCCACCTTCAAGACTGGATTAGCTGCTGCGTCTGAGACGGTTTGTAAATTGAGTTCTGGAGTGAGAGCTGACAGTCTTAATGTCATTAAACCCATCATGCTTAGACCAGTCAGAAAACAATTTTGAAGCTGAGGCAGAGGGTAAAGCAGGCTTAGCAGTATAAACAAAATAGTCCTGGTGATAATAACTAGGTATAGCCTTGATATTGACATCTAGTATATTCCCCAAAGTATCCAAGGCCCTTAATTTCTTAGATTTATTGCCCTGGATGACCCACTCACGCGGCACTGGGAGTTCCCCTGACAAGGTAGGTTGGGCGAGCTCTGGTTTAGTGGGGGTCAAAAGGACCCATGACTCGTCTGGTCCGTAAAGCAAGGGCATAGCTACCTTTCTGAGAGGCGCTCTGTCTAAAGGGGGCGGATTGACATCCGTTATAACCCTTACATTCGAAGTGGTCAATGCCGCCGTAGCAGGCCTAGTAACCACCGATGGTGACATAGAGGGAGGGTGAGGGATCTGAGTCAAAGCAATAGAAGTAATCAGAGGCCGTACCGTAGAGCTTGTCGTGGGAGCTCCCAAGTCCACTGTGGGAGTTTCCTGCTGTTGGCCAAAACATTTAGATAAAGCATTAACTAGTAGCCCATCAATTTCCTGTGCAGTGACAAATTGATTTGATGATGTACTCACTGGTGAATCATTAAGATCTTGTGCGGCGTCTAAGCCTGAACCTGACTCTTGCCCTTCCATATCCGATATGATCGAAACCTCGTCTTTATCATCCTGTTCCTCTTGAGAAGATCCCACCGAAGCTGGGGTACCATCTTGTTGCCAAGATAAGTCAGGAATAGAGGATGGGATCGCCGCGTCCCGGTGGACGTCAGCCACTGTGTGAATAGTTTGAGCCGGAAGTGGGTGATCAGGCCCCGGTCGAGAATATCGCCAAACACATAGGCCTTGGCCTACACTCCCTTGGGAGTCCGAAACACTCCCAACCACCGAGCTCCCTGAACTCTCCAAATCCAGGGTTAAAATGTTAATGGGTAAATCATCTTTAGGTACAGGCACTACACTGGACCCTTGAGACCGAACACAAACTCTGTCTGGGGTAGAGGTATGACGAGAAGTACTAGAAACTAGCTTATGTCGGGAGGCCTTTCTATCATGGGAATCCTTTTTCGAAGATTTATGGCTGCGGTGTGACCGTGAACTACTCTTCGATTTGGAAGATTTATCGCCGTGACCACTAGTGGAACTCTCCGTCTTACTCTTCTTACTCGATGGTGAAGAGGCAAGACTGGGTGGCTGGTGTCTGAGAGGTGACCTAGACCGAGATCTCTCCTGAGACGAGGAGGCTGCCGCCGGGGGTGTAGGCTCACGTTGACGTTTCGAAGTAGCAGGGGCAGGAGATGACACAGAACCCTGTCCAGTCTCCGCCGGCTTACGACTAGTTACTCGAGAGGAACGTTTAGGGGGAGGGTGCTCAAGAAGAAGCCTATCCCAAAGAGGGACGTTGTCACATTGAAGTGACTTATGAGCCACAATCGTAGTATAAGCTGACATTTGTTGCCTAACTTCTCGTAAGGCGACCGTTGCGGTCTTATCATTATCTTGGAGGACTTTGACACTTAGTTGGGAGCAAAAGGAACAGTTGCGCATCACCCACAGACCCCTTGAACGGTCTAGACATTTAACACACTTGATACAAAGAGTGTGCGCAAAAAGAGGGATACCGGCACAGGTTGGAGTAATGCATAAAGCTAAAACTGGGGCAAAGGTAGCCATGACAGAGACTGGTGGGAAACTACTGCAGGTTCTGTATTGGTCCGCCGGAGCCCAGCCCTGGAAAAAAATAAAATTTCCAGGAATTAATGCTCATAAGGTTAACCCAAAATGTTCGCACACAAGTGTTAATAACCCGCCGGATAACGAGACGTAATGTCACAATGATCACAGCTCGTTACGCGGCGGGGTTCTATAAAGATTTCCGAATATCTAGACATGTCTTAAGAAAGTTAAGAATACCCTCTGACATAATATAAAAGACCAGTATGGCGTTTATAAACAGTCTTTCTGGTGGTGACTGTTTCAATATTCAATTTTGAAAAACAACCCCCCGACAAAGACGCCGGCCCCTGAATTATTTAGCAGATTAACACAGGGCAGGCTGATACGAGATCTGACTTCTAACGAATTGTCACATAGATCGCCGTTTGTTGAAGGCGGCGATACATAAACGTATCTCTCAATTAATTGGTTAACTAACTTGAATTGTAAATTACGTATTTCCTCCTCCCAGGAGCACCCGCCGGGTGTGAAAAACTTATGAAAAAAGATGTTAACCCTAATTGAGCCTTCGATCGCCGTATGTGTGAGGGCGGCGATACATATAGTATCACTAAAATGGACCGGTTAACTAAACTGAATTACCAATTCGTTCATCCCACCCTACCAAGGTGCATATCTGATGTTTTAAACGTTAACCCCATAAGTTCCTATCCCCACTTCTTTGTAAAAGATCGCCGGGGAGGAAAGCCCACAACAACAGCTAGGGTTTTTCCTTTGGTTTGTAAAACCGGTTAGAAAAACTTCATAACATATGTCTGCATGAACAATGTTAGATGGGTACAGCCATTCCGCCGGGAATCATAGGGAGCCTGAAACAGGCACCACCACAGAGACGCAGTCCTGGGGAGCCACAGACACCTACTCGCCGGGGACACAAGCCTGTTTTGAAACCACGCGTGGCCAAACACGGCTCTCGGCCGGGGTTTTCATGGTGTAACCGAGAAAAACCCGCCGGAAAGTAACCCACCCCGAACAGAAACCATCTGAACGCACATAGGACCCGAGAGATAGCCAAAGCACAACTAACCTAGAGTCCACAAATATAATCCGTGGAATTAACCAATACACAACTAATCCAGGAAACATACATAGTCCGTGAAATTAGCCAATACACAACTAAACCAGGATACACATGACACAGTAAGACATATTTATAAAATAAATCAATAACACTTGTACATGTGGCAAAGCTACGAGCGGCTGGCTAGGCCTAGGCAGACGGCACAAAATTTTTTGAAATATAAACAAAAGCACTGGAAATATCACAACAGGAACCACCGCCAACACACCACTGTAGCAAATACTTCCGACCAAGGGAAGACTGACTCGGGACCCAGAAAAAACTTCACTAAGTGAAGAAAAATACGCTGGGAACGTCAGCAAAGCAACGCTACCTCATCAGAAAGATAAAAGGCAGCACAAATAACACGTAATGAAAGCCGCCTGAAACACAAGCTAACTCAACTGTGAAAAAGTTCACATGTCCACAACAGGACCACGAGGGTACATCCAAAATAGATGCCCCAAACTACACTGCACTGCGGGCAACCAGCCCAGGACACTCCTGCTACGCATATCCTAACCTTACTCGATACATCCCGGAGTAAACAAATGAGAAAAAACTCACTAGGGACGCAGCAAATGCGGAACCAGCGGAGCGTGGGGAGACACGTCCGGGCAGGCTGAGCGCAGAGCAGAGAAGGAAGAATGACGCCTGAATCAGCGTCTGGTCAAAGATCCACACAAGTACATCCACGATATGATGGAAAGCTTATTAGATAGTTATTCTTATTTTCTTTTTGTTTTTATTTTTTACGAAGTTTTTTCGTAGTGAGAACCCAATTCATAATGACTGAAGACATGAGTGAGGTCGCGTGCGTTCATGATGAAGGCTCCTCAGTTTTTAAATGCTCTGCGCGGTAGATTCAAACTACGGTGGATTAGTGTTTGAAGAGGATGCCTTATGTAATAGGCATGTTCGTCAATGATGGAGGGGCCACTAATAAATATGCGGATTGGGACTAGCAAGATAGACAAGGTAGTATACAGCATGTATTAAGCGTTGGAGGAAGTGAATGCAGAAAAGGATATAGGAGTAGTGATAGACAATAAGTTAAATTTCTCAGAACATTTAGCGGAAAAGATAAACAAAGCCAATAGAATTGTAGGGCTGATAAGGAGGAAATTTGTGTCACTTGACGAAGAAATATTCAGGAATCTCTATACAGCGCTGGTTAGGCCGCACCTGGAATATGCGAACCAGGTGTGGGCTCCATATATGGTAAAGGATATAGAAGCAGTGGAGAAAGTGCAGAGGAGAGCTAGCAAGCTAGTACCAACGTTGAAGAACGCGGGCTATGAGCAGAGGTTGAAGACACTGGGACTTCCGACACTGGCATATAGGAGAAAGAGAGGGGATATGATAGAGGCTTTTAACTCCTTCAGACATATTATGTTCCAGTAAGTCCACGGAGGCTGGCGCCCGGTATCATTGCCACTGCACCACACAACTGTCAAAACCACACTGCTGGCCGTTAGAATTGTCGGAGGAACCTGGGGTTGCCACCAACCGACAGATCTTCATCTAACTTACCGGACTTACTGAGCTCCATATGACGCTAGAGCGTCATATGGACTTATTGGAGAGGCATGTAGATAAGTCCATATGACGCGATCGTGTCATATGAGTTTTTGGTCATAAGTTCCATATGACGCGATCGCGTCATATGAGTCGCAAGGAGTTAAGATAGTGTCAGGAAAGTATGATGAGGATGTGTGTGAAGGTATCTTCTTGATGCGGGAGGGAACAAGAACGAGAGGACACTAAGAAAATTTACAAAGAAAGAAATAGGCTTGAAAAGGCAAAGAACTCATTTTGTGATAGAGTGGTAAATGAGTGGAACGCGCTGCCACAGTATGTAGTCGATTCCGAATCAATAAGGAAGTTTGAAAGTAATCTTGATAAAGCATGGGGAAGACAAGATTTGAAGTTTGATTATAAAGCAAAAATACAGAATAGTACAAATGTTGTGTCTGCTGCCGCCGCCGCCAACACAGTGAACGACCGCAGTAGTGCAAGTACTGGCACTGAGCTGGATACACAGACGCCTAGTTTGCCTTTTTCCAGAGGATCTACTGTAAGAAACTGTAATATGAACTCCACTACTAATGCTCCGCAAATGTTATGGAAAAGGTTTTGCTTTGCACGTGGGGTTTTTTTCGGCAATCTTGAAAAAGCCTCGAAATACACTTAAAAATCCACATCGTGAAAACTACACGGATGATCAAAGCCATGTTTGCGTAGGTGGGTGAGGCTCGCAATTCCGAACGTTATGGTACCAATTGAATAGAAATTGGTGGAATAGTTTGGCCGCAGCATTGAAAACGGTCTATTCTTAAATTACTTTAAAACCGTATTCGGTACCCACACAACGTTTTCAGTCTTCAGTCTATAGGCTTCCCCGCATCCCCTAGTTTTGCTTAATAATTCTTAATTTCATCATTCAGATCCATACATTTTATTAAATTTAACTCTCTCAAAATACTGTAGTTAGAGGAATCCCTCCGAATTCCACCAATTATTTAACCAACCTACCTATGCATACCTACCCTACCAAATAATAATGATAATTCAAATTTATTTTTGATGAATAGCAGAGTATTGGCTAAGGTTTTTAACTATTCCTTCCTTTGCCAAATGCTTACTTTAATAACAATATTATGGACCTTCAAAGTTTTGAAATTTTTTGGTGTGGTGTGACTAACCTTCCCTCCTCCCTCTCATGCAGCAAGCAACGTCTTCAGGGGTTCAAGAGTATTGCATTCTTCCATAATATTATATATAGTCCGGTTTTTACGCAATAACTTCGGAACCACTTGTTGGATCGGGACCAAACTTTGACACAAAGTGCATTTTTGTATTGGGAAACTTATTGATATGATATCCAAAATGGTGGCCAGACACTCCCGTGGCAGCCTTTCACACCCAACCCATCTCGTCCTATCTAATTTTATGTTAAACTCTATTGTTTTTTATCCCACTATAGCACTCGGTAGCCTATTCCACATATCTACAACTCTGTTACTAAATTAATAGAGGCAGATCCCTTACTCACCCAGTCTCTCTCTCTCGCTCGTTTTTTTGTACACCGGTACAAATGAAGAAGATCCCTTACACATGCAACTAAGATGAACATGGGAATCTGCAGAGAGACAAGTGACCCACAGAAGGCAGATTCCTTTCACATCCAACCCATTTTGTCCATATGACTATATGATTTTATCTTGAAATTCTCTATTGTTCTTGATCCCACCATAGCACTAGGTAGCCTATTTCACATATCTACGACTCTGTTACGAGAGAGGCAGATCCCTTACACAGCCAATATCTCTCTCTCTCTCTTATTTGCACACTGGTGACTGGTACATATGAGGCAGATCCCTTACACATGCTACCAAGATGAAAATGGGAGCTTGCAGAGAGCCAAGTGGCCCCCACAAGGCAAATCTCTTTCACATCTAACCCATCTCATAAACGTGATATGGCACACACTTACTATACACAAATGTTATCATATACACTCAACCCTCCATTTAATAGACTAAAAGGGGGGATGACCAGTCCGTCGTCCGGTGCTAGAAAAGTATTACATTATGTGACAATTCCTCTCCCTTGCTTTTGGTTCACACATTGGTTTGGTTGTTTTATTATCCTCTGTTTCAATGATATCTCCCTATTAAAGTACAGTACAACAATGTTAGTTAGTTGTTTGGTATGTATTTAATCTGTGATTAATTTCTATTGTGATGGAATAGATCTAATGTTTAGATTTTTTGAAAGTGATAACAATTATAAAACTAAAACGAAAAATGATACTGTAAAATGAATGGTACAATCCTCCTATAAATGTCATTCTCCCTTTCTTTCGGTTCACACATTGGTTTGGTTGTTTTATTATCTTTTGTGTCTTTGATATCTTCCTATTAATGTACAGAAATAATAGTTGTTTGGTATGTATTAAATCTGTGATTAATTTCTAATGTGATGGAATTGAAAACATGAACATCCTACCAACTCATTAGAAATAAAATTATTCAAGATCCAAATAACAAGATATTCCCCAACTTATGGCACCGAGCTCATTGACTGGTAACATGTTGCCATACAAAGGGTATTGTTTTTCCCATTTATTCATTTCCTCATTTGGGACAAATGAGAAAAGTTGGGGAAAGAGTTTTAAACATTTTTGTAATAACTTGTGTCTATTTTTGTTTTTAACAGTTGTTGGAATATATATATATTTTTAATTCCATCACATCAAAAATGAAACTCATATTTAATAGAGACCATACATTAATTATTTCTGTCCATTGATAAGAGAGATAGAAATAAATAGAAATAGAAATATATGGAGGGAGTACTTCAATACACTTAGTTACACTTAGTTGTATTCCGTCCGTTAGTGACACAGTTGAGCTGGGGCTCCACTGCGACCAGGCAGCTCCCTTTCTTCCACTCTCCATTCCAGAAGTCGGTTGGAGTTGGTGCTGGGGTATCCTGGTGTTGGTGGCCGGTCCGGTATTTTGGCCAGCCACATGTCCAAGTGTTTCTTGAAGGTGTCTGGAGACACCCCGGTCATGTTCCTGAGAGGGGCTGGTATACAGTTGAACAGTCTGGTTCCATTGTATGTAAAGCTGTGATGGATCAGGGATTTGATTTTTTGTGTTGATCCCGGCGTAGTCCTCACATAGCACAGCCTCCCTCGCCTTTGGTGCTGAGTCTTTTGGATGTTTGGGTTTGGTACCTTTTTTTCCAAAATCTTCCAGACGTAGATGATGATGTATCTCTCCCTACGTCTTTGAAGTGAGTACAGCTGCAGCTGCAGCTCCTTAAGTCTCTCCCAGTAGTTAAAGTGTTGAAACCTATGGATTTTACTGGTGAATGTCCTCTGGGTGGCTTCAATTTCTGTTATTTCTCCTACTTTTTGGGGAGACCAGAGCTGGGAGCAGTACTCCAGTCGTGGTAGGACCAGTGACTTCCACAATGTTAGCATACACCTCTCATTTCTTGTGTGGAAGGTTCTCAGGATCCAGCCTGCTATTTGTTTTGCTGTTGTTGTGGCTTTGGTAATATGCTGGGAAAAAGTGGCGTCACTGCTCATATTTACTCCCAAGTCCTTCACTGTGTCCTTGGCGGTAATTTCTTGCTGTCCGCTTTTGTAGTTGGTGTCGTTTTGTAGTGCTCTCTTGTTCCCGTACCTTAGAAGCTCGAACTTGTCTCCGTTTAGGGCCATGTTGTTTTCTTCTGCCCACTTCAGGATTTTGTCCAAGTCTTGTTGTAGTAGCTGAGCATCATGTTGTGAGGTGATTTTCTTCATGAGTCTGGTGTCGTCTGCAAACGATGTGGCTGTTGAGTGTTCCAGGTCCCTGTCGATGTCTCCTATCATGATGAGGAATAGGAGAGGTCCCAGTACTGATCCTTGTGGTACTCCGCTGATGACCCCACCTGCTTCTGATAGGCTTCCTTGAACCGTGACTCTTTGTTTTCTGTTGGTGATGAAGCTGTGGAGCCATCTTCCAAGGTCTCCCCCTATTCCCAGTGATTTGAGTTTATGTAGAAGGATCCCATGGTCCACCTTGTCAAAAGCTTTGGCGAAATCTAGATATATGACGTCTACATTTTCTCCGTCTTGAATATCCTGTAGGATTTTGTCGTAGTGTGATAGTAGTTGTGAGAGGCAGGAGCGGCCTTTTCTAAAGCCATGTTGCCCCTCGTTGAACGCCTCATTATCTTCCAGGAAGCTGACCATCTTAGCTCTTATTGTTCTTTCTATGATTTTAATAAGGTGTGACGTCAGCACCACTGGTCTGTAATTTTTGGCGATGCCTTTACTACCCCCTTTGTGTATTGGTGTGACATTACCTTCTTTTAGGGATTGTGGTACATATCCAGTTTGGAGGGACTTGCTCCACAGCAGTTTTAGAGGCAGGGCTAGCTGATGTTTGCAGTTTTTTAGCAGTTGGGCATGAAAGCCGTCTGGTCCTGCTGCAGAGTTTGGTCCAATCTTGTCGATGGCTGCTATTATGTCCTCTGTTGATACTGTTACCGAGGAGAGTTGATGTGGTGTCTCTGGAGCGTTGCCAAAGAAAGTCGTTGCATTCTCGATTTTCTTGTCTTCATTTGGCGGGCTGAAGACACTTTCATACTGCTGTTTGAGTATCTTGGCCATTTCGGTTGGGTCACTCTCAAGTTCGCCCGTAGGTTTTGCAAGTGGTCCTATTGTTGTGGTGTTCCTGAGTCTCCTTTTTGCATATGCATAGAAGAATTTGCTATTTACTCGTATGTTTGCAACTGCTTGTAGTTCTTCGCGTGTTCTTTGCTCTTGGTGTGACTGGATGAGTTTACGTTCAACTTCATCAAGCTCTTCTTGTAGTTTGGTGATATTGTGCGCATAGCTGGTCTTCCTTTGCTTGGCTCTCAAGTACGTCCTTTTCTTCATTAGTATTTTTCTATCTCTGGGAATCTGCTTGATCTGCTTCCTGCTTGATTTGGGTGGTATGGTGTTTTTACAGGTCTCCAGGCATTGTTGCTGGAGGATACTGAGAGTTTCGTCGACGTTTTTATCTTCGAATAGTGCCCTCCAATCAGTTCCTGCCAGTTCTGCTCTCAGTCTGTCCCAGTCTATATCTTTGCTGTAGAAGTTGAGATCTTTCAGAGAGGTGCAGGGTATTTGGCTTGATTCCTGTTGACATCTTCTTGGTGGTGTGGCGGTTGGTGTGGGGGTTCTAACTTTGATGAGGCTGTGGTCGGACATTATAGTTTTTACAGTTTCGTACGAGTGTACCAGGTCGAAGTTGTTGCCAAATAGTAAGTCCAGTGTGTTGTTGCCTCTTGTAGGTTCCTCGATGTATTGCTTCATGTATGCAGTGTCCATGATAGTCATTAGCTCCTTGGCTTGCTGTTTTTCCTCCCTGGTTCCTCCATCTATTTTCATGGTTGCCCAATTGATGATGGGCAGGTTGAAGTCTCCTGTGATGATGACATCTGTAGCGGGAGTTGGAAGATTTTGTAGGAGTGATTGTATTTTCTCTGTGACCTCCTTGAAAATTTCCCCTGTGGTGTTTGGAGGTCGATACAAAATTATGATGAGCATGTCGGTTTGTCTTATGTGTACTGCTAGTAGCTCTGTTGTGCCGTTTGAGAATGCAACTACAGTTTCGGTATTTGCAGCCATATCTTCCCTTAGGTAGAGTGCTACTCCTCCGTGGCTTCTGTCCTCTCTGTCGGCTCTGAATAGAGTGAAATTATGGATATTGATCTCTGCATCCAAAATGTTTTCGTTCAGGTGTGTTTCTGTGAGGGCTAGAAAAATTGAGTTGTCTTCCTCTGCAATTTCTCCCAACATAGGGACTTTACATTGATTGTTTCGTGGGTAAAGTCCTCTGATGTTGCCCACAACAAAACTAGTTAGTGGTAGTTGCACCTTCCTCTGTGGTTCATGTCTGGCCCCTCGGTTTGGGCTAGGAATCTCTCCATAATCACTTGAGACCGTTTTTCCACTTCCAGAAGACGTCCCATTACTACCTCTAAAAAAGCACCTTGGTCGGGCATAGCCGTGTGTACCGCTGCTGGTCTGGCCTTGTGAGTTTGCTGGATGGTTGGCCAGCTTCTGAGGGCATTGCGTTGGCTTTCTATTTTTTCCTCATATGTTGGTGTGTAAGCAAATTCCCTTTGAATGTGTCCTGTAGCGTGTTCCCTTGGTCTGTTGACGTTGTTTCTTGGCGTCAGTATTTTGGTTCCCTTGATGTGTGGAAGATTGCAGTCTCTCATAGTACATGCCCTTTTGTTGAGTGAGATTCTGCATACATATGGGTGGTAGTCGATGCATTTCCATCCACGCCAATGAGTTGCTAAATGTAAGGAATGAAGAGCCAGCAAACATAGCTGGATATGGTATGGGAGGGAGAAGATGAGAAGTAGTGGAGGAGGAGGTCAGAAGTGTGGGAAGCCATGAAAAGAGTGAAGTTGGGGAAAGCACCAGGAACAGATGGAGTGTGTGGGGAAATGTTGAGGTATGGTGGTGAGATAGTGATCGAATGGGTATGGAAAATGTGAAAACTAGCATGGGAGAAGGGGAGTGCACCCGATGACTGGAAGACTGGCATAATAGTCCCCCTATATAAGGGCAAAGGGGAAAGAGGAGTGTGGTAACCACCGAGGAATATGTCTTCTAAGCGTAGTAGGGAAGGGATACAGTAGGGTAGTGATTGAGAGAGTGTGAGAGTGAGAATGGAGAAATGGATAGGCGACGAGCAGGGAGGTTTTAGGAAGGGAAGAGGATGTGTAGATCAGATTTTTACCCTGAATTGTGTTGTGGAGAAATATTTGGAGAAGAAACAAAAGGTGTATGTTGCCTTTATGGGCTTGGAGAAGGCCTATGACAGAGTGGATAGAGAAGGTTTGTGGAAAGTACTTAGAATATACGGAGTAGATGGCAAGTTGCTGAAAGCAGTGAAGAGCATGTATGAGGGTGCAAAGGCGGCAGTACGTGTGGAGAGTGAGCAGAGCGAGTTCTTTGACCTGAATGTTGGTTTGAAACAGGGGTGTGTGATGTCCCCGTGGTTGTTTACTGTATATATGGATGGAGTCATGAAAGAAATACTATCAAGAGCAGTGGATGTTGGTGTATCGCTGAAAAGGGAGGGAATTGAGTGGAAGCTACCTATACTGCTGTTTGCGGATGATACAGTGGTCCCTCGGATATCCACCCCCGGCAGGGTTGGGTTATTGACACAGGGCCCTCCCGGTCGTCATCATGCGACTGTGTCAAGAGCATTGCAACGTCCCAAAGCTGCTTGTCAGTACAGCTATTTCTTTAGTAATATAAGGGGACTTCACTCTAACATCAATTCTGTACACCAATTTCTTCAAGCAGAATCCCCTACTCTCCTTTTTTTGACAGAGACTCAAGTAACATCCACATCTGACACATCTAGATTTAATTTTCCAGGTTATCAACTGCTCCAAAATTTCAGACCTAAAGGTGGTGTATGTTGCTTCGCAAAATCTGAAATTGCCCTGGAGGAGGTTACTAGTTTCAATTGTCCCTATTTTGATTATTCTATATACAAATTAATTTCTGCTGGTAAATTTAAATACATATGTTGCATCTACCGTTCCCCAAATACTCCTCCAGAGCAAAGTCTTTTTGATTCTCTGTCCTCACAACTCAGTGTCCTCAACTTAAATGCTTCTTCTGAAATCACTGTGTTGGGTGATTTTAATGTCCATAATGTTGAATGGCTCACTCATTCAGCCAGGACTGATGATGCTGGTCTTGAATGTGAGCTATTTGCAGACTCATTTAATCTCATTCAACTAGTCAACCAACCCACCCGTGTACCAGATAATCCTAATCATAATTCCCACCTACTGGACTTATTTTTAACAACCAATTCAGAAAATTATGATGTTACAGTGAGGTCCCCACTTGGATCTTCTGATCACTGTCTGATACAGGCCACCTGTCTATCACCTACCACACCTTCCCACTCTGAACCTGTTTTGGTGACTAAATGGCATTACGATAGGGCAGACTGGGAGGGTCTTCAAGGTTTCTTTATTGATATTCCCTGGACCTCTTTCTTTTCTAATGATGCACACTCCACCTTGAGCCACATACAAGATTTTGTAAAAATTGGAATGGAAACTTTTATTCCTCATCAAAAGTACAGTAAAAGATCTAATTCACCTAAATGGTTTGACCATAATTGTGCTAGAGTAACTGAACAAAAAGCAATAGCCTACAATGCATACACAAGATCAAAAACACATGAAGCCTTTAATTACTTTAGAAACATCAGAAATCATGCCAAAACTGTATTAAACCTAACTAAATCAAACTTTCTCCATAAGCAGGCAAATAAACTTCTAAATAATCCAAATGATAACAAAATATTTTGGTCTACTCTTAACTCATTCAAATCCAACTTCACTACTGCTTCATCCATTCCACCATTAAAATCTCCGACTGGCAATCTTGTAAGTGACCCACGAGGTAAAGCTAACCTTCTTGCAGATATTTTCTCCACCAACTCAACCTTAGATGACATAAATCAAGATGTCCCTGTACTTAATTTTAATTCACCTGAAATTCCCTCGCTTAAGATCCACACCAGACATGTCAAAACTATTTTGCAGAATCTCTCAGTAGATAAGGCTCCTGGTCCAGATGAAATTCCTCCAATAGTACTTAAGAATTGCTCCTTGGTGCTCGCTCCTGTATTGGCAAAATTTTTCCGTCTGTGTACTCATACCTCATGCTTCCCAGTACCCTGGAAAGAAGCAAACATCCATCCAGTTCCTAAAAAAGGTGCCTCTTCAGATCCATCAAACTACAGACCAATAGCTATAACTTCCACTCTTGGCAAAGTTTTTGAAATTATATTAAATAATCACATAATTAAGCATCTGGAGAATAATAAATTAATCAGTGATAGGCAATATGGTTTTAGACGATGTCGATCAACTGCAGACATTCTTTGCCTTCTTACGCATCAAATCAACCAAGCTACAGACCAACATGGTGAAACACATACAATAGCACTGGATATATCAAAGGCATTTGATAGAGTCTGGCATCAATCCTTATTGTCGAAGATGTCACACTACGGCCTTGCATCATTAGTTCCACTAATTTCTTCTTATCTTCATAACAGAAAAATACGTGTAATGGTAGATGGCCTTTATTCTCAATTTCACTCAATAAATGCTGGTGTTCCCCAGGGATCAGTTTTGGCCCCAACTCTGTTCCTCATTCATATCAATGATCTCATATCTACCACTCATAATCCAATACATTCCTACGCAGATGACTCAACACTCCACAGTTCCTTCACATTTACCAATTCTTTCACCCAACCCGATCTTATAAATTCAAAAATAAACACTGCAATTTCTCTGAACCAGGACCTTTCTAGAATTAATGAATGGGGACAAGAGAATCTAGTTTCCTTTAATGCACAGAAAACCAAGTACATTCAATTTTCTAACCGACAGAATCTCACTGACTCCCATATATTTTTTAATGATGTAAATATTCCCACTTCCCCTAGTATTGACATTCTCGGTGTAACATTAACTACTAACTTGAGCTGGACACATTATGTTAGAAGCATTGCTAAGAATGCCTCTAAAAAACTGGGACTCCTGTACAGAGTTCGAGAATTCTTCACTGACGAGCAGTTGGCCGTAATATATAAAAGTCATGTGCGCTCTCAGATGGATTACTGTTCACCTCTGTGGGGTGGAAGTGGAGTGGTTGCATTGAGGCAGTTGGACAAAATTCAAAATAAAGCTATTAGATTAATCAATAACCCTGCAATCACACAGGACCTTCCTACATTAGCCATACGAAGAAACGTTGCATCCCTTGCATTATTCTACAGATATTTTCACAGCAATTGTTCCGAGGAACTTGCTTCAATTGTGCCGCCTCTCCACATCTTTCCCCGTAGAACTAGGGCAGCTGAGAGCGCCCATGAATTTACACTTTCTCCTCCACAATGCAGAACTTCTGCTTATCAGAATTCATTTATCCCCAGAGCTACTACTCTTTGGAATTCACTTCCCTCGAATTGCTTTCCACAAACTTACAATCAACAAATGTTTAAATCCAGTTGTTACAAACATTTTATGAATGGAGGATGCCTTTAGGCACATGGACCTTTTTGTTTTATCTGTGTTTTTCCTTCCTCCATTCATTGTCTCTTAAAAAAAAAAAAAAAAAAAAAAGTTCTGATGAGTGATAATGAATGGGAGTTGCAGGGTCTGGTAAATGAGTTTGGAAGTGTGCGAAAAACGGAATTTGAAGGTAAATGCGGGGAAGAGCAAGGTTATGGTCTTCGAAAGGGGTGAAGTCACAGTGTGAGGTGAAGCTGAACGGTCAAGCTATGGAGATCGTCAACTCTTTTAAGTATCTGGGCAGCGTGTTGAGTAAAGATTGGACTATGGATGAAGAAGTGCGGGAGAGGGTACAACAGGGGAAGAGGGTTGTAGGAACGCTGAAAGCAGTAACAAGAAATAGGGTGGTCAGTATGGAAGTGAAGAAGTCCTTGCATGACAGTGTGGTAATCCCGACACTGACTTACGGAAGCGAAGCATGGACGTTGGTCGAGAGACTCCGACCAAGAGTGAGAGCAGTGGAAATGAATGACTTAAGAAGTGCGTGCGGAGTTACATGGAGGGATGACAGACTAATGAGGAAGTAAGAAGGAGGTGTGGTGTGGAGGTAGATGTGCTGGAAAGTGTGAAAAGGAACAACTTGAGATGGTTCGGCCATATGGAACGTATGGAAAGCGAGAGAATGACTAAGAGGGTGTACGAGAGCGAGGTGAAGGTACAGAGAGGGAGAGGTAGACCGAATGAGAGGTGGAAGGATGGAATGAGGAAGTACATGAACGAAGGCGGTGCTGGTTGGGGGGAGGGGCGTCGACTGACTGGGGACAGAAGTGCATGGGGGCAGTTCGTTCGTGGCTACCCCTTTGGGGATCACGGCATCAGGCAATAGATAGATAAAAAGGGAAATAAATTTATATACATGTAATTATAGATAGACCAGGACCAACAGGTCCTGTCCGTTAAAGGCGATATCCGTTAAAGGGAGGTCCGGTGAATGGAGGTTCGAGTGTACCTGCAACCAAGATATAATTGCAAGAAATAGGAACATAAGAAAATGGTAGTCTGCCGAGAGCCAATTAGCCCACACAAAACAAATCCCTTTCACACCCAACCCATCTCATAAACTCTCTCTCTCTCTCTCTCACACACACACACACACACACACACACAAATTATAACATAAGAAAACGGGAGTCTGCAGAGAGCCGATTGGCCCACACACGGCAGATCCCTTTCACACCCAACCCATCTCGTCCTATCAAAATTTATGTTGAAGCGCTATTGTTATTGATCCCACTATGGCACTCGGTAGCCTATTCCACATATCTACAACTCTTTTACGAAGCGAATAGAGGCAGATCCCTTACACAGTCAATCTCTTTCTCTCTCGCTCGTTTGTTTGTACACCGGTACAAATGAGGCAGATCCCTTACACATGCAACCAAGATGAAAATGGGAGTCTGTAAAGAGCCAAGTGGCCCACATAAGGCAGATCCCTTTCTCACCCAACCTATCTCATAAACGTTACCTGTTATTTACACTACTTACTATACTGTACACCCATGTTATCATATACCTGGAACCAAAACACAATTGTAAGAAATATCACATCAGAAAGTGGGAGTCTGCAGAGATCCAATTGGCCCACACAAGACAGATCCTTTTCATACCCAACCCCTCTCATCAAAACTCTCTCTCTCTCTCTCTCTCATTTATCTGTCTTCCTTACATTTATGGCATCCTAGTCTCTCTCTCTCACAAATGAGAACATAAGAAAACCGGAGTCTGCAGAGAGCCGATTGGCCCACACATATCAGATCCCTTTCACACCCAACCCATTCCACGCTCTCTCGCTCATATTCATCGCTATCTTCCTTACGTTTACTTCATCCTATTCTCTCTTGCCATATTCTCTTTCCCTCACAAATGAGAACATAAAAAAATAAGAAAACTGGAGTCTGCAGAGAGCCGATTGACCTACACATGGCAGATCCCTTTCACACCCAACCCATCTCGTTCTATCTAATTTCAAGTTGCAGCTCTATTGTTCTTGATCCCATTATAGCACTCGGTAGCCTATTCTACATATCTACAACTGTTACTAAACGAATAGAGGCAGATTCCTTACACAGCCAATATCTCCCTCTCTCACTCTTGTTTGTTTGCACAATCAGTCCCTTCTGTAGTTTCTCCATGCCCGATAAGTTAAATGATCTTTTGATATCTGTGACACAGCTTTTTGCAAAACCGCTCGAACCCCAGACCCCAGTTAAATATTACTAAGCTATAATGAATCAAATAAATAAATCTAAATTAATACTACTCCATATCTAAATTGAATTCAATCTGAAACAAGCTAATTTATATCCAAAGGTCTCACATAATAAATTTATATATAGGGTAAGGTTATAAGGGTTAATATTAGCCAGGAATTAACTCGCCAATAGTTCCACGTGGCAATGAGGCAAGGGAGAACGTTTTACCCAATATGGCGGTGGACAATGGGGATCGAGACTTCGGTCCCGAGACACGAGTCAAGTTAAAGAAAGAATAAATGATTACATGGGAATGGACATGATTATTATGCTTATCTGTCAGTCAGTCATGGTGTCGATGAGAGCGTCGTGATGGTGTAGCTGTGTGTATTGCTGTATGTGTATTGTGATTAGAGGCACAAAAGCTCGATCAACTGAGGGCGGAAATTTAGATGTTAACTGGTTGGTGTTCGTGAAGGCTCTGGCGTTCCTCGAAAGCACACCTTGCTGCCTTGGCAAACCGCCAGGAGCCCAAATTATCGTACCGCATCTAGGTTGCTCTATACAATAAATTATATTAATATATACGATAAATTCATATACACTACATAAGACCATGGCAATATTGCTTAATAGCATATTAGGCCTTTTATAACTTAACTTATTTACAATCTTATAATATACGATCTACTCGTCCTACGTCGTGCTGTAGGAGCGATCGTGACGTCACAGAGACATACGAGATCACAAAAGAGTCATATTCTATCGTATTTATACGATACACTCCCCCCACAAAAAAAGACCTGAACCCCACCTTAAACCTAAAGTTGCCCAGAGGCTATCTTCTGACGCCACAAGTCGACGGCGCCAGCAGCAGCGCGTCTGGGACGCGTCCCGGTCCGAGAATGATCACCATCAGTAAGAGGGGAGTCGTTCCTTTGACAATCCTCGGACCCAGCAATAACAGGTGGAGCATCAGATTGCAATGCGGAATCGAGCTCCAAAGCGTACAAACGTGGGATAGGACGAACAGTAGTTCCAGTGGCTGTCTTCAATAGCGCCACCCGCTCTACAGAGTCTGCCCCCTTGTATACCTCCAACACGCGGCCCAATTTCCAGTATGAACGAGGACCATCTTCTTTAATTAAAACAAAGTCACCAACAGTAGGTGCCGTTGGTCTACCAGAGGGAGTAACACTCCTTTCCCTCAATGCTAGCAGATATTCACTAAGCCACCGTTTCCTAAAATCCTCTATTATCCTGGATATATACTGGTATCTCTTAGACACCGCTACCTCAGAGTACAACGAGGGATCCTCTAACTCTACTATGGACTGAAAATCAGATGGAAACGCAGTCAATGGTTTTCCATATAGCAAGTGAGCTGGCGTTAATGGTAGTGGTTCTTGCAGGTCGGTGTACACATATGTAAGCGGGCTATCATTCACGACTGCCTCTATCTCTGTGAGGACTGTCGTCAACTCACTCTTCTTTAACCCGGGAACTGCGGGAAGACTCTTAAGAGTCAGAGATTTTTTTTTTTTTAAACATCGAAAAAAAAAAAAAAAAAAAAAATTTTGCCCTTGGGCCATTCAAAATATCAGTCCTCTACCTCCCCTCCTTCCCCACTTTCCTCCCCTCCTTCAGTTATCACCTATTTTCCCTGTTATTCCCTTATTCTGAGGTATATTTTCGTGCTAACATTAGCGAGTTGCAAGCAGGGCATTGTCATCACTGTTAGCAAGCGAGTGCAAGAGAGAGAGAGAATCGATCGACAGTGTCTCAGTGGCCTTGGGGGAAATTGGCGGGAAAGCAGGTTGCCTCACCCATACATTATGTAACTCGCGGCCTGTATCGCCGATTTTGACAATCCAAACGCTGTTTTCACTAGTTTTATTGTTGTTACAGGTTAATACCTTTATAATCAACCTATAATAGGCGCATATGGATAAGTATTAATGCTATTTATGGTAAAATGAATATTTTAGTGATGGAAACAGCTCAAATACGTCAGTACAGGCAGACGTTTCTAATTACCCACATGCGCAGTTCAGAGGTTAATAGAGCACGTCCTACAACTGCTCTTAGTCCTGACTTTACTATGCCGACACACCGTTCCCACATGCCACCAAACCAAGGTGCCTTAACTGGAATGAACCTCCATTCGCACTGCTTCTCTCCCAAAAAAGTGATGATAGTAGGATCACTACTCATATCCTTTAGATATTTTGATGCTTGGACATAAGTGGGAGCATTGTCGCTAAGAATGAGTTGAGGGAATGAACGACGGGCACAAAACCGTCTAAACGCCAGCATAAATCCTTCGCTAGACATATTATCACATAGTTCTAGGTGTACCGCTCGAGACGTCGCACAGGTAAACAATAATATATAAACCTTCTCATGCTCCCTCGTCTTCAATGCCCCTGTGTAATCTAATCCTACCGCTTGGAAAGGTTCTACGTGCTTTACACGGCATTCAGGTAGAGGTGGAGCTGGTCCAGTTGCATATGGTTTACCCTTTAGTCTCTGGCATATTACACACTTTCTTACTACGCGTCGAGTTACTTGTCGAACTCTGGGTATCCACCATGTGAGACGTAAATTTGATATAATATGACATACCCCGTAGTGTTTTACTTCCCTATGTGCACGTATGATCAATAGATCAGTAACGTGATGTCTTGTTGGCATAAGTATAGGGCGGTTTGTGCTGTCTGGTACACCCGACCACTTCAGGCGACCCTCACACCTGATGAGGCCATTGTCTAGGTGCAACCTAGTTGACGCACTATATTAGGCATTAATATCTTATTCGAGCTTTTCAAGGATTCTAATTCATTGGAAAAGGTTTCTACTTGAACCCATTTGATCAAAGTTACTTCAGCTGCTTTAAATTCACGAGCATCAATGTTGTGACCCCTGTTGCAGAGTTGGCCCGTTACTTTAAGCTTGAGATTGGATACATATCGCAATACCCAAGCTACAACTCTGACTAGTTTATTATAGTCACCGAATCTTGCCCACTCTATGATAGGACCCGGTGGCTCTTTTGGTTGGGCTGTAACTGCCAGTTTCCAGTGGCAGAAGTCCCTCACCAACAGCATGCCATATCGTCCATTCACTTTCATGGAGCAGCCACTTTGGACCATGCCACCACAATTCGGACTTCATTAACTGGCTAGCCGTTATACACCTAGTTATGAGATCACTAGGGTTTTCTTTTGTATTTACATAATGATAAGCAACGTCTGGCAAAAGGGCTCTAACCTCATCTACCCTATTCCGCACATAAACTGGCAGAGACTTCTTGCTATGTATCCAGTTGAGTGCGACCTGACTATCGCACCATACGTGAACGATTTCAATATTTAATTCGCTCTCGTATGCTGCGCGTACATGTTGCACCAGACGTGCTAATAGCAGCATGGCAGTCAATTCCATTTTAGGGATAGTTACCTTTTTAACCGGGGCTACCTTGGCCCGGGCTGTAACTAAATATGCCCCAAATGAAGTAACAACATATATGGCTATCCCGTATGCCGTGGCACTAGCATCGCAAAACGTGTGTAACGTAATGTCACCGAACGCCGCCACTTTACGAGGTATAGGTTTAGTACATAGGATGGCATATTCATTCAACAACAATGTCCCTTGGTCATTCAGGTCCTCGGGCAAACTGTCATCCCATCCTATTTTACGTCTCCAAACTTCCTGCATTAGAATCCTAGCTCAATGGTAACAGGTACTGCTAGACCCAAAGGATCAAAAAATTGCGCAACTTTGCTCAACAGACTTCTTTTGGTGTGCGGAGCGCACTGAGCTGAGCACTGTCTGCTAAGCAAAAGACCTTGTTTGAAAAGTTAGTATGTCATGTTTAGGTTGCCAGATCATCCCCAAATTTCTGGTCCTTTCCTGGTTAACCCGGGAACTGCGGGAAGACTCATAAGAGTCAAAGAAAAAAAAATCAATTTTAAACATCGACAAAAAAAAATATATATTTTAATTTTTTTATTTTTTTTTTGCCCTTGGGCCATGCAAAATATCAGTCTTCTACCTCCCCTCCTTCCCCACTTTCCTCCCCTCCTTCAGTTATCACCAATTTTCCCTGTTATTCCCTTATTCTGAGGTATATTTTCGTGCTAACATTAGCGAGTTGCAAGCAGGGCATTGTCATCACTGTTAGCAAGCGAGTGCAAGAGAGAGAGAGAGAGAGTATCGATCGACAGTGTCTCAGTGGCCATGGGGGAAATTGGCGGGAAAGGAGGTTGCCTCACCCATACATTATGTAACTCGCGGCCTGTATCGCCGATTTTGACCATCCAAACGCTGTTTTCACTCATTTTATTGTTGTAACAGGTTAATACCTTTATGATCAACCTATAATAGGCGCATATGGATAAGTATTAATGCTATTTATGGTAAAATGAATATTTTAGTGATGGAAACAGCTCAAATACGTCAGCACAGGCAGACGTTTCTAATTACCCACATGCGCAGTTCAGAGGTTAAGAGATGCCGTACCGTCCACCTGTATTAAACTCTGTAAATCTTCACTATCAGTAACCCACTCGCGGAGAAATAGATGTGCATCCGCAAACAATCTGCGTGCTTGCCAGTATGCATATAACAAATCATCTTGACTATCGCTAGAACCCTGCAAATTGTCAATATATAATCCGCGAGATAGTTTAATTGTGTCCTCATGAGTGTCAGCTAGATGTTTTCTGATTGTGGCATTTAACAAAAACTGCGAGCACGTGGCCCCAAAGATTACAACCCGAAAACGGTATATTATGATTGGACTTTCAGAGTCTCTAATGTCGCTGAACCAAAGAAAGCGGGTAACATCTCTATCTTCCTCCTTTAGCTTGACCATCAAGAATGCTTTCTCGATGTCACTGGTATAGGCGTATTTTCCCAGCCTAAAGCGCAATAGATGTTGGGACAGGTCCGACACCATGGACGGACCTGTCAACAGGCAGTCATTTAGACTGGGTTGTTAACCTTGGTGGGCAGAACAGTCATACACCAGCCGTATTGGTGTGGTAACGCTGTCTTTCCTTACCCCATGGTGGGCCAGATAGTGAACCCTACCCTTCTTAAACGGTTCCTTGACATCGACTCTTTCTATAAAGCCCCTATCTTCATAACTCCGAAATACATCGTCATATGCCTGGCGCGTGCTCGGTTCGTTAGACAAATTGCGCTGTAATGCGCGCAAGCGACCTAATGCCAAACCATAGTTGGTAGGCAGGCTTATCTCACTGTTCTCCCAGGGTAAACTAACTTTATATTGCTTGTCTGAGGCACAGTAGCACACAGACTCGTCAAACCTTTATAGCGCAACTTCCGAGTCATAATCAGTCTCCATAGGATTAATGCCTATGTGATCCAATCTCCACAATCATTCCAGGTCGAACTCGGCAGCCATCTTAGGGTCACTAGGTTGGGAATCCTCCCTTCCCAACTCCTCTGCCGCGGTTACATTGACTATATATCGAGACCGTGTCGACCAGGACCCTTGACTGTGTAGTATGCACCTTTCCGCTCATGCAGTACCCAAATTTAGTGGGGATTAAAATTACACCACTATAGGTTTGACTCCTGTAAGGAGATAAAGAAAACCTAATATTTAGTAGTGGCCCCGTAATCATTGACGAACATGCCTATTACATAAGGCATCCTCTTCAAACACTAATCTGCCGTAGTTTGAATCTACCGCGCAGAGCATTTAAAATCTGAGGAGCCTTCATCATGAGCGCACGCGACCTCACTCATGGCTTCAGTCATTATGAATTGGGTTCTCACTACGAAAAAACTTTGTAAAAAAATAAAAAACAAAAAGAAAATAAGAATAACTATCCAATAAGCTTTCCATCATATCGTAGATGTACTTGTGTGGATCTTTGACCAGACGCTGATTCAGGCGTCATTCTTCCTTCACTGACATATCAAGTAAACCAAAATCCTTAATACATCAACGAATGGGAAGGGGATGGTCGGGAGGGCCCCAGTCGTCAATGATTACGGGGCCACTACTAAATATTAGGTTTTCTTTATCTCCTTACAGGAGTCAAACCTATAATTTATTAGTGGCCCCTCCATCATTGACGAACATGCCTGATTTCTGAGACTGGAGGGGGACATTCGTAATCATATCATAACTCTAGAAAAGCAGATAATCAAACAACCACATAGTATTCTTACTTTTGTAAAAAAAGAGATATTCGGGTGCATAAACTTTATACAGCCTAAATCTTCAAAAAGGGGTACAAGCAGGAGCGTGCTTCAAAGAAGCCTGCTTGAAAAAGGGTTAACTCTGAGACTCTGTGCACAGATCTGCTAGTTAACCCGGGAACTGCGGGGAGACTCTTAAGAGTTCCCCCGGCGGACTGCGGGGAGACTCTTAAGAGTGAGTTAAAAAAAAAATCAACTTTTGACATCTAATTTTTTTTTTTTTTTTTTTTTTTTTGGCCCCTGGGCCATGCAAAATCTCAGTCCTCTACCTCCCCTCCTTCCCCACTTTCCTCCTCTCCTTCAGTTATCACCTATTTTCCCTGTTATTCCCTTATTCTGAGGTATATTTTCGTGCTAACATTAGCGAGTTGCAAGCAGGGTGTTGTCATCACTGATGGCAAGCGAGTGCAAGAGAGAGAGAGAGAGAGAGTATCGATCGACTGTGTCTCAGTGGCCTTGGGGGAAATTGGCGGGAAAGCAGCTTGCCTCACCCATACATTATACAACTCGCGGGCTATATCTCCGATTTTGACCATCCAAACGCTGTTTTCACTCGTTTTATTGTGGTTTCAGGTTAATACCTTTATAATCAACCCATAATAGGCGCATATGGATAAGTATTAATGCTATTAATGGTACAATGAATATTTTAGTGACGGAAACACCTCAAATACATGCGCACAGGGAGAGGTGTCTAATTACCCCCATGCGCACTTCAGAGGTTAAGAAGGCACCCCACTTATAGTAAGTGGTGAAAACTAAAAACTTATAAGTTTACATGTGCACATATAAACCCCATTAACTAGTGGATATTTTCCTAAAAATATAACCAAACATAAATGAATTCTTGTACATTCGTAGAAGTACTGAACTCGTGTACTTATGCAGAAGTAATTACTGCAAAAGTAAAAGTCGTAGTTGCCACTACCGAGATTTCTCAAAAATCTATTGCTTCACAGCCAAAGCTACTTACAACAAGAATTGTCGTAACACTACTATGGCTTTTAGCACAATTTCCTGCAATGAATACTACGGAGAAATTTTATAATACAATGCCTACAACCAGTATCACAGCTCGTATGTTCCGAACACATACTCCGGAGGGGTCTAGGGTGTCCTATGTCACACTGACTGCACCCTCCCCCCCCTTTTTCTTGAAATTAAACAAAACGTGACTAAAAGGGCCACCTAGACCCTCTGCCGTACACGTGTTCACTGTGCTCAATCTTGGCTATGAATCCTGGGGAAGGTGCAATGTGAATACACTCATGAAGCCTATCAAACCTGAGGCAATTAGGTGCGTTGCTCATCGCCGTCAGCTCAGATACTCTGTTCCCGGTAGCCAAAGCCATAAGGAATACTGCCCTTTTGTAAAATCTGCAGTCTTTGGTACATACGGGAACGAGAATAACGACGATGCTTTGTCCAGAGACCATGTAGGCCTGAGCTGACGGGGAGGTGGGCGGAGTTTAAAACCTGCCCACATAAATCACTTTCAGATAAATGTTTCTGCATGAACAGATAAATTAAATAATAAACAACCAACGCCACCGAGGGCACAGTTTGTTTTGTTCTAAGAATCCGAGACGTAAAAGCTTTCCAATGCGATTGAAACTGTCGCTTTGTAGACTGGGTATATTGATTCGTGAATATCTTGGTCACGTCGCTACCATAAGGTGCTAGCCACTTGGCCTCCTGAATGTCCAAAATGAACAAGTCCGCGAGGTTTCTAGGTTGCCTATTGTGTTCTAAGTGGAACAACCCGACCAGGAGGGACACTGGGTGCGGGCACCACGTGTTCAAATGCCGGTACCACACTGCGCCGGCCACAGGGGCGTGATTAGCGAGACTACGCCTCGCTAATCCTATAGTTTGTTGACTACGTGGCACATTAGAGACGCGTCTGGCGGCGGAAAAGAGATAAATGGAACTCAACCTGTTCTCGTCTGTCAGGTCCGCCCGCCGGCGTTATCGTCCGGCGGGTGAGGTACGACTGTGAGTATCGCCATACACCTTGACTGTGGCTGTCCCTCGCTTGCGAGCTCGGTATACTCCCTGAACGGGGAGCCCTCGTCCGAGTCCCGTAAAGGTTTATGATAATTAAAAGCTCCCATAGCTCATTAACACATTGAAAGCAGAGCTGGTGAGCAAAATCATAAAGTATACTAATTAATTTAATTTATATTTAATTGTATTAAAATAAATTACTATAAATAAACACAATATTATCATAATATAATCATAGAAAATATATATGTTTATTTTGATTCAGCTATTAAATTATTTCATTAACAAATAAAAATAAGATAGGGCTACCTGAGCTTAACGGCGTTGAACATACAGCCATGAGAGGTTCAAGTGCCGACACGAGAGAGACTGGGGGAAAACTACCCCGCCCCCGGGAACTACCTGGTCACCTGGTGCAACACCGGTAATCCGCCCTGGAAAGAGAATTTTCCGGGAATTAAAGCTCATAGGGTTACACCCAAAAAACGGTACAAAATATGTGCCTCAAAACCGCCGGTCAACGAACCGTAGCACTCCACCACTACTTTTCGTTGTCCTTTAGTATCATATTAAAGATTTCGGCATATCTTTACCTGTCCAGAAGATTTAAGCATATCTTCTGAATCCTCATAAAGATGAAGCATATCTTTATTAAAGATGAAGTCTTTCAAGTATCCCTTTACACTTGAAACACTAGTAAGATTCCGGCATCTTTTTATCCCATAAAAAGTCTAAGCCTATCTTAATCTCTAATCTGGCGTCACCCAGAAGCCCTCATAGATCGCCGTCTTGAAGGCCGTGATACCCTATTGTATCAATCAATTGTTTGGCAAATTATCGCGAATTGCAAATCAGTTAATAGAACCACCCAAAGGTACAACCACCGGGTTTTATATGCAATGTCAAACCAATTGTACCTGCCCCAGACCTCTTTGTAAAAAGGTCGCCGGGAGGGAAAGACTAAACAAACAAACGGCATTGTTTCAATGGCTTATTAAAGATTTCAGCATATCTTTTATCTGTCCAAAAGAATTAAGCATAACTTCTTAATCCTCATAAAGATGAAGCATATCTTTATCAAAGATGAAGTCTTTCAAGTAACCCTTTACACTTGAAACACTAGTAAGATTCAGGCATCTTTTTATCCCATAAAAAGTCTAAGCCTATCTTAATCTCTAATCCGGCTTCTCCCAGAAGCCCTCATAGATCGCCGTCTTGAAGGCCGTGATACCCTATTGTATCAATCAATTGTTTGGCAAATTATCTCTAATCGCAAATCTGTTAATATAACCACCCGAAGGTACAACCGCCGGGTTTTATATACAAGGACCCCAATGGAAATACGCCTAACGGCCTTATTGGGCTATCCTTAGTTGGAATTATGCAAGGCTGGTACATGTCATATTTATAACATACTATGTGGTACCAACTTTGTAAATTGCTAACTGAATAAATAGTATTATTATTATTATTAACCTCTGAAGTGCGCATGGGGGTAATTAGACACCTCTCCCTGTGTGCATGTATTGGAGGTGTTTCCGTCACTAAAATATTCATTGTACCATTAATAGCATTAATACTTATCCATATGCGCCTATTATGGGTTGATTATAAAGGTATTAACCTGAAACAACAATAAAACGAGTGAAAACAGCGTTTGGATGGTCAAAATCGGAGATATAGCCCGCGAGTTGTATAATGTATGGGTGAGGCAAGCTGCTTTCCCGCCAATTTCCCCCAAGGCCACTGAGACACAGTCGATCGATACTCTCTCGCTCTCTCTTGCATTCGCTTGCTATCAGTGATGACCACACCCTGCAACCGGATTTCTAATGTTAGCACGAAAATATACCTCAGAATAAGGGAATAACAGGGAAAATAGGTGATAACTGAAGGAGAGGAGGAAAGTGGGGAAGGAGGGGAGGTAGAGGACTGAGATTTTGCATGGCCCAGGGGCCAAAAAAAAAAAAAAAAATTAATAAAAAAAAAAAAAAAAAAAAAAAAAAAAAAAAAAAATGTCAAAAGTTGATTTTTTTTTTCTCTGACTTTTCAGAGTCTCCCCGCAGTCCGCCGGGGGAACTCTTAAGAGTCTCCCGGCAGTTAATAATAATAATAATAATAGTTCTTAAAGCTAGCGCATGCTAAGCTAGCTAAGGATAGCTCAATAAGGCCGATTAGGCGTATTTCCATTGGGGTCCTGTACTACTACCCCATCCCTTTGCTCATGAGGGATGGTAACGACTCAGTGCTTGTGAAAAATCTTTAATGCGCCGAGCGTGGGCGCGAACCCGGGCCTTCTGGGTGGAAGTCCGAGACGCTAGTCACTACACCAAGCGAGCCGCTAATATTCCCGGGTTAATATTATTATTATTAATGTCAAACCAATTATACCTGCCCCAGACCTCTTTGTAACAAGGTCGCCGGGAGGTAAAGACCAAACAAACAGACAGCATTGTTTCAATGGCTTTGAAAAGCAGAGAAAACCAAGGCCAACAGGTGTCAGCCTGATCACCTAGAAAACTGAGTGGAGCCCCCTTCGATGGGAATAACTCAGGAAGCCTGATCCCAGGCTCGACCATAGAAAACGCAGTTTCTGATGAGCCCTCAAGCGGCCAAACTCGTCGGGGTAACTTACCTATTTTAGCCATCCTGACTAAAACTCGGTAAACAAAAACGGTGTTCTCGGAGCAACGAGAAAAACGCCGGAAAGGTAACCTACACCAAACGAGACATTTTAACACATTTCATACAAAGGGTGTGCGCAAAAATAGGGATACCTGAACAGGAGGGCGTAATGCATAAAGCACAAACCGGGGCAAAGGTAGCCATGACAGAGACTGGTGGGATAATTACTCCAGGTTCTGCATAGACCCGCCGGGACCCAGCTCTGGAAAAAAAGAAAATTTCCAGGAATTAATGCTCATAAGGTTAACCCAAACATGTTCGCACACAAGTGTTAAATAACCCGCCGGGTAACGAGACGTAATACTCAACGACGACAGCTCGCTACGCGGTGGGGTTTCCTAAGTAAAAGATTTCAGAATATCTTAATTTGTCCAAAAGATTTATGAATACCCTCCGACATAATATATAAAGACCAGCATGGCGTTTATAACTGATGAAGTCTTTCCGGTGGAGTTTGTTTCAAGATTCAATTTTGGAAAAAACTCTCCTAAAAAAGACGCCGGTCCCCGAATTATCTCGTAGATCAAAAACTGGGAAGCCTGACAAATAGACGAGACCTAACTTCTCCCGAAGTATCTTTTTAGATCGCCGTATGTTGAAGGCGGCGATACAAAACGTATCCCTCAATTGTCTGGTTAACTAACTGAATCGTAAATTAGTTATTCCCATCCCTCCAAGGAGCACCCGCCGGGTGTGAATATTAGTTTTTTAAAAAACGTTAACCCCAATTGTGCCCTAAAGCGCCGTATGTTGAAGGAGGCGATACACAATGCATCCCTCAATTGTCTGGTCAACTAAACTGAATTTTGCAAATTCGGGCATCCCACCCTTCCAGGTTGCACCCGCCGGGTGATTTAAAGTTTAAAAGTTAACCCCAAATGTTCCTAACCCCACTTCGTTGTAAAAGATCGCCGGGGAGGAAATACAAAGATCGCGGATTGCAAATCAGTCAATAGAACCACCCAAAGGTACAACCGCCGGGTTTTATATGCAATGTCAAACCAATTGTACCTGCCCCAGACCTCTTTGTAAAAAGGTCGCCGGGAGGGAAAGACTAAACAAACAAACGGCATTGTTTCAATGGCTTATTAAAGATTTCAGCATATCTTTCACCTGTCCAAAAGAATTAAGAATAACTTCTTAATCATCATAAAGATGAAGCATATCTTTATTAAAGATGAAGTCTTTCAAGTATCCCTTTACACTTGAGACACTAGTAAGATTCAGGCATCTTTTTATCCCATAAAAAGTCTAAGCCTATCTTAATCTCTAATCCGGCTTCTCCCAGAAGCCCTCATAGATCGCCGTCTTGAAGGCCGTGATACCCTATTGTATCAATCAATTGTTTGGCAAATTAACTCTAATCGCAAATCCGTTAATATAACCACCCGAAGGTACAACCGCCGGGTTTTATATGCAATGTCAAACCAATTATACCTGCCCCAGACCTCTTTGTAAAAAGGTCGCCGGGAGGTAAAGACCAAACAAACAGACAGCATTGTTTCAATGGCTTTGAAAAGCAGAGAAAACCAAGTCCAACAGGTGTCAGCCTGATCACCTAGAAAACTGTGTGGAGCCCCCCTCGACGGGAATAAACCAGGAAGCCTGATCCCAGGGTCGACCCTAGAAAATGCAGTTTCTGATGAGCCCTCAAGCGACCAAACTCGTCGGGGTAACTTACCTATTTTAGTCATCCTGACTAAAACTCGGTAAACAAAAACGGTGTTCTCGGAGCAACGAGAAAAACGCCGGAAAGGTAACCCACACTAAACTATACATTACAGGAGGGCGTAATGCATAAAGCAATGAATAACACAGGAAGCCTAATCCCAGGCTCGACCACAGAAAATGCAGTTTCTTATGAGCCCTCAAGCGACCAAACTCGTCGGGGTAACTTACCTATTTTGAGCCATCCTGACTAAAACTCGGTAAACAAAAACGGTGTTCTCGGAGCAACGAGAAAAAACGCCGGAAAGGTAACCCACACCAAACGAGACAGTTTAACACATTTTATACAAAGGGTGTGCGCAAAAATAGGGATACCTGAACAGGAGGGCGTAATGCATAAAGCACAAACCGGGGCAAAGGTAGCCATGACAGAGACTGGTGGGATACTTACTCCAGGTTCTGCATAGACCCGCCGGGACCCAGCTCTGGAAAAAAAGAAAATTTCCAGGAATTAATGCTCATAAGGTTAACCCAAACATGTTCGCACACAAGTGTTAAATAACCCGCCGGTAACGAGACGTAATACTCAACGACTACAGCTCGCTACGCGGTGGGGTTTCCTAAGTAAAAGATTTCGAATATCTTAATTTGTCCAAAAGATTTATGAATACCCTCTGACATAATATATAAAGACCAGCCTGGCGTTTATAACTGATTAAGTCTTTCCGGTGGTGTTTATTTCAAGATTCAATTTTGGAAAAAAAAAAACTATAAAAGACGCCGGCCCCCGAATTATCTCTTAGATAAAAAACTGGGAAGCCTGACAAATATACGAGATCTAACTTCTCCCGAAGTATCTTTTTAGATCGCCGTATGTTGAAGGCGGCGATACAAAACGTATCCCTCAATTGTCTGGTTAACTAACTGAATTGTAAATTCGTTATTCCCACCCTTCCAGGGAGCACCCGCCGGGTGTGAATATTAGTTTAAAAAAACGTTAACCCCAATTGTGCCTTAAATTGCCGTATGTTGAAGGAGGCGATACACAATGCATCCCTCAATTGTCTGGTCAACTAAACTGCATTTTGCAAATTCGGTCATCCCACCCTACCAGGTTGCACCCGCCGGGTGATTTAAAGTTTAAAAGTTAACCCCAATTGTTCCGAACCCCACATCTTTGTAAAAGATCGCCGGGGAGGAAATACAACAACAGCATAGTTTTATATTGGCTTTGCAAAACCGAAAAAACTACAAACAACACGTGTCCGTATGAACACTGTTAGATGGGTACAGCCAACTCGCCGGGAATCAGAAGGAGCCTGAAACAGGCACCCCAGAGACGCCGTCCTGGGGAGCCACAGACACCCACTCGCCGGGGAAACAAGCCTGTTTTTAAACCACGCGTGGCCAAAACTCGGCAACCAGCCGGGTATTTTCATGGTGTATCCGAGAAAAACCCGCCGGAAATAACCCACCCCGTCCAGATACCATCTGAACGCAACACAGGACCGAGGCGTAGCCAAAACACAACTAACGCCGGGCCCAACATAGTCCGTGGAATTAGCCAATACACAACTAACCCAGGACACATAAATAGTCCGTGGAATTAGCCAATACACAACTAAACCAGGACACACATCACACAGTAGTACATATTTAGAAAATAAATCAATAACACTTGTATATGTGGTAAAGCTACGAGAGGCTGGCTAGGCCTAGACAGATGGATAACATTAACATGTCGGAATATAAACAAAAAGCACTGAATTATATCACAACAGGAACCACCGCCAACACACCACTGTAGCAAATACTTCCGGCAAAGGGAAGAACTGACTTGGGACCCAGAAAAAACTTCACTAAGTGAAGAAAAATACGCTGGGAACGTCAGCAAAAATACGCTACCTCATCAGAAAGATAAAAGGAAGCAATAACGCGTAATGAAAGCCGCCTGCATCACAAAGCTAGCTAACTGTGAAAAAGTTCACCTGTCCACAACCGGACCACGAGGGTACATCCGAAATAGATGCCCCAAACACACGACCCAAAATACACTGCACTGCGGGCAACCAGCCCAGGATACTCCTGCTACGCATATCCTAACCTTACTCGATACATCCCGGAGTAAACAAATGAGAAAAAACTCACTAGGGACGCAGCAAATGCGGAACCAGCGGAGCGTGGAGAGACACGTCCGGGCCGGCTGACCGCAGAGCAGAGAAGGAAGAATGACGCCTGAATCAGCGTATGGTCAAAGATCCACACAAGTACATCTACGATATGATGGAAAGCTTATTGGATAGTTATTCTTATTTTCTTTTTGTTTTTTTATTTTTTTACGAAGTTTTTTCGTAGTGAGAACCCAATTCATAATGACTGAAGCCATGAGTGAGGTCGCGTGCGCTCATGATGAAGGCTCCTCAGATTTTAAATGCTCTGCGCGGTAGATTCAAACTACGGCGGATTAGTGTTTGAAGAGGATGCCTTATGTAATAGGCATGTTCGTCAATGATGGAGGGGCCACTAATAAATACATCTTTTTAAATCCAGGGTATACTACTTCATAATAATGATCCACACCAAGTAGAAAATGCACCTCACTCTGATTTCCTATGGGATCTGACAAGTTAACCCCTTTGCTACGTAATGCGTGTTCCACCTTCTTCACTCCTACAGATACATATTCTGGTAGGGTGTCTACTACGATGCAAGTCATAAAGTACCGGTTTTTACGGTAGAAATATGAAATCTCCGCTATCTCGTAGTCTCGCTTATCAGTAACCCCTGTGAAGCCCTGTAATCGAAGAGTCTCAGCCCCTACGATTCGGTGCTTCAGTCCCACTAGTACGGACCTATTTATAAAGGAACGTTGAGACCCTTGATCTAGAAGTACCTGACAAACTTTGTTACTGTCATTACTTTCCATGGGAATCTGTACTGTGGGCAATATAGTGGTGTCTTGCATGCTACCTAGTGCCACAGTTGTAGTACGCTCTTTTTTGAGGTCTTTGACTTTATCTGCAGTAGGACAACTTATCAAAGTGATGTCCTTTGCAGTGGCGACAGGGCCTTAAGTATGTAGCAGTACATTGTCCCTGCTTACCATGTTCCCCACTTAGACAACCTACACATAGCTTCAATCTTTTCGCCTGTGCTAGTTTTGTCTCATTTGTTGGGTATTTTATGCAGAAACTCCATTTATGTTTGTTGTTACATAGCTTACATAGAATCTGAGCAGGTTTCTTATACGCACCCTCTTTCTTTTCTTTAGTCCCCACTGTCATGCTTACTGTTCCCCTCTTCTCCACATCCTCACTCCCTCCCGACACATACATTCTCCCTTTGTTCAACTGTAGATTATTGATCTCCTTACTAAACTGAGTTTTGAACTCCCCCAGCTCAAATGATCTTACCTTATCAAGTATTGCCATAGGAAGCTTCTGACGCAAGATAATGACTATCATGTCCTGCATGGTAAGCCCTAGGGTGTCTAGCGATCGAGTATGGCACTCCATATTTGCCCTGAAGTTTGTCAACTCATCAACCTTATACTGTGGTTCTGCGAGCCCCAACATGGCAAAGACATGGGCCATCTTCAACTGCTCTCTATCCCTGTATGTGGACTCTAATAAGTGTACCGCTTCAAGATAACTACCACCCACTACTGCAAAACCCTCTATTAAATGTAAGGCCTCTCCTTCTATTTGTCCCTTCAGATAGTGAAACTTGCGGACATCATCCAAAGAGGATTCATGAACCGTAGATCGAAATACGTCCCAAAAAGCTAACCACTCGGTCAACTTGCCCCCAAATGTAGGAAGATTGAGCTTTGGGAGGTGTACAGTATGTTTTGGGTCAGCCCTTCTATGGACCTCATTATCGCCTCCCTTCTTACTCGCGACAGCACGCTGTAATAGGTACTTCGCTCTAAAGACAGGTTCGTCATAGAGGGCGCGATTATCACACTCTGTAACTAGCTCTTCCTCCTCTTTCATGTCAGCCACAATCACCTCACTCAGAGCCGTAATACGACCGTGGAACGTTTTCTAATCTAGCCTCCAATTCCTCTAGTTCGGCAGTAGTGATGAAAGTGTTAACTTCCACAATTAGCCTATTTAATACTCCCCGAAGTCCCGCCCTTTGATTTTTAGGGGCTTTGCTCAGCTCCCCACTAGACGGTCTCTCTTTATGGTCTTTATTCATTTTGCATGTGAGCCTATAGGCTATGATCTAAATGCTACGTTACAAAGACAACGGTCAAATAATAGTCTAGTTAAGAGATGCCGACCGGCGGACTTCTATGTTATGGAGAAAAGATAGTATACTAAATAGCAATACCTACTAATGGATCATATTGAACATGATTTTTTTTTAGGTCAGGTCATATGTCACAGGAAGTCTGAAACGGAAAAGAAAATTATTGGGGAAAGATGATGGATGGGATGCAGGATTTGGGCAGGTGCAACGATGTGACCCTGCATTCCGGCTCTAACCATCGCTTGGCTAGCCTTGCCAGTTTATCATAGAGTTGTTCCTGCATCCTGTTATATGTCCCCTTGTTCATTGCCTTAAAATTCCTTACTGTTAGGTAAATCCCGGGTCTGGGCACCAATGTGGTAAACTATCAATGGAAGTTAAATATTACTAAGCTATAATGAATCAAATAAATCAATCTAAATGAATACTACTCCATATCTAAATTGAATTCAATCTGAAACAAGCTAATTTATATCCAAAGGTCTCACATAATAAATGTATATATAGGTTAAGGTTATAAGGGTTAACATTAGCCAGGAATTAACTCACCAATAGTTCCACGTGGCAATAAGGCAAGGGAGAACGTTTTACCCAATATGGCGGTAGACAATGGGGATCGAGTATAACTAAATAAGTTGGTCACCAATTATTTTGCAATATTTGAACACACATATGGATTTTATATGCTCTAAACATAATATGAAAATGTGTTTTAAGCCTCGGCAAAACCTAATAAAAATATATGGTACTAAAATGGAATTTTGTCGAAACATGGTTGTCAATACCTTCCTATAGACGGCACCGATTCGTACATGCTATTTTCACCTATCTCCCGAGGTCTGTCTACCAGCTTTTTAGTCTACTCCACCTGCCCATCTCTATCGATAGGTTGGGTTGTTTGGTTAGGTTAATATACTAGGTTTCAGAAACAAGATTCGTAGTTGCGGTAGTATTTACGGTATCTGGACACTTCGAGCGAATTCATATTCGAGCGGAGGCGCATTTAGGTTAGGTTAGGTTAAGTTAGGTTAGGTTAGGTTAAGTTAAGTTAAGTTAGCTTAGGTTAGGTTAGGTTAGGTTAGGTTAAGTTAGGTTAAGTTAGGTTAGGTTAAGTTAGGTTAAGTTAATTAGATTAGATTGAAGTTCCTCGCATTCGTATTTACAGATACGGCTGAATACCGTTAGGCTACTAAATGGGCGCCGGCCCAACCGCCATGTTGTATCCCACGTAGGCCTACTAGGTACTACGGACACATTGTAGGTGTGGATTAGGTTTGTATCCAATGTACTAGGTTTATGTTACTGGATATTTATGATTTAAACAAGTGCTACGTTTTCGATAAATCTGGTTATATGGCTTTGCAATTAGGGAAATCATGAGCCGATTTCCGACATGTAGTTAGTCTTTTTCGATTCTCAAAATACGATCAAAGTTTTGCCAAAAATTGGCTCGGGTTTTCCAAAATTATGCTTTTTGGGGTTTGCAATTTAGGGAAACATGAGCCAAAATTCTAAATTAGGTTACTGTAATTTGTTTACTCTTAAAATTCGCAAAATCCGAGCCAAGTTTTGCCAAAACTTTGCTCGGGTTTTCCAAAATTCGGGTTTTATGCCTTTGCAATTTCGGAAAACCTGAGCCAAATTTCTAAATGAGGTTACTGTCATTTTGTTGTCTACAAACTCTCAAAATCCGAGCCAGCTTTGGCCAAAACTTGGCTCGGGTTTTCGAAATATTGGGTTTTAGGCCTTAGAAATACCTTAAAACCCGAGCCAAGTTTTGCTAAAATACGTTTTAATCGGCGTTTTACGCATTTAACCCCTCATTTTCCCTGTACTTCATAGCCCTCCCCACTATCGGGCGGCGTGTCTTAAGATCGTTGTATAATGGGGAAAACGGTTTCGCCGAGGGTTGCAATTATTTCCAAACACTATATATTGATGAAAACTAACAGGGAAAAATAAAAAAATCCATGGGAAAATTGGTGACCATCTTATTTAGTTTTTCCGGGGATCGAGACTTCGGTCCCGAGACACGAGTCAAGTTAAAGAAAGAATAAATGATTACATGGGAATGGACATGATTATTATGCTTATCTGTCAGTCAGTCATGGTGTCGATGAGAGCGTCGTGATGGTGTAACTGTGTGTATTGCTGTATGTGTATTGTGATTAGAGGCACAAAAGCTCGATCAACTGAGAGCAGAAATTTAGATGTTAACTGGTTGGTGTTCGTGAAGGCTCTGGCGTTCCTCGAAAGCACACCTTGCTGCCTTGGCAAACCGCCAGGAGCCCAAATTATCGTACCGCATCTAGGTTGCTCTATACGATAAATTATATTAATATATACGATAAATTCATATATACTACATAAGACCATGGCAATATTGCTTAATAGCATATTAGGCCTTTTATAACTTAACTTCTTTACAATCTTATAATATACGATCTACTCGTCCTACGTCGTGCTGTAGGAGCGATCGTGACGTCACAGAGACATACGAGATCACAAAAGAGTCATATTCTATCGTATTTATACGATAGTTGCTGCAACTTTAATTATTATTATTATTATTATTATTGGAAAAATTTACTTTTATAGCCGACCGCAGGCCTATCAATCTTTATACGCCCTATAGGTTTCTTATATAATATAATTTATGGCTAATATTATTACGGGTACCTACCTTTCAAATTGCTTATTACTCAGTGTAGGCTTATATCCTGTTGATCTATAGCTGAACACCTTAAAAAGATCAGGGTTGACAATCCTAAGATAATAAACACGTATATGTAATCAATCATCTCTACGTCGAGGGAGGCGATGATGTGGTCGTTAGCAGGGGGGCATCTCGTAGAATTTCTAGGAAGTCATAAGCAGAGTTGAGGTTGTATTGCCGAGGAACAAAAGGGGTGAGGAGTTTGTTCAGGGCCTTGGCGGTCTGGTAGGTAGCAGTAGGGATCTGTGATATGATGGGGCGGAGGGGGTTCCCGGGGGGGGGGTCCCTCGACGTAGAGAGTTTGTTTACCAACGTGCCCGTTGACAAGACAATAGATTTTATCCTACGTCGAGTTTACCACTGCCCTAATACACCCCCCCTGGACATCCCGGAGAAGGCCCTGAAGACGCTCTTGGAACTATGTACCAAGGAGTCCCCTTTCCTCTGCCCCCGCGGGAATATGTACCAGTAAATCGACGGTGTAGCGATGGGAAGCCCCCTGGGGGTCCTGTTCGCCAATTTCTTCATGGGAACTATCGAAGAGGAACTCCTGGCTGCCCACCGGCCCACTGTCTACTGCAGGTACATCGATGATATCTTCGTGCGGGTGAAGGACCTGGACGAACTCAGGGACCTCCAGCAGCGCTTCATGGCCGCCTCCGGACTCAACTTCACATACGAAGAAACCACCGATGGTCATCTACCCTTCCTCGACCTCCTTGTCTCCCTCCACGACCACGGCTTCCAAACTACAGTGTACACCAAACCTACTAACAATGGCCAATGTCTTAATGGGGAAAGTGAATGCCCTAAACGATACCATCAGTCCACCATCGACGCCTATGTCAGGAGAGCCCTCACCCATTGCACCACCTGGAATGACACACACAATGAATTGGAAAGGCTCACCCAGGTCCTAGTCAACAATGGGTATTCCAACACTGATGTCACCAATGCCATCAACCACCACCTAGAAAAATGGTACAAACAAGACCCCCCTAGCACCAACCCGGCCAATGACATTACATTTTTCTACAGAAACTACATATCTTCCGACCACACAACAGACGAATCCATTATGAAAGAAATAATTCACAAAAACGTCCTCCCCACCAACCCTGACAATAAAATAAAACTCATTATTTACTACAAATCTCCTAAGACCTCCAACCTTGTCCTCCGTAACCGCCCCATTTCCACCAACCAACCGAAAGACGATCATGTGATATACCAGCATATTTGCACCTCTGGGGACTGGGGACTGTGGACCCCTATCCTATGTTGGAATGACACAGACTCGCCTTTCCCGTCGACTAACCCTCCACCTTCAATCTGGCGCTATAAAAGATCACTATCAAGCCCCCCACGCCCTAACTCGCGCCGACCTAGACAAACAAACTACCATACTCGACAAAGAATCAGACCCCAGAAGACTAGCTATTTTAGAAGCTCTATATATCCAAACGCTCAACCCCAGCATCAACAACCAAACACAAGACCTTCAAATTCTTCCTTCAGGCAAGCGCTATAGGCATACTGCCCTCGTTCCTCTCGCCCTGTGCCCCCTCCCTTACCTTTCCGCGCTCAGCACACAACTGACAACACCAACCAATCACAGCCACCCACAGCCAACAACCAACCACCGATAAGATTTAGTGCCCGTCTCGCGAATAGACTGCCTTCCACCAATGAACAGCCACCCCACACCCAGTAGCTCCGCCCACCTACCTATTCTTGATCCTCGAATTTTGTATAAATATGTTGCTTTGTCCTTATTCTAATCATTACCTGCCCATTCCCTGAAGATGCAAGATGTTTACTTGTGAAACGTTGGATCCACCATGAATTTTGCTAACCTGTTGTACCTCATCTCTGAACCCCAGAGGAAAATTGTTAGAACTATTGAAAGCTGTAACAATAAAATACTGAATGCTGAAACGGCTGTTGCCTTTAACCTCGTCTGTTTAAAAGAGAATCTATTACCTGGCTATACTAACATATATATATATATATATATATACACACCGAGTGTATATATATATACTGAATATATATATGACAAGAGCCAAATAGGTGCTTTGCATTGCCAGTGCTGCTTGAGGTAATATACAAAAACTTAATTCATGTTACAAATATATGAGTATGCGATTCAATCAATTTGTTATGGACAGTTCTAGTAGTAAGCGATATTCATAGTAAAATGAGAACAATAAAAATATTTTGTTTACAAAGAAAATCAATAAACCACTAAAATGCCAAATTGAAGCAATAATATAGTTAATAAAGCAATAAGTGGGGTTCTTGTATACGCAATAAGGAAATGGGCCAGATCCGATATTCCATATTTCTTTCATGCTACAGTACAACCCACGTCAAAAATGTGTACCATACTTCAGCATGAGCTAAAATGATAATCCATGCAGTTCTATGACCACTTACTCCAACACACTTCTTCCAGGACTGAAAACAGGAAAATTATCCAATAAATATACAGTAACATTAGGACAGAAAAATCAATAAATGGATATAATTTGTATATAAATAAAACTAAATACTTCGGCATGGAGTATATATTGAATTTCAGCGAACGGAAACCATAAAAGTAATTTATCATTCAGCATCAAATTTTATCATTAAAACAAATGTATAAAAACTGTCCAGCCTTTTCAAGAGAAACTCTAGAAAAACAGTTTATAATATCCCTTTGATTATTGAAATTCCCAGAAACATATTCCACATGGACAAACAATGAACCTATAGCTTACCTGCACATTCCTTTTCAACTACTGGTTAAAAATATGATCAACATGAACAACACTAAAGCTTTAACAATAGTGTCTAATTTGGGGTCAAAATATTACAAGCATGTATGGAAAGGAGAGATGAGAGGAAAAGGAGAAGGGTAAGAGAGGGAAAAAGAAGAGAAGGAAAGGAGAGGAAGACGAGTGAAAACATTGAACAATGGGATAAAGAGAGGAGAGATAAAAGGGCAGTGGAGGGAATAACGGAAGGGAAGGGGGAACACGAGAAGAAAGGAAGGGGACAGAAGGGAGAAGGGATAGGGATAGGAGAGAAGACGGAAAGGGGAGAAGAAGGAAAGGGGTGAAGAAGGAAAGGGGTGAAGAAGGAAAGGGGTGAAGAAGGAAAGGGGTGAAGAAGGAAAGGGGTGAAGAAGGAAAGGGGTGAAGAAGGAAAGGGGTGAAGAAGGAAAGGGGTGAAGAAGAGAGGAAAGGGGGGGGAAAGAAAGAATGAAAAGGGGAGGGGAGGGTCGAGGAAGGAAAAAAGGGGGGAGGAAGAGAAGGAAAGAGGAAAACAGAAATGGGAGAAGACAGAAACGGGAGAGGGAAAAGAAGGGCATGAGAGGAGAGGGAAGAGTGTAAACATTGTGGAGAAATAATACGGGATGAGAGAGAGAGAGAGAGAGCATGGGAGGAGAGCAAAGGAGTAAAGTGTTGAGTGTAGAAAGAGAATATCCAAGAGAGGGGGCGGAAAGGAAGAACAGGAGAAGAGGGAAAGAGGAACAGGAAGGAGATAGATAAACAGAGGAAACAGAGGGACGGGAAATAAAGCAGGGGAAGGAATACAGAGAGAGAGGATGGTGATGGCAGGTGGGCAAAAGAACAGAAGGAAGAGAAAGTTAACATTAATATAGGGGGAATGAAAACGGATATAGAAAAAATTATAAAATGGTAAAAGACAGACAACTAAAAAAATATATAAAGAGCGCCGAGGAAAGAAGCAGGGAAGACCAGAGGCGAAAAATTAAAATATCAAAACCCACCGAATCCAAGAGAGAGAAAATAATATATATAGGCCTAACTAATTAAAAGTATGCTTGGTTTGAATGACACCCACCTGGCATTGTCTTTACTGCTGGGGATAAACTTGATGCACTCCCTCTTATTGAACACTGTCTCCACCCATCGCGGCCCAGCCTGTAACAGAGAGAATATAGTAAATTAGCGAAACAAATTTCACACTAGCATAACTTACAATGTTATTAAATCCTTCTTACCAACAATCAAAATGCAATACACCAAATAAATATGAGTGTAACACTTTAACAACTATTATAGTATGTTAATCAGTAGCCAATCCTAAAACTACCAACCTATGGTAATCAGAAAGGTAATTTAAACTCAACAGGACCCAGTGTTCCTGGTGTAAACGCTAAATAAAGCACACAACATCCATCTTTAGCTTGAAACTGATGATAGAGATGGTATGAGTATACAGAGCAAAGGGTATGCTGTCAGTTGCCTCAGACAACTGGTTTTCGGTTAGGAAAAGACCAGATTTGGCAGGTAAATGGTGTGCCAAAGAGTGAGAAAAGGCAACGAATGATGCGATGCGATAAAGGGAGGAGTGAGGTAGTAAAGGGGGAGTGAGGTAGTAAAGGGGGAGTGAGGTAGTAAAGGGGGAGTGAGGTAGTAAAGGGGGAGTGAGGTAGTAAAGGAGGGAGTGAGGTAGTAAAGGAGGGAGTGAGGTAGTAAAGGAGGGAGTGAGGTAGTAAAGGGGGGAGTGAGGTAGTAAAGGGGGGAGTGAGGTAGTAAAGGGGGGAGTGAGGTAGTAAAGGAGGGAGTGAGGTAGTAAAGGAGAGTGAGGAGTAAAGGGAAGGTGAGGGAGTAAGGGAGGAGTGAGGGAGCAAATGGGGAGTGTGGGAGTAAGGGAGGGAGTGAGGTAGTAAAGGGGGGAGTGAGGTAGTAAAGGGGGAGTGAGGTAGTAAAGGAGGGAGTGAGGTAGTAAAGGGGGGAGTGAGGTAGTAAAGGGGGAGTGAGGTAGTAAAGGAGGGAGTGAGGTAGTAAAGGGAGAGTGAGGTAGTAAAGGAGGAGTGAGGTAGTAAAGGAGGGAGTGAGTAAAGGAGGGAGTGAGGTAGTAAAGGAGGGAGTGAGGTAGTAAAGGAGGGAGTGAGGTAGTAAAGGGGGGAGTGAGGTAGTAAAGGCGGGAGTGAGGTAGTAAAGGGGGGAGTGAGGTAGTAAAGGGGGGAGTGAGGTAGTAAAGGGGGGAGTGAGGTAGTAAAGGAGAGTGAGGAGTAAAGGGGGGAGTGAGGTAGTAAAGGAGGGAGTGAGGTATGGGAGTGAGGTAGTAAAGGCGGGAGTGAGGTAGTAAACAGTGAGGTAGTAAGGGGGAGTGAGGTAGTAAAGGGGGAGTGTGTAGGGGGAGTGAGGTAGTAAAGGTGAGGTAGTAAAGGGAGAGTGAGGTAGTAAAGGAGGAGTGAGGTAGTAAAGGAGGGAGTGAGGTAGTAAAGGGGGGAGTGAGGTAGTAAAGGGGGAGTGAGGTAGTAAAGGGGGGAGTGAGGTAGTAAAGAGGGAGTGAGGTAGTAAAGGGGGGAGTGAGGTAGTAAAGGAGGGAGTGAGGTAGTAAAGGCGGGAGTGAGGTAGTAAAGGCGGGAGTGAGGTAGTAAATGGGGGAGTGAGGTAGTAAAGGAGGGAGTGAGGTAGTAAAGGGGGAAAGTGAGGTAGTAAAGGAGGAGTGAGGAGTAAATGTAGGGTGAGGGAGTAAGGGAGGAGTGTGGGAGTAAGGGAGGAGTGAGGGAGCAAATGGGGAGTGTGGGAGTATGGGAGGAGTGTGGGAGTAAGGGAGGAGTGTGGGAGTAAGGGAGGAGTATATTGCTCGATAATGGTATAACTATAACCAATCAAAATCCTCGATAATAATTGAACAATACTGTATATCATAATAACCCACAAGACGTCCAACAAGATAGTGATGCTAAAGTAGGCTATCGCCTTTTATTTATGTGTACGAAGGAGGCAAAAGGCAAGGCTGCCTGTAACAAGCGTCCCCCCCCCCCCCCCCCCAAAGGTGAAAGAGTGATAGGGACCTAAATTCGAGGTACACTCGAAGAAAACAAAACTAAAAACAATTTGTACACTGGTAAGCTGTATATTTCTTTGAACGGAATGATATCGGGAGAAACATATGTCTGTATTGTCACTATTTCGTTCCACTTCCAGAATGTTTAGAGTGTAAATATTGTCCGCGAGAGTAGGTTAGAGTAAAATTGTCTGGACATACGGAGCTTGAAGCTGTTTACGTCATAAGATAAGGAAAATATAGATTGAGAGAGAGAGTTTCAGAGTTTACTTGTGGAGTAGAAGACTGGGAAAATCGGTTCACTCTTGGATTAGAGAGTTGGACAGAATAGTGGTAGGAGTGTGTTAAAAGGCGGGTGCCACTCACTCTCCATAAGGGAGAAGGTATACACAGAGAGCTCTGAAGACCACATATTATTGTAATAACGGTAGAAGAGCGAGAGATGCAACACTGCAGCGTGTAGAGAGATATTGTAGGGTAATTTATTTTCGAGGGGAGTTCTATCTATCTATTGCCGGACGCCTTACTCCCCTAAATGAGGGTGGCCATACACAGAAGGCCCCCAAGCGCCGCGGACCTATTCCCTGTAAGAGGGACAACCCGAGCCAGTTTACTGAAGGACTTACAGGATTGACCACTCAATTTAGGATCCGTCCGACTCAGAGGCCCTCTATGTATCTTGTTAGCACTATTTTGCTACAGTGGTGTTCGGCTAGTCATTCCATTAACCTGCCTTACACTTAGATAAGCAGTACGGATTTGTATCAGGTTTACTCCCCTAGACAGGTTGCCGACCAAGGCTGACGAGTCTCATCCACCCGGATTTTTATAAGGTTGTCTCCTCTAGGTGGGTTGCCGACCAAGGCTAACGTGTCCCGTCCACCCAGTCCCCGGTCGAGGGGAGTTGAGGAGACGAAATGCTTTTGACTCTAGTCTTTCAAGAAAAGCAGTATGAGGGTACCTCCCACAGGTAGTAGGGGTAGGCAGCCCCGCCCAGGGAAGTACTACCGCCAAGGTTTCGGGAGACTCGGGGAATAGCCTGAATTCCATTTTCTCTCGCAGGCCTTGGTAGCTGGATACATATCTTTCTGCCTCACACATCAGGGGTATCAGGAAAACCCTCTTTTATTTGACATACACATCCAACTTCACGACATTGCCCTACATCGCTATCCTCTATCCATAAAACACTACTCTTCCCACTACATATCATACATGTAACACCATACACCTTTACCTAATAAATATGGCAGTACAATTGTTAAGAGCAAACCTGGTGGTCCCTCGGATATCCACCCCCGGCAGGGTTGGGTCATTGACACAGGGCCCTCCCGGTCGTCATCATGCGACTGTGTCAAGAGCATTGCAACGTCCCAAAGCTGCTCGTCGGTGCAGCTTTTTCTTTAGCAATATAAGGGGACTTCAATCTAACATCAATTCTGTACACCAATTTCTTCAAGCAGAATCCCCTACTCTCCTTTTTTTGACAGAGACTCAAGTAACATCCACATCTGACCCGTCTAGATTTAATTTTCCAGGTTATCAACTGCTCCAAAATTTCAGACCTAAAGGAGGTGTATGTTGCTTCACAAAATCTGAAATTGCCCTGGAGGAGGTTACTAGTTTCAAGTGTCCCTATTTTGATTATTCTATATACAAATTAATTTCTGCTGGTAAATTTAAATACATATGTTGCATCTACTGTTCCCCAAATACTCCTCCAGAGCAAAGTCTTTTTGATTCTCTGTCCTCACAACTCAGTGTCCTCAACTTAAATGCTTCTTCTGAAATCACTGTGTTGGGTGATTTTAATGTCCATAATGTTGAATGGCTCACTCATTCAGCCAGGACTGATGATGCTGGTCTTGAATGTGAGCTATTTGCAGACTCATTTAATCTCACTCAACTAGTCAACCTACCCACCTGTGTACCAGATAATCCTAATCATAATTCCCACCTACTGGACTTATTTTTAACAACCAATTCAGAAAATTATGATGTTACAGTGAGGTCCCCGCTTGGATCTTCTGATCACTGTCTGATACAGGCCACCTGTCTATCACCTACCACACCTTCCCACTCTGAACCTGTTTTGGTGACTAAATTGCATTACAATAGGGCAGACTGGGAGGGTCTTCAAAGTTTCTTTATTGATATTCCCTGGACCTCTTTCTTTTCTAATGATGCACACTCCACCTTGAGCCACATACAAGATTTTGTAAAAATTGGAATGGAAACTTTTATTCCTCATCAAAAGTACAGTAAAAGATCTAATTCACCTAAATGGTTTGACCATAATTGTGCTAGAGTAACTGAACAAAAAGCAATAGCCTACAATGCATACACAAGATCAAAAACACATGAAGCCTTTAATTACTTTAGAAACATCAGAAATCATGCCAAAACTGTATTAAACCTAACTAAATCAATCTTTCTCCACAAGCAGGCAAATAAACTTCTAAATAATCCAAATTATAACAAAATATTTTGGTCTACTCTTAACTCATTCAAATCCAACTTCACTACGGCTTCATCCATTCCACCATTAAAATCTCCGACTGGCAATCTTGTAAGTGACCCACGAGGTAAAGCTAACCTTCTTGCGGATATTTTCTCCACCAACTCAACCTTAGATGAAATAAATCAAGATGTCCCTGTACTTAATTTTAATTCGCCTGAAATTCCCTCACTTAACCCTCTCCGACATATGACGCGATTTTGAGCCTATTGGGGATACTTTAAAGCCTTTGTTACCATCAGGGGTATTTAGAAACCTTTAGTTTAGTTACTTCAACCTCTGCAGTTGTCTTTGAGTTAGCTGTGGGCAGAAAACTAATTTTGGAGAGGTAATTATAAGAGTGAGAGAACTCTATTTCTTATTGCTAATCTGGCAACCTCTGCGTCATATGTGCGTGAAAGGGTTAAGATCCACACCAGACATGCCAAAACTATTTTGCAGGATCTCTCAGTAGATAAGGCTCCTGGTCCAGACGAAATTCCTCCAATAGTACTTAAGAATTGCTCCTTGGTGCTCGCTCCTGTATTGGCAAATTTTTTCCGTCTGTGTACTCATACCTCATGCTTCCCAGTACCCTGGAAAGAAGCAAACATCCATCCAGTTCCTAAAAAAGGTGCCTCTTCAGATCCATCCAACTACAGACCAATAGCTATAACTTCCACTCTTGGTAAAGTCTTTGAAATTATATTAAATAATCACATAATTAAGCATCTTGAGAATAATAAATTAATCAGTGATAGGCAATATGGTTTTAGACGATGTCGATCAACTGCAGACATTCTTTGCCTTCTTACGCATCAAATCAACCAAGCTACAGACCAACATGGTGAAACACATACAATAGCACTGGATATATCAAAGGCATTTGATAGAGTCTGGCATCAATCCTTATTGTCGAAGATGTCACACTACGGCCTTGCATCATTAGTTCCACTAATTTCTTCTTATCTTCATAACAGAAAATATGTGTAATGTGTGACGCCTCCCGGCGCTGGCAGAATGGTTGCAGCTCGCTAGCGCTCGCCAGGATGGGGGGATGGGCTACAGTTGTCCTAGAATGATCGGCTTTATTTTATTAGTGTCGTGTTGCCACAGATAGTCTAGAAATGGTCTTTGTTTTGGTCTGTGACCGCGCCTTGTATTTTATATTCACTATAATATAAATGTTGCTTGTGTGGGAGGCGAGCGAGAGAGGGTGAGGGAGTACACCTGGCAGCGGGGGTGAGCTATGACGCGGCTCGCTTGGGCGCTGACGGCGTTGGCGGCCGGGTGGTCAACTAGTCCCTTCCCGTCGCTGCCTCATGTTCTTTACCAGCTCAGAGCTTGCCTGACATGCGTATCGTCTACATCCTTTGCAATTCTGTCCCCCATACTTGCCACTTTGCATACTATTTCTCTCTCTCGACTTCTCCTTTCTCATTCTCTAATCTTTATTAAACTCAACATCCCTTCTGGTTTCAGCATAGACGTTCACCGTCGGCCAGTCGTATTGTACGCGAAGCTCTCAGATATTTCTATGTATGAGGTTAGAGAGACGGACTTTTCCGTGTGTGTCCTCTCTCGGGAAGGTTGTAGACCGGTATATGTCTCCCTGGCAAGGTGTTGAGTGATTCTGCTTGGTTATTTAAAGCTAGACTAGGGGTAAGGTTACTGTGTCGTTGTCTCCGATGTGTGCAGTGTTAGCTAAGCCCTGCACGACATCGACAGGTACTGTGGGAGCCTAAGTTGTCTTCGGGTGGGTTTACTTTGCGAGCACAGCGCTGTGGTGTGAGAGGGCCATAGCCTATCCCTCACAACATAGTGCTGCCTCTTTGTGTTGACTTCTGAGGGATCGCCAGGATAGAACTAGGTACTAGAGACCTAGATTTATCAAGAGAGCATCCCCGTCATATAACGTAATCTTCATTATACCACCTTCGGACAACGTTAGGCTACGAGCCGCATGCTCGCCCATTGTTGCCCTGCCTTGATACCCCAGCTAGACTTTATTAACTGAGCAGACACTGGTTAGAGATAAGCCCCCATTATTATATGTATGCAGCATTATTATTCACTGCACTTTTGAGCCGAGGTTGTTGTTGAGTTGCACAACCCTAGTAGGCTGTTGCGTTGTGTCACGAATCATTTCTTTAGTTGTCGAGCATTACTACCTTTGCGCAGTCTTTATTATTCGCCTGCCTATTATTACTATATGTCCTAGTATTTATTGTGACCCGTATTCTGCATTATAATTGTTCAAGATTCTTTACGAACATCTTCCCAGCATCAGACTTATTTCAGAAGTTTCCAGTTGATGTTGCAGGACTAGCATTGCACTTTCTTTAATACAGGAGTGCCAGTTATTTGAGTATCTACCGTAACGTTAATTAATCACGTTAACTATCTTTTCTTTGTGTAACCTAATCGAGTAATCTTTTACTGTTTGAGAATAGGCTGTTTCATCGAGCGTCAGCCTAGTGTGTGTGCACCAGTTACCGAGTCATAGGATACCTCGTTGTCCAGGCACGACTCAGGGCGGTAATGGTGTTTTGTTTTCCAGTGTTTAAGGCAGGGGTTGGATCTAGTGTTACCGTTGTTGCATTTTGCCAGTATCTAGTCCAATGTTGAAGAGCCCTGTGTCTTTGAGAACCTGGATCGTAACAAATGGTAGATGGCCTTTATTCTCAATTTCACTCAATAAATGCTGGTGTTCCCCAGGGATCAGTTTTGGCCCCAACTCTGTTCCTCATTCATATCAATGATCTCATATCTACCACTCATAATCCAATACATTCCTACGCAGATCACTCAACACTCCACAGTTCCTTCACATTTACCAATTCTTTCACCCAACCCGATCTTATAAATTCAAATATAAACACTGCAATTTCTCTGAACCAGGACCTTTCTAGAATTAATGAATTGGGACAAAAGAATCTAGTTTCCTTTAATGCACAGAAAACCAAGTACATTCAATTTTCTAACCGACAGAATCTCACTGACTCCCATATATTTTTTAATGATGTAAATATTCCCACTTCCCCTAGTATTGACATTCTCGGTGTAACATTAACTACTAACTTGAGCTGGACACATTATTTAGAAGCATTGCTAAGAATGCCTCTAAAAAAACTGGGACTCCTGTACAGAGTTCGAGAATTCTTCACTGACGAGCAGTTGGCCGTAATATATAAAAGTCATGTGCGTTCTCAGATGGATTACTGTTCACCTCTGTGGAGTGGAAGTGGAGTGGTTGCATTGAGGCAGTTGGACAAAATTCAAAATAAAGCTATTAGATTAATCAATAACCCTGCAATCACACAGGACCTTCCTACATTATCCATACGAAGAAATTTTGCATCCCTTGCATTATTCTACAGATATTTTCACAGCAATTGTTCCGAGGAACTTGCTTCAATTGTGCCGCCTCTCCACATCTTTCCCCGTAGAACTAGGGCAGCTGAGACCGCCCATGAATTTACACTTTCTCCTCCACAATGCAGAACTTCTGCTTATCAAAATTAATTTATCCCTAGAACTACTACTCTTTGGAATTAACTTCCCTCGAGTTGCTTTCCACAAACTTACAATCTACAAAAGTTTAAATCCAGTTGTTACAAACATTTTATGAATGGAGGATGCCTTTAGGCACATGGACCTTTTTGTTTTATCTGTGTTTTTCCTTCCTCCGTTCATTGTCTCTTTAAAAAAATAAAAATAAAAAAATAATGCGAACAGTGCTCGATACATGGGCGCACTGTGCCCCTGTACAGAACAAGAAGTTGTGCAGGGGAAAAGAACCCACGGAGACGGCTGAGTACACCTAACTTCTGGGAAGCTGTTTTAGCAAGAGTGGTGATATGATCTTTCCAAGAAAGATCAGAAAAAAAAGAGACGCCAAGAATATTTAAAGAAGATGAAGAATTGAATTGTGTGTTGTAGGAGATAGTCGTGTGGAATATTGTAACGGAGAGATAGATAGAGACGAGGGTTTTGGAAGCAATGAAAATACGGTAACAAGATTTGTTCTGCCCCAACATTATAGACTAGCCCTCCTTCACATCTCCATCTTTTTATTTATCTCTTGATATAAAGACAACAAAAATATCTCAACAAAAGAGAATGTGGGAAGTGACTGAGAATGACTGAAGTGAAATGGTTGTGAGGCGAAGTGGCCATGTGGCGAAGTGGTTGTGTGGTTATAAGTCAGAGGTCTTGAGGCGCAATGGTTGTGACTATATGTGTATATTTTCTGCAAAGTGGTCTAAATAAGAGTAAGGTTTATTGCGAAGTGGTTTAAATACGAAGTGGTCTCAATATATGAATCAAAGTACAGTAGATATGATGGTAGGCGACTGTAAAAGTGTTGACGCTGACGTGGCCCCTTGTGAACGAGGGAAACAACAACTGTGACAAACAAGAATGTTTTGAGACCATCACAGACGATTGTTTCCCGCTGTGTCAGATCTATCCACCTCTCCCTCAGAAGTTTTATTTACCGCGATATATATAATTTAATTTACTATTGAATAATAAAAATAAACTTAACCTGTAAGTTAACAAAGCTAAACTTGCTTGATGAAACATACCGAAAGAGAGAGAGAGAGAGAGAAAGAGTGAGTGAGTGAGTGAGTGAGTGAGTGAGTGAGTGAGTGAGTGAGTGAGTGAGTGAGTGAGTGAGTGAGTGAGTGAGTGAGTGAGTGAGTGAGTGAGTGAGTGAGTGAGTGAGTGAGTGAGTGAGTGGGGGGGGGGGGGAATGAACCCCCGCACACACAAACCTTTAACCCGGCGCGCGCGCGCAGGGTGTAGTGAACACCACAGTTCTGGGCGGCAATATTAAGCTCCATTCCTGCCTATAATCGTAATTTTACGATAAATATCGTTATTACTTATTCATATGCGCCTATTTTACGTTTAATATGAAGATAGTAACCTGTAACAACAATAAAACAAGTGGGAATATCATTTGGATGGTCAAAATCGCGAATTATTACCAAGTGGTTCATTCATCAATTGTGAGCCAGACGGCCTCACACCCTCTTCTCTTGAGGGTTGAAGCAGTACTGAGCTACTCCCTCACACTCTCCCAGTCTCTACCTTACGTAACACACATGACCACAGCCTAGGATCGGTTTGGAGATGTTTACACGAAAATATACCAATGAATAAGGGAATAATAGAGAAAATAGGTGATAATTGAATGGCGGGGGGGGGGGGGGGGGAAGGAGGGGATTTTGACAGATGTGGAGGAGTGATATGAGGTATGGAGGGAAAAAACAAAAATTGTTTTAAGTGCTACTGGGGCCTTTTATTTTTTATTTTTTTAGGCCTTACCTTTTAACCCTCTCACATTTTTGACGCAATTTTGAGCCTATTAGGGATACTTTAAAGCCTTTGTTACCATCAGGGGTATTTAAAAACCTTTAGTTTAGTTACTTCAACCTCTGCAGTTGTCTTTGAGTTAGCTGTGGGCAGAAAACTAATTTTGGAGAGGTAATTATAAGAGTGAGAGAACTCTATTTATTATTGCTAATCTGGCAACCTCTGCGTCATAAAAACGTGAAAAGGTTAAGAGGGTCCTCGCCCTTGCCCACCAAAACCTCTTAACCTCTTAAGTGCGCAGGTGGGGTAGTGGCCACCCCTCCCTGTGCGGAGGTATTTAGGCTGTTTTCTTCACTCAAATCGTCATCGTACCCTAAATATAATTAATACTTATCCATATGCGCCTATTTTACGTTGATTATGAAGATATTAACCTGTTACAGCATTAAAACAAGTGGAAATAGCGTTTGACTGGTCAAAATCGGAAACAGAGGCCGGGAGTTGTAATTATCGAGTGTGAGCCAGCCTCCCGCTCCTCCACTCCTCCCCACGTCTGGAGAGAGACTCGATCGATACTCTCCCTCTCTCTCTTGCACTCGCTTGGTAACACATGAGCACAGCCTGCTAGCAACTCGCTATTGTTAGCACGAAAATATACCTAAGAATATGGGAATAAGAGGGAGAATAGGTGATAATTTAAGAGGGGGGGGGGGGGGGGGTGGAAGAAGGAGGGGATGTGGAGGAGTGATATTTGGCATGGCCAAGGGGCAAAAAAAAAAAAAAAAAAAAAAAAAAAAAAAAATATATATATATATATATATACTGGGCTGATTTAAATGTTTTTTTTTTTAGGCCTTGGATTATATAAGGCTTCCCGCAGCCCACCGGTAGGCCTTATATAAGTCTTGCGGCACTTGCTGGGTTAAGAGTGTTCTCGCCGTTCCCGGGTTAACGAATATTAATGACACGAAGACAATCATGACAACTACAATAAAAGGACGAAACAAACAATAACAACAACTACACAAACAATAACAACTATAAAAATAATAACAAGGGTTCGTTCTGCAGTAGTTTGAGCTGAGCTTTTCTATTCCCCCCTTCTTTTCCTACTCTCTCTCTCTCTCTCCACGACACACTAAAGCTGTGGACGTGAGCACATAGGTTCACTCTTTACATACACATATGAGTGTTCAAGTGAGCAGTGCTGAATATATTGGAGACATTTACAGGTGTATATGTTTCCTCTTCCAAACCAACACTTACTCAATATCTAGACGTTGGCTGGTGATAATTTGTCAACCCTTTTAACCAGATGACTTCAAATTATGCTTTATGCTAGTTACCTCTACACGATATTATTGAAATTTGAAGGGAAAAGTCAAAGTTGCAGGATTAATTGAGGTAGTCTTTTAGCCTCTATTCCCTAGAGGTCCTTCCAAAGTTGTCTGACAGTAATATTAAACAGTAAGGAAGTCGTCGTCTCTTGAAGGGTTTAGACAAATCGTTTCAAAATTTTGGGCGATAAATAAATTGATGAAAAGGTAGGCTATGCAATTGAGCAAGTTTAGACAGTTTTCATAATACTGTATTACATATTTTTAGATAGAAGCCAAATAAAATTGCCCATAGGTAGATAAGGGTTGAAATCTCCATTCAGAGTAATATTTCCTTGGGTGACGGGACTTGCAGAATTACCTAGATTCCATTCCATTCCACATATCTCTCTGGCATTTGGTAGCAGGTATAATTTCGTTCAGTCATATCACCTGGATATCAGGTGAACCTCACTTACACAACACTATTAATTAATATAACTTATACCCACTATCCCTTTTCATGATAATAAAACCAAATCCTTCAAAGCAAGGACGTAATGCTTGTTGACTCTTTCTCAATATGTTCATTGTAATCTGTCGAGACTTTAGCGGTTCACCTGTGTGCTGTTTGGGAGTGCATGGGTGCTGTGAGTTATATATTTAATGTATAGTATTTATATTTATATTATGATCTTAATATAATTTACTTTAATTAAATAATTACAATTATATTTTCTTCGGAGGTGTGGCGTGCGGGGTGTGTGTGTGTGTGTGTGTGTGTGTGTGTGTGTGTGTGTGTGTGTGTGTGTGTGTGTGTGTGGGAGGGGGGGGTGGGGGGGCGTGAGTATATAATTAAGGTGACGTGGGAACTAGGCCTGACCTGTCGTAGATGTTGGAAAAATCTTCAAGAGAGGATGGATTGGGTTTTGGGGTTGAGATGACTTGAAAAAAACCAATTGTAACGAAGTGTATACCCTTTATTACTGCTGCCTTTGGTGTTTACTATTAAAGGGGCCCACCTCGTTTATATTTTTTTCTCTCTATCTCCCTCTCTTTCTGGGTTGTATCCATTCGGCCCCATTCACCTTACTGTTTTAAGAAGTTTACCCCCATCTACGTGTCGATTTTTTCCTGGCGAGCGGTAGCGAGTTAGCATATTTTTAAACAATTTCTTGACAGCAGGCTAAATTTATAAATTTCTCCGGAGAAGCCAGCTTTCTTCATACAATGCTGGCTCGCTATCGCTCGCCAGGAAGAAATCGACACCTGGATGGGGATAAACATTTTAAAACAGTAGGCTGAATGGGGCCGAAGGGATACAAGCCAGAGAAAGAGATAAAAGGAGAAAACAAAAAGCAGGTCACCCCCCTTAAAAAGTGGTTGTGCATGGGTTGAGATAATCATGAAATAATAATCGCCAACCTGCACATAATTATCTTGCAAAATGCAATGACATTGAAATAATTATTAACAATGGTATAAATAATTGTGTGGATCGTCTACCTGTGACATCATAGGAGTGTAAGTCCACCATCCAGTCCAGGATGAGGATACTCCTGTGATGTCACTATGACGTCACAGGTCCGGTGTACACGATCCACAAAATTCCTTTATAAAATTGTTAAAAATTATTTCAATGACATTGCATTTTGCAAGATAATTATGTGGTCTTGGTCTTGGTCTTGGTGTGAGAGTCACCCTGAACGGATCAAAGGTGTGGCCTTATAGTGAAGCAGATAAGTGAAACAATCGTTCAAATGGTGATGCAAGCATGAAATTTGGTACAGGTATTCTTCAAAGCTCACTTTCAAAGCACATACCGCTGGCCACGCAAAAATTCAATATGGCGACCATTTTTCAAGATGGCCGACACATCTGACTGAGCCCTACTGTTATGGGTCAGTTAATTGAAAGAAAAAAGACATGAATACTGTCCAATCCATTTTTTTTTGGCTCTAACGTGGTAAGTGAAGGTAATTTTGTCCAAAGCAGTTGCATATTAGAATTTAACTAAGATGGCGTCCAAGATGGCCGCCATTAACCCGAGGCCGGATTTTTTTGGCGATTTTCGGTAGTGTTTATGGCTTAATAGCTAATCAAAGAATAAAGATAGAGAAATGAGTCATAAACCACGTGAGAGAGGTCACTTTCAGCTTTTGTCTCGTAAAAAAATTCAGCTCCATAGGCCAAGTAGTTACTGCGATATTGCTTGTTTTCGTGAGGTAACTTTTCCGTGATTTTCCGTGTTTACGCACCTTTGCCATAGTGAAATTTCTTTAAACCCATTGTGTTGACATCACGGTAGTTTCGGTGATATTGGAACTCGGTGAAAATTACCGCAAAAGTACCGTGACATCATACAAGTAAATAGCAGCCATCAGCAGGCTATTTAAAGCTGTGCTATTTGAGTAGTGTATCGATCGGCCTTCTGGGGTTAAAGACAAATTTTGTGATATCTTGGCTATTAGTAGAGCTAGACAAATGATTTTTTCATCTAATCCTACATTTTTGAGGTCAGAGAATTAGAAAGACTTGTCACATTATTAACTCATCAGGGTCATAAGTAACTAGACAAAGTGAAGAAAGATTATATCGTAGGAAACGGCCTAATTCACACCATTTATACATATCCATCGAGTACAAATAACATTAGTAAAAATACCATAGAATCAAAGACTCACACCTCACATTTGCAAGTGCACATTGCTGTACAGGAGAGACCCAGCCTGTAGCACTTGCACCTGCCACGACAGTCTGATTTACAGCCACATTTGGTCAGCTGTTCGCAACTCTTGGCTATGGGGGAGTTGGCTGTCCAGAAGACGTGCCATTCTTCACCAACCTTCTGCCATCCCCAGTCAGCAGGACTCTCTGCTTCTGGTTGACACTGGGTTGCTTGGGCCCAAACACAACCAGCCTGGAAGGCAGCTCGTCTAGTGTGCTGAAGCAGAGCTGCTCTTGTTGGTGGAATGGCCTCATAAGGCCTCTGTTTTCTGGCAAACATGTCAAGCCTGGCCTCCTCCACAGTGGTAGCAGTGCTGGACCTGTCATACATCAGTATGACAAACCTCTCCAGTATCTCCAGGTCACCATCTTCCACTGTAAGAGGGTACTGGTTCAGCTTGGAGAAGACAGGGGAGGCCTCTGGACAAACATCCCATGTCTGCCAGGCAGTTTTCTTTCCCTTGTTACGGAAGGCTGAAACAGTGTCACACCCTGTGAAGGCATGAAAGAATAACATGCCTTTAGCCTTCTCCTGCCCCATACAGCGATACAGGCCATGCACACTGATCCAGCGCCGGCTTTGACCGTGACCAAATGCCACCCATAACTGCTCTAGCCCCAAACTCTGAAGGGCTGGAAAGGCACTCACTGCAATGACCACAACATCTGTATCATTTGCCTTGACCATGACGGCTTTGCTCCCATGTTCTGCAGCATATTTGGCATGCACAAAGATGCGGCTGTCAGCTTCCTCATGAGAGCACTTGTCCAGTCCTTGAAGACCAGTTTCATGAGTGCTGAGGACTGCAGATCCCTTTGTGACAATTACCAAGTTTGGTGCAGACATTTGGGCAACCCTGTCTGCCAGGAACTGGAACAACTCCGTCTTGTTGTCATTATGCCTAAGGAAGTTACGCCAATTGGATGGAATGCTGTTCTTGTTTGTCACCTTGCGTCTTCCTCCCTGGCCACGTTGAGACCTGGTCTCGGCTTTGAGGCTGGATGGGTTGTACACATCAAAGACAAGATGTGTTGTCTTGTACTTCGTAGCATAGCTGTGAATAAATGGCAGGAAGTCCAGAGTTGCATAGCCCTCAAATGTCTTTCCTTTCCGCAGTTGTTGCGGAAGGGTTGTGGTCGATGCTGTCCATCACAGCAGTGGTAAACAACTCTTTACGCAGTACTGGTGGACAGACCACACCCTCCTCGACATACTTGTTGACTGTGGCATCTCCTAATTCAGCTGAGACCTCCAACACCCTGTCATATGAGATGCTGAGGCCATGCTCATGCAGCATTTCGACCAGGTTTCTTTTCCGGGTTTTGGCATAGACTGAGAGTCCCATGTAGACTGGGAATGGTGTTTCTCTGTCTTTTGAGTGCCTATGTTTAGCAGCTCCCTCTTTGTATCGGGAGTAGCAGTTAAACTGCATCAATTGGGCAATGGCCTAATCAGACTTTGAAACTCCAAATCTCAGTTGAGACTTGATGTCAGCTCCATGTTCAACCATCCCCACAAACTGAAGCAGAAGGGGAGGTATGGCATTTTGCACACAACCAGATGAAAATGTGCCATCAAATTTTGATTGATGTTCAAGCATGCATTTTCTTAGAATCTTTGCTGCTTTAGCAGTGATGAGTGCATCTGAAAAATCGGAAATTTGGGTAATTGCTTTGCCCACATCTTTCTGAAATGCAAGAAGTACATCTCTTCCACTTCTATGAGCTTCAAGTTCTGGAATTTCTTCCAGAAGTTTATCCTTCAGTCTGGTGGAATTTACACGTGGTAAATCCACACCAAGTTGTGCCAGACACTGTTGGTAAAGATGGCATATATCTGCCAGGCGAAATGTGACTGGCTCTTCTGAGCATAGGTTGCTTTCAACAATGTATGTCACCAGCTCTGATAAAATTAATGGATAAACATCTGGCTCCAGATCAGTGGCACTTGAGCATTTCTCAAGGTTTCTCAGGTGGGACCTTTCCCTGTTGTAGAGGGCACTGAGACACACTTTGTGGTACTTTAGCTCCTGTGCAATAGCATCTCCACCACTCAATTTAGCAAGAAGCTTGCCATAGTTAAGTGCCTCTGCACACTCTTGTAGCCTCTTGTTAAGGTTCATGGTCATTACCTGCCTGAGATCAGATGCAGGTGCCACTTTCTCACAAAAAATACAAGTTTGACCATCATAGCTAGTTCGACGTTGCTTTGCATGATTGTCTTCAGACTCACTACTTTGACGATTAGATCGGCGTTTCCTTGCGCGATTCAGCTTGCTGTTGTTAAACAACAACCGGCAGTTGCCATGGTATTTTGCCTGATTTCTTCTCAAAGTGGCATCTATGCCGTCACCTTCATCAAGCCTTGTTGGATCCACGATCAATGGCATTTCCTGGATTTCATGAAACATCGGTATGTTGGTAGCCAGCATGGCATAACCGTCATGTTCAAGGGAATAATGGGTTCTAGGTGATGTTAAATCTTCACCTATTTTGTCTTTCTGGCAAAGACAACATTTTGACCAGTCAGTTTGTCTTATGGGAAAATTGGATTTTGAATCTGCCATTTTGCTTTCTGATTAAGGCCGAGGGTTTATCCTTTTACCACCTTAACGAAATTACACACACATTACTTTATGGGATACAACTAGGTTCGGGTGACCTACACCTAGCCCGATCATTCATCCAGTGCCATTTAAGTCCCGTGTGATCTGTACACCATCCAGGTAAGTACATGAGCAAGTCATGTATAGCCCCCTTACCCTTGGCTCGGCTCTCCCGCGCTGGCACACCCTGTCAATTCAGGTGCGGCTATCTAACTCTATCTACTAACTACCAACTACTGTCTAGTAGCTAATTGATATGGGGCTGTTAGAAAGCATTTGGGACACTAAATTAAACTACACTACAACTTATAGTATAGTACAGTAAAATAAGCTGACACTGAACCCCATGCTGAGTTGCACAGCAGCGATGTTACCAGTGTGCCCTGGTTGTGTGTTGACATCACTCTATTATATTTGCAAGATCTCATCACTGCCTCAGTCCTTACTAACAAATGTGAAAATGGCTCCATTGGATTATCTGACCCAAAGAATGTATGTGCACACCAAAAATCATGTATATATGTTCAGTAGTTGCTTTGATATGAACATATGAAATTAATGGACGCCATCTTGGATGCCATTCTAAAATTCCAATTATAGACTATGACAATGATTAAAACAGTGCTTCTCATTAATCTGGTTAGCAAGAAACAGTTTTCTCAGGAAGCCCTTTACCTTCTCAATGGTTGTGTTATTCCACTTATCTATCGTGGTTAGACCTAGCAGGAATAGCACCATATGCAGAGGGTCCCATTGCATAACTTCTATCAACCCGTTCCACTGTATCTCTCCTACTTCCTGTCTCACTGCACTGATCATAATTTCTCTTTCCCTCCCGTACTTGTCACATTCTAGCAGTATGTGCTCGATGGTCTCATCCCGTCCCCCGTCGCACATTCTACAGATCCTACTACCCTCATTGTTCCACCTGTATGTCCGGTTGTTCACCTCCAGGGATTTAGTTCGCGCCTTGAACAGCAACTCACTCCCCATACTACCATCATAGAAAAGTTCACTTCTTGGACTATTTTTTGCCATATAGCAGTCTAGTGAACTCTTTTGCCTCATTCTTTCCATCCACTCGTCCCTACCCTTATCTTGGACCCGCGTGTTTATCTCATTTTTCCACTTCCCTGAGCTCAACGTTCTCATACTCTCACCCATCATTATTCCACGCATCCCATGCTCCTCTATTTTCTTATCACACATCCTATTCCACTTGCTCTCCTCCTTTGTCCATTCATACACCTTCCGTGCCCATCTGTTCTCGTCCATTCTTTCCAGTCTCACCCTGTATCTCAGCGTTCCCTTCGCTATTCTTTCGGCGAAGGAGCTCCACCCTGCTTCTCCTCTCACGGCCTCCACTGCCGCGAGCTTGTTTGCACCCAGGGCCATTCTACCAATTTTGTTTTGGGTCACCTCCATTTTCGCCGGGTCATTCGCCGTCCATTTCATGGTTTCTAGCCCATACATCAAACTCGGTACAGCCATTCCCTTCCATACTCCTCTTACCACTTCATACTTATTTGCTCTTGTCCTCGCTACACTGCCCAGCCTTCCCACCCACTGATTCGCTCTTGACAACCTCGCATTCTTGGTTCTATTGCACCCTTTCTTGTCCATTATCATTCCCAGGTATTTATATTCCCTTACTCTCCTTATAGTCCTACCACCAAGCGACCAGGTTTCATCCTCGTCTTCTGCGCCTCCATTCACCACAAGCACTTGACTCTTTTCGCTACTGAAATTAACATTGAAATCCTCACCGTACTTAGTCACCACATCTAGCAGGTCTTCTTTACTTTCGCTCATAATTACCATGTCGTCGGCGTACATCAATATGTTCAGTACCCTCTCTCCCACATTGATCCCTATTCCCGTCTTCCCAACTCTCACTGCCAACTCCTCAGTATACATCCCAAATAGCCACAGTGATAGTACACAGCCCTGTCTCACTCCTCTTTTGCTCTTCACCCATTCCGTCTCGATGTCTCCCAGACTGTATTTCCCTCTTGTGCTCTCATACATACCGGTACTCTTTATTATGGTCACAACCTTCTTGCTCATTCCCACCTTCTCCAACACCTTACTCATCTTATACCTATTCACCCTGTCATATGCTTTCTCTATGTCCAGGAACGCTATGTATCCCTTCTTTCCACTTCTCTATCACCTCCCTTATCACGAACATGTTGTCTTCACCTCTTCTGTCTTTCCTGAACCCATTTTGCTCTTCTCCCATCACCTTATTCCTCTCACATATCTCTTTTAACCTCTCGTTCATGATCCCACAGAACACCTTCCCCACTGTGTCAGTCAGACTGATTGGGCGATAGTTTTTTAGCTCACTCTTGCTCTTGTGCCCGCCCTTATGTAGCAGGGTCACTCTACTTTCATTCCATTTGCTAGGGACTCTCTCTTCATTCCATATCTTTTTAAACAGTATATACATACCTTCTATCACTCACTTTCCCCTTTCTCTGTAGAACTCTTATGGGATATCGTCCAGCCCCGCAGCCTTTCCTGTTTTCAACCTTTTTACATACTTAGCTATCTCATCTCTGCTTATTTCCTCATCCATATTCTCGTTTATCTTTCTTTCTATTTCCAGATACACTTAATTTCTGTCTTCCCTTTCATTTGCACCGCCTATATTCTCCCAGAATTCTTTTATCGCTCGTGCCTTCTGTGTTTTCCCTTATTAACCTACTATTTACATTTAGCTCTTCTACATTCACTCTCTCTCTCTGACTTGGTCACCTCTCAGGAAAGCATACCATTCTCTGCCCCCTTCCTCTCCCTTTGCTCTTGGTTCGTCTACCATTTCCTTTTCTGTTTTCGCTCTCGCCTTTCTGATCATGTGTTTCACTGTCTTCTGTTTCTTCTTGTACTCCTCCCAGGCTTCATTGTACTCTTGCCTCTCGTTCTCACTGTTGTCTTTGTTCTTCCTCAGTTTCTACACTTCCTGTTACATTCCTTCCTCTCTTTTCTTGCGTTATCTATCTCATCACTCCACCACCTTTTCCGCACTCTTTTGCTTCTGCCTGTCTTTCTTCTTCCTACCCGTTGTAAGGCCACTAGTCTTACAGTTTTAACTAGCATTTTATTCAGTTCCTCTACACTCCCCTCGTTTCTCCATGTCTCTTGCTCCAGATCCTCCCTGAATAGTACCCAATCTGCGCTCTTGAGCTTCCACCCTGTTCCTTGGTCCCTAGGGACCTCAACCCTCCCTTCTCTCATGCACATATATTCCATCATCATCACATTGTGGTCACTCATAATGTCTACTTTACGCTCCTCGTCCACAGACATATACTGTACCTGTTTCTTGCTCTCTCATTCACCAGGATATAATCAATTGCTGACTCACCCCATCTTCCACTCCAAGTTACTCTACCCTCAGCTATAGTTTGGTTTAGAATTTCCATATTGTTCTCCTCAGCGAAGTCTAGTAGCAGCTGGCCATTGTTATTTGTCTCCTCACCTAGGATGCCAATATGGCCATTTAGGTCTCCTATCACAATCACCTGCTCTTCCATCCTTTCGTGTATTAGTGCTTTCACCACTCCATATTTCCTATCGTTGTCTTGTCTTGCACTCGGGCCTTCCACCGTCATGTAGCACACTACAAGCAGAATCCTCTCACTCTTTCCTCTTTACTCTGTAGCTCAGGTTCCACGCCATGATATCCTTGCTCATTTCCGAGTCACCAACATTTACCTCCTCCATATCAACATCCAACCCGTTTTTCACTATTATTTCCCCCCCCCTCCCCCCCCCCACCTTTCTTTTTCTACTTACTCTGTCCTTGCGTCTCCGTTACCCCCACTATATCCATATTCCATTCGTTTATCTCCTTGCACATATCTTCCAGTTTTCCCACTCCCCATCCGTTTACATTAATGCATCCGAATCTTATGCCTTTTCCGACGCTGGGATTTAGTCAGTTATGCACCTTTCCCACTGGTGAAACAAGTCACGATTTTCGTCGCCGATGCCTTAGTTTTGTCAAATTCGCAAGAATATGTGCGACCTTCACGATTTCGACCGTTACAAACAGATGACAAATTATACTGGGCGAAGATGTCGCCGATCTAGGCGACGCATTCGCCGACATCGGCGATGTTATCGGGGAAGTGAGCGATGTTTCGCCGATGAATCCTCTGTGAGGCATGTCACATTTTCAAAAATCTCTTGCGAGATCATGCGAGGATGAAAGAATACTCGCCGTATTTTCTGCGACGTCTTCGGCGATCCAAGCGATGGTTCGGCGTTTACTTCGGCAAGATGATAAGAGTATTTTTTTAAGGCACAAATTCTTGCGATTCATCGTCGATCATCGGCGTTGGTATCGCACATACGTCGGCGAGATCGGCGAGGTGTGCGCAGCTGAGCGAATGTAACGTGAATGTGCTAATTGCAGAGTGGAATTAGCATATCAAGCCAAACTAATGGGCCGAGCGTCATAAAATATGAAAACTAATGGGGTTAATCATGAGGAAGAAAGGGGTCCAGAAAAACGACCCATCTCCCCTTAATTCGGAGGTTGGCAATGCTTCGCCGGAGACATTTTTCTATCAAATAATGTACAAATTTAGCTTGCTCTCAAAACAAAAAATATATATGTTGGCTCGCTACTGCTCACCAGGAAAATATTGAAACCTGGATGGGGGTAAAAGTCTTAAAACAGTAGGCTGATCGGGGCCGAACGGATCCAAGGCAAAGAGAGAGGGAGAGAAATGGAAAAAAAAAAAAAATCGAGGAGAGAGAGAGAGAAAGAATAAACTAAAAAAAAGCGAGGTGGGCTCAATTGTTAAGCCGTAACGCAAACATTGAGCCCACCTCGCTGTTTGTTGTTTTCTCTTTCTCTCCCTCTCTCTTTGCCTTGTATCCGTTCGGCCCCGTTCAGCCTACTGTTTTAAGACGTTTATCCCCATCCAGGTGTCGATTTCTTCCTGGCGAGCGATAGGGAGCCAGCATTGTATGGAGAAATCCGGCTTCGCCAGAGACATTTTTCTATCGAAAAATATACAAATTTAGCTTACTCTCAAAACAAAAATATATATATATGTCCGCTGAACATGATGACGGTGTTTAGATTATTCTATCATCATTATTGGATTTTATAGAAATAAATCTATAACGATAGTTTTTCGCTCTTATAGAATCCATTCCGCAGCAAAATATTAACTGTCTGTTTTCACCAATAATAACTGCTTTTAATTTTTTTTTGTTTTCATGAACGGCAAGAGGAAATGTTATTCTATAAGATTTCATCAACAACAACAACAAAAATAACAATGTTGAATTTCACCTTAGGTGAAGGCATATCATCAGTCCGCCCGCATTTGCCCTAACTCTCAGTCGGTTTTCACCCATAATAATTGTTTTTTTATATTGTTTTGTTTTCATGAACGGCAAGAGGAAATGTTATTCTATAAGATTTCATCAACAACAACAACAAAAATAACAATATGTGGAATTTCACCGTAGGTGAAAGATATCTCGCTATAGGCCTAATAATTTTTTTTTACCCACCTGCCGAAGGTGCTCTTTGGCATCGTCGATGTTCCCGGAACATCTGAGGGCATCGGCCGAAGGTGCTCTTTGGCATCGTCGATGTTCCCGGAACATCTGAGAGCATCGGTGACGGTGAGTATGGGTGAGTATCCATGCAGCGTTGCAAAGGTTTTTTTGTGCGAAACCATCCGCTATGTCTCGCCGATGTCGCAGATGATCGCAGAAACCCTCACAGATCCCCTCGGCGATGCTCGGCGATGCTTGCGAGGGTAACCAATCCTCGTGATGCCCCTTTCCCACTGGTGAGACAAGTCACGATTTTCGTCGCCGATGCCTTCGTTTTGTCAAATTCGCAAGAATACGTGCGACCTTCTCGATTTCGACCGTTACAAACAGATGACAAATTATACTGGGCGAAGATGTCGCCGATACATACAGATGACAAATTATACTGGGCGAAGATGTCGCCGATGTCGGCGACGCAATCGCCGACATCGGCGATGTTATCGGGGAAGTGAGCGATGTTTCGCCGATGAATCCTCTGCGAGGCAGGTCACATTTTCAAAAATCTCTTGCGAGATCATGCAAGGATGAAAGAATACTCGCCGTATGTTCTGCGACGTCTTCGGCAATCCAAGCGATGGTTCGGCGTTTACTTCGGCGAGGTGATAAGAGTATTTTTTAACACCTTACGAGCGGCCTATGCGGTTTATTTATGTGTACCGCACAGCGGGGTGTTTTTAGCCAAAATAGGGCTGTTTACGTGATCATTTTCATGCCTAAATAAGACCCAGAACGTAAAACAAGTACCTATCCCTGAAAGGGCATAAACAGAGCTTTCGAATGACACCATAACGATCCTTGTATGATGGATAGTTTTCTTGCAATAACCGTGCAACGCGAGTGCAAAAAGCAGGTAATTCGGTACTTTCAGTACATAATTGAGTATGTAGCGAGTGAGAGAGGGAGGAGGGAGCTGAGATTTGTGTCAGTAGGTTCGCCGCGGTGGTCTGGAGCAGTCATACGCTCGCTAGTCTCCTGCCACCACTTGTCTCTCTCTCTCAGCCACATTACGTGCTGAAATTGCCACTCGAGTTATGTCGAGCGCCGCCACATAGTCCAGCTTTTTTTAACTCGACTTATGTTGCTCGCCGCTAATTAAGGGTTAAAGGCACAAATTCTTGCGATTCAGATTCATCGTTGAGCATCGGCGATGGCATCGCACATACGTCGGCGAGATCGGCGAGGTGTGCGCAGCTGAGCGAATGTAACGTGAATGTGCTAATTGCAGAGTGGAATTAGCATATTACGCCAAACTAATGGGCCGAACGTCATAAAATATGAAAACTAAAGGGGTTAACCATGAGGAAGAAAGGGGACCAGAAAAACGACCCATCTCCCCTTAATTCGGAGGTTGGCAATGCTTCGCCGGAGACATTTTTCTATCAAGTAATGTACAAATTTAGCTTGCTCTCAAAACAAAAAATATATATGTTGGCTCGCTACCGCTCACCAGGAAAATATTGAAACCTGGATGGGGGTAAAAGTCTTAAAACAGTAGGCTGAACGGGGCCGAACGGATACAAGGCAAAGAGAGAGGGAGAGAAATAGAAAAAAAAAAAAAAAAAAACGAGGAGAGAAAGGGTAAACTAAAAAAAGCGAGGTGGGCTCAATTGTTAAGCCGTAACGCAAACATTGAGCCCACCTGCTGTTTGTTGTTTTCTCTTTCTCTCCCTCTCCTCGTTTTTTTATTTTTTTTCTATTTCTCTCCCTCTCTCTTTGCCTTGTATCCGTTCGGCCCCGTTCAGCCTACTGTTTTAAGACGTTTATCCATCCCCATCCAGGTGTCGATTTCTTCCTGGCGAGCGATAGGGAGCCAGCATTGTATGGAGAAATCCGGCTTCGCCGGAGACATTTTTCTATCGAAAAATATACAAATTTAGCTTACTCTCAAAACAAAAATATATATACAGTATATATGTCCGCTGAACATGATGGAGGTGTTTAGATTATTCTATCATCATTATTGGATTTTATAGAAATAAATCTATAACCATAGTTTTTCGCTCTTATAGAATCCATTCCGCAGCAAAATATTAACTCTGTCTGTTTTCACCAATAATAACTGCTTTTTATATTTTTTTGTTTTCATGAACGGCAAGAGGAAATGTTATTCTATAAGATTTCATCAACAACAACAACAAAAATAACAATATGTGGAATTTCACCTTAGGTGAAGGCATATCATCAGTCCGCCCGCATTTGCCCTAACTCTCAGTCGGTTTTCACCCATAATAATTGTTTTTTTATATTGTTTTGTTTTCATGAACGGCAAGAGGAAATGTTATTCTATAAGATTTCATCAACAACAACAACAAAAATAGCAATATGTGGAATTTCACCGTAGGTAAAAGATATCTCGCTATAGGCCTAATAATTTTTTTTTACCCACCTGCCGAAGGTGCTCTTTGGCATCGTCGATGTTCCCGGAACATCTGAGAGCATCGGCCGAAGGTGCTCTTTGGCATCGTCGATGTTCCCGGAACATCTGAGAGCATCGGCGACGGTGAGTATCCATGCAGCGTTGCAAATTTTTTTTGTGCGAAACCATCCGCGATGTCTCGCCGATGTTGCAGATGATCGCAGAAACCCTCACAGATCCCCTCGGCGATGCTTGCGAGGGTAACCAATCCTCGTGAGTGCTCGTCCAATATTTTGAACTGTGCGAACATTATGCGACGACCCGAACATTATGCGACGACCCGCGAGGGCCCTTGCGAGGCCTGAAAGGCCTTGAGAGTCAAACGATTTTTCATGAGAGGGGTTGAGACATGTCACGAATGTGCCAATTCATTGGTTTCGGCGACGAAAATCGTGACTTGTCGCACCAGTGGGAAAGGGGCATGAGTGCTCGTCCAAAATTTTGAACTGTGCGAACATTATGCGACGACCCGCGAGGGCCCTTGCGAGGCCTGCGAGGCCTGAAAGGCCTTGAGAGTCGAACGATTTTTCATGAGAGGTGTTGAGACATGTCACGAATGTGACAATTTATTGGTTTCGGCGACGAAAATCGTGACTTGTCTCACCAGTGGGAAAGGGGCATTACTGGTACGGTTTCCTTTGTTCTCGGAGTTGGGTCCTACCTCCACCCCACCAACCGCTCCCTCTTCCTCCCTGTTTACAACCCCACTTCCCTCTCCAGTGTCAGCTGCAACCTCTCTCACCCCAATCGCTCTCTCTTCCACCCTGTTTTCAACCTCATATCCCTCCCCAGCTTCACTCACACCGATCGCTCCCTCTTCCGCCCTGTGATCGTCCCCATTTCCCTCCCCAGCTTCTGCTACCCCTTCTCTCATGCGTCTTATTCCGCTGCCTTTGCAGAAGCTCAGTTGCACGTACCCACTCTAGCATTCGTTTTCCATACCGGCAGTTCCCTTCCGTGTTCAAGTGTACCGTATTTTTCACAAATTTGTCTCCTGTCAGGTCGCTGTCTAGGTCCATGAAACTCACCCCAATATATTTTTTCTTGGAATATTCTAGCTTTAGTTTTCCCATCTCTTCTCCTAACTTCCTGTTTAATTCTCTTCTGTGCATCTCATAGGTCATTCTCTCTTTAGGTCTCCTAACTACTCCCACAAACCCCACCCGCAATTTTGTCTTGTTTTCTTTTATCCTATTTACTCCTGCAATGATATACTTAACTGATGTGCAGGTTGGCGATTATTATTCCATGTTTATCTCAACCCATGCACCACCACCTTTAATATATTAGTGTGTGGGCCAAGAACAAGGACATCAAACAACAAATACAGGTAGGGGTGGGAGGGGAGCAAGGGGGAGCCACAACCTGTCCCCATCTCACGCGCTCACACACCATCAGCCGCTCACGGCGCACAGCTGATCACCACACCGCCAGACGTACGATGAACAGTAACAGGAAAATATGTAGTGTGCGATATTGGATTCAACAAAAGGAGTACAACGTCACAATGTAGTAGATGTAATGAAACCGTACACGATCGATGTACTCACGTTACTAGCAGAAAAGAAGTGGAATGCGATAAATGTAGGGAAGTAGCTATTAACCCGGGAGCTGCGGGGAGACTCTTAAGAGTTCCCCCGGCGCACTGCGGGGAGACTCTTAAGAGTCAGAGAAAACAAAAATCAACTTTTGACATCGAAAAAAAAAAAAAATTTATATTTTTTTTTTTTTATTTATTTTTTTTTTTTTGGCGCCTGGGCCATGCAAAATCTCAGTCCTCTACCTCCCCTCCTTCCCCACTTTCCTCCTCTCCTTCAGTTATCACCTATTTTCCCTGTTATTCCCTTATTCTGAGGTATATTTTCGTGCTAACATTAGAAATCCGATTGGAGGGTGTGGTCATCACTGATAGCAAGCGAGTGCAAGAGAGAGAGAGAGAGTATCGATCGACTGTGTCTCAGTGACCTTGGGGGAAATTGGCGGGAAAGCAGATTGCCTCACCCATACATTATACAACTCGCGGGCTATATCTCCGATTTTGACCATCCAAACGCTGTTTTCACTCGTTTTATTGTTGTTTCAGGTTAATACCTTTATAATCAACCCATAATAGGCGCATATGGATAAGTATTAATGCTATTAATGATACAATGAATATTTTAGTGACGGAAACACCTCAAATACGTCAGCACAGGGGGACGTTTCCAATTACCCCCATGCGCACTTCAGAGGTTAAAGGTCCTAAAATCATTTGTGAAATATGTGAATCACTCGTAACAAGAAAACAAAGGATCCTAAACTGTGTTAAGTGTAAAACTGTAGCTCACATGAAGTGCATCTCTAAGAAGACCAACAGTGAAGAACGGGAATTCCTATGCAACATATGCGCCTTGCATTCATTACCGAATATTAATGTAAATGAACCAATTAGTATTAACAACTCAGAATCCAGCCAGGACACATTCAAAATCAAAGATGAATACAGAGTGTTCACCAACAAAGGACTCCATCTTATCCACATTAACGCCAGATCAATGTACCATAAATTGTCAGAAATAAACTTGTTAGCTAATAAGGCCAAAGCTTCAATAATTGCAATCACAGAAACCTGGCTGGATTAAAGTATAAACGTTGGTGAAATAAACATTCAAGGTTTCAATATGGTTAGGAATGATCGCAATAGGCATGGGGGAGGAGTATGTCTGTATGTAAAAAACAACCTCACACACACAACTAGGACCGACCTCCATGTAGAAAATCACGAAGCTCTGTGGATCGATCTACACCTGCCGAGGACAAGACCCATCACAATTGGGGTATGCTATAGGCCACCAGACGACACACAATTCTTGACCAAATTTGAACGAACTTTGTCATCGCTAGACCCTCGGAATGAATCCATCATACTAGGGGATTTTAACCTGTGTTACAAACAACGAAATAATAGGCTTGTACGAGAATATAGGCATATACTGACAATGCACAATCACAAACAACTCATCACAACCCCCACACGTATCTCTGAGAACACCGCCACAATAATAGACCACATAAACTGTAACAGAGAGGACAAAATATCCCAATCAGGGGTTATACAGACTGGGATAAGTGATCACTTCGTCACATATTGCACACGAAAAACCACAAAAATTACCCTAGAGAATACCAAGGTTATCAAAACAAGGTCACTCAGAAACTACAATAAAGAAACATTTCTGGACATTTTATGGAATACAGACTGGTCTCCAGTGTTTGGAAGTACAAACGTTAATGACGCATGGGTTGGCTTCAGAACCATCATCACAAACATTCTAGACGAAATAGCTCCTCTGAAAGACATACGAATTAAAGCAAGGTCAGACGCATGGATCAACAATGACATACTACACCATTTGGAACACAGAGACAATCTGTTAAAAAGGCTAGCGAAACATAGACAGGATCAAGGTCTGAAACATGAGTTCAACAGGGCCAGGAATAAACTAAGTAGGAAAATAAAATCAGCGAAAACTAATTATTTTCACAATAAGGCAGAGGAATATCAGAATAACCCAAAGAAACTATGGAGGCACCTAAAAACAACAGGCTACAGCAACAAAACAAGGGATTCGTCTAACACTAATATTGCTCTCACCATTAATGATCAGGTTTGCCACGATAAACGACAAATTTCAACCTACTTCAACTCCTTCACCTCCATAGCAAACACACTTGCACAGAACCTACCTCAACCTCTCAATAAATACACGACAACAACGGCCACCTTTCGAAATTTCTACAGAGATAAAGACATACACCCGAACACATTTGGATTGCAAAATGTTACACCAAAATACACTTTTGACGAGCTGTCTAACCTAAATGTACATAAAAGCACAGGACCAGACAAAATTCCTGCCAAATTTCTACAAGATGGAGCCATTGGTATAGCAGGCCCCCTAACCCACATCATCAACTTGTCAATTAACACCAACACTGTACCTGCTGAACTGAAGGAAGCTATTGTAACCCCTCTATTCAAGAAAGGAAATAAACTAGAAGTTGGTAACTACAGACCAGTTAGCATATTATGTATTGTATCTAAAATCCTTGAAAGAGCGGTATACACCCAAATTGAACACTACCTCAAACAAAATGATCTATTCTATAAGTTTCAATCAGGTTTCAGATGCATGTACTCGACAGACTCCTGTCTCATCCACTTAACGGATCACATTCGTAAAGAAATGTCTAAAGGTAACTATACCGGTATGGTTCTTCTTGATCTACAAAAAGCGTTTGACACAGTAGACCATGATATCCTATGTAATAAACTACAAGCAATGGGCATAGGGTCTGTGAACTGGTTTAAATCTTATCTTAGTGGTAGAACCCAAAGAGTCAAAATTGATGATAATATATCTGACCCTATGCCAATTAACTGTGGGGTCCCTCAGGGAAGCATCCTAGGTCCCTTACTCTTTCTCGGTTATGTGAACGACATGGAACTGAGCGTCTCATGTAAATTATTACTGTATGCAGACGACAGCGTGCTTCTGGTTTCAGGAAAAGACCCAATAAGTATTGCCGCTTCACTTTCCAAAGAACTAGAATCATGTAGTGAATGGCTAGTGGACAATAGACTATCTCTTCACCTGTGCAAGACGGAAGCCATCTTATGTGGAACAAAACACAAACTGAAAGACATTGTGGGCTTCTCGGTCAACTGTAATGATATTCCTATAACAACAGTGTCACAAGTTAAATATCTCGGACTAAAACTGGACTCGACTCTGTCAGGTGAAACAATTTTGTAATCTATCCTGAGTAAATGTAGAGCACGTATAAAATACCTGTATAGACAGGTGGGATGCTTGCCAGCGGCGAACAAAAAGACCCTCTGCCAAGCGCTTGTTCAATGTCATTTTGACTATTCTGTGTCATCCTGGTACTCTGCATCATCTAAATCAGCACAGCACAAACTTCAAGTCACTCAAAATAAAATGGTTAGGTTCATGCTGAACCTAGGACCCAGATCACATGTTGGCCAGGAACAACTTCAGTCACTAGGCATGCTCAATGTCTCTGACAGGGCCAAACAAATCAGGCTCACTAATGCCTTCAACATTTTCTATGACAGAGCTCCAGAGTATCTAAAGAATGATTTTGTTAAAGCAAATGAGAGGAGTGGACATAATACAAGAAACAGGATGTTTAATTTTAAGGTCCCGAGAATCCAAGGACAGGGTAAGCAAACATTCTTCTTCACCGCCATCATAGGCTGGAACGACCTACCCCAGTCAGTCCGTGAAAAGAGAACACTGTATTCCTTCAGACGTAGCCTGAAGGAACACCTGAACCGGACAGCTGCGAGAAGGGAGCACCAAGCTTATGTCTACTACTAAATGCGACATAAGAGATAGACAAACCAAACTGAAATGATTACTGATTACGGATTACTGATATTTACTATAGGATGTAAGGTATCTTAAAATAACCCCCTAGAAATACTTTCTCTAAAGTATCTATTTCTTTATCCTCCCCATTTTCCCCAGCTAACCTAATCCCACAAGGACCCCAATGGAAATACGCCTAACGGCCTTATTGGGCTATCCTTAGTTGGAATTATGCAAGGCTGGTATATATCATATTTGTAACATACTATGTGGTACCAACTCTGTAAATTGCTAACTGAATAAATATTACTATTATTATTATTATTATTATTATTTTCTGAGTTTGTATTGGGGATTGTGGTGTGACGGGGGAGATTGAGAGCCATGCCACCCCATTTCATACAATAATAGAGATTTCCTGTGAATGAAAGACACCTGCGGTTGTATGGATTTAGTTATAATTTAAATATTTCTCTTGCCTTTATCTCTTCACATAAAAAAGAAAACAAATAAATCGTCAACTGATAGTACGGTTAAGAAAACTGAGTGTAAATTTGAGTGTGATGATTACGTTACAAAGTAAATGTGTGGGTGTGGGTTTAAATGTGTGTGTACGGTAGGCTATGTATGTATTTGTGCGAGGACTAATAAAAAGTGTATGTATGTGTGTATGTGTGAACTTAAAATATATGTGTAAGTGAGTGTGATGACTATTTATAAGTGAGTGTGCCAAAATAAACAAAGGTGTGTGTGTATAAATAAGAGAAGGAGGTGACTGGGGAAATCTGCTGCAGAAGGATGACAGACCACCCGCCCTCCACCTCACAACACCTCTACCAGGACCAAGGCACATAAGGAATACAATAATACACAAGAATAGAAACATAATCAAAACCAGTTGATAATATACACTATAAAACGCTACGATAATACATATCTATTCAAACAGAGAGAGAGAGAGAGAGAGAGAGAGAGAGAGAGACAGAGAATTAGAGAGAGAGAATTAGAGAGAGAGAATGAGAGAGAGAGAATGTGAGAGAGAGAGAGAGAGAGAGAGAGAATATATATATATATATATATATATATATGCATACAAGAAAACCTAAGGCCCATTCAGGCTCTATATTACCATCGTGGTACCGGTATACGGGGAAATAAATGGTAATTTTCAGTCACTGACAGCCTTATTGCTGATTATTTTCCGCCCAAACTTTCAGAATGCACCTACTGTATGTTTCAATTTATTACAAGCAAATGCTTTGTGAGAGACTTACACACTTTGAGTAAAACTCATAGTTTGTAAGTCTCTCACAAGGCATATTCTTGTAATAAATTGAAACAGGTGCATTCTGAAAGTTTGGAGAGTCTTTAGGCAAGGTTTGGTTATGTTTTTAGGTTGTTCTAAAGCTAAAAATAGAACAATATATTTTGAAAATTAATTAAATAAAAATGTCTCCCACGACCATTTTATGAATTATATTGATATATGTGTTCTAAAAGTTTGGGCTGACAATATTAACTCCGTGAGTGTCTTCTTGAAATGTTTTCAATAAAATTCCGTATAGGCCTACAATAGAGTTAAAGTAGACGAACGGGCATTGTCCACTGCCACAGCTAGGCTGCTAGACGTTAAATAAATAAATAAATATAAATATTATATATTCTGTGTGCGTTTGCGTGTGTACGCCTGTGTGTTTCTGTGTATAGTCAAATACAGTAAAACAAAAAACCCACACCATACAGTATTATAAATCCACTCCATCAATAACACCGTGGTATTATTATTAAGTAACACCCCGTTCTTAACATTAATCATCAATTACAAACTCCAATGCACTTTAATAAACTAATGAAAGCATATGGTCCTCCCGGGATTCGAACTCGGACACCACACCCAGAACATAAGCATCTAAACCATTACAGCACCAACACAGTTAAAGGTTGAATACACGATCACGATTAATATCCATTTTCGAATTTTGGATATCAATCTAATTACGTACTCGACCTAACTGCATTCTGGAAAGCGTAATGTTTTAGTGGAAAGAACAAAGAATGGGGCCAAGATCACTAGTTAAGGATTGGCCTTGCTCTGTTCCTTAACCTATAGAATTAAGTAACACCCCATTCTTAACATTAATCATCAATTACAAACCCCAATGCACTTTAATAAACATGAAAGCATATGGTCCTCCCGGGATTCAAACTCTGACACCACACCCAGAACATAAGCATCTAAACCATTACACCACCAACAGTTAAACCAGAATAACAGATACCCAGTTTACAGTATGTACTGTATAGAACAGGCGAGTGTAGGCTAAAGGCTCACACGCAGCCCATTGTCACAGATAGACAAGGTCATACGATTCGGGACAGATAACAACAAATATGAAATATATACATTAACAAAATATATAAAACAATATTGTATTATACGGTGTATGTGTGTGTGCATTCCTGTATATATCCAAATTAAATATAATAAACAAACAAAACAGGAAAATGGAAAAATAAATTAATAATGATAATACCTCCCCTCCAAAACCAAAACCAAAACCAAAACCAAAACACACACACACACACACACACACACACACACACACACACACACACACACACACACACACACACACACACACACACCACACACACACACACACACACACACACCACACACACACACACACACACACACACACACACACACACACACACACACACACACACACACACACACACACACACACACACACACACACACACACACACACACACACACACACACACACACACACACACACACACACACACACACACACACACACACACACACACAACCACACACACACACACACACACACACACACACACACACACACACACACACACACACACACACACACACACACACACACACACACACACACACACACACACACACACACACACACACACACACACACACACACACACACACACACACACACACACACCCCAGATACAGCAGAATATAAATATACTCCAACAAGCTCGCTCACAGTCCACTGCCACATATGGACAAGGTCATACGGATATGGAGAGATGGGATATACTGTATATAAAGAAACATAACACCATATTTCTGTATATCATACTGTACTGTGTGTGTGTGTATATGTGTGTGTGCGTGTGTTTGTTACTATATACAGATTATATAACACAATCCATACAAAAAGTTTAATTAGAAATCTTCCTCATCAATAACACCGGGTTATAGGTGAAGGTATTGAGGGATAAACCTTTACAACGGCACCTCGTAGTTATTTTCAACTTTTCCTTTTTTCTGACGTGTAGAGAGGGGAGAAGGGGTGTTGGAGAGAGGAAGCTGTTGGAGTGGCTTTGTTATGTGTGTTATTAGTCTGTATACGTCGTCGAGGTATCCCGACTGGGTGCGAGCATGTGAAACACGCCAAGACGTACTACCACACCCATTAACCCCTCCAATCCCAGCGATGGCTACTAGCCGTCAGTAGATAAGTGATAAGTCACTCCCCAGTCCCAGCGACGGCTAGGAGACGTCAGTAATGTACTTTCATTGTAACTGCCTGTACAAGGTTGTACCTGGTACCACAACCGTTTGAGCACTGCTCTCGATATGGCAACACTTCTCAGCTTATATAAGACCCACTGAAGGGTGGGAGAGCCAGTCTTGCTTCATCTCTTGAGGTGGAAAGTTGTTCTATCTTGCCATTTTGGCCACAGTGCTTGGGACTGCAGGGGACTTTTATTACTGTATCCTTCGGTAGAGTACGGGTTAAATGTCCGCCTTGGATGGGATTGAACCCAGGTCAAGCAGATTCACACGTGAGCGTGCTCTCCACTCGATCGCCGCGGCTCCGGGCAGTGAAATGTATTAACCCAGTGTCACAGGATCGTTTTTTCCGGTAATTTTCGAAGACCAGGTGTTTTTCGTATCATTTTGAAACTATGTCACATTGGCATCTGAAACTAGACTGAAGGTAGATTTTGTTCAGTAGCTGAGTTCAAATAAAACAAATTTTATAGCTGCCAAAATACAATTGCCCGTAAAACTGACGGAAAAAGCGAGCGTGTGACATCGCCCTTACAAATAGGAAAACAAATATATATATATATATATATATATATGATAATAGTACTGTTTATGTGCAGTAAAAATAGACTGGTGGAAGCTCACCAACAGTCCATTGCCACAGCTACACAAGGTCATAAGGCTTGGGATAGATGGGGGAATAAAGTCACCCGTATGACACATTCATTGTAGTTCACGCCCTGGTTCCTTGCACTCGGACTTCCACCCAAACAAATAAAACAAATAAAACAAATAAAAGAGAGAGAGAGAGAGACTATGTTTTTTGGGTTTATGTTTACATAATTTGCTCTGTGCATACCAATATCTAAACAAGGTATAACGTATTTTCTAGTCCGTCACCCATGTCGATCATCTGGTAATATGAAAATAATGTTGAAAGGACGTACGGTAGTCACTCATGAAATATTCATACTTTCTACCGGTATCGGTATGTCTCGAGAAAATTCAAACATCATTATATACTAATGAATAAAATTCGCTCTACATTAAACGCATATTTTCGGTACCAGTGCAAAGGATCCAAGCTATGTTGCCGGAACAGTGTCGACCATCGGAAGTTGACGAAGGTTTCGAGTGAAATCTCCTACTATCACTCTAGTTTCCAGTCTATGGAACATTTTCTTCAAACATTTTCAGGTGTGTTCCAACAAAACAAATTCTCATATCACGTATAATATTGATATTGCGTTAACTATTACACATTCACTACCGGTACTTGTCTCTTGGTAAATCATTCGAAGAATTACAACCGTCTATAAATTACCCCAAAATACCAAGTTTAAAATGAGTTTTCGTAATTAACAAAATGTTACTTACGTATTTATACATACAGGCATACATACACATTAGAGACAGTAATCCATAAGAGGGAAGGATTCAGGCTTATGTCCTAATTACGGCGTTCCAGGCAGACCTGTTTTGGGCTGCTTCACTTGTATTACATTTGAAATTAGATCGTAGAACCTGATCACACGCCTTTCTAGGTCAACCCCAATAGGCTAAAAAACGAAAAATAAAAAGCTATACATTTATAATGTTAATTAGTTTTTCTCCTCTCTTCTCCACACAGTGTGCATGTCATTCCCTTCTTCAGCTGCCCACTATCTCTAGTCTTTCTTCAATCTATCTCTTGTATCACCAACTTTATATAACCAATCTATATTCCACTTACACATAACCAACCACAACTACACTCATGAACAGTATATCAGCAATTTAAAAAAAAAAATTGTATCCAGTATATATCTGCTATCAGTTAATCCCCTTTGTCGCGAACTGCTATCCAGCCCAGCATATGCCTTAATGTTTTGTGTTATCCTCACTCTTCAGTCTATTTCTTCCATTAACAATTTCTTTCTTGTCCTGTTTATCATATTATTAACAGAAGTACTTTCTGCCCATCTATCTCTGTTAATTAACACAAATCTCTCCCCTGTCCAGCTCATCTCTTCTATAAAAGTTAGTACGGTACCCAATCAATCTCGTAAATTACATAAGAACATAAGAAAATGGGAGTCTGCAGAAAGCCGATCGGCCCACACAAGACAGATCCCTTTCACACCCAACCCATCTCGTCCATATGCCTATCTAATTTTTTTATCTTAAAGCTCCCTATCGTTCTCGATCCTACCATATCACCCGGTAGCCTATTCCACATGTCTACAACTCTGTTACCAAACCAATATTTTCCTATATCTTTTCTGAAACTAAATTTATCTAATTTGAAACCATTTGTTCAAGTTCTTTCGCTATCACTGAGCTTCAGTAAATTTTTCATGTCCCCTTTATTAATCCCACTTGAACACTTCTATCGTATCCCCTCTAACTCTACGTCTTTCTAACGAATGTAAGCCTAATGTTTTCAATCTTTCTTCGTATGGTAGATTTCTAATATTATGAATATTTTTTTGTTATTTTTCGCTGTACTCTCTCCAACGAATCTATGTCCATTCTGTAATAAGGACACCAAAATTGAACAGCATAATTCATATGTGGCCTTACTAATGATAAGTAAAATTTTAAGATAACATCGGCAGTTCTGTTACTCACACTCCTTGAAATGAACCCGAGAATCCGGTTTGCCTTGTTACGAACGCTTATATACACTGTTTTCTAGGCTTCAAATCGTTGCTAACAAACACACCCAAATCTTTCTCGCAGTCTGAGTTTTCTAATTCCGTATTAGCTAGGTTATATTTTGCATTACCAACAGTATTTCTTTCACATAGTTTCGTGTTTTCAGGGTCTCTCCCTCACTCTCACCCGGATTCACTCTCACTAACTCATTCACTCACACACACATACAACTCTCATTCACTCACGCTCACTCTCTTTTTCTTTCTCTGGGTGGGGAGAGAGCTTTCTACGTCACTAGCCTTACCTTCCAGTCAGTAGCATTTTTTGTTTAGAATTATGTCCTGATTGCCTAGTAGGGACCGCAAGGCCTGGGTAGTCTGTGTATCTATTTAACTAAGTAACTCTCTCTCAGATTCCTCTCCCTGCCTTCAGCCAACCAGTTACTCTTTTATTCTTATCCCCCCCCCCCCCCCTTCACCCTTCGCTTCGATCTGCATCCTAGCCATTACCTTTAGATACCTTTAGATGTGTTCGCCGCTCTTCTAGCGGCACCAAGGAGCGCGACGCCCCTCGTTATGGGTGGTGATTTGGTGCAGTAGACTGTTTGAAGCGACAGCTCGCTCCCTTGCAAGGATGGGCTCGTCTGGCACTTTTTGCAGTTCGACATCTAGGGCTCTCTTGAAGTTGTCTAACGAGATGTCCCTCATGTCTCTTACTCGCCGTGGGAATTTGTTGAAGAGACGTGGGCCTCTGTGTGATAACCAGCCCTCTCGCAGAGAGCCCATAGCACCCCTGTTATTCATCCGGGGGATTTCGCATTCCCAGCCTCTCCTATCACTGAATTTCATGACTATCGGAGTATGTAGGTTTGGTACTAAACCCTCTGCGATTTTCCACGTGTATATTATTAGGTAACGTTCTCTTCTACGTTCCAGTGAGTACAGATTCAGTGCTCTTAAACGCTCCCAATAGTGTAGATGTTTTATCGAACTTATATGCAAAGTGAAATTTCTTTGTACACTCTCTACGTCATTTATTTCACCTGCTTTGTATGGGGATGTTAATACGCTACAGTATTCAAGCCGCGGTAGCACTAGAGATTTGAAGAGCGTTATCATAGGCAATTCACCGCGTGTTTTAAAAGTACGCAGAATCCAACCCGTTAGACGTTTCGCAGCCGCCACTTTAACCTGGTTATGTACTTTGAAACCCATATTTTCAGACATTAATACCCCAAGGTCTTTCACACTGTCTTTCCGTTCTATTATGTGGTTAGATTCTGTTAAGTAATTTGTAATTTCTTTAACACCATTATTATCTCCGTACCGTATTAATTGGAATTTTTCCTCATTGAATTGCATGTTGTTTTCCCTGGTCCACTGGAACACTACATTCATGTCTTCCTGCAGTCGGCCCGTGTCCTCTTGTGTGTTTACTATCTTGCTTAATTTTGTGTCATCAGCAAAAGACGACACCGTACTGTGTCTGGTGTTGGTATCTATGTCGCAAATTAGTATGAGGAACAGAAGGGGCGCTAGCACTGTTCCTTGGGGCACTGAGCTTTTGACATCCGAAGGCTCAGAAGTGAGTTGGTTTACTGCTACCGATTGTTTTCGGTTTACGAGGAAATTGTATATCCACCGTCCGATTTTCCCAGTTATACCTTTTGCTTTCAGTTTGTGGGCTATTATACCATGGTCACATTTATCAAATGCCTTAGCAAAATCGGTGTAAATTACATCCACGTTTTTCTTTTCTTCTAGCGCTTTAAGAATTTTGTCATAGTGTTCCAAAAGTTGTGAGAGACATGATCTTCCCGCTCTGAACCCATGTTGACCGGTGTTGTGTAGTTCATTTGTCTCCATGAATGTTGAAATTTTGCTTCGCAGGACTCGCTCGAAAACTTTAATGATGTGAGAGGTTAGAGCTACCGGGCGGTAGTTTTTTGGTAGTGCTTTACTCCCTCCTTTATGCAGTGGGGGCAATTATTGCGTTTTTCAAGCTATCTGGTATGTCACCAGTGTCTAGACTCCTTCTCCACATTATAGCCAGGGGTTTTGAGAGGTTTTCCTTACATTTTTTCATTAGGATCGAATTCCATGAGTCCGGGCCTGGTGCCGAGTGGGATGGCATGTTGGAAATGGTCTCTTCTATGTCTTTTGGACCAAAATCAATATCCAGCATCTGAGGGGTTTCCGTGGGAGAGGTTTCCATGAAAAATATATTTTGGTCTCTGATGACTTTTGTTTCATCAGGCTCACTGAATGCCATTTCATACTGCCTGCTTAAGAGTTCGCTCATTTCCTTTTTGTCCCCTGTGAAAGAGCCGTCCCTTTTGCTCAGTGGGCCGATGTTTGATGTTGTTTTAGCCTTTTGTTTGGCGTATGAAAAGAAGTATTTGGAATTTTCCTTTATACCTGCAATAGCTTTCCTCTCCTCTTCCATATGTTGTAGTTCATATGATATTCTTAGCCTTTGTTCAATTTCCACAATTTCTCTATCTATTTCGACCTTTTGCCTATCCTGTAGATTTTGATGTGTGCATCTTTGTGTGAGTAATTTTCTTCTTCTGTACAGCCTCCTCCTTTCCCGATCTTGTTTGCTTCTTAGTTTTGTTTGTCTTGCAGGTATATGGTGGCTACAGATTTGGGTCATGGTTTCTGTTATTAAGACTAGACATTCTGCTGGTGTCAGGTTATCCATTAAATCTTCCCAGTCTATTTCCTCCATTTCTTGATTTACCTCTTCCCATCTAATGTTTTTGTTATTGAAGTTAAATTTACTGAAGGGGCCGGTTTTTGTTCTCGATTCTGAGGTTGTCTGTACACTTTCTAAGGTTGTTTTGATCTCAATTAATTTATGATCTGAGTATGTTGTGTCCGATATGTTAATGCTGTGTACTAGAGAGTCGTTGTTAGTGAAGACCAGGTCTAAGATATTGTTTTCCCGTGTGGGTTCAGCAATATGTTGGGTAAGACTAAAAAAATCACAAAGTTCAAAAAGCTCTCCCGTATTAGTATTTGCTTCTCCGGTGTTATTTGCCACTAACTGGTTTTCTAGTGGTCTCCATTTAATGTTTGGTAGGTTAAAGTCTCCTAGCCATATAATATTTGGTGTTGGGTTCCCCAGGGTTTCCACTTCTGATTTTATTTTGTTGAGCTGGGTTTTGAATTCTTCTCGGGATGAGTCTGGAGGCCTGTATGTAACAATAACTGCTAAATTTAGGGATTCTATTTTAACTCCAAGTATTTCCACCACTTCATTACTGTTATTTAGGAATTCAGTACATATCAGTGAGTCATGTATGTACAAGGCTACACCTCCATGTGATCTATGCGTTCTGTCCGCCCTATGTAGGTTGTAACCAGGAATCCATACCTCACTATCTTCCTGATCTTTAATGTGAGTTTCTGTGAGTGCCGCAAATATAGCGTTTCCTTCTTCTAGCAGGCCCCTAATAAATGGTACTTTGTTCGTGGTTCTATTTTTTAGGCCTTGGATATTTGCAAACAAGATTGGGGAGGGATTGTTTGGAGTACTATGTGTACCTAATAGTCTTCGGGATGTATTGGCCACTCTTGGGAGGCCAAGGAGGTGCTCGAGGTGTTCTATGTGCTCTTCCATCTCCCTCAGTCTCTTCATCTTCATCTGCCTTTTTCCTCTGTCTCGTCCTCGCATAGCTAGAGAGTTTTTTGGGCTACCATTCGTGTTAGGTCTAGCATATCTCCAAGTCCCTTTAATATGAAAAGCTGGGCATTTCATATTGTAGCAGGTCTTGTTCTCAAGTGATGTCTTGCAAAAGGATGGGTGGTGGTATTTGCAGGTTTCACCAAATCTACATTTTCCATGACTGGTTATGTTGTTGCAAATTTTGGGATGAGCAAATCTACATGCATTCCTATTATATTCGCCCTTTTGACCAAAGTAGCACCTTCTTTCCAGATAATATCTGCACACTGGTGTAGACAACCCCAGTAGGTGTGGCTGGGGCTGCAAGGGGTTATGTGGTGAGCTAAGTGTGGTTGTGGGTGATAGTGGGCTTGGTGTATGGGTGGGTGAGGCCTGCAGGGGAGTGGAGTTACGGGTCGGTTGTAGGTGGGCAGGTGGCAGTGGTGAGGGGGGAGACGATGTGGAAGGGGAGCCTGATATGGGGGCTTGTTGCATCCTATGTTCATCCTGCAAATGTATTTGATCAACAGCAGTAGGGTGGTCAATGGCCATAGATGGGATTAATGTGGGTGTTTTCTGGGTCTGGGGAGATGTGCGGCAGGGTTTGTGGATATGTAGGGTGCGAAAGGTTGTTGTTCGGCAGGCGATGTGTGTTGATGTGCAGGAGGCAATGTGGGCATTTTCATGGGAAGGTGTGCGTGTGTGGGTTGTGATATTAGTATGGGCCCTGAGGCCCCAATAGTTCCCCATTTTCTGTGAAAGGTAGCTATGTCTTGGCTATATTTCAGTCTATCTTGTACTTCTGTATTTTCTACAGTCTGTATGACTTGCCATGTGATATCGAAACAACTATCGCAGAAATGGAGGTTCTTCCCTCTTGTATTGTACACCTCATTTATTGGTGTCAATCCTATGCAAATCCAGTGGTATGGTTGCTTGCATATCCGACATGCGGTGCCATTATGCATGTGTATATTCATCTTACAACTCTTACAGTTGTCTCTGGTAAACATTTTTTTATTTTTATTTTTTTCCCACCCGCCCTTACATGGGGGAGAGAGAGAGAGAGAGGGGGGAGGGGGGGGGCTTGGAGGACAAGGAGGTGTTTGTTACGCGGTTTGTGGAGAGTGTGTGTGTGTGGGGGGGGGGGGGGGGGGGGGGGGGGGGGTGCCACTCGTTTACACTCGTTATGTTTAAACTTTAAGTAACACTTTCAATAATTATCTTATGAAACAGAATTCTCACTGCCCTAACCACTTTTCCCGTTTTTGGTAGACTGTTTAACGGAATATACGGCACTCTAGGAAAATAACGAACTTTCCAGGCTACCTATACCTGTATATAGTATCTATTTTAATTTTCATATTTTACCTATCAACTTGATTCAACACTGCTCATGTTCGAATTTTCAGCACATTTGGTTGCGTGGGAGATCTTTCTCTCCAATAACGTCACTACTAACCTGCGATATGGTCGAGAAATAATCTGCACTGATTAATTTGTTTAAATATTGTTTTTCTCTGTTTGCTATTATTTACGATATTTGTTTTGTCGGTACCCTTTCCTGTCGAGGTTAAGTTTCGCTTTTGGTAAAATCGTATAGGGGGAGGGGGAGGGGACGTGTCCAGGAGAGCGAGGGGATATATGTGTTTATGGTCATTGCGGTCACTGAGGGTATTTTGTTTACAGCATACGTCCTGTTCCCAAGCTAAAAGTTAAAAGTTCCCCTGACTTTAATTCTCTGTATTATACTTTCCTAGTTTATTTACGTGATATACGATGTTCACTATCACTTTTAACTTAGGCTTCCTATTTTCCCATAGCCCTGTTTGATGTCATAGGACTATATAGCTAACACTTTGCTTTTGGGACGTAACGGTTTTTTCTTTCCCTTCTTCTTTCCACCCTGCCCTAGGCCTGTCCTAGACCAGCGCCGTGGCACTGCTGTAGGAGTTAATGGATTTTTTTCTCCAAAACGCGTATATCTCTCCAGATATTTTATCAATCGGTTCGATTTTGCACTTCACAGAACCGCGACACTACGTTTGTTTTTGTGTGTGATTTTTTGGAAGTTTAATCACCAGTATCCCGCGGGATAGTCGAAAAATCCCGGACCGCGACGGATGTGACCCTCCTCTCTGACTGACTATGACTATTAATATCTCTCTCTCTATCTCTCTCTCTCTCTCTCTCTCTCTCTCACACACACACAACTATTCTACATGCATACAGAGACACGCACTGTATGCCACATGCACACACACACAAGACTACCTCTTACTAATTTTCAAACACACAAAACACTTAATATAAAACACCTAGCGGATACAATGACCAAACCTTTATTATCACACACGCACAGGTCTCTCACAATACAAATACTAGTATTAATGCACCCCCCCCCCCACCCCTCACCCCCTCAAACACATTGTAATCATGCTCTATTATTCATTCTAACATACATATTCATACCGCGCGATTTATTTGTGTATTATTTCCATGCAACTAAGGCTGTTAAGGGGAGATGGGCCGTTTTTTTGGTCTAATAATTCTTTTATTCCTATATTTTTTAGTTTCCTCGCTAGACCTCCATCAAGCTTAAAAAAAACTCCCCCCTAGACGTTCACGATAAATTTGTAAATTTTTCGGTAGAAATATGTCCCGGCCGAAGGCCGATTCCTCTTAAAATTTCAGACTCGCTATCGCTCGCCAGGAAAAAAAATCGACACCTAAATGGCACGAAATGTCTTAAAATTGACAACGAAATTGGACGAAAGGTGCTAAAATCGTCAAACTAATGGGCCGAACGTCTTAAAATCTCAAAACAAATGGGGCTTACCACGAGAGAGAAAGGGGACCAAAAAAACGACCCATGTCCCCTTAACAGTTAAGTTGAATTAAATGGGAGACTTACAGTATTTTAGCCTTTCAGTACCGTACGATTACGTATTTGACTGTTAACTGATCTCATGATGTTTTATATTTAAATTACAAGATATTAGTTACATCTGATTACTAAAATACAGAATATTATTAGTAACTATTTAGGTACAACCGCAAATCTTTAATATAACCAGTAAATTGGCTAACACTAGATCAGGGCAATACCCAGGGGAGGCCACATAAGTATATGATGAGTTGCTGGAACTTGTTTCGCCTGGCTTCTTCCACCGTTTCTTGTGCCTCACCTACACAGAGTGTAATCCAGTTAGCTCTCACAAACACCTCCTCCTCCTCCTCCTCCTATTAATTTAACTACACTTATCAAGCACACCACACTTCTTTCCAACACCTAAATTACCTCTAACGTACTTTGATTTTGATGTTTTCAACCTGGGGGGGGGGGGGGGGGGAATGTTATAGGCAGATTTGCCTTTTGTCTCCTTCATGCACATAGGACAAAAATATCTGTAAACCATCATAATCGGAACGTAATAATAAATCATTACTGCCACATAAAACTAAAGTGCAGGCCAGATACCAAAAACCAAAAGTAAGTAAAATCAACTGGACGATACATTATACAATATTGGGTTTCTGTTGTTATTGGTGTAGCCTACCATGACATAATAGCTACAGCAATGTGTGAGGGAGGTGCACAAATCTCTCTCTTTCTCACATACACAGGGTATAATCCACTGATTATAATAATTTACACAACATTAGTTTTCCCTTGTTGGTGTAGGATACCATGACGAATTTAGCCACAGTGATGTGTTAGGGAGGTGACACAAAAATAGCTCAACGTCTCTACTCGCATACTCTCACTCTCTCTCTCTTCCTCTTTACACATACTGTACACCTCATTCACACATTCCGTCTCTCTCTCTCTCTCTCTCTCTCTGTATATATATATACAGGGTGTCCCGAAATAGATGTGCCAAACTTCAGGATGTCATTATACAAATGTTTCTACGAATACAATGTTTTATAAACAAAACATCTAAATCTCAACCGTTTAAGAGGCATTGAAGATTATATAAAGTGTCCTCCCCCGCATCGCTATAATGGACTCTTTCATGTCAAATAGTTTCCAGCAGGTCCAAAGTGAGCTAATATGTCTATAATAATTTTGCAACTTACAGAATGATATTATCTTGATAATACCATGGTAGAATAATTGCAGTTAGATGGGTGTGTGTTAAGTTATAGGACAGCTACTGTAGGCCAGTCTTACGGGGAAATACTAAAGAAAATGCCATTTTCAACAGCCAATATCATGTAACGAGTAAAATTTGGAATTTTGCTTGTATAACATTCTATGCTTAAAATATTTGTCCTAACCTACCTTGAAGTTTGGCACATCTATTTTGGGACACCCTATATATATATATACATACACAGTTTCGCTCGCACACGTTAACAAATATACGAACATTCTTCCTAACATACGGTACTATACAGTACCAGTAATTACATATAATTGTATAATTAATTACATGGAATAGTTGTTAAATGTGGTTAGTTATATCACAAGTATTTTCGGAATCTTCATCATACTTACTGAATTAGTCTAGTACTTCTTATTGGAATCAACTTCTTCCTTATTGCCTTATTTCAAAACTCGTTCACATTTACTTAAGTTAGGTATTTACAGTTAGGCTAAAGCTCATCGTTTCCTTCAGCGCCTATTAAATTTCCTCCGCTACTGCCAGGCTTTTTTTTCAGCAAATTAAATATAGCCTATAGTCTCCAATATCCTTTGATACTTACCAGGCTAATAATAAAATCTAAAACTAAATAATAATAAAATATAAATAATATGACTTCAGAAAGTCATGCAAACCACTTTATTGTTGTTTATCTTTCATTACTGATACTAAGCCATCGGCAAATATTACGCTAAGCGCTATTTTCACTTCTAAACCAACATCTAATTATTATGTTCTATCCAACAACCAACTCTACTCCAAAAATCGATTAATGAAATTTAACAAACGCATGTGGCAGTCCGTGGATTCGAACCCAGGACACTCACACCGAAAATCAACACCTTATGCATTGCGCCACGAAGACAGTTAAAAGAATGGTGGACACTGCCTACGATTTATTATGCAACTTCGAATCCTGCATATCAATCTAAGCATGTACACACATCCCAACTGCAACTCACGTAGGCTATGCATATGTGAATGGAAAGAGCAATTAATGGGGCCTTAACCACTAGGGAAGTCTTCTCGATAAATTACTCCTGAACCAATATCAATGATTATATTCTATCCAACAACCAACTCTACTCCTAAAATCGATTAATGAAATTTAACAAACACATGTGGCAGTCCGTGGATTCGAACCCAGGACACTCACACCGAAAATCAACACCTTATGCATTGCGCCACGAAGACAGTTAAGAGAATGGTGGACACTGCCTACGATATATTATGCAACTTCGAATCCTGCATATCAATCTAAGCATGTACACACATCCCAACTGCAACTCACGTAGGCTATGCATATGTGAATGGAAAGAGCAATTAATGGGGCCTTAACCACTAGGGAAGTCCTCTCGATAAATTACTCTTGAACCAATATCAATTATTATGTTCTATCCAACAACCAACTCTGCTCCTAAAATCGATTAATGAAATTTAACAAACACATGTGGCAGTCCGTGGATTCGAACCCAGGACGCTCACAATACACTGTAAAAACATCAGACAAATTAACAATTGAGGATCGTAAATAACCATAATCGAAAGCTCTATTCAATATTACGTTAAATATAGCTGTATTTCACCATTAATTTACATTAGGACCGTAAATAACCAGAAATATCGACAGCTTTTAAGTTCATGACTAAACCTCGGCATTATTTTGGCAATAGTGATGCCTGTCTTATGAACGTAAAATATGGCATATACAGTATTAATGAGTCTATTAACAGGAAGGGGGGATGCATTAGAAACCTAAATTTATTGGCGAAGTCTTTAAATAACTAATAAGTAGAACAACATATTACGATAAACACTGCCCAAAACTTCTCTTGGGAGAAGGGATTTACAAGCATCAATAAAGGAAAATAACTGTTATGGTTATCAAATGAGCGTAATCTCCAAATTTTCCTGAATGTCTTGATATCTGGTGTTTCTCTTGCTGTAAGGATTTTTTTTTCGTGCGTGCTGACATCCTGCCATGGCAAATTTGTCTGCATTTGTGTCTCCACTATTATATTTTCTTCCTACTGGATGTTTATTCTCATTAAACGTGTCCTAAAGAAAGATGACCGCTCTCAACCCTCCAACTATCGTCCAATTGCTCCCATATCTTGCATTTCTATAAAGTTTTCAAATCTATTCATAATTCCATAAGCATTTTTACCCATAATCTACTTTCAAATCGCAAAGTTCTTTGGAGAACTTTCTTGGTGAACCGTCTTGGTGGTGTAATGGTTAAAGTGTCTAAAAAAAAAATTGTGTGTGATAACCCGGGTTCGAATCCTGGTGGAATCACATATATGCTTTCATTAATTTAATTGGAGGTGGTTGGTGTTGTGGTGAAATTAATAAAAAATAGAGTTACAAACAATTGGTCATCCTCCTCTTGGGACTTTGGCTAGTCCTTAAATATTGTGCTCACATATCCAAAGCCTTCGATAGAGTTTGGCACAAATACCTTGTTTCTAAACTAGTCCTTAGGTTTTTATCCCTCTGTCTGTACCTTTATCTCCATCTTCCATTCTGAACGCTCAATAGCGGAGGTGGTGGATGACCATCGCTCACTTCTTAAACCAATCAACTCCGGTGCTCCTCAGGGTTCTGTCCTATCTCTAGTTCTATTACTAATGTCTATCTCGACTGTACCTCTACTCCTATCCACTCATATGCCGATGCCTCTACTTACATTATTCAACTAGCTTCCCACAGAGACTCGCAATGTAGTAATTTCTAAACTCATGCGATACTGTCATAGCACACTATGTCCAATTGGGACAATAATAACATTGTTGCTTTCAATGCTTCCAAAACTAAATTTTTCTGTCACATTCTTCCATACCACTACAGGTATAGCCTACCTTGCTCTTCAATAACATAGAAATCAACCCTTCATCTTCACTCAATATTCTTGGCATCTATTTTTCTTCTGGCCTTTCTTGGGAAGACCATTTTGCCACTATTGCTTAAACAGCTTCCCAAAAGTTAGGTGTGCTCAACCGTCTCCGTGGGTTTTTACCCCAGCACATCTTCTTGCTCTGATCAGAGGTCCTGTGTGCCCATGCATAGAATACTGTTCACATGTGTGGGAAAGTTCCACCCATACCGCACTTCTTGAAAAGCATTATATCTCATCAACTCACTTCCTCTTACTAATTCTCTACAATCTATCACTACACGGCACACTGTTGCATCGCTCTTCTACTGCCATTACAATAATCAATGTTCTTCAAAGCTTTCTCAGTGAATACCGTATATACCTCTTCCATTACGGAGAGTAGGTGGCACCCACCTTTCAACACATTCACATCCCAATTCTGTCCAGCTTTCAAACCCAAGAGTGAACCAATTTTCTCAATTCTATCTTCCACTCAAAAAGTAAACTCTGGAATGCTCTCCCTTAATCTATCTTTCCATCATCCTACGACTTAAACTGTTTCAAATTCCGTGTGTCCAAACATATTGACTAACGTAACTTAAATTTGGCTCTGTCCCTTTCAATTGGGGGTAGGGTAGGCAACTTTGCCTTTTCCCTCATCACACAAACAAATAACGGCACGCGCAGATGATCACACACAAATCTCGGCAAGTACCATTGGTGGAGATAATGTGCAAAGTTACTATTAATTTTTTCACTTTTCTTGTGTTGCTATTAAAATATATATCTTAGTATACTCTAAATACCGGTATGTCTCTATGCAGATAAAAATATCTAACTTGAAACAATCGAAGTTCGAAAATATAAACAATAAAGCAAAAGAACGGCTTTAAAGTTAAGACACGAGAAACAAATCATTATAAGAACATAAGAAAATGGGAGTCTGCAGAAAGCCGATTGGCCTAAGCAAGGCAGATCCCTGTCCCACACAACCCCAATTACAAAACCCAATTATAGGCTCAACACTAATACCCTGAGGATCATCTTACCAAAACGGTTAGAGATTAACGCAGGATTACGGGGGTCTGCAGAGCGCTGATTGGCCCAACCCTGCTGATCCCCATTCACACCCAACCCTTCTCGTCCATATGCTTATCCAATTTTATCTTAAAGCTCCCTATCGTTTTTAATCCCACTATAGCACTTGGTAGTCCATTCCACCCATCTACAACTCTGTTACCAAACCAATATTTGCCTATATCTTTTCTGAAACGAAATTTATCTAATTTGAAACCATTGGTAAGAGTTCTTTCGCTATCACTGAGCTTTAGTACATTTGTCATGTCCCCTTTGTTAATCCCACTAACCCACTTGAACACCTCTATCATATCCCCTCTAACTCTGCGTCTCTCTAACGAATGTAAGCCTAATTTCTTCAACCTTTCTTTATACGGAAGATTTCTAATATTATGGATAATTTTTGTCATTCTACGTTGTACTCTCTCCAATGAATCTATGTCCATTCTGTAATAAGGACACCAAAATTGAACAGCATAATCCATATGGGGTCTCACTAATGACAATTAAAGTTTTAAGATAACATCAGCAGTTCTGTTACTCACACTCCTAGAGATGAACCCGAGAATCCTGTTTGCCTTGTTTCGAACGCTTATACACTGTTATCTAGGCTTCAAATCATTGCTAACAAACACACCTAGATATTTCTCACAATTCGAGTTTTCTAATTCCATATTAGCTAGTTTATATTTAACATTTGTATGCATCTTTCCTATCTTTACTACCTTGCATTTATCAATGTTAAACTTTATCTGCCAATTTACTGACCATTCGTGTAAGGTATCTAGATCCCTTTGGAGGCACTCTATATCTCTATCTGAATCAATTGTTCTCCTCATTTTGGTATCGTCTGCAAATTTACTTATCCTACTAGTTATACCTAAATCAAGGTCATTTATGTATATAACAAACAACAGAGGACCTAATACAGATCCCGGGGGGACACCACTTTTGACTGCTCCCCATTCTGACTAAGTACCATTTATGCGGACTCTCTGCTTCCTACCAATTAGCCATGACCTAATCCATCCCAACAACGCCCCACCTATTCCATGCGCCTCAACCTTTCTCATCAATCTCTCATGGGAGACTCTGTCGAAAGCTTTACTGAAATCTAAATATATTATGTCATATGACTTGTCATTATCTACTGCTTCATATACCTCTGAGAAAAAACTAAGCAAATTAGTAAGGCAAGAACGTCCCTGAGTGAATCCATGCTGAGAAGAATTTATTAAATTAAATGTATCTAAGTGGTTTCTAATTTTACTAGCAATAATTGACTCTAGTAGCTTTCCTATGATTGATGTAAGACTAATGGGACGGTAATTGGATGTTATTGATTTGTCACCTTTTTTGAAGATCGGAACTACGTTTATGCATTACTATCGACCAACGAATATATATAATATAAAGAATGTCTTTAAAATTAAGAGCGAAAACTCGTATTGCAATTCAACTGCAAGTTAAATGTGAAATTGGAGGCAATTGACGGCGTATTCTGTCAGCTTCTCAATATTCCCTAGATGGCGGACCTATTGTATATAGAACGATACTGAAGTGTAACTGGTGTAACATCAAAACTGGAGAACTGATACGATGGTTGAAGCAGTTTTAGATACGCGTGTGTGTGTGTGTGTGTGTGTTTGTGTGTGTGTGTGTGTGTGTGTGTGTGTGTGTCATAAGGATGCGTCACATTTCTGATGGGACAAGCCGATTTGCCATATACCTAACATGCCAAGACCCCAATGAATAAATGGCCCACTTGTGAACAAATAAAAGGAGAAAGATATAACACAAAGAAGCTACAGCTATAGCACGTAGTAAACATTTATCTGCTTAGAATATAACATTGCATACGTCAACTATTAAATAGGTAAGCTAATAAAATATAATATATTAGTGTGTGTGAGAATGAATTAATGAACAGAAAATTACACTGAATATAAGAGAGAGAGAGAGAGAGAGAGAGGGCAGGCGAGTGAAATTGGAAAATGAAGGTGGGAACACGCGTGAATAAGTGGGGGAATGAATGGCTGCCTGATCAGAAAGGAGTAACAGTGGATGAATGAGAATCTGGATGATTGAAAATTTTGATTAATTATAATGTGGGCTAATTTAAATGTAGATGAATGATATTGTGGGCTACTTTATATGTGGATGAATGATATTGTGGGCTAATTTAAATGTGGATGAATGATATTGTGGGCTAATCTAAATGTGGATGAATGATAATGTGGGGTAATTTAAATGTGGATGAATGATAATGTGGAGTAATTTAAATGTGGATGAATGATAATGTGGGATAATTTAAATGTGGATGAATGATAATGTGGGATAATTAAAATGTGGATGAATTATAATGTGGGATAATTTAAATGTGGATGAATGATAATGAGGGATAATTTCAATGTGAATGAATGATAATGTGGGATAATTTAAATGTGGATGAATGATAATGTGGGGTAATTTAAATGTGGATGAATGATAATGTGGGATAATTTAAATGTGGATGAATGATAATGTGGGATAATTTAAATGTGAATGAATGATAATGTGGGCTAATTTAAATGTGGATGAATGATAATGTGGGCTAATTTAAATGTGGATGAATGATAATGTGGGCTACCGTAATTTAAATGTGGATGAATGATAATGTGGGCTACCGTAATTTAAATGTAGATGAATGAGAATGAATGGATGTGGATAAATGAGAATGGATGAATGTGGATTAATGATAATGCATTAACATCTAGATGAATGAACATGTGGACGAATGTGACTGTGGGTGAATCCCAAGAACGTGAATGATTGAAAATGTGAATATGGGATATTGAAAATCTAGATGAATGGCAAAGTGGGTTAGTGAAAAATATATATCTATGAAATGAAAATGTGGATAAATGAGAAATACACAAGGCAACATCTAGCTAGGCTATATGAAAGGGCGAGAAAGAGTGAGCAAGTATTTGTGGAAAAATGAAAATGTGAATGAACAAAAGTGAATGTGTAAGAGTGAAAAAAGTGAATGTGTAATAGTGAAAAAAGTGAATGTGTAAGAGTGAAAAAAGTGAATGTGTAAGAGTGAAAAAAGTGAATGTGTAAGAGTGAAAAGAGTGAATGTGTATGAGTGAAAAGAGTGAATGTGTAAGAGTGAAAAAAGTGAATGTGTAAGAGTGAATGTGTATGAGTGAAAAAAATGAATGTGAGAGTGAAAAAAGTGAATGCGTAAGAGTGAAAAAGTGAATGTGTAAGTGAAAAAAAGTGAACGTGTAAGAGTGAAAAAAGTTAATGTGCAAGAGTGAAAACGTGAATGTGCAAGAGTGAAAACGTGAATGTGCAAAGTGAAAAAGTTAATGTGGAGTAGTGGAAAAGCAGGGGAGGTGTGGCGGAGTGGTCTTGCCAATGGACTGGTAATCAAATGGGCCCGGATTTGAATCCCGATATGTCAATGTATTATTGGGATCGAATTTGTGCTGTACATACTGTAGTATCAGTGCATTACCACAAAGCCCACCGAAATGCCAAAAAAATACCCTCATTGTTCCCTGATTAAATATCACTGTATGAATATTCCCATATTAAAAATATGCTACAGGGGGACAATGCCTAGTGAGTTAATTGCTCAATAGGTGGCGTTCTGAGAGTGAGGGTCTGAGTCTAGGGGATGAGGCAGTGAAGCACAAAGGTGAAGCAGCTTCAGAGATGGGGCTGCTTCGAGTCATGGGTAAGTGCTTCACGTGTCTCACTCCCTAGACTGGAATGAGACTTCACGGGCTTCACCGTGTTGAGCGGTAGAATGTACAGGCTCTCAGCCTATGCCCGAGAGGGAGTAGTTGGAATATAGAAAACATAAACAATGTGGAAGAGTGGCAAAAGAAATGTGATAGAATAAAAAACGTGAGCGTGACAGAATGACAACACTGAATGTGAAACAAACTGAACGCGAGAGTGAATGTAGAAAAGTTAAAACAAAATGAATGTAGAAGTGAAAAAGTGAATGCATAAATGTGGCAGACAACGAAAGTGTGCGAGACATTGGATTGGTGAAAATGAGCAGGAGAGAGCGAGGGGATGCGGGAGAGATTATGGGAGGGCGGGTGAGTGTGGATTTGGGGGTGAGTGTGGATTTGGTGGAGAGTGTGGATTTGGTGGAGAGTGTGGATTTGGTGGAGAGTGTGGATTTGGTGGAGAGTGTGGATTTGGTGGAGAGTGTGGATTTGGTGGAGAGTGTGGATTTGGTGGAGAGTGTGGATTTGGTGGAGAGTGTGGATTTGGGGGGGGGGGAGAGTGTGGATTTGGGGGGGGGGGAGAGTGTGGATTTGGTGGTGAGTGTGTGAGTGCTAAAATATGAATGGACCAATGAGACGAGTGGGTGTGGGTAGAGAAGAGTGGGTGGATAGAGAAGAGTGGGTGGATAGAGAAGAGTGGGTGGATAGAGAAGAGTGGGTGTGGGTAGAGAAGAGTGGGTGTGGGTAGAGAAGAGTGGGTGTGGGTAGAGAAGAGTGGGTGGGTAGAAAATAGTGGGTGGGTAGAAAATAGTGGGTGGGTTAAGAGCAAGTGGGAAGGGATGAGTAAAACAGGGGGTGGATAAAAGAGTGGGTGGTGAAAAGAATGGGTGCGTAAAAGAGTGGATGTGTAAAATAGTGGTTGGGTAAAAGAGTGGATGGGTAAAAGAGTGAGAGGGTAAAAGAGTGGGTGGGTAAAAGTGGGTGGGTAAAAGAGTGGGTGGGTAAAAGAGTGGGTGGGTAAAAGAGTGGGTGGGTAAAAGAGTGGGTGGGTAAAAGAGTGGGTGAGTAGGAAAGAGTAGGCAAGAGAGTCGGTGGGTAAAAGAGTGGATGGGTAAAAGAGTGGATGGGTCAAAGAGTGGATGGGTCAAAGAGTGGATGGGTCAAAGAGTGGATGGGTCAAAGAGTGGATGGGTCAAAGAGTGGATGGGTCAAAGAGTGGATGGGTAAAAGAGTGGATGGGTAAAAGAGTGGATGGGTAAAAGAGTGGTTGGGTAAAAGAGTGGGTGGGTAAAAGAGTGGGTGGGTAAAAGAGTGGGTGGGTAAAAGAGTGGGTGGGTAAAAGAGTGGGTGGGTAAAAGAGTGGGTGGGTAAAAGAGTGGGTGGTAAAGAGTGGGTGGAAGAGTGGTGGAAGAGTGGGTGGTAAAGAGTGGGTGGGGAAAAAGGGGGGGTGGGGTAAAAGAGTGGGTGGGTAAAAGAGTGGGTGGGTAAAAGAGTGGGTGGGGTAAAAGAGTGGGTGGGGTAAAAGAGTGGGTGGGTTAAAAGAGTGGGTGGGTTAAAAGAGTGGGTGGGTTAAAAGAGTGGGTGGGTTAAAAGAGTGGGTGGGTTAAAAGAGTGGGTGGGTTAAAAGAGTGGGAGGGTTAAAAGAGTGGGAGGGTAAAAGAGTGGGTGAAGGAGTCGGTGGGTAAAAGAGTGGTTGGGTAAAATAGTGGTTGGGTAAAAGAGTGGGTGGGTAAAAGAGTGGTTGGGTAAAAGAGTGGGTGGGTAAAAGAGTGGGTGGGTAAAAGAGTGGGTGGGTAAAAGAGTGGGTGGGTAAAAGAGTGGGTGGGTTAAAAGATTGGGTGGGCTAAAAGAGAGGGTGGGTTCAAAGAGTGGGTGGGTTCAAAGAGTGGGTAGGTTCAAAGAGTGGGTGGGTTCAAAGAGTGGGTGGGTTCAAAGAGTGGGTGGGTTCAAAGAGTGGGTGGGTTCAAAGAGTGGGTGGGTTCAAAGAGTGGGTGGGTAAAAAGAGTGGGTGGGTAAAAAGAGTGGGTGGGTAAAAAGAGTGGGTGGGTAAAAGAGTGGGTGGGTAAAAGAGTGGGTGGGTAAAAGAGTGGGTGGGTAAAAGAGTGGGTGGGTAAAAGAGTGGGTGGGTAAAAGGAGTGGGTGGGTAAAAGGAGTGGGTGGGTAAAAGGAGTGGGTGGGTAAAAAGAGTGGGTGGGTAAAAGAGTGGGTGGGTAAAAAGAGTGGGTGAGTAGAATATAGTAGGTGAGGGAGTGGGTGGGTAAGTGGGCCAGATGGTGGGGAAGTGGGGAGAGTACAGGAGAGTCTTCTAACTGTGGTGGGGGTGGGTTAAAGCTGAAGGTCCCTGGCAGAGGTGGGTGGGTGGGAGGTGGTGGGAGGTGGTGTGGGTGATGGGGTGGGTAGGTGAGGTGAGGTGAGGTGAGGGTATTATTATTAGTAGTGGGGTGGGTAGGTGTAAGGGGGGAAACAGGGAGGGGAGGGGTGATGGTAGGGGTAGAATGACCTCCAAGGCTTTGTCAGGAGCAAGGATAAATGAAGGCAGGAGAGTGAGTATATGTGTAGGAAGGAGTATGTATGTGTAGTAGTGGGTAACATTCAAGACAGCTAGAGCCGCCTTATTTACCAAGTTTTCTTTATATTTTTTCAAGAAATATAGTGTTTTATTGTTGTTTTGATAATATTGAAGACCTCTTTCGTCGCCCTATTAGAAATAATTTATTAGGGAAAATAGGGACCAATAGACTCGCCATACTTTTCTCATTATAGTCCGCATGGAGGAATTTCGTTATCAACACTTGAAAAAACCCGATTACACCGACAAATAACACGAAAATAATAAGTCCCGACCGTAAACAAAGCATTGCACCCAATGAATCCTTCGATTTGACTCCTCTTATTCTTGTTTTGAAAGATGCGGCGAGTGCGATTCACCCAATAAATGGCGTGAGCGTTACTCACAAAAACGAAATACCGGCAACCTGTTTTTGCCCCCTTACAGATCTACATATATGAGGATGACAATAAATCAAGGGGGGGTGAGGGCCCTCAACCCATCGTGTATCCAATGTACCCCACAATTTCCATTACCTACTGTAAAAGCGCGATTCACCCAATAAATGGCGCCGGTTATATTCAACGACACTAGTGCAGCGTTACGAGAAACAATTTATTAGGGAAAATAGGCACCAATAGATTCGCCATATTTTTCTCCATATAGTCGGCATAGAGGATTATCGTTATCAACAAATTGAAAAATACCCACTTCACAGACAAATACACCAAAAATCTAATTCAAAGCGGTAGTGTGGGGGCAGCAGCCCCCACCTATAATACTAGGATAGGTTAGGTAAGGTTGTTAGGTTAGGCTAATGTCCTTTCAAAGGGGTATATAGGCTAGTAAACACTAGGATAGCCTATACCCGGTCAGAGGTAAGAAGAAGAAGAAGAGTCTTGCAGTAGTCTCCTTGAATGCTACCAAAACCAAACCTAACCTAACCTAATAGCCCCCAAATACATTTAGGTTAAGTTAGGTTAGGTTTTTTGATAATATTCAAGGACACTAGTGCGACGTTATGAGAAACAATTTATTAGTGAAAATAGGCACCAATAGATTCGCCATATTTTTCTCCATATAGTCCGCATGGAGGATTTTCGTTATCAACAAATTGAAAAATAGCCACTTCTCAGACATATACACCACAAATCTAAGTCAAAGCGGGGGTGTGGGGGCGGCAGCCCCCACCTATAATACTAGGATAGGTTAGGTAAGGTTAGGCTAATGTCCTTTCAAAGGGGTATAGGCTAGTAAACACTAGGATACCCTATACCCGGTCAGAGGTAAGAAGAAGAAGAGTCTTGCAGTAGTCTCCTTGAATGCTACCGGTTTTTTGGTTAGGTTAATGCAAAACAACAAAAAACAAAAATCCTTAAGCCAAGAAAAAAAAAAAAATCCGGTCGATAAAAAATATATAGCAATGAAGCATAAAATGATAGGAAACTCAAAACTACCATTATAAATGAGATCCCAGCTGTGGTGCGGCTCGTAAATATTGACCAAATAAATAAATAAATAAAGCCAAGATTTTTTTTTTCTTTTTTGGTGGATAAAAATTATATAGCAATAAAGCATAAAATGATAGGAACCCAAAACTACCATTAGAAATGAGATCCCAGCTGTGGTGCGGCTCGTAAATATTGACCTTAGGTTAATATACAGGAGACGCAACAATATAGGTAACAAATTTCTGAAAATATTAAGGAAACCACCCACCAATTATTTTTATTATATTCTTTTTAGTTTTAGTTTATTTGCATCAATATATAGTGATTGACATTAGTTTCAACCTCCGCAAAAATAGTTTTCCCCTTTATCCAACGATCTTAAGACACGGCGCCCGATAGTGGGGAGGGCTATGAATTTAAGGGAAAATGTGGGGTTAAAGACATAAAAAGGCGATATAATGGCTTTTATGATGAAAGTTTGCTCGGGTTTTGTTGTTTTTCAACTTGAGAAAACCCCCAAATGAAAAAACCCGAGCCAAGTTTTGGCAAAAGTTGGCTCGGATTTAAGATTTTGCAGCTGCATAAAACAAGTTGGTTCGGGTTTTCGGAAAATATCAAGGAAACTGGCCAACTTTTATTTAGTGATTTTTGTTTTTTTTGGTTTTAGCTAGTTTTCATCATTATACAGTGGCTGTCATTAATTAGAATCTCCGGAAAAAACGTTTGGGTAGGATGTAGTGAGCGGGCGGCGTACCGCCATCTTTGTTTACATTACGCGTAGTGGCGTCGGACCTTTCCCATCATGTTCCCGTCTATTTTAACCTAACCTAACCTAGTATTCATTTACCGGCTCGCTTGGTGTAGTGACTAGCGTCTCGGACTTCCACCCAGAAGGCCCGGGTTCGCGCCCACGCTCGGCGCATTAAAGATTTTTCACAAGCACTGAGTCGTTACCATCCCTCATGAGCAAAGGGATGGGGTAGTAGTACAGGATCCCAATGGAAATACGCCTAATAGGCCTTATTGAGCTATCCTTAGCTAGCTATTATTATTATTATTATTATTATTATGTACAGTAGTAATGACAGGGGGCAAATAGCAGAAAATATAACGTCGAAATAGACGGGAACGTAAGTGCGACCACGGCGATCGCCCTATGTAAACAATGACGACCGTACGCCCGAACTCTACATCCATCCCAAACGTTTTCCCCATTATCCAATAATCTTAAGATACGGCCCCCGATAGTGGGGAGGGCTATGAAGTACAGGGAAATTGAGGGGTAAAAGACGAAAATAAGGGGTAATATTAGCCTAACCTAACAACCTTACCTAACCTAACCTAGTATATTAGGTGGGGGCTGCCGCCCCCACACCCCCGCTGGTTTGGTATTTAATTAGTAAAAGATTGACGGTCGCAAAAAACAAAACTTGAATGAAGTGTACGGTATTTACTCCGCAATCTTCAGCTTTGGCTGTGGATAACAGGAGGTAAATATTAACTTTTTCACAGTAATTGAAAACGGTTTTTCCGGAGATTCTAATTAATGACAACCACTGTATAATGATGAAAACTAGCTAAAACCAAAACAAAAAATCACGAAATAAAAGTTGGCCAGTTTCCTTGACAAATACCGGGTTTTCTGGTTTTTCAACTTAAGAAAACCCCAAAATGAAAAAAAAACAGTAAAGTTTTGGCAAAAGTTGTTGGATGGTACATGGGATAGAAAATGAACTTACCCAGTAAGCTCATTATCCAACAATTAAGCAACATTAAAGATTTTGGCCTAACCTACCAACCTTACCTAACCTAACCTAGTATTATGGGTGGGGGCTGCCACCCCCACACCCCCGCTGGTTGGATAGTACATTGGATAGAAAATTAGGTAAATTCCTAGTATTAATTAGACTGAAAGGCAGGGAGAAAGAGGTCCGCTGAGTCGTGTTGTGTGCCGTCTATGGGGAGGTAAAAAACCCTGGACAAATATCGTTACAGGTTCTAGGTTCTGTATCTCCCTTAACCCACTGAGTCCCAGCGACGCAAACAGTGCGTCGGTAATGTATGTAACGCTAAACCCCAGCGACGCAGACGTCTGCGTCAGTGTTACTCCGGTCCCAATTACTCCGGTCCTATGGCACCTAGAGGGCTCAGATTTGTATGGAAACTGTGTAAGTATCCCACGCACCCATGCCGATGGTTGAACACTCTCAAAGTCCAACCGCGTGCGTGTGAGCGCGCAAAAACATGTTTTTTTGGAGAAATTGCCTTCAATTTTTTACTCTTGTAAAATCCGTTTTCGGGGGCTCCGTAGGACCATTTTTTGAGCTTTTTGATCGGTTTTTCGTGGTTTTTCCTTCATTCCTAACCCATTCGCTATTGTTTCTGGAAAAAAAAAAATCAGAATCAGCCGGTCCTGGGTGGTACATTTATAAATATTTAGCTGGTACTCAGCAGGTTAATATAAATTTTCGAGGGTTGACACTTATTTTGGTAAAATTGAAGACAGCTAGAGCGGCCTTATTTACCAAGTTTCTGTATATTTTGTTCAAGGGATTGATATGCAGGATTCGAAGTTGCATAATAAATCGTAGACAGTGTCCACCATCCTTTAACCCCTTCAGACATATATGACGCAGAGGTTGCCAGATTAGCAATAAGAAATAGAGTTCTCTCACTCTTATAATTACCTCTCCAAAATTAGTTTTCTGCCCACATCTAACTCAAAGACAACTGCAGAGGTTGAAGTAACTAAAATAAAGGTTTGTAAAAAAACCTGATGGTAATAAAGGCTTTAAAGTATCCCTAATAGGCTCAAAATTGCGTCATATGTCGGAGAGGGTTAACTGTCTTCGTGGTGCGATGCATAAGGTGTTGATTTTCGGTGTGAGCCTCCTGGGTTCGAATCCACGGACTGCCAGATGTGTTTGTAAATTTCATTAATCGATTTTAGGAATATAGTTGGTTGTTGGAAGGAACATAATAATTGATATTGGTTCAGGGGTAATTTATCGAGAGGACTTCCCTAGTGGTTAAGACCCCATTAATTGCTCTTTCCATTCACATATGCATAGCTTATGTGAGTTGCAGTTGGGATGTGTGTACATGCTTAGATTGATATGCAGGATTCGAAGTTGCATAATAAATCGTAGGCAGTGTCCACCATCCTTTAACTGTCTTCGTGGTGCGATGCATAAGGTGTTGATTTTCGGTGTGAGCCTCCTGGGTTCGAATCCACGGACTGCCACATGTGTTTGTAAATTTCATTAATCGATTTTAGGAGTATAGTTGGTTGTTGGAAGGAACATAATAATTGATATTGGTTCAGAGGTAATTTATCGAGAGGACTTACCTAGTGGTTAAGGCCCCATTAATTGCTCTTTCCATTCACATATGCATAGCCTACGTGAGTTGCAGTTGGGATGTGTGTACATGCTTAGATTGATATGCAGGATTCGAAGTTGCATAATAAATCGTAGGCAGTGTCCACCATCCTTTAACTGTCTTCGTGGTGCGATGCATAAGGTGTTGATTTTCGGTGTGAGCATCCTGGGTTCGAATCCACGGACTGCCACATGTGTTTGTAAATTTCATTAATCGATTTTAGGAGTATAGTTGGTTGTTGGAAGGAACATAATAATTGATATTGGTTCAGGGGTAATTTATCGAGAGGACTTCCCTAGTGGTTAAGGCCCCATTAATTGCTCTTTCCATTCACATATGCATAGCCTACGTGAGTTGCAGTTGGGATGTGTGTACATGCTTAGATTGATATGCAGGATTCGAAGTTGCATAATAAATTGTAGGCAGTGTCCACCATCCTTTAACTGTCTTCGTGGTGCGATGCATAAGGTGTTGATTTTCGGTGTGAGCATCCTGGGTTCGAATCCACGGACTGCCACATGTGTTTGTAAATTTCATTAATCGATTTTAGGAGTATAGTTGGTTGTTGGAAGGAACATAATAATATAGTGTTTTATTGATGTTTTTCATGGTTGGAGTGGAAGATTTGCATTAACTTACCCATTATTCATTAATCTGAAGATACTCCGTCAAATGGCGCCATTTATTGGGTGAATCGCGCTTTTACAGTAGGTAAGGGAAATTGTGGGGAGGCCATGCACGCTTCCAAAATGTACAAATATTATATTATATTAGATTAGATTAGATTAACCTATCTTAACTTAACCTAACCTAACCTAACCCTAATATAATATAATATAGTTTTTGTGAGTAACGTTCAAGCCATTTATTGTGTGCATCGCACTCACCGCATCTTTCAAACCAAAAAGAAGAGGACCCAGGTCGAAGGATTCATTAGGAAGGATTACGTTCGGGACATTATTTTCGTGTTATTTTTTCGGTGTAATCGGGTTTTTTCAAGTGTCGATAACGAAATTCCTCCATGTGGACTATAATGAGAAAAGTATGGCGAGTCTATTGGTCCCCATTTTCCCTAATACATTATTTCTAATAGGGCGGCGAAAGAGGTCTTGAATATTATCCTTATTTTAACATGGAGTATAAGTTATATTACATCCTAAATAAAATTTTAAAAATCTGTGAAAATTCTTGGGTTGTTTATATAATAGAAGTTACTGTGGGACACTTAATATGCTGAAGGGGGAGTTCTGCCCCCTCTAAAACACCTGTCACTTATGTCATCATGATCTGTTGTACTTCATAGGGGGTCCAATTAAGGAGAAAGTGAATTAACAGACGAAATTAGGCCGCAAACTACAATAACATAGCGGGCCGCCGTTTATGGGAGACTTTTTACACATAATTTTCAATGTTAATTTTCTCCCTTAATCGATTTTTCCAAATTATCAAACCTACATAAAAATGAAGTACCGGTACAGTTTATAGGGATTCCAACATGCATTTCAAAATTGTCATGAAAATTGGTGGGTGGTTTGCTTATTTTATACCCAAATTTCTAATGGTAGTTTTGGGTTCCTATCATCATATGCTTCATTTCTATATACTTTTTATCCCCGGGAGAAAAAAAAATAAATATTGGGTTTTTTTCCTTTTTTTCTTGGGATTTTTTAGTATAACTAAATAAGTTGGTCACCAATTATTTTGCAATATTTGAAAACAAATATGGATTTTATATGGGAAAAATGTTATTTTAATACCACAAATTTTCCGAGTGTTTTTTATAAACAAAATTGGTCATTTGCATCAATATATAGTGTTTGTAATTAATTAGAAATCTCGGGAAAACCTATTTTCCCCATTAGGCCTATCGATCGATGTTGAGACACACTCGCTCCCCGATAGTGATTTGAAAAGACATTAGCCTAACCTAACAACCTTACCTAACCTAACCTAGTATTAAGAGTGGGGGCTGCCGCCCCCACACCCCCGCTGGTTGAGTACTTAATAAAAAAGAAAGAAAAATTGGCTGTCTATTATACGAAGGTGAAAGAAAAGTCTATGGTGTTTACTCTGCAATCTTCAGTTTGATTGTACATTGATAACGGTTAAGTACCGTATTGATAACCTTGTTACGAAAATTAAATTTTAGTACCATACTTTTATATTAGGTTTTTCCGAGGGTTTAACACATTTTCATATGATCTTTAGAGCTATCGATAACTGGAAGTACCGTATTGACAACCTTGTTACGAAAAAGACATTTTAGTACCATACTTTTTTATTAGGTTTTGCCGAGGGTTAAAACAAATTTTCTTATGATCTTTAGAGCATATAGATTCAATATTTATCTTCAAATATATCAACAAAATTCGTGGTATTAAAATAACATTGAACCCCACCGGAAAAATGTTATTTTAATACCACAAATTTTCCGAGTGTTTTTTATAAACAAAATTGGTAATTTGCATCAATATATAGTGTTTGTAATTAATTAGAAATCTCGGGAAAACCTATTTTCCCCATTAGGCCTATCGATCGATGTTGAGACACACTCGCTCCCCGATAGTGATTTGAAAAGACATTAGCCTAACCTAACAACCTTACCTAACCTAACCTAGTATTATGAGTGGGGCTGCCGCCCCCACACCCCCGCTGGTTCAGTACTTAATAAAAAAAGAGAGAAAAATTGGCTGTCTATTATACGAAGGTGAAAGAAAAGTCTATGGTGTTTACTCTGCAATCTTCAGTTTGATTGTACATTGATAACGGTTAAGTACAGTATTGACAACCTTGTTACGAAAATTAAATTTTAGTACCATACTTTTATATTAGGTTTTTCCGAGGGTTTAACACATTTTCATATGATCTTTAGAGCTATCGATAACTGGAAGTACCGTATTGACAACCTTGTTACGAAAAAGACATTTTAGTACCATACTTTTTTATTAGGTTTTGCCGAGGGTTAAAACAAATTTTCTTATGATCTTTAGAGCATATAGATTCAATATTTATCTTCAAATATATCAACAAAATTTGTTGTATTCAAATAACATTGAACCGGTGGGGTTCAATGTTATTTTAATACCACGAATTTTGTTGATATATTTGAAGATAAATATTGAATCTATATGCTGTAAAGATCATAAGAAAATTTGTTTTAACCCTCGGCAAAACCTAATAAAAAAGTATGGTACTAAAATTTCTTTTTCGTAACAAGGTTGTCAATACGGTACTTCCAGTTATCGATAGCTCTAAAGATCATATGAAAATGTGTTAAACTCTCTGAAAAACCTAATATAAAAGTATGGTATTAAAATTTAATTTTCGTAACAAGGTTGTCAATACGGTACTTTCCCGTTATCAATGTACAATCAAAGCTGAAGATTGCAGAGTAAACACCGTAGACTTCATCGACTTCCTTTCACCTTCGTATAATCGACAGCCAATTATTTTTTTTTATTTACTAAGGGATTAGTACTCAACCAGCGGGGGTGTGGGGGCAGCAGCCCCCCACCCATAATACTAGGTTAGGTTAGGTAAGGTAGTTAGGTTAGGCTAATGTCTTTTCCAATCACTATCTGGGGTGTGTCTCAACATCGATCAATAGGCCTAATGGGGAAAATAGGTTTTCCCGAGATTTCTAATTAATTACAAACACTATATATTGATGCAAATGAACAATTTATTTTATAAAAAACACTCGGAAAATTTGTGGTATTAAAATAAAAAATTTCCAAAGGGGAAAAATGTTATTTTAATACCACGAATTTTCCGAGTGTTTTTTATAAACAAAATTGTTCATTTGCATCAATATATAGTGTTTGTAATTAATTAGAAATCTCGGGAAAACCTATTTTCCCAATTAGGCCTATCGATCGATGTTGAGACACGTCCCTCCCCCCGATAGTGATTTGAAAAGACATTAGCCTAACCTAACAACCTTACCTAACCTAACCTAGTATTATGGGTGGGGGCTGCTGCCCCCACACCCCCGCTGGTTGAGTACTAATATCTTAGTTAATAAAAAAAAAAAATTGGATGTCTATTATACGAAGGTAAAAGTCGATGAAGTCTACGGTGTTTACTGTGCAATCTTCAGCTTTGAATATACATTGATAACGGGAAAGTACCGATTGACAACCTGGTTACGAAAATTAAATTTTAGTACCATATTTTTATATTAGGTTTCTCCGAGGGTTTAACACATTTTCATATGATCTTTAGAGCTATCGATGACTGTAAGTACCGTACTGACAACCTTGTTACGAAAAAGAAATTTTAGTACCATACTTTTTTATTAGGTTTTGCCGAGGGTTAAAATAAATTTTCTTATGATCATTAGAGCATATAGATTCAATATTTATCTTCAAATATATCAACAAAATTCGTGGTATTAAAATAACATTGAACCAACGATTTTTGCGAAGGTTGAAACTAATGTCAATCACTATATATTGATGCAAATAAACTAAAACTAAACAAAAAATAATGAAAATAATTGGTGGGTGGTTTCCTTAATATTTTCCGCGTTAGGTGTGGATTAGGCTTGTATCCAATGTACTAGGTCTATGTTACTGGATATTTATGATTTAAATAAGTGCTACGTTTTCGATAAATCTGGTTATATGGCTTTGCAATTAGGGAAATCATGAGCCGATTTCCGACATTTAGTTAGTCTTTTTCGATTCTCAAAATACGATCCAATTTTGCCAAAAATTGGCTCGGGTTTTCCAAAATTATGCTTTTTGGGGTTTGCAATTTAGGGAAACATGAGCCAAAATTCTAAATTAGGTTACTGTAATTGGTTTACTCTTAAAACTCGCAAAATCCGAGCCAAGTTTTGCCAAAACTTGGCTCGGGTTTTCCAAAATTCGGGTTTTATGGCTTTGCAATTTCGGGAAACCTGAGCCAAATTTCTAAATGAGGTTACTGTAATTTTGTTGTCTACAAACTCAAAATCCGAGCCAGCTTTGGCCAAAACGGCTCGGGTTTTCGAAATATTGGGTTTTAGGCCTTTGAAATACCTTAAAACCCGAGCCAAGTTTTGCTAAAATAAGTTTTAATCGCCGTTTTACGCATTGGTCAATATACAGGAGGCGCTACAATATAGGTAGCAAAATTCTAATGGTAGTTTTGGGTTCCTATCATCATATGCTTCATTTCTATATACTTTTTATCCCCGGGAAAAAAACAAAAAATCTTGGGTTTTTTATGTTTTTCTTTTATTTATTTTTTATTTTTTTTATTAACCTAACCAAAAAACCTAACCTAACCTAACCTAAATGTATTTGGGGGCTATTAGGTTAGGTTAGGTTAGGTTTTTTGGTTAGGTTAATGACCAAAACAAAAAATCCCAAGAAAATAAATGAAAAATCCCAAGATTTTTTGTTTTTTTTCCCGGGGATAAAAAGTATATAGAAATGAAGCATATGATGATAGGAACCCAAAACTACCATTATAATTTTGCTACCTATATTGTAGCGCCTCCTGTATATTGACCTACGCATTTAATCCCTTATTTTCCCTGTACTTCATAGCCCTCCCCACTATCGGGCGGCGTGTCTTAAGATCGTTGTATAATGGGGAAAACGGTTTCGCCGAGGGTTGTAATTATTTCCAAACAATATATATTGATGAAAACTAACGGGGAAAAATAAAAAAATCCATGGGAAAATTGGTGACCATCTTTTTTAGTTTTTCCGATTTTGTTTTTCATTAACCTAACCAAAAAAAAAACAGTATAACTAAATAAGTTGGTCACCAATTATTTTGCAATATTTGAAAACAAGGTTAATATACAGGAGACGCAACAATGTGTTTTTCAGGTATTTTGATTTTGTTTTTGGTGTTTTAGTCGTATCTAGTGATGACATTGAATGGGAATTAAGCATTTACCCATTATCCATCAATCTAAAGACACGCCCCCCCGATAGTGGGGAGGGCTATGAAGATCAGGGAAATTGAGGGGTAAAAAGCGTATAGAACACTATAGAACACGATAATACACATTTGTAACCCAAATTTGGCTCGGGTTTGTTCAATTTCCAGACCCATAAAACCCGATTTTTTTGAAAACCCGAGCCAAGTTTTGACGAAACTTGGCTCGGATTTAACAAATGTAAAAATGAAAAAAATACAGTAACCTTGGTAAATTATTGGCTCGGGTTTTGTCAATTTCCAGACCCATAAAACCCGACTTTTTGAAAACCCGAGCCAAGTTTTGACGAAACTTGGCTCGGATTTAACTAATTTAAAAATGAAAATAACACAGTAACCTTATTAACATGTTGGCTCGGGTTTTGTAAATTTCCATACCCATATAACCCGACATTTAGAAAACACGAGCCAAGTTTTGACGAAACTTGGCTCGGATTTTACTAATGTTCATGTTAAAATTACACAGTAACCCTAATAAAATCTTTGTTTGGGTTTTCATAAGGTTAACATTAGCCTAACCTAACGAAGTAAAAATGGGGTTAACATTAGCCTAACCTAACAACCTTACCTAACCTAACCTAGTAAGAATGGGGTTAACATTAGCCTAACCTAACAACCTTACCTAACCTAACCTAGTAAGAATGGGGTTAACATTAGCCTAACCTAACAACCTTACCTAACCTAACCTAGTAAGAATGGGGTTAACATTAGCCTAACCTAACAACCTTACCTAACCTAACCTAGTAAGAATGGGGTTAACATTAGCCTAACCTAACAACCTTACCTAACCTAACCTAGCAAGAATGGGGTTAACATTAGCCTAACCTAACAACCTTACCTAACCTAACCTAGTAAGAATGGGGTTAACATTAGCCTAACCTAACAACTTACCTAACCTAACCTAGTAAGAATGGGGTTAACATTAGCCTAACCTAACAACCTTACCTAACCTAACCTAGTAAGAATGGGGTTAACATTAGCCTAACCTAACAACCTTACCTAACCTAACCTAGTAAGAATGGGGTTAACATTAGCCTAACCTAACAAACTTACCTAACCTAACCTAGTAAGAATGGGGTTAACATTAGCCTAACCTAACCTAACCTAACCTAGTAAGAATGGGGTTAACATTAGCCTAACCTAACAACCTTACCTAACCTAACCTAGTAAGAATGGGGTTAACATTAGCCTAACCTAACAACCTTACCTAACCTAGTAAGAATGGGGTTAACATTAGCCTAACCTAACCACCTTACCTAACCTAACCTAGTAAGAATGGGGTTAACATTAGCCTAACCTAACAACCTTACCTAACCTAGTAAGAATGGGGTTAACATTAGCCTAACCTAACAACCTTACCTAACCTAACCTAGTAAGAATGGGGTTAACATTAGCCTAACCTAACCACCTTACCTAACCTAACCTAGTAAGAATGGGGTTAACATTAGCCTAACCTAACAACCTTACCTAACCTAACCTAGTAAGAATGGGGTTAACATTAGCCTAACCTAACCACCTTACCTAACCTAACCTAGTAAGAATGGGGTTAACATTAGCCTAACCTAACAACCTTACCTAACCTAACCTAGTAAGAATGGGGTTAACATTAGCCTAACCTAACCTAACCTAGTAAGAATGGGGTTAACATTAGCCTAACCTTACAACCTTACCTAACCTAACCTAGTATTATTGGTGGGGGCTGCCGCCCCCACACCTCCGCTGGTTGGGTACTGGCTGAAAAACTTATTGTTTTACAGTAGGCCTATGTATTTTATTTTATTTTTGTTCTCCCTTATAATACATTTCAGCTCTTAATGACATATATAGCAATGATGTATAGCCTATGCTCTACCGGACCTATTAGGCCTAAAAAGATCGATGGGCTAACTGTCGGTCCAAAACATCAGTATGGTAACCAACTAGCCCTTGCATGCCAGTTTAATCCTATGCGAAAAAATCTTTTACTTTGTTACTTTGCGATGACCCATTAAGATTCCCTAGCTAGCTGTGGTCCGGCTCCTTTATGTTGTCCCAACCAACCAACTAACCTTAATGAACAGAGGAGGTACTGGGCTGCCTGGCTGGCCGCTGGAGGCTCGATCACCACTCATCTTGGTCAACAGCTGGTGGATTTTTGTTTCGAATTTTTCCATGTAAAACAAGTGTATGTGCATTTCAAAACCAGCTCTCCTCGCCAGCTGTATTTGGAACACTGGTTATTGCACTTTGGACAGTTTACACTTATTGGAAGGCGAAAAGGTCTTAAGCAGCCTCAGTGTTTTTAAAGACGGTGGAAAAAGCTTTGATCGGCTCACACCCTCTACACAAGCTGGCCAGAGTCAAACTGACAGCTTATATCCTGGGCCACCTGTTTTCCAAATCATGGCATCACCTGATTGGTTCACGTGTCAGTGAACTCGAGTACTCTTGGCATGAATTAGGTAGGGTGATTACTTTGGCTATGACGCCACCAGTATAGTTCATTGCATTCGCCACCAGATGTCTCAGTTGTTGACTGACAGTCACGAAAAAGAAGTCTCCCAGATGAAGACGAAAAAGAAGAAGTGTAAACAAACCCTTAAAACGTAAATATCCATATAATATGTATTATGTTAGTTTCCCGGGAATGACACCTACATCAACAATTTGGAGAAAAATCGCTTAATCACATGCTATTGAGCTTAATTTTTTACCAATATTGTAGCGCCTCCTGTATATTGACCGAAAACAAATATAGATTTTATATGCTCTAAACATAATATGAAAATGTGTTTTAAGCCTCGGCAAAACCTAATAAAAATATATGGTACTAAAATGGAATTTTGTCGTAACATGGTTGTCAATATCTTCCTATAGACGGCACCGATTTGTACACACGCCATTTTCACCTGTCTCCCGAGGTCTGTCCACCAGCTTTTTAGTCTACTCCACCTGCCCAGCTCTGTCGATAGGTTGGGTTGTTTGGTTAGGTTAATATACTAGGTCTCAGAAACAAGATTCGTAGTTGCGGTAGTATTTACGGTATCTGGACACTGAGCGGAGGCGCATTTAGGTTAAGTTAAGTTAAGTTAAGTTAAGTTAAGTTAAGTTAAGTTAAGTTAAGTTAAGTTAAGTTAAGTTAAGTTAAGTTAAGTTAAGTTAAGTTAAGTTAAGTTAAGTTAAGTTAAGTTAAGTTAAGTTAAGTTAAGTTAAGTTAAGTTAAGTTAAGTTAAGTTAAGTTAGGTTAGGTCAGGTCAAGTTAGGTTAAGTTAAGTTGTAAGTTAGGTTAGGTTAGGTTAGGTTAAGTTAAGTTAGGTTAGGTTGTTAGGTTAGGTTAAGTTAATTAGGTTAGATTGTGCATCCGCTCTATCAGGAATTCGCTCGAAGTGACTCGCATTCGTATTTACAGATACGGCCGAATACCGGTAGGCTACTAAATGGGCGTCGGCCCAACCGCCATGTTGTATCCCACGTAGGCCTACTAGGTAGCCTACTACGGACACATTGTAGGCGTTAGGTGTGGATTAGGCTTGTATCCAATGTACTAGGTCTATGTTACTGGATATTTATAATTTAAACAAGTGCTATGTTTTCGATAAATCTGGTTATATGGCTTTGCAATTAGGGAAATCATGAGCCGATTTCCGACATTTAGTTAGTCTTTTTCGATTCTCAAAATACGATCCAAGTTTTGCCAAAAATTGGCTCGGGTTTTCCAAAATTATGCTTGTTGGGGTTTGCAATTTAGGGAAACATGAGCCAAAATTCTAAATTAGGTTACTGTAATTTGTTTACTCTTAAAATTAGCAAAATCCGAGCCAAGTTTTGCCAAAACTTGGCTCGGGTTTTCCAAAATTCGGGTTTTATGGCTTTGCAATTTCGGGAAACCTGAGCCAAATATCTAAATGAGGTTACTGCCATTTTGTTGTCTACAAACTCAAAATCCGAGCCAGCTTTGGCCAAAACTTGGCTCGGATTTTCGAAATATTGGGTTTTAGGCCTTAGAAATACCTTAAAACCCGAGCCAAGTTAGGCTAAAATACGTTTTAATCGCAGTATTACGCATTTAACCCCTCATTTTCCCTGTACTTTATAGCCCTCCCCACTATCGGGCGGCGTGTCTTAAGATCGTTGTATAATGGGGAAAACGGTTTCGCCGAGGGTTGTAATTGTTTCCAAACACTATATATTGATGAAAACTAACAGGGAAAAATAAAATAATCCATGGGAAAATTGGTGACCATCTTATTTAGTTTTTCCAAAAAAACTAACCAAACCTAAATGTATTTGGGGGCTATTAGGTTAGGTTTGGTTTTTTGGTTAGGTTAATGACCAAAAAAAAAAAAAAAATCCCAAGAAAAAAAATAAAAATAAATCCAAGATTTTTTTTTTTTCCCCCGGGGATAAAAAGTATATAGAAATGAAGCATATAATGATAGGAACCCAAAACTACCATTAGAAATTTGCTACCTATATTGTTGCGTCTCCTGTATAGCCTATTGACCGAAACGAACAATACAAATTTATGCCAATAAGGGGGGGGGGGGGGGGGGGGGTTGAAAAGACTATCTCCCCGAAATTACACCAGACCAGACCTACAACCCAAGGTCTATATGCAACCCTTACCAAAAATGTTACGTATTAAGGCAGCGGAAGTCTACTAAACAATTGCCGACAAATTCCACCTGCCTTTTCATGAAGCTTAGTCAGTGCGGACTTGACTGATTTGGAGAAGAGTAATGCGACTGATGTGGAGAAGATTAATGCACTTAACTTGAACAAGTGTTCGTAGAGGACGTTCGCCACATTTGCCTTATACATAACTGCACCATGCGTGGTTATCAAATTAACCCCGTCAATAGGCTATAGGCCTACAATGATAGGAATACACTGCACACTTCCTCATCACAAAGAGGCTCGGTATAAACTGGCTTTGTACGGTCCATTGTTGTGGCTAAACAGACAAGAAACTCACACAATTTGAGTTACAGTGGCTAAGAGCGCCATCTGTTGATCATACTAGAACAATAAGCAACACCAACTACAGGTTAAATGAGACGTCTTGACTGCTTCGAACACTATATAGTCTGTTCACTTAACCCCTTCTATACCGGAGACGTATTTTGTATTTGATTTCAGCTATATTTAGACGATTTTGTTAAGCTTAGGAAAGATATATGGTAGGTAAAAGGATAAATTGAGATAGTTTGTAGCCCTTTTATGGGTAATGTCCTTCCTAAGCTGAACAAAATCATCTAATAGTTGCCAGAATATAATTAAAAGTACATCACCGGTAAAGAAGGGGTTAACCGTTAAGGGAAGATTTCCATATGAGAGATTCTTTGTCTGGACCCCTTTCTCCCTCATGTTTAGTCCCATTGCTTTTGATATATTAAGACATTTGCCCCATTAGTTTGGCAATTCTAAGAACTTTTGCCCCATGTCTGTCAATTTTAAGACCTATCGTGCTATTTAGATGTCAATTTTTTCCTGGCGAGCGATAGCGAGCGTGTAATTCAAGAGGAACCGGCCTTTGGTCGGTAGAAATTTTCTACCGAAAAAATTCAAATTTATCTTGGAAGAGGGTCTAGGGGGTGTAATTTTAAGTTTGATGGAGGTCTAGCAAACAAGTCAGCTGCCAGACATCTGGGGCCTAAGAGCTGACTAAATAAAGCTGCTGATTGGCTGATGAAACATTGTGGAAATGGGTAAAGCAACATCTCTTCACCAGTTCCTTTAATAATTTATACATATACTGTATACAGTATAGGCCTGCATAATTATTTATTGTATTAGCAATGTATTACAATCAAGATTACTTTCTGACGGGATAAAAATTATCTTTATAACTTTTTTAGTGTCCTAGAAATATGAAATACAAAATACCCGACATTAACCCCTTCTGTACCGGTGACGTACTTTCCATTTGATTTTAGCTACATTTAGACGATTTTATGAAGCTTAGGAATGATATATGGTAGCTAAAAGGATTAATTGAGATAGTCTGCAACCTTATAATGGGTAGACGTCCTTCTTAAGCTGCTCAAAATCGTCTAAATATAGTTAGAATGAAATTAAAAGGACGTCGCCGGTACAGAAGGAGTTAATGAAAAGGGAGGGTCAGAGGTGTTCACATTCATATTCTTACACTAGGATCCGGTGAGGCAGTCTGGTTTATTCAAAGGTTTCGTAAGGAGTCGAATCCCTTACCATAATTAAATGGTGAGGAAAGCAATGAGCGATATATACAGTATATATATATATATATATATATATATATATTATTATATTTTTTCACCAACCAACTTCACTTCTAAACTCAATTAATGAAATCAACAAATACACGTAGCACTCCAAGTACTTGAACCTAGGACACTCAGACCGAAATTCCGCGCACTCATGCATTCCGCTATCAAAACAGCAATATATATATATATATATATATATATATAATCGTGGAACAATATGAATCCTTGAACAGCAAAACGGTTTTCCTAGCAAGCTGTAAATATTTGCTACATAATTTATAAGATTTAATTCAATTCGGGATAGCTTCAGATACTTCAGGCCACGAGTTATGTCTTCGAGTGTACGGAGTCTACGACAGAACTATTGTCATGGCCTGAGGCATAGAGTACAGATTGGATAGAGGCCAAAGTGTGACGCCACACGGTTATTTTGCCGCGCGTCCTAGGGATTTGGTGGCAGGACTGTTGTAGGGCATACAACCAAAACACCTAAGTCGTTTTTCCTTATTAGATACTCCTTGATATCTGTGCGCCTGGCTTGTCTGCAGTGTTACCAAAGTTAAGGGAAATTCCGCAAAATCAGGGGGCAATAGATTAAAGAGGGAACGTTTTTAAGAGTGATTTAATGTTGGTAAAAACACTTGTAAATTATTTAAAATAAAATATATATATAAAAGCAAGAGGAAAATATTAGGAATACATATACAATATAAAAAAAATACATATGATGTAAACTGTATAACTACAAGCAACACAACAAGAATTACAATGTAATTTTTGAATATATATTATTAGTTACATGCTATGTAGATGTTAATGTACAAAGTTGCTCTAAATCAGGACATTTCACGAAATACGTTCATAGGTTATACTTATGACATCTAGGGATATTTTGTCCCAGCATGTTTGACGTTGGCAACTCGCCACTACCCACTCTCACAACAACAATGGTGAGGGTAGAAGAGACGTGGCTGTGAACCTCCTCATAATTACGACAATTTCACGATGAGCTGGCCTTTACAGTAGCCTCTACTTATGTCTATTTAACTCTGTCATGTCTAGGCCTATAGAGTCTCTGGATAGCGTAGAACTGATTATTAATAGCGTTATTAGTACAAGGTAGGGATTATTACGAATTAATGGGGACCCTCCCGTTTTCCTTTGCGATCGTGCTGCCATCTCTCGAACGCCGCGGCTCGCTATTTTCAGATTTGTAGAGTCTTTCTTTCCTCTCTATCCAATCTGTACTCTATGGCCTGAGGCAATGTGTTAGTTCACTTACCTTTTTATAGATGGCCCTTTAATCGCTTCTAATATAAGGGGCGGGGTCATAGAGTACAGAAGGATAGAAAGGAAAGAGAGATCTACAAATCTGAAAATAGCGAGCCGCGCGTTCGAGAGATGGCAGCACGATCGCAAAGGAAAATGGGAGGGTCCCCATTAATTCGTAATAATCCCTACCTTGTACAATCGGGGGTATCAAGTGTTGTCATAGATTCCATTGGTTCTCGCTCAAAAAGTATTATTGGTATGTTTATAGTTACTGGAAAGTGCTTATCCCTCAGAGTATTAGTCAGTGTCCGAAACTTTGTGAAATATCTGACAACACTTATTAACCTCGACTGTACCGGTACTAATAACGCGATTAATAATAAATTTTACGCTATCCAAAGACTATAGACATGACAGAGTTAACTAGACAGTTAACTAGACATAAGTAGAGGCTACTGTAAAGGCCAGATCATCGTGAAATTGTCGTCATAATGAGTAGGTTCAGTCACATATCCCATTGTTGTTGTGAGAGTGGGGAGTTGCCAACGTCAAACACGTTGGGCCAAAATATCCCTAGATGTCATATCTACTTGTAAACAATACCCCTAGTGGGGATAATGAAGAACTCACATAATTTCCATATGGGCTTATATGATACAATTCTTATGGGTGAGTGCCTGTAAATGGTATGGTACATATTAACCCTTTCACGCTCATATGACGCAGAGGTTACCAGATTAGCAATAAGAAATAGAGTTGTCTCACTCTTATAATTACCTCTCCAAAATTAGTTTTATGCCCACAGCTAACTCAAAGACAACTACAGAGGTTGAAGTAACTAACTAAAGGTTTCTAAATACCCCTGATGGTAACAAAGGCTTTAAAGTATCCCTAATAGGCTCACAATCGCGTCATATGTAGGAGAGGGTTAATTATAAAGAGGTGTTACATATAGATACTAATGCACATAGATACATGATAGATACATGATGGGTACTATTTATCATATACATACAATAAGTATAACCTATGAACGTATTTGGTGAAATGTCCTGTTAGAGTGCAACTTTATAAATTACCATCTACATAACATGTAACTAATAATATACATTCAAAATTACATTTTAATTCTTGTTGTGTTGCTTGTAGTTATGCAGCTTACATCATATATTAGTATTGTTGTGTTGCTTGTAGTTATGCAGCTTACATCATATATTAGTATTGTTGTGTTGCTTGTAGTTATGCAGCTTACATCATATATTAGTATTGTTGTGTTGCTTGTAGTTATGCAGCTTACATCATATATTAGTATTGTTGTGTTGCTTGTAGTTATGCAGCTTACATCATATATTAGTATTGTTGTGTTGCTTGTAGTTATGCAGCTTACATCATATATTAGTATTGTTGTGTTGCTTGTAGTTATGCAGCTTACATCATATATTAGTATTGTTGTGTTGCTTGTAGTTATGCAGCTTACATCATATATTAGTATTGTTGTGTTGCTTGTAGTTATGCAGCTTACATCATATATTAGTATTGTTGTGTTGCTTGTAGTTATGCAGCTTACATCATATATTAGTATTGTTGTGTTGCTTGTAGTTATACAGCATACATCATATATGAGTATTGTTGTGTTGCTTGTAGTTATACAGCTTACATCATATATGAGTATTGTTGTGTTGCTTGTAGTTATACAGCATACATCATATATGAGTATTGTTGTGTTGCTTGTAGTTATACAGCTTACATCATATATTAGTATTGTTGTGTTGCTTGTAGTTATGCAGCTTACATCATATATGAGTATTGTTGTGTTGCTTGTAGTTATACAGCATACATCATATATGAGTATTGTTGTGTTGCTTGTAGTTATACAGCTTACATCATATATGAGTATTGTTGTGTTGCTTGTAGTTATGCAGCTTACATCATATATTAGTATTGTTGTGTTGCTTGTAGTTATGCAGCTTACATCATATATTAGTATTGTTGTGTTGCTTGTAGTTATGCAGCTTACATCATATATTAGTATTGTTGTGTTGCTTGTAGTTATGCAGCTTACATCATATATTAGTATTGTTGTGTTGCTTGTAGTTATACAGCTTACATCATATATAAGTATTTTTTATATTGTATATGTATTCCTAATATTTTCCTCTTGCTTTTATATATCTATTTTATTTTTATTAATTTACAAGTGTTTTTACCAACATTAAATCACTCTTAAAGACGTTCCCTCTTTAATCTATTGCCCGGTCATTTTGCGGAATTTCCCTTAACTTTGGTAACGCTGCAGACAAGCCAGGCGCACAGATATCAAGGAGTATCTAATAAGGAGAAATGACTGAGGTGTTTTGGTTGTATGCTTTACAACAGTGCTGCCACCAAATCCCTAGGACGCGCGGCAAAAATAACTATGACGTCACGCTTTCAAATCTATTCTTCTGTACTCTATGGGCGGGGTTAATAAGGAGGTTTGAAGGAGGAGGAGTCAAACGTGTGAGTGTGTGTGTGTGTGTGTTCGAGACCAGCACTCAGAATAAGTTGAATGTTACACAACACATGGGCTATATTATAAGACTAGCCCATGCTGGAAGCCTATATCACAATACAAGTAACGCACATCAGGTGTTATGTTATTAATGGAAATATATATACCAACGTTCAAGTTTCTGTCCTTAGCACTTCCCATTCCCCCCTCCTCCCCCTCTTCCTTTCACGCCACCTCCTTCTCTACTCACTCCCTTTCCCCTCCTTCCCACCTCCCTCTCTCTCTCACTCAATCACTCTCACTCTCTCTCTCTGGTCGTAGATGATATCCATTAAAATACGCAGATTAATATTATATGATTGCTTTAACTTTACTTATACATAATAAATGTTAAAGGTGGTGGTGCATGGGTTGAGATAAACATGGAATAATAATCACCAACCTACACGTAATTATCTTGCAAAATGCAGTGGCACTGAAATAATTAATAACAATGGTATAAAGGATTTTGTGGATCGTCTACACCGGACCTGTGACGTCATAGGAGTGTAAGGCCACCATCCAGTCCAGGATGAGGATACTCCTCTGACGCCACTATGACGTCACAGGTCCGGTGTAGCCTATCCACAAAATCCTTTATACCATTATTAACAATTATTTCAGTATCATTGTATTTTGCTTCTTCTTCTTTCTTCTTCTTCTTTTGAACCCGCCCGCAGACCGCGCAGGTCCACAGGGTTGACCTTTTATCGGTACTGGCTCAGTGCAAGATAATTATGTGCAGGTTGGCGATAAATATTCCATGTTTATCTCAATCCATGCACCACCACTTTTAATGATGACAAAATTAACATACATATTATTTATTTGGAATAGGATCACCAGCGAGGCAGCCAACAACATCTGTTGCTCGCTGCCTCGCTGGTTATGCTATTCCTACTTAAACTACGATTCCCAAACAAAACACCTACTGTATAATCTGTTAATATATATTAAGTGTATCAATAATATGTGTGAGCTATTCAGTTTGAGACACTGGTTTATGTTAAGCATATTTTACCAAGAATTTAAGTTACTTGTTTGTTTTAGGAATAAGTTGGAAAATGCCTATAATTGTGACCTGCACAATTACCATGTTTAGGGAGACGACGCTTAACCTCTATCCTCTGCCCATAGCATGAAAGCACCAACACGCACACACACACACACAGGATGAAAAACACACACGCACACACACCCGATAACATAGAACGCATATCACGCACATGATCACATGTTTTTGTCTATGTGTATGGAGCAGACAAAAGGCAAGTTGCCTGAAACGAGTGTCTTCCTCAAAGTTAAGAGTCACAGAGCCAAATTCAAGAGACGTTGGAGTAAAAATGCTGGACACACAAAGATAAAGCTGTCTAAGTCATAGGATGAAAGAAAGATTGATTGAGGGAGAGAGTTCCAGAGTGAAAGAAAGACTGATCAAATTTGCCAATTCTTGGGTTTGAGAGCTGGACAGAATAGGAGTGGGACTATGTTGAAAGGCGGGTGTCTCGCACTCGCCGCAAGGGAGGGGGTATACACTGAGAGAGGTCTGAAGAACACCGATTGTTGTAATAGCGATAGAAGAGTGAAAGAGATGCAACATACAACGCACAGGGCACAACACACTTGCGTATGATAACAAAACACACACACACACACACACACACACACACACATCCCTTAGTCCAGGCAAACTAGTAGAGGTATTAGCATTTTTGAGGAAGTGCTGCAGCTCTCAGTGCGTGCCATGGCCATTTCTGAGCCTTACCCCATCCGGGGTTTAGCTGGTCCACAAGGGGTGTGACATGATCCCCATAGATAATTTGTGGACCATCATGTGTATGGATTGGAATGTGGTCCAGGTTAGGAGCATTGAAGCAGTGAAGAGGAAAGCACGAGAGGAGTGGGAGGGTATCCGTCGCCGTCCTCAGATAAGTTGGAATTTGGTTAACTCTATTCTAAGGAGAATACAGGAGGGTAGTTGATGCAGCTGGCGGGTGGAGTTCATATTGAGTTTCATATATATATATTGTAAATATTTACCTTTAAAACCCTTTTTATATATTATAAGAACATAAGAAAATGGGAGTCTGCAGAAAGCCGATTGGCCCAAACAAGGCAGATCCCTCGCACACCTAACCCTGATTATAAGGCCTTATAAGCTGGGCTTATAAAGCCCAGCTCACTAACAACATTAGGACTGACCTCACCGAAACGGTCAGAGGTCAGAAAACGGGGGTCTACAGAGCGCCGATTGGCCCATACCTGACAGATCCCCCTCACACCCAACCCATCTCGTCCATATGCCTATCTAATTTTATCTTAAAGCTCCCTATCGTTTTTGATCCCACTATAGCACTTGGTAGCCTATTCCACCTATCTACAACTCTGTTACCAAACCAATATATATATATATCCTTTCTGAAACGAAATCTATCTAATTTGTTAGAGTTTTTTCGCTATCACTGAGCTTTAGTACAATTTTCATGTCCCCTTTATTAATCCCACTAACTCACTTGAACACCTCTATCATATCCCCTCTAACTCTGCGTCTCTGTAATGAATGTAAGCCTAATTTCTTCAACCTTTCTTCATACGGAAGATTTCTAATATTATGGATCAGTTTTGTCATTCTACGTTGTACTCTCTCCAATGAATCTATGTCTATTCTGTAATAAGGAAACCAAAATTGAACAACATAATCCATATGGGGCCTCACTAATGACAAGTAAAGTTTTAAGATAACATCAGCAGTTCTGTTACTCACAACCTGAGAATCCTGTTTGCCTTGTTACGAACGCTTATACACTGTTTTCTAGACTTCAAATAATTGCTAACAAACACACCTAGATCTTTCTCACAATCTGAGTTTTCTAATTCCATATTAGCTAGTTTATATTGAACATTTGTATCCATCTTCCCTATCTTTAATACCTTGCATTTGTCAATGCTAAACTTTATCTGCCAATTTACTGACCATTCGTGTAAGGTATCTAGATCCCTTTGGATCTCTATCTGAATAAATTTTTCTCCTCATTTTGGTATCGTCTTCAAATTTACTTATCCTACTAGTTATACCTAAATCAAGGTCATTTATGTATATAACAAACAACAGAGGACCTAATACAGATTCCTGGGGGACACCACTTTTGACTGCTCCCCATTCTGACTTGGTAACATTTATGCTGACTTTCTGCTTCCTACCAATTAGCCATGACCTAATCCATCCCAACAACGCCCCACCTATTCCATGCGCCTCAACCTTTCTCATCAATCTCTCATGAGGGAATGTCGAAAGCTTTACTGAAATCTAAATATATTATATCATATTACTTGTCATTATCTACTGCTTCATATACCTCTGAGAAAAAACTAAGCAAATTAGTAAGGCAAGAACGTCCCTGAGTGAATCCATGCTGAGAAGAATTTATTAAATTAAATGTTTCTAAGTGGTTTCTAATTTTACTAGCAATAATTGACTCTAGTAGCTTTCCTATGATTGATGTGAGACTAATGGGACGGTAATTGGATGCTATTGATTTATCACCTTTTTTGAAGATCGGAACTACATTTGCAAGCTTCCAAGCTTCTGGAACTAAGCCTGTCTCTAATGACTTGTTAAATAGAAATGTTAATGGGTAACTTAACTCATCTCTGCATTCTTTTAATACTCTAGCATATACCTCATCAGGACCAGGCGATTTATGAGGTTTCAGTCTGTCAATTTCCTTAAGCATATAATTTCTACTTATAGTATCCATACTTATCCTATTTTCTATACTATCGCTATATACCTTACGGACTTCTGGAAACTGTGCCAAATTTGCATTAGTGAAAACGGAAAGAAATTGACTATTTAACCTCTGAAAGGCGAGCTGTGTGTAATGGACACCCTACCGCCAGGCGACAATGTTAGGCCTCATTCCAGCCTAAAATCGTCATTTTACGATAAATATCGTTATTACTTATTCATATGCGCCTATTTTACATTTGATATGAAGATAGTAACATGTAACAGCAATAAAACAAGTGGGAATAGTGTTTGGAGGGTGAAAATCGCGAATTACTGCCGAGCGTTCATTCATGAGGTGAGAGACAGGGGAGGCCCACACCCTCCTCTCTCGAAGCCTGGAGAGTGACTGAGGCCTGTCTCTCTCTCTCTTTCCCACGCAGACACACACAAGACCACAGCCTAGGATCGGTTTGGAGATGTTTACTCGAAAATATACCAATGAATAAGGGAATAACAGGGAAAATAGGTGATAATTGAAGGCGGGGGGAAAGGGGGGAAGGAGGGGATTTTGACAGATGTGGAGTAGTGATAGGAGGTATGGAGGGGAATTATCTCACTTAATAACCATTTCCCTTGTTTTAAGTGCTACTGGGGCCTTTTAAAAGTATTTTTTAGGCCTTACCTCTTAAGAGGGTTCTCGCCCTTGCCCACCAAAACCTCATAAGAGTGTTCTCGCCATTCCCGGGTTAATGTACTGCACATTTCTAAATAATTTTCTGTCATTTCTCCTATCGTAGTTTTAAGGGGACCAATTACATCTCTAACCTTGGATTTATCTAGTTGGTAAAAAGCTTTAGGATTATTTTTTGAGTCATTGGTAACCTTAATTTCATAATTTATTTTTTCTTTCCTAATATATTTTGTTACCCGTCTTGATAGATTCTGATAGTAAGAAAGTAGGTGAATTTTGCCTTTCTTAATTTTTCTATATATTCCTCTCTTTTTTCCTAGATATAATAATCTATTATTCATCCATTTTTGTTGGTTCTGTGTTGATCTAAATTTTCTTTTGGGGATATATTTATTTTGCACATTGAATACTGACTTGATAAAATTATCGTATGTATCTACCAAGTTTGACGTCTCTTCCTGACTTAAGCTGAAAGGTACCTGAGAAGGGGTACACTCATTTGGACACCTGGATCGACTTAATTTTTTGACCATAGGGTCCGCTAATAGGACTCTTCTTAACCCACCATAATTGGCTTTTCTGAAGTCAGGTATTAATGTTGTATTCTCTCTGGTATTACCTTTCCATTGTATATTAAAATACACAGAATTGTGGTCGCTATTTCCTAGGTGGTCCCCTATCTCTACATTATTTATCATATGTTCATTGTTACTGAAAACTAAATCGAGAATATTACTACCTCTAATCGGCGTATCTATCAATTGAAATACAAAATTATCTTGTACTACCTCAATAAACTCCTCAGAATCAGTCACCTATTTGATGCTTCCAATCTATAACTATATTATATAATGTGTGTTTCCAATGTTCACCGTAAATATAATAATGGTGACATTTAAATATATAATACAATTCAAGGTGATATACACAAAGCTATTGTAAACTTTAAACTATGTTTGGAGGATAATATACATTTTTTGAAGTAAAAGTAGAAAAGCCTAAACAAAAAATCAACAATAAAACATTATAACCATATTGCTTGGATTATCGTTTACTGTTCAATACGATGACTTACTTTTACAAAAAAATATTACAATGGGTAGCGCCGAACTGTTTACTGATCTTAGTGGGAAGCCACAGTAATGAATCTAGTAATTAAGAATCCACCGAGAAGAGTATAATGCAATAATCATAGCGTTTCATATTACATATTAAGGTAGATTATGTTTGGTCAATCACAGTGCCGTGAATAGTGGAATGGAAAAAAATACATCTACACTAATAACGAAATTTGTATCATAAAGACACAAGCTTCGGCTCAGCTAAAGCTTTTTCTCTAACTGAGCCGACATTGTCTTGTCTGTAGGTTATAGTAAAGACCCCAATTTGCGTGGATTTCAACATCCCGTCTCAATTACTTTTATATTTATACGATTGTTAACACTAACCGTCAGGGCGTCAAGGTTGATACCTTTGAGTGGTGTTCCAACGGAGCATATCTAATTATTTTCTATAACAAATTGTATGAGGTAATGAACAGAGTACGAGTTAATCATTGAGAATCAGTAAAAGTAAAAAATATAACAGTATTAGTAAAATCTCATAGTAATTATTATCGACAGCTTTGAACACGATGATTAGAAAAATTATATATTTGACTACGAAAGAGAAGAGGGAGAGAAAAAGAGAGAAGGAGGGAGGTTGGGGAAGGCAGATATGCAGAGAGAGGGGGAGGAGGGGGCAATGAGAAGTACGAAGGACAGAAAATGTATGGTCGCTATATTGAATTCCATAAATAACATAACACCTGATGTGAGTTACTTGTATTGTGATATAGGCTTCCAGCATGGGCTAGGCTTATAATATAGCCCGTGTGTTGTGTAACATTAACTTATTCTGAGTGCTGGTCTCGAACACACACACACACACACACACACACACACACGTTTGACTCCTCCTCCTTCAAACCGGGAGGGTCTGTACGGAGCCGGATACCTTACCCCAGGCCCCGCCCACTGCCGAAAATGTACAAATATTATATTATTATTATATTATATTAGATTAACCTAACTTAACTTAACCTAACCTAACCCTAATATAATATAATATAATATAATATAACATAACACAAATAAAAAAATAAAAATATAAAAATATACTAAACTTTGAGTGGGATCGAACACTGAATTTCTAAATGCCAGGCTGGAGCTCTAGTGACTGTACTACAGAGCGAACTGGCAGGAACGGTTTGAAGGGTTTATTTAAATGCGGTTAACGGGGGGCGGGGCCAAGGGAGGCTTACATTTTCGCGCATGCGTAGAGGGTAAGGTATCCGGCTGCGTACAGACGCTCCCCTTCAAACCTCCTTATTAACCCCGCCCCTTATATCAGAAGCGATTAAAGGGCCATCTATGAAAAGGTAAGTGAACTAACACATTGACTCAGGCCATGACAATAGTTCAGTCGTAGACTGTACATGACTTTGGCTGTTCCCTGAGAGACCAAATCAATATTCTAGACCCCATTGGAAATATTTACCCTCGTCTGGTTAACAAACAATCGTTTTCTGGCTGCTAACATTGACCAAAATATACTTATGCATTATATCTTTGTTTATTATTATATTTTTTGCATATTTCTTTACTTATTTACCTTTTTACAAGCGTGCATTAACCTTGTTAGTATGCCATGAAGCATTCAGCCCCTAGGTAGCATATGACGATTTTATTAATTTACAAAGGGTCATTGGAAGCCAAAGGCTTATCAAGATATAATCCTTGATTACTAGACGTCCTTCTTAATCAATATAAAGTTGCATTATGTTGGCAAGAATTAGAGGAAAATGACGCATTAGTAATGCAAGGGTTAATACTCTGGACCCTACTAGAAAAATCTCCCCGCGTCTGGGTAACAACCGATCATTTTTCAGGGCGCCAATAAAGCCCAAAATATACCCCGACATTTTCTCACAAGCGATTCTTTAACTACCGCCACTGAATCACCCAATGTAAGGGGATACCACACAAGATCTGTTATCGTAAATATTCGATGACCAACATTTTTCAATAATATTTCTAGGATCTTTTGTATTAGTATTGTAAACAAGACTGAAGGTAGATGATATTAGCCGAGAGAAGTCTTATAAAAGTTAATACATGATCTGCCAGACCAGAGTTGCCGATAAAAGTTGAGGGAAAACAACGTTTGAAGGGTAACTCTCACGAGAGCTTGTATCGTCGTATTTCGTAAAAAAAAAGTTTCATCTAATTCCACTTAAAAACACACATCTGTCCAATCAAACTTAATCCAAGCACACACCTGTCTGAACTTTAAACCCACAGCTGACCCAACTTACTTCTTTCTTAACCCTTTCACGTTTTTATGACGCAGAGGTTGCCAGATTAGCAATAATAAATAGAGTTCTCTCATTCTTATAATTACCTCTCCAAAATTAGATTTTTGCCCATAGCTAACTCAAAGACAACTGCAGAGGTTGAAGTAACTAAACTAAAGTTTTTAAAATACCCCTGATCGTAACAAAGGCTTTAAAGTATCCCTAATAGGCTCAAAATTGCGTCAAGAACGTGAGAGGGTTAAGCTCACTCTCACACTCAGGCACACATAGTCACACACACTCTCTCTCTCTTCTGTGTATTATACACACAACCGATTCATCATATATAGGCACACACATGGCTTACCCAACACACCTAATACACACACGCACACACCCACATGGCGGGTGCCCAACCCCGAAAGGAGTTAAAATAGGGGAGCTATCCCCACGCCAAAGGCGGCTTACTAGGGCCTTTCCTAGCTGATGCTGAGAGGGTTGGGTTCTAGTCATGTGGTGATGGGCTGGTCTATCATAGTGAGAGCTGAGCGATTTCTGCCATACCCATAGCTTACTCTGACTGTTCCTTTTACTTATGTATTTTCTATATCTCAAGTGACGGTGTCTCTTCCGTGGATTGACCTCCCTACTGCCAACCTAGGTTGGCAGACGGGGAGCCAAAGTGTCACATTATTGTTTCCTTTGCCCCTCAATTTTCCCTTCATAATTGCTGAGGGGCACAGGGCCTTGGGTGGTTGGTTTCCTGGGCGTTTCCTCACCCTCCTCAGTTCCTCGCTTGAAGTGGATTCGGTCACCTGGGCTTTATTAATGGTAAGCAGGGAGGGTTATGCGGGGGCGCTCGGTTATAGCCTTGGCCTTGCTCGGGACCTTGGGACTGCTCGACCAGACAGCCAGGGGAACAACAACAACAACACACACACACAAACACACAGTATACTAACACAATTGTTCAACACACATATGCACGTATACACATGCATACACAGCCATTCCTCAGGTTCCATACCCATTAACACATCACAAAAACACGGTGACAGGTCAGTTGAACCAGCGCCACTTCAACCAGTGCCATTTTAACCAGTGCTAACTCAACCAGTGGCCACTTCAACCAGTGACCATTTTAACCAGTAGGTTAGGTTAGGTTAGGTTAGGTTACTGGTTAAAATGGTCACTGGTTGAAATGGTCACTGGTTGAAGTGGCCACTGGTTGAGTTAGCACTGGTTAAAGTGGCACTGGTTAAAGTGGCACTGGTTGAAGTGGCACTGGTTCAACTGACATGGAACCCAAAAACACACACACACACACAGTCATATCTCAGATACCGTACCCAGTAGGATATCACACACAGGCATACACACACAACCAATCCTCAGATCCTGTACCCAGTAGGATATCACACACATCTGCCACACCCAAACCACACACACACACATCTGCCACACCCAAACCACACACACACTCACACATCTACCACACACACACACACACAACACATCTGCCACACCCAAACCACACACACACATCTGCCACACCCAAAGCACACACACACATACACCCATCTGCCACACCCAAAGCACGCACATCTGCCACACCCAAAGCACACACACCTTACCTTTGGATACCTTTGGATGTGTTCGCCGCTCCTCTAGCGGCACCAAGGAGCGCGACGCCCCTCGTTATGGGTGGTGATTTGGTGCAGTAGACTGTTTGAAGCGACAGCTCGCTCCCTTGCGAGGATGGGCTCGTCTGGCACTTTTTGCAGTTCGACATCTAGGGCTCTCTTGAAGTTGTCTAACGAGATGTCCCTCATGTCTCTTACTCGCCGTGGGAGTTTGTTGAAGAGACGTGGGCCTCTGTGTGATAACCAGCCCTCTCACAGAGAGCCCATAGCACCCCTGTTATTCATCCGGGGGATTTCGCATTCCCAGCCTCTCCTATCACTGAATTTCATGACTATCGGAGTATGTAGGTTTGGTACTAAACCCTCTGCGATTTTCCATGTGTATATTATTAGGTAACGTTCTCTTCTACGTTCCAGTGAGTACAGATTCAGTGCTCTTAAACGCTCCCAATAGTGTAGATGTTTTTATCGAACTTATATGCGAAGTGAAATTTCTTTGTACACTCTCTACGTCATTTATTTCACCTGCTTTGTATGGGGATGTTAATACGCTACAGTATTCAAGCCGCGGTAGCACTAGAGATTTGAAGAGCGTTATCATAGGCAATTCACCGCGTGTTTTAAAAGTACGCAGAATCCAACCCGTTAGACGTTTCGCAGCCGCCACTTTGACCTGGTTATGTACTTTGAAACCCATATTTTCAGACATTAATACCCCAAGGTCTTTCACACTGTCTTTCCGTTCTATTATGTGGTTAGATTCTGTTAAGTAATTGGTAATTTCTTTAACACCATTATTATCTCCGTACCGTATTAATTGGAATTTTTCCTCATTGAATTGCATGTTGTTTTCCCTGGTCCACTGGAACACTACATTCATGTCTTCCTGCAGTCGGCCCGTGTCCTCTTGTGTGTTTACTATCTTGCTTAATTTTGTGTCATCAGCAAAAGACGACACCGTACTGTGTCTGGTGTTGGTATCTATGTCGCAAATTAGTATGAGGAACAGAAGGGGCGCTAGCACTGTTCCTTGGGGCACTGAGCTTTTGACATCCGAAGGCTCAGAAGTGACTTGGTTTACTGCTACCGATTGTTTTCGGTTTACGAGGAAATTGTATATCCACCGTCCGATTTTCCCAGTTATACCTTTTGCTTTCAGTTTGTGGGCTATTATACCATGGTCACATTTATCAAATGCCTTAGCAAAATCGGTGTAAATGACATCCACGTTTTTCTTTTCTTCTAGCGCTTTAAGAATTTTGTCATAGTGTTCCAAAAGTTGTGAGAGACATGATCTTCCCGCTCTGAACCCATGTTGACCGGTGTTGTGTAGTTCATTTGCCTCCATGAATGTTGAAATTTTGCTTCGCAGGACTCGCTCGAAAACTTTAATGATGTGAGAGGTTAGAGCTACCGGGCGGTAGTTTTTTGGTAGTGCTTTGCTCCCTCCTTTATGCAGTGGGGCAATTATTGCGTTTTTCAAGCTATCTGGTATGTCACCAGTGTCTAGACTCCTCCACATTATAGCCAGGGGTTTTGAGAGGTTTTCCTTACATTTTTTCATTAGGATCGAATTCCATGAGTCCGGGCCTGGTGCCGAGTGGGATGGCATGTTGGAAAATGCCTCTTCTATGTCTTTTGGACCGAAATCAATATCCAGCATCTGAGGGGTTTCCGTGGGGGACACACAGACACATCTGCCACACCCAAAGCACACACACTCACACACATCTGCCACACCCAAACCAAACACACCTGCCACACCCAGAGCACACACAGACACACACACAACACATCTGCCGCACCCAAACCACACACACACACACACACACATCTGCCCCCCCCCCCCCCCCCACACACACACACACACCTGACACAGTAATCAATGCGTACCCCCAAAAGTGTAATTTTTTCTCGTTTGGGTTAACACACTTTTCCACTCAGTATTTTTGCACTCCTAACCCATACCAGAAAGGAAAAACTATATAGAACCTTGGTTATGCTTGTATGTGGGGAAAAACTAGCAGTGTAAACATTTAAATAGCGTTTTGATTGATACGAAATGAGGACTGACATATGTTATGTATTTTTATGTGTGTAGGCCTATACGTTTCAAACTAAAATCGGGTTTACTCCGTTCTGTACATATTACTAGCTCTCACAGCAACATTGTATTTTCTTGAAACTATCCATTTTGTTGTTAACCCCTTTGTTAACCCCTTGAGGATCATAACGCAGTTGGGGAGTTTGTTCAGGGTATTATTAGACGATTTTATTGAGATCAGGAGGGGTATTATGGAAGTCAGAGGGTTAATGGAGACAGTCTTTACACTTTTAATTCACACAGAACCTTCCCAAGCTTTATAAAATCATCTAATGATAGCCAGAATAATCTGTCAAAATGTGTCAGGAGTCTCAAAGGGTAATCATTTCCTAGCTTCTCACATGATTTCTCGTTCATATTTCTTAGTGTAGATATTACAAAGCCTAATGGAATGTCTTCTACTGACTATATTTAATTAAAATGTTAAGATAATATTTAAAATATACAATTTTAATCGATTTAAATAATATATATATAATAATAATAACAACAACAACAATATAATTGTAATATGAATATTATACTGGTAATTATAATAATTATCATAACATTAATTCAAGCTACTACTACTAGTCTACTACTACTACTACTACTACAGTACTACTACTACTACGACTACTTTTTTTTCCCTTTATTTAATATTGTACATTCATGATATTTTACAAACATCAGATATTATTCTACTCCTACTACCCTACTATACTACTATTCTATACCATGCAACTTCATTCCCGTCAAATCCTGATGCGACTCTCCGACACTGCTGCCTCGTAGTCCACGTCTGCCACTGTCACTGGTTGTGGTGCAGACAGTCTTGTTCCCCGCAGGCATAGTAGTGCTGATCTGAGCAACAAGAAAGATAGGCGGCACCTCACCCAGGCTACAATTTGGCTCCTGGGTTGTTGCTTCTTCTCTGTGATGATCTCTAGCCTTGAATAGAAGCACTGGGCCCTGGGTCCCATCCCTCCAGATGTGGTGAAGACTAGTGGGGTAAAGCTGCCGTGTTCGATATTTAGGATCCTTTCCCCATATGCCCTGACCTTCTCTTGTTTGTTATTCTTGTGTGCAGCAACCAGAGACAGCTTGCTATAGCTAGGGGTCATTGGGTCGAATATTCTTATGTCGAACAACGCTCACTGTCCTCTTATCCAAAAACCTCTTCCACTAACATCCACTCGTGGTTCGTTGGATGTGTTGGCCGTCCTGTGCTGCAAGATCTCTCCGTCCAAGGGAATGAATGATGGCTTGCACGCCACATCTCGACACACCTCCCTGAGCATGTTCGCCGTTACATCTCTTACTTCATCGTGCCTGATGCTGATGAATCCTTCCTTCTTACATATCATGCAGTGGTCTGCATCGCTATTGAATCCACAAATGCATCGATCAGGCAGTCCTTCAATTGGCCAACCATACCTCAGTGCAATAGGATCATTAAATTCTTGTTTGTTGAGATTGAAGCCTTTTGCCTTGATTGGTAGTGTTGTCAGTCAATTTGAAGCACCCGTTTCTTGTGCTATTTGTATTTTTCTTGCTAGTCTCCAGGAAAGTTGTCGCATCAATCGTGCCAGGTCATTTTTCTGTGAGTTATGCCTCTCTGACGTGATGGTCTTTCTGATGATGGAGATGGTTCACTTTACCGTCAGAATCTTTTGCTACGATGCGTTCAGTGAGACATTCTGTTATCTTTACTGAGTTCTGGTGTTCCGTTGTCGCCTTTCTCACAGGATTGATGATTCCAAACCCTCCCAACCTAGGAGGAAGTGCGAGCAACTCCCTCTCTTTAGCATTTAGGGTGTGGGACTTTACCCAAGCTGGGATGAGATTATCGCTGATGGCAGCTGCTAGCGGTTGAAGTTGTGGACTCAAGTTTGGAATGGTACGCATCAAGTAGGCCCAGCGGTGTTTGACCACATGTGTAAATGCCGAATCTACTACTACTACTACTACTACTAATAATAATAATAATAATAATAATGTATGTATACTCTGGCACCTTCCCCAGTTTTCCTTTTTATTTGTTATGGGGATGGCCGACTCGAGACAGAGCCCGAACAGGGACATCACAACACGTCAGAAAAACAAAACACAAAATCTTACACACATCTAGGTCGCCCAGGAGAAATACCCAGAGACCCAGGCCCATTTGGGGTCCCCAGCAAAAGATTTCCAGATCCCAGATCCCCCGGAGAGGCACCGATTTCCGTAGGCAGACCCGCAGCGAAGCTTTACCACCACAAGCCCACCCACCATGTTTCCAGGCGCACCCTTCATTACCACCGGCTCCCCGGGCCAGGCGCCTGATGGACTACTATCTAGTCCAACTGGCACATGACCCTCTCTCCCAAACGGCCATGTTTACATTCATCTATTCACAAGCATTCTCCATTCATTCCTGTTTATTACCACTTCCTTTGCCTGATCTATAGTCATTCCTCTATCATCCAAAGCTTGTCTTACACAGTCTCTCCATCTCAATGGTGGTCTTCCTGCCCTTCTATCTCCCCTTGTATCTGACTCCCATATTTTCTTTGTAAGCCTTTCATCTTCCATTCGTTCAACATGACCATACCAGCTCAGCACCCTTCTGTCCACTCTGGCCGACAAATGTTCCTGCTGCCCCACTCTCCTACGTATCTCTTCATTCCTCAATCTATCTCTACGAGTAACTCCACACATACTCCTCAAGCAGCTCATCTCCATCACATCCAGCTTTCTTCTCTCCTTTTCCTTCAGAGCCCATGTCTCAGCCCCATACATCACTGTTGGCACAACAATTCCTTGATACATTGCACTTTTTACTTTCATTACGAGATTTCTCTTCTTCCACATACTTCCCATTGCTCCGAAAACGTTCCTTCCTTCACAAAATCGCTGTTTTACCTCCATTTCCATACCTCCACTCATGCTTATCGTTCCTCCTAGATATTTAAAACACTCTACTTGTTCTAATGTTTCCCCATCCAGCCTCACATCTAGATTCTCCCTACGATCACCCCTATTACACACCATTACTTAACTTTTATTGACGTTCACCTTCAGTTTCCTCCTCCCACAAACCACACCAAACTCTTTGACTACCCGCTGCACTTTCTCCTCAGAATCCGCCACCAATGCTGTGTCATCAGCGAACAGCAACTGATTCAACTCCCAATTTCTACCATTCTTCCCTACTAAACCCAATCCTTTTCCCATAGTTCTCATTTTCACCTCCCTCACCACACCATCCATATAAACATATTAAACAGCCATGGTGACATTACACAACCCTGTCGCAAACCTACATTTACCTCAAGCCATTCACTCAACTCACCATTTGCTACTCTAACACATGCTCTGCTCCCTTCATAAAAACTCTTAACTGTAATAATAAAAATAATAAAACATTCTAATATACATTATTGATAATATGTACGTGGAATGCTTATTAGAACTTAAGCCCAAAACAACCGAATCGAACACATTTCAAGTATATCTTTGGTTTCAGTAATTGAAAACACTAATCTCAAGTCGCTTATATCCTTGTCGTGTTCACTAAGAGGGATGGTTAAGTTTTTGGTCGATTTTTTTTTCTCATTTATTTATTATTTTTCAATTTTCCTCCCTAGACCTCCATCAAACTTAAAAAAAAAAAAAAAAAACATCCATTAGATCCCTCTTGTAGATTAATTTGTACATTTTTCGGTAGAAAAATGTCCTAGCCGAAGGCCGGTTCTTCCAAAATTACAGGCTCACTATCGTTCACCAGGAAAAAAATCGACACCTAAATAGTAAATAGCACGAACGGTCTTAATATTGACAACAAAATGGGGCGAAAGGTCTTAAAATCGCCAAACTAATAGGGCAAACATCTTAAAATCTGAAAAATAATGGGACTAAACATGAGGGAGTAGGAGGTCTAGAAAAGCGACCCATCTCCCCTTAAACCCTCCAATCAGACAACGACTTCTACACTGTATCGACTCTGTCAGTATACGATAACGCTCTTCATCGATTTTATTCAGTTTTGGTTGGAAGTCAGAGGGTTAATTGAGATTAGAAGGCTTATTGATTCCTAGAGGGCCTTCCAAAGCGGAGTCATTGTTCACTGAAAGCAATAATGCTTGTGTCAGATATAACGTAGCTTAGAAAGGGTATCTAGGATTGAAAATGACAGAGAATCTTAAATAACCCTTTTAATTTTGACAGATGCTTCCTAAGTTGAATAAAGGTAGCAGAAATGAGCTATAATTAAATATTAATTAATGTTAGTGAAAGGAACAACAGACAGTCAAAATTACTGGTATACAGTATATGAATAATAACAAATAAATACAAATAAAGAAGAGGTACAGGTATTAATTATTGAATCAGAAATAAAAATACAATTTAAAATAGTAAAATTCGTGGTTTCTGCAGCCAGTATAGTTAGCAGTGAATATACCAGTAGACATTTGAGGTCAACTGGAACCAAACATGGTACAGAACTACAGACTGGGGTAGCTGTTACTATACTATGTTTCATTTGAGGTCAACTGGAACCAAACATGGTACAGAACTACAGACTGGGGTAGCTGTTACTATACTATGTTTCATTTGAGGTCAACTGGAACCAAACATGGTACAGAACTACAGACTGGGGTAGCTGTTACTATACTATGTTTCATTTGAGGTCAACTGGAACCAAACATGGTACAGAACTACAGACTGGGGTAGCTGTTACTATACTATGTTTCATTTGAGGTCAACTGGAACCAAACATGGTACAGAACTACAGACTGGGGTAGCTGTTACTATACTATGTTTCATTTCATCTGACGGTAAATTGAATCCCTTGGCAGCTAAATTCTCGATACTTATTGGACAAATATGAAACCACTATGTCTTTGCATCATATTAAGACCAAGTTTATATAATTAGTACCATTTTTCACTACAGTGCATTCATTCGACATATATCGACAGGCCCCGCCCACTTCCCCAACCGTTATCATACGGCTGGCATGACTGTGCGAGGTGCGAGGTGTCCAACAGGGTTACCAAATCAGCACAAAAATATTATTTAATCTGTTTGCAGAAGTAACTAGAAGAATACAAACTAGTAAATGCCTACCTAATATTGCTAGAATATTACTCCAATATTGATAACATGTGCTAAAAGATTCGGAGTATAGCCAGCATTCTTATTGCTAGGTGTAAAATATTGCCGCTAGATCAAGTCAATATTTATTTATCAATTTAAATTATTAAAAATGGCCTACAAAGCCATCTACCTTTCTACATCAACGAGTGAGAAAGAAATGTTAAGACTGGAGCCTGTCTTTAACAGCTCCATTCCCTTGTTCAAGTAAATACTTTTAGATCTAGCGGTAAGGTAGCTACATTGGCAACGCTGGTGTCTTCTGTCAATGCGCTGTCATTCAAACGTCAGTTCAGTTCCCTCCCGTCTTCTGAAGGGGGAAGATGGCGTCTCCTTCCCATACCCCTGGCAGACCTGCTGGTTCTCCCCGACTTGTCAGTCAAGCCAGGAATATTGTATTAAATGTATTCAAGTATTTTGATAAGGAGAAAACTGAGCCAGTTGATGTGGTGGTGAAGAAAACCTCTGAGGCAACACAAGTTTCACAGCCATTGATTAACAAGATCAGAACTCAAGGCAGGAAGATTGAAGGCGTCTTTCATTCACCAGTTTACCAGCAACGGCTTTCACCCATACTTGGATCAATTGACAACTTGATCACTTCACACTATGAGAGAGAGAGAGGGAGGGAGGGAGACTGAGGTACACAGACAAGGGAGGGGGAGGCATTACGGTACCGTACCTTATACACCCAAACGCAGTCGCTCGCTAAGCCTAGCTTAAAAATGTCTACCTCTGCTCTGCCCAAGTAGACGAGGTAACAATGGTAATGGAGTTTACTTTTCTGTACAATGGTATATGGTAATATTGTATAGTAAAGAATAACTGCAAATATGCATGTATTAAAGCGCTCTTACATCCTATAATTAATTTTACTTGGAGCTCTTATCAGCTCCGTGGTAAGGTGACAAGTGACTTGTCCGAGATTGCGGTATGATAAGCTCTACTTCGTCTACGGCGCTGGTGGAAGCGGGCGGGGCCTGTCGATATATGTAGAATGAATGCACTGTACAATATCTTTAAACTAACTGAGAAATTTGTATGGGAACTTTGCAATTTACCATCAGTTGAAAAGAAACAGGGCATAGGTTCCTCCACACATGGGGATACTGCATTCCAGTCATGTGATAAGTAGCTTGAAATGAGGCACAGATGCTTGTTGGCCTCATTCAAACGCTTACATTTGCTCAACGAAGCCATGTAAGATCAACAGATAGAAACAGGAAGGATCTTAAGGGGAGATGGGTTTTTTTTTTTTTTTGGTCTGTTAATTAATGTATTCATGTATTTTTTAGTTTCCTCGCTAGACCTCCATCAAGCTTAGACAAGAAAAACAAAACATAGACCCCCCTTCCAGATATATTTGTACATTTTTCGGTAGAAAAATGTCCCTGCCGAATGCCAATTCCTCTTAAAATTTCAGGTTCGCTATCGCTCGCCAGGAAAAAAATTGACACGTAAATGGCACGAAAGGTCTTATAATTGACAACGAAATGGGGTGAAAGATGTTAAAATCGACAAACTAATGGCCCAAACGTCTTATAATCTAAAACAAAAAAATGGGGCTTAACACGAGGGAGAAAGGTGACCAGAAAAACGACCCATCTCCCCTTATATGACATTGATGGGCCCTGGCAATATTTTTTGGACTAGGGTATCCGTAATGGCCCATATTATATCTAGCCATCAATCAAAAGAATCCCACACAAACTGTCCGGCAAGCGGCGGGTGTGAAGGCGTCTATTGAGATTACCTCTACACTTTTGATTCACAGTAGTCCTTCCTAAGCAGAGTGAAATATTCCAGTATCCTGGAATATCCAGTGACCTGATTGTCTTCTCTCCTTTTCTCTCTTTCTCTGGCTTGTATCCATTCGGCCCCATTCAGCCTACTGACGTTTATCCCCATCCAGGTGTCGATTTCTTCCTGGCGACCGATAGCGACCCCGCATTGTATGAAGAAATCCGGCATCGCCGGAGAAATGTTTCTATCGAAAAATGTACAAATTTAGCCTCCTGTCAAAAACATTTTAAATAATATACTTGCTCGCTACCGCTCGCCAGGAAAAAATCTACACCTGGATGGGGATAAACGTCTTAAAACAGTAGGCTGAATGGGGCCGAATGGATACAACCCAGAGAGAGAGAGAGAGAAAACAAAATACGAGTAGGGCCCCCTTAATAGTGTGAATAAATGGCCTGGTTAAATGAGCTAAAGACCAGGAGCCTTCACACATCTTTATGTCCAGATAGACCATGTACCTTTAGGGAATATTTTAACACACAAATAATTAGGTGTTATTAAGGTGTTCTACGAGTAGTATATGGCTCAACATAGTCACAGTTCTCTAGCTTCTATTTAATGAAGGGATTTTAGTGGAGCTAGAAACCATTTACATTTCGACAGCCTACTCAAAAATATACTTCACTTTTAAGCGCCACATCCGTCTATTGTTCCCTTAACGGAGGGGTAAATTTTTTTACCGGCCCTGAATAGCACACCCAGAAGCGTCACTCAAGGTAATATAAAGATTGGCCTATTACTGCACCGGCAGAGACGAGCAGAAGGAAGTGCATTAAAATTCTAGTGATAGTGGGTACTGGGTTGGAGACAAATGAACCCGAAACTTCGAGTTAGTGCAATTATAACCCCTCCAATCTGAGGACGACATTCTTTTACAGGGTGTCTCCAAACTTCAGAATTAGGCCATATATAGAATTACAAGCATAGTAATATGTACTGAATACTGTATATAATATAATTAGTAGAAAAGAGATATATAAATTTTATTTATCATTAAAAATGCTGATAGAATGTTTGAAACATTCTAAGTGTATGCGAATAAAATGCTGACCCACCCAAAAGGTTGATGTCTGCAAGTAGAAGTCATGAACATTAGAACACTGAAACTTCTTGCGAAGACCTCAGTGCTTACAAAATTAGAAAAAAAAACAAAAAAAAACAAACGGAGGAATAATAAAATAACTTTAAAAATTTAGTTTTAGATTGAAGTTTCTTCACGAGAACCCCAATCTGTGGTCATAATTATATAAAAAAATGCTGCCACTATTTAAAATTTAGCCATATGCATTTCTCCACTTGCGTGGATCATCAGTGGCTTTTAAGTATCGCTAGACTCTGCCTGTCACTTGTCTTTTGCTGCACACCTACAACATCAACAGTATTATTCCAGTCCAAGCTTCCTAAACCAGCATCAACACAAACCATTTTACCCTTAACTTTTATCGTCAACACTTGAATGGCAGCTTTAAAGTTAACTAGTTAAATATATTTGTCTATCATATCTATCTTCAGATTAGTTTTCGATACCAGTGCAAAAGATCCCCAAAATGTTGCTGTAAAATTGTTGACACTCGAAAATTGACGATAAAAGCTCTAGTGTTACGCAGCTTCGTCCTGCGAGGCAATTTCCTTATCCTATTACTGCCTTCCTCGTGTTTATTATTACACATTTTATTCTTGCGTTCTTGACTTATTCATTTCAAACTTTATATTCTCAGCATTTTTCTAGTTCAGCGACCTAATATATTGTCGGATTTTTTTTTTTTCACTTGGTTGTTATCTTTTAGAGTAAAACAATAAAGCAGTGATTTGAGTGCAACTACTTTTTCTCATCGGCATTTCTCACTGTTGATATTTTCAGTTATGACGTATTTGCCGAAATATGCACTTATTAGTGTTTCAAACAATCTATTATAAAAATTATTTCCTATAAAACGTTCGAGCTGCCTATCTATTGTCTGTAAACCAAGCGTCACACTAGCGATTTCTCAGGAATATTTCAGTAGTATTTTGAAGGGAACAATTCAAGGGTCTTCAGCATCGATATTGGCAACTAGGCTGACAATAGAAAGGTAAATCAATATTAAACTTGAACATTTGGTGTACGAAAATGTCCGAACAAGGTGATGGACTAAGCACCCATACAACTCCTCTTTTATATCCCTGCCCGCACCAATTTCCCCTGAATACGGTACCATTATCTGTCCCTTATGTACCCCTCTGGCCGGCCTTTGATATATGGGTATCAAATTATTGCCACCCCATAGTAACAAAGATCGGCCAACCTCCGCTATATTGCTGCCACTGCTGGCCAAAGTTTTTATTTACACTCAAACATATCCACACCCTTAAGGCGAGATTTTTATATATGTGTATTTATTTATGTATTCATTTAGACCTCCATCAAGCTTAAATAAAAACATTCCCAAGACCTCCCTTCGAGGTAAATTGATAACTATTTCGGTAGAAAAGTGTCCCGAACGAAAAGTGGTTCCTCCCAAATTACAGGCAATGGGTTAAAAGGTCTTAAAAATAGACAAACTAATGGGGCGAACTTCTTAAAATCTCAAAAATTAATGTAGGGAGAAGTGGGTCCAGGAGAACCAAAATCGTCCCCTTAATACACACTTTAATATACTGTAGTTTAGTCGTAGGATATCTAGTTAACAAGGTCAATACTAAACATAACACCCGGTTGCTTCATAATTACGGCACCAAAATAGCGGCCAAATACAAAGCTGACCCATTTCTAATACTACAGTATCTCTATGTCGCAATTACTATCGATAGCAGACACGAGTTCACATAAGTACTTTATATCCGGTAATTCCGAGCGGGAAGCTTTTGAAATAAACCTTATAAGAATTATGTCGTCTAATATAATCTACTGACAGTAATATCCGTGCGCCACAGTTCGGAAATAACACCAGAATACAGGTGCGATCATATTTGTCCTACTCTAGCAGTTTCTGAATTAAAGGTCTTTAAACATTCAGCCAGCTAATATAATGTTCTGTATTTTAGTTGTCAGTGTCAATCATTAATACCCCACGAAAGTTGCAAAAAAAGCTGACTTTGGAAAGTTGTGGGAAAAGAGGTTGTGTTAATCGGTTCATAATGTATCTACGGCCGCCGGATGGTTGTATTATGAAGAAGGCCCGCTAAGGGTAACAACAATACATTATTTGACAACTATAGTTAGTCCACAACCCTTATGATATATATTGTCAACTTTATAGGGACATTAACCCTTTCAGAACACGAGGATGCGTTTCTCGATTTTATATTGGCCATCATTAGACGATTTAATTCAGTCAAGGAAGCCGTTGTGATAATTAGAGGGTTAATCGAGTAGTTTTTACCCGTTTCATTCCTAGATTTCGCTAAAAAGTTTAATTATATCGTCTAATGATAGTCAGATTATACTGTTAAAACATGTCATAATCTTAACCCCTTCTGTACCGGCGACGTCTTTTTCAATATATTCTGGCAACTAGTAGACGATCTTATTTCGTTTAGGAAGGATGTCTAGCAATTATAGGGCTTCGAATAATCTCAATCAACCCTGTTAACTACCACAGATCCTTCCTAAACTGCATTAAGTCGTCTAGATATAGCTAGACAAAACTAACAGACGTCGCTGGTACAGAAAGGGTTAAGGGGTTATCTTGACAGTTTTAAAACTGAAACAAATAGTACTCCAGTATTTACGAGTTATTAGAAAACACTTGTGGGAGATCTTTATATATTTGTTAATTAATTAGTTTATCTATTAGTTTTAGTTTCCTCCCTAGACCTCCATCAAACTATAAAATACCGTATTCTCCCAAGACACCTATCGAGATAAATGTGTGCATAATCCGCCAAACTAGTGGGGCGAATGTCTTAAAATCTCAAAACGTATGGAGCTACACATGAAGGACAAGAACCCCCCCCCCCCCCACCCGTAGGACTGAAAAGAAAAGCGATACTAACAATTTATCAGAGTCTTTCAGAGAATAATTGCTTTTGACGGCATTTTATAAATTGTCTAAATCGTCTGGCGGTAGCTAGCATGAAAACATACATGGCAATTTGTTGCTCCGTTGCTCCTAAGAGTATGATTTTACTTTATTTTTACCCCTTCTCCTTCATGTTTAGCCCCATTAGTTTCGAGATTCTTACACGTTCGCCTCATTAGGTTGGGGATTTTAATACCTTTCGCCCCAAATTTATCTGTCGATTCTAATACTTTTTGTGCAATTTCAGTGTCGATTACTTCCTGGCTAGCGATAGAGAGCCTGCAGTATAGGAAGAAGCGGCCTATTCTACCAAAAACTGTACAAATGTATCTCGAATGGGGATCTTGAGGGTATTTCTAAGCTTGATGGAGGTCTAGGGAAAAACTAAAAACCTCCCCTTAACTCCATATCGTTTCTCAGTTAGCCATTTTCTTTTCCGTTTGAATAATTTGTGGTTCTATCTTCCACTTCTCTTCTTTCTTCACTTCATACGTCGTCTTCATTTTAATTTGAAAGGCCTCTCCCTTCTCTTAAGGGGGGATGGGCCGGTTTTCTGGACCACTTTCTCCCTAAATGCTTAGCCCCATTACTTTTCAGATGTTAAGAGGTTTGCCCCATTAGTTAGTCGACTTTAAGACCTTTCGCCCCGTTTCGTGCTATTTAGGTGTCGATTTTTTTTCCCTGGCGAATGATAGTGAGCCTGTAATGTTGAAAGAAACGGCCTTCGGCCAGGAAATGTTTCTACCGAAAAATGTACAAATTAATCTAGAAGGGGGATCTAATGTTTTTTTTTTTTTTTTTTTTTATGGAAGTCTAGGGAGGAAACTAGAAAAATAACGAATACATTCAAAAATCGCTCCAAAAGTGAACCATCTCCCCTTCAACATATCTTCACTACGTATTCCATATATCCTGCCTCTCTCTTTTATTCTTTACCAAGTGTTTCTTTACTCGCCTTTTATTCGCTCGTATATCTCCTATCGATAGTCATTTGTTTCCCTCTCTTCTCTCTCCCTTTTTCCCTTTTTCATATGTAACAAATCGACCATCGTAATTTCCACCAATCCTTTCGGTTTCCTTAGCAAATGTCCCGATATGTTTCGGTCGATCCTCACTTATCGCCAAATTTCTGTTTTCGCACGGTTTACGTAATGTTTCGGTCGATTTCCACTTACCATCGCCCAACTTCTGTTTTCCGCACGTTTTGCGTAATGTTTCGCTCGATTTTCACTTACCATCGCTCATTTCCGGCAATCTCATCTCTTTCGCAATCTTGGCGTCCTTACCATAACGTATTTTTCACAGATTCTTTTCCTGGTATATTTAGATTTCCTTTGCGCGTTCTCGTTGCGTACAGTATATAGTGCTTGTTTTTCAGGATTAATCAGTTACTGGTATTACTTATAATTATACAGAGTCTTCTTTGGACAATACAGTATTTATCTAATCGTATTATTGTATTTTTTCACTTAGACGATATATTAATTTTACCCTTAACTCTAACCTATGTGTAAATATCAAAGTATCATTCTTATTACGAATATTGGGAATAAGTACAGTACATTTGTCTTATTTTCCGTGTGTGTATTAATATCCCACAACAGCTGACTAGAAAAACTCAAATTGTTCATAACCCTTTGACTACGAGAGGTGAATCAAATCGCCTGAAGCTAGATAAACTAATAAATAAACAAAACATGGATAAAAGTAGAAGGAAAAATTAATATCACATTATTTTAAGCCTTTGACTGAGAGCATTTCTTCTTCTTCACTTTACTTTTTACTTTGCTAATCCTACTGTCAGATTATTTTACTCGGCTTAGAAATTAACTAAATTAACTTTCATTAATTTCATTGGGAGGAGTTTGGTGTTGGGGGTGAAATAAATCAATTAGATTAATCAGAGGGCTTATCAATATCTGGTCCGTCGTCTTGTGAGTTATTATGATATATTTTGTTTAAGTATTATTGAGTATTTTTATTATTTGTGCCATTTTCGAGCAATGTATTTTAGTTCATCCTCTAGGCTTTAAAAAAAAACAACACTCCCATACACACACACACACACACATATATATATATATATATATATATATATATATATATATATATATATACTGTATATATATATATATATATATATATATATATATATATAATATATAATATCAGTAGTAGGTTGGCCGCTAGGGTACCGGATCTTCAGAATAAATAAGATGACGAGAGCAAACATCAACTCCATTTTCATTGTTTATTAATTAAGCTTTTGACAATATTTCGAACAACTTCCCTGTTCATCATCAGGTGAAACACCAACGATCCTAGAAAACAAACATGATATCTGTTAAACCTTTGTATTTAATATATGGATCTATTTAAACAAGTTTAATGTGACAATTCTACATAATACTTTACTTAAAACTGCTAGAATATAAGTTAATAATTGAAAACAATAACAAGATTTACAAGGATATTACATAATCCTAACTTCATAAACCTGAACATGTAATATAAAATAACATGCAACAAACCATTTCGACCTGCACCTTACGACTATTCCGGGAGAACTAACTAGATTAACTGACTAGGATCCTAAAGCCCCAAGCTATCAACTACCTGAGCACTGAGTTTAGGTTCGGTTTGAGTTTGTCTATGAAATATTTCTCCCAATGAAAGTATCGTTCTTGTTTCTGAATTTAGCCAATATCTTAAAATCTTTTTCATTAAATCTGTGGTCCAATTCGAAAGAGTGATTCCTTACTGCTGAAAAAGGCATTTTCGTTAAATATTGACCTGTTCGGATACTTTTCCCCAAATGCTCCAATATTCTAGCGCGGAATGAACGAGACGAACATCCCACATACCCAGCAAGGCAGCTGGGACAGTTAAATTCATAAACAATATTGGAACATAAGTTATTGGGAACAGTGTCCTTTATTCTAAAAAATGAGCGAATGTTAAAGTCATTTGTGAAAATTATGCGAAAGTTAACAACTGGGAATCTAGAATGAAGCAATTTTTGGAGCTGTTTACGAAAGGCGGAACTGGATTTACCATAGAATGGAAGTTTTATATATTTCTTAAGTTTCGGGACCTCGTGAACACAGGTTTTAGTTACATATTTACTAGCTAAAAATGACTTAACGGTCTTCTGGACTAAATTAACTGTATAATTATTTTTAACAAAGAAGTTTTCCAAAGTCTTAAATTCAATATGTAAAAACATGTAGGTGGAATTATGCTATAAGCTCGGTTAATTAGAGTCTTGATTGAATTTATTTTATAAATTACGGGTGTAAAACTAAACCAATTAAGTCCAAGGTTTGTGAACGTAGATTTTCGAAATACACTAGTTGTTAATCCAGAACCCGTTTTCATTACATTTACATCCAAAAAAGGTAGGCAGCCCTCTTTTTCTATTTCCGAAGTGAACTTTATATTCGTATGCTGTCTATTCATATACTCTAAAAACATATTCACATGTTCAGCCTTCCTGAAAATTAAAAAGCTATCATCTACATACCGCCTATAGAAAACAGGTTTAAAACTTAAGGGGCACTCATCTAGTCATTCAACTTCGTGTTTACACATGAACGCATTAGCATAAACAGGGCCCAGAGGGGAGCCCATGGCAATTCCGTCTACCTGATTGTATAGAGCATTATCAAACATGAATACACTATCAGAAGTGGCAAATGTTAACAGCTTATTCACAGTCTTTCTATCGAGTCCATAAAATTCATCAGGATGGTATTTGTCCAGAATAATATTTGTAGTTTCTTGAAGAGGGACATTTGTGAAGAGGGACTGTACGTCGAAACTAGCCATTACACAGTCTTGAGGAAGATTTAATGATTTGAGTTCATTGACCAATGTTGCTGAATTATTAACTGTATATTCATTGTTGGTAAAAGGTGAAATTAATTGGATTAGAAATTTACCCACGTTGTAACCCGCCGTGTTTATAGTTGAAATGATCGGTCTTAATGGTCTACCATCCTTATGTATTTTAGGGGACCCATATAATATTCCTGGCAAGGCACCTGAAGCATACATGTTATCATAGTTAGAGATCCCAATTTAGCTTTTTATTGCACGTAGTATACGGTTGAGTCTATCTTCTAATTTCATAATTGGGTCAATATTTACGAGTCACACCACAGCTGGAATCTAATTTCTAAGGGTAGTTTTGGGTTCCTATTATTCTAGGCTTCATTGCTATATACTTTTTATCCACCGGAAAAAAAAAAAAAATCTTGTTTTTGTTTTTCTTTTTTTTAGCATTAACCTAACCTAAAAACCTAACCTAACCTAACCTAAATGTATTTGGGGGCTATTAGGTTAGGTTAGGTTAGGTTAAGTTAGGTTAGGTTTTTTGGTTAGGTTAATGCTAAAAAAAAAAAAAAACCCCAAGAAAAAAAAAAATTCCGGTGGATAAAAAGTATATAGCAATGAAGCATAGAATGATAGGAACCCAAAACTACCGTTAAAAATGAGATCCCAGCTGTGGTGTGACTTAAATATTGACCCATAATTGTACTGTATATGTCTTCACCAACCTTCCTAAACTTTGTATGGTCTCCCAAAATATCCTTCAGTTTAGCAACATATTCTGACCTATTCATAATCACTATCCCCCGTCCTTTGTCTGGTCTAGTTACTATTATCGAATTATCTTGTCCTAGATTTTTCAAAATACCCAAATCATCTGTATTGACTACCGGAGAGTATATTCTTTGTTTACGTGCCTGTCCTAAGTTGCTGTTTCCGAACTCTCTGATATTCGTGTTAATGTCACTATGGGACAAAGTACCATGTAATAATCCTTTATCATGAAAATCTATTATAGTGTTACATAATTTGTTCTATACCAATGTAATGCTTTAACTGGTTGGGCTTGTAAACTGGGAGGGAAAAATCTAAGCCTAGCGATAATAATTTCCTTTCCCGTGCAGTTAGTACCCTATCTGAATAATTAAAAACACAGTCTTCATTCCAAACTACCGATGAAATACCCAAATCGTGTAACTTTCTATCATGAGTAACCTTTACATTTTTACACATGTTATTTGTGCGAGTTGTAATTTTACTCATAAAGAGCCAGTAATCTACGAGGCTAATAATGTTCCTGAGAGAGATCCTAGTTTTTTCATAGTTATCCTTAAGATTCTTCAGTTTCTTTCCGGTCTCCAGATTTCTTCGTTCAACAATTGACGCTGCCAGTTTCTGTACCGATTTGTCTTCCTAAAATATTTCCTGTAAATCTTAAGAACTGTAAAAACTTAGGAAATGTATCATGTGACAGGCAAGTGAGCAAAAATGTGATATCAAATTAAAGTTTATGAATCTTGTAGTGGTCATTTTCCAGTTTTCTGTAGGTTTTCAGCGTGTCTCTCCCATACTTCGTAAACACAATATCAGTAGTAGGTTGGCCGCTAGGGTACCGGATCTTCAGAATAAATAAGATGACGAGAGCAAACATCTACTCCATTTTCATTGTTTATTAATTAAGCTTTGACAATATTTCGAACAACTCTGTTCATCATCAGGTGAAACACCAACGATCCTAGAAAACAAACATGATATCTGTTAAAACTTTGTATTTAATATATGGATCTATTTAAAAAAGTTTAATGTGACAATTCTACATAATACTTTACTTAAAACTGCTAGACTATAAGTTAATAATTGAAAACAATAACAAGATTTACAAGAATATTACATAATCCTAACTTCATAAACCTGAACATGTAATACAAAATATAAAATAACATGCAACAAACCATTTCGACCTGCACCTTGCGACTATTCTGGGAGAACTAACTAGATTAACTGACTATAGACATTATATATAGCAAGGGATCCTAAAGCCCCAAGCTATCAACTACCTGAGCACTGAGTTTAGGTTCGGTTTGAGTTTGTCTATGAAATATTTCTCCCCAATGAAAGTATCGTTCTTGTTTCTGAATTTAGCCAATATCTTAAAATCTTTTTCATTAAATCTGTGGTCCAATTCGAAAGAGTGATTCCTTACTGCTGAAAAAGGCATTTTCGTTAAATATTGACCTGTTCGGATACTTTTCCCCAAATGCTCCAATATTCTAGCGCGGAATGAACGAGACGAACATCCCACATTAGTCCAGAAGACCGTTAAGTCATTTTTAGCTAGTAAATATGTAACTAAAACCTGTGTTCACGAGGTCCCGAAACTTAAGAAATATATAAAACTTCCATTCTATGGTAAATCCAGTTACGACTTTCGTAAACAGCTCCAAAAATTGCTTCATTCTAGATTCCCAGCTGTTAACTTTCGCATAATTTTCACAAATGACTTTAACATTCGCTCATTTTTTAGAATAAAGGACACTGTTCCCAATAACTTATGTTCCAATATTGTTTATGAATTTAACTGTCCCAGCTGCCTTGCTGGGTATGTGGGATGTTCGTCTCGTTCATTCCGCGCTAGAATATTGGAGCATTTGGGGAAAAGTATCCGAACAGGTCAATTTTAACGAAAATGCCTTTTTCAGCAGTAAGGAATCACTCTTTCGAATTGGACTACAGATTTAATGAAAAAGATTTTAAGATATTGGCTAAATTCAGAAACAAGAACGATACTTTCATTGGGGAGAAATATTTCATAGACAAACTCAAACCGAACCTAAACTCAGTGCTCAGGTAGTTGATAGCTTGGGGCTTTAGGATCCCTTGCTATATATAATGTCTATAGTCAGTTAATCTAGTTAGTTCTCCCAGAATAGTCGCAAGGTGCAGGTCGAAATGGTTTGTTGCATGTTATTTTATATTTTGTATTACATGTTCAGGTTTATGAAGTTAGGATTATGTAATATTCTTGTAAATCTTGTTATTGTTTTCAATTATTAACTTATAGTCTAGCAGTTTTAAGTAAAGTATTATGTAGAATTGTCACATTAAACTTGTTTAAATAGATCCATATATTAAATACAAAGTTTTAACAGATATCATGTTTGTTTTCTAGGATCGTTGGTGTTTCACCTGATGATGAACAGAGTTGTTCGAAATATTGTCAAAGCTTAATTAATAAACAATGAAAATGGAATTGATGTTTGCTCTCGTCATCTTATTTATTCTATATATATATATATATATATATATATATATATATATATATATATATATATATATATATATATATATATATACACACACAAGGTGTCCCAGGAGGAAAGAGCATAATTTTGGGAAATGATAGAACAAGGTATTGTAAGCCTAAAATGTTCTATAAGACATAGTCCAAATCTCGACTGGTATAGAGATATTGCATTTTGAAAATGGTATTTTCTTCAGTATTTCCCCATAAGGTTGGACTGTCTGTCCTAATGCCTACCACATATCCATCTTGCTGCAATTATTTGACCATGTTATTATATAGATACTATAAATCTGTAGGTTGCTCACTTGGGACCAATTGGAAACTATTTGACATGGGAGAGTCCATTACAGTGGTGTGGGGGAGGACACTACATTAAACCTTCAATATCTTTTTAACAGTTGAGATTTGGACTTTTTATTATAGAACATTTTATGCTTAGAATACCTTGTTCTTTAATTTCTTAAAGTTATGCCTTTTTCTCCTGGGACACCCTGTGTGTGTGTGTGTGTAATAATAATAAAACGGTTTATTAAAGAATGGCAGCCTCATGAGCTGAAAATACACATTTTACAATTTAGTGGATGAACATGAGATATACAGATATGAAGATGGTAAGCTCAGTTTACAAAAAAATAAATAAATACAATAATGATGCAGGTGCAAAATACAAATTATCATAAATTAACCATGAGAGTAAGTGATATACAGTACATACACACATTTATTTTACTTACTCATATACAGAACATACATATATACACGTACGTACACACATACATACGCATACATATACATACATTTATAAGAACATAAGAACATGCAGTAAGTGTGCACATGCCCGTATACACAAACGCTCACTTATGCACACAAACACACATACATACAAAAACTGTTTTGGTAGGGTCAGGTGAGGAGTTGAAAAGGGTAAAGAGGGAGCGGCCTACAGGTCCGTACAGGTAGGATCAGGTAAAGCCTACTACAATGGGAGGTTAATCCTCGGTAGGGAACAAAACAAGAATATAAAATCAGTGGAGACAGCTTGGGGGAATTGTAGTATATAGGACATTCTTTAGTGTAGGTGTGTGTGTGTGTGTGTGTGATAGAAGGCGAAATGTGGAAAAGCTGGGCATTCTATTGTTAAGGGTGGAAATACATGGATGAAGATACATGAACACTTAATAATAGATAATGCTTATGCATAGATTTATAATAAGAAGTTGCGCTAGTGAGCAATATGTTCTCGCTCATATGTACGTATGTTTACATACACATGTGCACATGATTATACAAATACACGTACAGTACATATATATATTATATACCTTATATTCTCAACCGGGCTCGAACCATTGACAGCACATACACACAGACATACATATACATAAATATATGCACATTTACATGCATATATGCTCTTCTCTTATCCACCTGATACTCTCAGCCGGGCTCGAACCACAAACAGTATACACTATTATAGGTTTGACTCCTGTAAGGAGATAAAGAAAACCTAATATTTAGTAGTGGCCCCGTAATCATTGACGAACATGCCTATTACATAAGGCATCCTCTTCAAACACTAATCCGCCGTAGTTTTGAATCTACCGCGCAGAGCATTTAAAATCTGAGGAGCCTTCATCATGAGCGCACGCGACCTCACTCATGGCTTCAGTCATTATGAATTGGGTTCTCACTACGAAAAAACTTCGTAAAAAAATAAAAAGAAAAAGAAAATAAGAATAACTATCCAATAAGCTTTCCATCATATCGTGGATGTACTTGTGTGGATTTCTGACCAGACGCTGATTCAGGCGTCATTCTTCCTTCACTGACATATCAAGTAAACCAAAATCCTTAATACATCAACGAATGGGAAGGGGACGGTCGGGAGGGCCCCAGTCGTCAATGATTACGGGGCCACTACTAAATATTAGGTTTTCTTTATCTCCTTACAGGAGTCAAACCTATAATTTATTAGTGGCCCCTCCATCATTGACGAACATGCCTGATTTCTAAGACTGGAGGGGGACATTCGTAATCATATCATAACTCTAGAAAAGCAGATAATAAAAACAACCACATAGTATTCTTACTTTGAAAATATATTTAATTAACGGCGTAGCCGAACAAATACAAGAAAAAGGGGGTTCAGGCAGGTGCGTGCTTCAAAGAAGCCTGCCTGACAAAAAATTGGTAACCCTGAAGATTCTGAACACAGATCTATTTATTAGTGGCCCCTCCATCATTGACGAACATGCCTATTACATAAGGCATCCTCTTCAAACACTAATCCGCCGTAGTTTGAATCTACCGCGCAGAGCATTTAAAAACTGAGGAGCCTTCATCATGAGCGCACGCGACCTCACTCATGGCTTCAGTCATTATGAATTGGGTTCTCACTACGAAAAAACTTCGTAAAAAATAAAAAGAAAAAGAAAATAAGAATAACTATCCAATAAGCTTTCCATCATATCGTGGATGTACTTGTGTGGATTTCTGACCAGACGCTGATTCAGGCGTCATTCCTCCTTCTTTGCTCTGCGCTCAGCCTGCCCGGACGTACCTTCCAGGCTCCGCTGGTTCCGCATTCGTTGCGTCCCTAGTGAGTTTTTTCTCATTTGTTTACTCTAGGATGTATCGAGTAAGGTTAGGATAGGCGTAGCAGGAGTGTCCTGGGCTGGTTACCCGCAGTGCAGTGTATTTTGGGTCGTGTGTATGGGGCATCTATTTCGGATGTACCCTCGTGGTCCTGTTGTGGACACGTGAACTTTTCACAGTTGTGTTAGTTTGTGATGCAGGCGGCTTTCATTACGCGTTAATTATTGCTGCCTTTTATCCTTCTGATGAGGTAAGCTGTGTGTTTTCTGACATTCCCAGCGTATTTTTCTTCACTTAGTGAAGTTTTTTCTGGGTCCGTGTCAGGCTTCCCGGGGTGGGAAGTTATCGCTACGGTGGTGTGTTGGCGGTGGTTCCTGTTGTGATATTCCAATGTGTGTTTATATTTCAACTATTTTCATGCCGTCTACCTAGGCCTAGCCAGCCGCTCGTAGCTTTGCCACATGTCTAGTGTTATTATTTATTTTATAAATATGCCCTACTGTGTCATGTGTATCCGGGTTTTAGTTGTGTATTGGCTAATTCCTCGGACTATAATTGTTTCCTGGTTTAGTTGTGTATTGGCTAATTCCACGGATTATGTTGTGACCTTGGTTAGTCGTGCGTGACTCTCCTCGTGTCGTATTGTTCAGATGGTGTCTGTTCAGGGTGGGGCTTGCCTTCCGGCGGGTTTTTTTCTCGGTTTCACCATGAAAAATCCTGACCGATGAGCAGTGTTGGGCCACACGTGGTTTTTAACTCTGGCTGGTTCCCCGGCGTGGGGAGGTGTCTGTGGCTCTCCAGGACTGCGTCTCTGTGGGTGCCTGGTTTCAGGCCTCCTTTAATTCCCGGCGGGATGGCTGTACCCATCCTTATATATATATATAGATATATATAAAAACGACGTTCTTGCGAACATTCGTTTTTATAGGTTTTTTCTACCTGGTTTACGACAACCACATGGAAAACCTAGCTGTTGTTTAGGCGTTCCTCCCCGGCGATCTTTTACAAAGAAGTGGGGTCAGGAACTTGTGGGGTTAACTTTTAGACTTCTCACCCGGCGGGTGCAGCTGAGCAGGGTGGGATAAACGACTTACGTCTCATATAGTTAACCAATCCATTTTAGTGATACTCTGTGTATCGCTGCCTTTACTCTTACGGCAATTGAAGGTTCAGTGAGGTTTAACCAAATCGATTCCCACACCCGGAGGGTGCTCCTAAGTGGAGGAACTAAGGAATTTATAACAAATTCAATTTCGATTAACCTTAATTTGGTGATACATTCAGTATCGCCGCCTTCTATTTTTACGACGATCTTTTGGGACAATTCGTTAAAAAATCAGATCTCGTATATCCCTGCCCTGGGCTATTCTACTAAAATATTTCAAGGGCCGGCGTCTTTATGAGGGGGGCTTTGTTACAAAATTGAATCTTGAGACAGTCACCACCTCCTACAGACTATAAGTGCCATACTGGACCATTATATCAGAGGGTATTCTTCATGTTCTTTAGCTAAAAAGATTTGTTTAGCCTCTTTACACCCCGCCGCGTAGCGAGATGTGTTAGCTGTGTCTTTGCATCCCGTTACCCGGCGGGTTATTAACACTTGTATGCGAACACTTGGGTTAACCTTATGAGCATTAATTCCTGGAAATTTTTCTTTATTTTTCCAGAGCTGAGCTCCGGCGGACCAATACAGACCCGGCGGTAGTTTCCTCACACCAGTCTCTGTCATGGCTACTGTGGCCCCAGTTTTTGCCCTGTGCATTACCCCTACTTGCGCGGGTATCCCGATTTTTGCGCATACCCTTTGCATAAGGTGTGTTAGATGTCTAGACCGTTCAAGGGGTCTCTGGGTTACACTTAATTGTTCCTTTTGCTCCCAATTAGCCAATAAAGTCCTGTGTGACAATGACAAGACCGCGGCGGTAGCGTTGAGAGAGGTCAGACAACAAATGTCGGCCTACACTACCATTGTCGCACATAAGTCACTTCAATGTGACAACGTCCCACTTTGGGATAAGTTGCTGTCAGAGCACCCTCCCCCTAAACGTACCTCTAGAGTAACGGGTTTTAAGCCGACAGAGACTAGCCAGGGTTCTGTATCGTCTGTGGATACGTCTAAACGCCCGAGAGAGCCTACTCCCCCGGCAGCCACCTCCTCGTCGCAGGCGAGATCGAGGTCAAGGTCACCTCTCAGACAGCAGTCTTCAAGTCGTGCCTCTTCCCCGGCTAATAAGAAGAGTAAGACTGAAGCTTCCACCAGTGGTCATGGTGGTGATTCTTCCAAATCTAGGTCTAGTTCGCAGTCACACCGTAGCCACAAATCCTCCAAAAAGGATTCCCATAGGAAGTCCTCTCGACATTCTCCTAAGTCTAGTGCATCTCGTCGTACCTCTACACCTGAAAAAGTTTCTGTTACAGCCTCAGAGTATAGTGAAGCGCCTGTCCCTAAACAAGATTTACCTATTGATATTTTAACCCTAGAAACGGAAAGTTCAGGAAATTCAATAATTGAGAATGTTTCAGACTCTCAAGAGAGCGTAGGCCAGAGCCTCGGTGTTTGGCGGTTTGCTCAACCAGGGTCTGACCATCCACGTCCGACTCATACGAGTCACACAGTAGCCGATGTCCACAGGGACGCGGCGACCCCATCCTCTATCCCTGACTTATCTTGGAAACAAGGTGCCCCTGCCTCGGCGGGGTCTTCTCAGGAGGATCGGGAGGAACAAGATGAAGTGTCAATAATTTCAGATAGGGATGGACAAGGGTCAGGCTCAGGCCTGGACGCCGCCCATGATAATACTGATTCACCTGAAAGTTCTACATCTAACCAGTTTGTTACAGCACAAGAAATTGATGGGTTACTTACTCATGCTCTATCTAAATTCTTTAGTCAACAACGAGAAAACCCCACAATGGACTTGGGGGCTCCCTTGACAAGTTCTGCGGTACGGCCTCTGATAACGTCAATCGATTTATCTAAGATTCCTAACCCTCCTACTCTGTCACCGGCAGGGAGCTCTAAGCCAGCTACGGCGGCATTCACTACGTCAAATGTCAGGGTCATCACGGATGTTAATCCACCCCCTCTAGACAAAGCGCCTCTTAGAAAGGTAGCTATGCCCCTGCTTTATGGGCCAGACGAGTCATGGGTTCTTTTGAACCCCTCTAAGCCAGAGCTTGCCCAGCCTACCTTGTCAGGGGAACTCCCGGTACCACGTGAGTGGTTTATCCAGGGAAATAAGTCAAAGAAATTAAGGGCATTGGATGCCTTGGGTAATGTTTTGGACGTAAATATCAAGGCTATACCTAGTTATTATCATCAGGATTATTTTGTTTATGCATCTAAGCCTGCTTTACCCCCTGCCTCAGCTTCAAAACTTTTTTCAGACTGGTCTAAGCTGGATGGGTTTAATGATATTAAGGCTCTGTCGGCTCTTACTCCTGAACTAGATTTACAGACCGTCACAGACGAGACAGCTAATCCAGTGTTGAAGGTGGGACAGTTGGGACCAGGACCTTGGGTGGATTGGGAGGTAGAGGCTCAAAACTTTGCAACCACTTTCACTTCTAAATCTTCCCACCAGATCCCTCAGGATACACATTCATGGTTCTCCATGCCGGTAGGTTCTGCCGGCGGAGTTCCGTCAGCTTTATTTTCTTTTCTAGCTGCCCCTAAGATTAATCTTTGTGAACTAAAGGACCCATTCACTACCCCTACCCCTACTCACCTAGACAGAGAATTTAGGCTAAGGGGAAAAGCTTTCCGCCTGTTTTCACAGTACATAGTTTCTCAGCAGGTGGCTAAGTCTTTACTCAGGTCTACTCAGGCAATCGCAGACGCGGATGCTCGAAGATCAGTTGAGTTATCCCGGCGTCTGATTCTTCAGTCGTCGATTCAATCCTTAGGTGACATACGCACAGCCTTACTTGAGGCGGTGCGAGCACGACAGGATCTTAGGATGTCATTAGTTCGCAAGCTGCCTGATCGCATTGCTAACCAGGTGGTAATGTCCCCAGTACTTACTCCTTCTTTAATGTCCCCTGATGTATGGCGAACAGTGTTTAACATGGCACAGGCCGTGAAGCACAGTCCCGCACAGGCTAAGTAACCTGCATTTAACTTCCCCAAACCTAAGCCTCCTACTAAAGCTCAGCCAGGGGGTTCTAAGCCGTTTCTTCCGCCTAAGTCCTCCCAATCCCCCCTGGGTCAGTACAGGCATAGACAGAGAGGGTTTTCAGGACAGAGAGGACGCGGCCAGTATAAGCCGGGGCAGGGCCAGTCTTCGGCCCACACCAGCCAGCCGGCGAAGCGTCCAACACCACCAAACCCACCATCAAAAAACTAAAGTCTCTCTCACTCCCAGTGCCTATCTTAAAGCCGGAGGAACCGAGGGAAGTACAGCCGGCGAACCCTTGTCTGCTAACTGGGTCGTTCCGAACGTGTCACCAAGCATGGCCGTTAAAAACCTGGGCACGGATGGTGGCACGCAAAGGCATCACTTGGCAGTGGCTCCGGCGACCTCGCTTACGTCAGCCGACAACGGCAAATTGTGTTTCATTAGAGGTGGAGTCGCTGGTCCAGGAGATGATTGCCAAGAATGTCATCATCCCGGTCCCTCCAGATTACCCTGTATTCACGTCAAAACTGTTTTTGGTTCCCAAACGGGACAGTGTTCAGATGAGGCCGGTCGTAGACCTGTCTTATCTGAATCTTCACATTTACAACGAGTCTTTCAGAATGTTAACAGTTCATCAAATCAGGCTAACACTTCCGCCGGGAGGCTGGATGTGTTCCCTAGACCTGACAGACGCCTATTGGCACGTGTCGGTCAACAAAAGATTTCAAAGGTTTCTGGCCTTGAGGATCAGGCACCAAAATTTTGTTTTTCAGAGGATGCCGTTCGGTTTGAACCTAGCACCTCGACTATTCACGAAACTAGTCCGGCAAGCCCTGATGCCGTTGTTAAAACAGGGAATCAGAGTGTTGTGGTATCTAGACGACTGGCTGGTGGTGGCAGAGACACAACAATTATGCATAAAACATGTCAATATCATTTTAAATCATGTCAAAACTCTAGGCTTCAAGGTAAATCTGGTAAAGTCAAACCTTGTTCCCTCAAGAGTAATTCAGTGGATAGGGCTGGTCTGCTCTCACTCTGAGTCAGAGTGTGGACAATCGCAACAGGTTTCGCAGGAAACTGTTCAGGTTTCTTCACAGTCTGACTACGACACGAAGAGTCTGGGAGTCTCTGGTCGGCTCTCTCAACTGGATTCAGCTAACTGTCAAGTTGGGCCGGTTGAAAGTAAAACGATTAATATTGGAAGGCAACAAATATTTCCCACTCTTACCGGCGGGAAAATTATGGCCCATACCAAAATTAATCCACACCTTACTAGCGGTCTGGGCGAAGAGGGAAACATTGCACTCAATCATGTCATGGACCTCTCCTCCTCCAACGGTATGGGTAGACACGGATGCGTCAGGCACCATAGGGTGGGGATTTCAGTCAAATCAGGGGCACCAGGGTCAGGGACTTTGGTCCCACTTAGAAATCTCTCACATAAATGTCAAAGAGTTACTAGTCCCCTTGTATTTCCTTCAGGCTCACGGCCCGGAGTTACGGGGCAAGTCGGTGGCCTTCAGAATGGACAATCTGAATGCAGTTCACTGTATTCAGAAACAAGGGTCAACGAGGTCAAGGAGGTTGCTACTCGTGTCGGAAGAGATTTTTGTTCTAGCCAGCAGTCTAGATATTTATCTTCACGCATCTTATCTCCCAGGCGTAGCGAACGTCTGGGCAGACGCTCTGTCCCGGAGACAGAGCACGACAGTAGAATGGGAGCTCAAGCAACCCATTTTCGACCTAATGATTGCGGAGCTCTCCCATCCACAAGTGGATCTTTTTGCGTCCGAGGAGACTCACAAGCTCCCTCTATACCTCACCCGCCGGGCGATAACGCCGGCAGGGGGGCCAGACGCCCTAGTGACAGACTGGAACAGATGGAGCTCCATCTATCTGTTTCCGCCGCCAGATGCGTCACTAATGTGCCACGTAGTGAACAAACTAAGAGTTTATCGAGGCTTAGTCTCGCTAATCGCGCCCCTGTGGCCGGCGCAGGTGTGGTACCAGCAATTAATAATGTGGTGCCCGGACCCGGTATCGCTCCCGGTCGGGTACTTCCACTTAGACACGATTGGCAACCTAGCGACCTCGCTGACTTTTGCATTATGGACATTCAGGAGGCCAAGTGGCTAGCACCATACGGTAGGGATGTGACCAATAAATTGCTCAATCAATATACTCAGTCTACTAAACGACAATATCAATCTCATTGGAAAGCTTTTACTTCTTGGATTGTTAGAACGGAACAAACTGTACCCTCAGTGGCATTGGTTTTTAATTACTTGAACTATCTGTTTGAGCAGAAACGTTTATCTGTGGTAACTTTGAAGAATCACTTAACTGCGATTAGAGTGCCCTTTTTCGACCTTACAGGTCTATCCATACCGGTGGCGGAGGAAACAGGATTTATGAGAGCGTGTTTTAAACTCCGCCCACCTCCCCGTCAGCTCATGCCTACTTGGTCTCTGGACAAAGCTTTGTCTTTACTTCATTCTCGTCTGTATCAAAATACTGCAGACTTTGCTTTAATCTTAAAGAAGGCAGTTTTCCTTTTGGCTTTGGCCACCGGAAACAGAGTGTCTGAGCTGGCGGCGATGAGCAACACACCTAATTGTCTTAGGTTTGGTAGACTTAATGATTCAATTTCCATTGCACCCTCCCCGGCGTTTGTAGCCAAGAATGAGCATAGTGCACACGTGTTTTCTGAGTTCACGGTGCCGGCGTTAAAAAGGGGAAAGGTGCATCATAATTTATGTCCAGTGCAAGCTCTAACCAAATATTTGAGAATAGCTCCTCAAAACCTCCAAGGTGCTTTATGGGTAGCGAGTACTGGTAAACGCTTACTTAAACGGCGATTAGCCTCTCTTCTGGTAGAAGTCATTAAAGAGAGTAATCCCGGCGTTGTGGGTAGGGCCCACGATTTACGCAAGTGGGCGGCCTCTTTACGTTTCCTGAAAAACTTTTCAGTTGAAGATATTGCGTCCACACAGTTGTGGGCGTCTAATCATACGTTTCTCTCTAGATACTTGTCAGTTGCTCTAGACAAACCTTCCTTACCATGTATAGCTTTAAGGCAGAGGGTCTAGGTGGCCCTGCAGTCACTTATGTTTACTTTCACGGAAGGGGGGGGGGGGGGGTGCAGTCAGTTGACATAGGACACCCTAGACCCCGCCGGAGTATGAGAGCTGTGATACAATTTAAGGTTAAAATGTGATATGAAAATTTCTCTGCGAGAATTTGTGCTAGTACAAGGTTTAGTACAAAACAACGGTGTTGTTATAGTAGTTTTAGCTGCGAAAGCAATGTAATATTAGTTCAATGGAGTTCATTGGCAATTGATCTCCACATGTATTTTGGGGTTTATGATGTGCACATATAAACTTATAACTTATTATTTTTGTCACCACTCGTTGAGTGGGGTGCCTTTTGTAACTACAGATCTGTGTTCAGAATCTTCAGGGTTACCCATTTTTGTCGGGCAGGCTTCTTTGAAGCACGCACCTGCCTGAACCCCTTTTTCTTGTATATTTCCGGCCTACGCCGTATTAAATACATTTTTCAAAAGTAAGAATACTATGTGGTTGTTTTTATTATCTGCTTTTCTAGAGTTATGATATGATTACGAATGTCCCCCTCCAGTCTTAGATATCAGGCATGTTCGTCAATGATGGAGGGGCCACTAATAAATTATAGGTTTGACTCCTGTAAGGAGATAAAGAAAACCTAATATTTAGTAGTGGCCCCGTAATCATTGACGACTGGGGCCCTCCCGACCGTCCCCTTCCCATTCGTTGATGTATTAAGGATTTTGGTTTACTTGATATGTCAGTGAAGGAGGAATGACGCCTGAATCAGCGTCTGGTCAGAAATCCACACAAGTACATCCACGATATGATGGAAAGCTTATTGGATAGTTATTCTTATTTTCTTTTTCTTTTTATTTTTTACGAAGTTTTTTCGTAGTGAGAACCCAATTCATAATGACTGAAGCCATGAGTGAGGTCGCGTGCGCTCATGATGAAGGCTCCTCAGTTTTTAAATGCTCTGCGCGGTAGATTCAAACTACGGCGGATTAGTGTTTGAAGAGGATGCCTTATGTAATAGGCATGTTCGTCAATGATTACGGGGCCACTACTAAATATTAGGTTTTCTTTATCTCCTTACAGGAGTCAAACCTATAGTAGTTACAAAGGCACCCCACTCAACGAGTGGTGACAAAAAATAACAAGTTATAAGTTTACATGTGCACATAATAAACCCCAACATAAACTTGGAGATAAATTGCAAAGGAACTCCAATAATCTAAAACTAAATTGCTTTCGCAGCTAAACTACTCTAACAACACCGTTGTTTTGTACTTAACATTGTACTAGCACAATTTCTCACTGAGAAATTTTCATAACACATTTTAACCTTAAATTGTATCACAGCTCTCATACTCCGGCGGGGTCTAGGGTGTCCTGTGTCAACTGACTGCACCCCCCCCCCCCCTTTCCCATGAAAGTAAACAAAAGTGACTGCAGGGCCGCCTAGACCCTCTGCCTTAAAGCTATACATGGTAAGGAAGGTTTGTCTAGAGCAACTGACAAGTATCTAGACAGAAACGTATGATTAGACGCCCACAACTGCGTGGACGCTATGTCTTCAACTGAAAAAAATTTCAGGAAACGTAAAGAGGCTGCCCATTTGCGTAAATCGTGGGCCCGACCCACAACGCCGGGATTACTTTCTTTAATGACTTCTACCAGAAGAGAGGCTAATCGCCGTTTAAGTAAGCGTTTACCCGTACTTGCTACCCATAAAGCACCTTGGGGGTTGTGAGGAGCTTACTCTCAAATATTTGGTTAGAGCTTGTACTGGACATAAATTATGATGCACCTTTCCCCTTTTTAACGCCGGCACCGTGAACTCAGAAAACACGTGTGCACTATGCTCATTCTTGGCTACAAAACCTGGGGAGGGTGCAATGGAAATACATTCATTAAGTCTACCAAATCTAAGACAATTAGGTGTGTTGCTCATCGCCGCCAGCTCAGACACTCTGTTTCCGGTGGCTAAAGCCAAAAGGAAAATCGCCTTTTTTAAGATTAATGCAAAGTCTGCAGTATTTTGGTACAGACGAGAGTGAAGCAAAGACAAAGCTTTGTCCAGAGACCAAGTAGGCATGAGCTGACGGGGAGGTGGGCGGAGTTTAAAACATGCTCTCATAAAACCTGTTTCCTCCGCCACCGGTATGGAGAGACCTGTAAGGTCTAAAAAGGGCACTCTAATCGCAGTTAAGTGATTTTTTAATGTTACCACAGATAAACGTTTCTGCTCAAACAGATAATTTAAATAATTAAAAACTAATGCCACTGAGGGTACAGTTTGTTCTGTCCTAACGATCCAAGAAGTAAAGGCTTGCCAATGTGATTGATACTGTCGTTTTGTAGACTGAGTATATTGATTAAGTAATTTATTTGTCACATCTCTACCGTATGGTGCTAGCCACTTGGCCTCCTGAATGTCCATAATGCAAAAGTCAGCGAGGTCGCGAGGTTGCCAATCGCGTCTAAGTGGAAATACCCGACCGGGAGCGATACCGGGTCCGGGCACCACATTTTCAATTGCTGGTACCACAACTGCGCCGGCCACAGTGGCGCGATTAGCGAGACTAAGCCTCGATAATCTCGTAGTTTGTTCACTACGTGGCACATTAGTGACGCATCTGGCGGCGGAAACAGATAGATGGAGCTCCATCTGTTCCAGTCTGTCACTAGGGCGTCTGGCCCCCCTGCCGGCGTTTTCGCCCGGCGGGTGAGGTATAGATGGAGTTTGTGAGTCTCCTCGGACGCAAAAAGATCCACTTGTGGATGGGAGAGCTCTGCAATCATTAGGTTGAAAATGGGTTGCTTGAGCTCCCATTCTACTGTCATGCTCTGTCGCCGGGATAGAGCGTCTGCCCAGACGTTCGCTACGCCTGGGAGATAAGAAGCGTGCAGATAAATATCTAGACTGTTGGCTAGAGCAAAAATCTCTTCTGACACGTTTAGCAACTTCCTTGACCTCGTTGACCCTTGTTTCTGAATACAGTGGACTGCATTCAGATTGTCCATTCTGAAGGCCACCGACTTGTCCCGTAACGCCGGGCCGTGAGCCTGAAGGAATATAAGGGGACTAGTAATTCTTTGACATTGATGTGCGAGATTTCTAAGTGGGACCAAAGCCCCTGACCCTGGTGCCCCTGATTTGACTGAAATCCCCAACCTATTGTGCCTGACGCATCCGTGTCTACCCATACCGTTGGTGGAGGAGAGGTCCATGACATTATTGAGTGCAATGTTTCCCTCTTCGCCCAGACCGCTAGCAAGGTGTGGATTAATTTCGGGATGGGCCATAATTTTCCCGCCGGTAAGAGCGGGAAATATTTGTTGCCTTCCAATATTAATCGTTTTACTTTCAACCGGCCCAACTTGACAGTTAGTTGAATCCAGTTGAGAGAGCCGACCAGAGACTCCCAGACCCTCCGTGTCGTAGTCAGACTGTGAAGAAACCTGAACAGTTTCCTGCGAAACCTGTTGCGATTGTCCACACTCTGACTCAGAGTGAGAGCGGCGGTGTCCCAGACCAGCCCTATCCACTGAATTACTCGTGAGGGAACAAGGTTTGACTTTACCAGATTTACCTTGAAGCCTAGAGTTTTGACATGATTCAAAATGATATTGACATGTTTTATGCATAATTGTTGTGTCTCTGCCACCACCAGCCAGTCGTCCAGATACCACAACACTCTGATCCCTTGTTTTAACAATGGCATCAGGGCTTGCCGGACTAGTTTTGTGAATAATCGAGGTGCTAGGTTCAAACCGAACGGCATCCTCTGAAAAACAAAATTTTGGTGCCTGATCCGTAAGGCCAAAAACCTTTGAAATCTTTTGTTGACCGATACGTGCCAATAGGCGTCTGTCAGGTCTAGTGAACACATCCAACCTCCCGGCGGAAGTGTTAGCCTGATTTGGTGTACTGTTAACATTCTGAAAGATTCGTTGTGAATGTGAAGATTCAGATAAGACAGGTCTACGACCGGCCTCATCTGAACACTGTCCCTTTTGAGAACCAAAAATAGTTTGGACGTGAATACAGGGTAATTTGGGGGGACCGGGATGATGACATTCTTGGCAATCATTTCCTGGGCTAGTGACTCCACCTCTAAAGAAACAAAATTCGCCGTTGTCGGCTGACGTAATCGAGGTCGCCGGAGCCACTGCCAAGTGATGCCTTTGCGTGCCACCATCCGTGCCCAAGTGTTTAACGGCCATGCTTGGTGACACGTTCGGAACGACCCAGTTAGCAGACAAGGGTTCGCCGGCTGTACTACCCTCGGTTCCTCCGGCCTTAAGATAGGCGCCGGGAGTGAGAGAGACTTTAGTTTTTTGATGGTGGGGTTGGTGCTGGCCGCTTCGCCGGCTGGCTGGTGTTGGTCGAAGACTGGCCCTGACCTGGTTTATTTTGGCCGCGTCCTCTCTGACCTGAAAACCTATTCTGTCTATGCCTGTACTGACCCTGGGGGGAGTGGGAGGACTTAGGCGGAAGAAATGGTTTAGATCCCCCTGGCTGGGCTTTAGTAGTAGGCCTGGGTTTGGGGAAGTTAAATGCAGGTTTCTTAGAAGGGGTGGGACTGTGCTTAACAGCCTGTGCCATATTGAACACCGTTCGCCATACTTCAGGGGACATTAAAGAAGGGGTAAGTACTGGTGACATCACCACCTGGTTAGCAATGCGCTCAGGTAGCTTGCGAACTAACGACATCCTAAGATCTTGTCGTGCTCGCACCGCCTCAAGCAAGGCGGTGCGTATGTCACCTAAGGATTGGATTGACGACTGAAGAATCAGTCGCCGGGATAACTCAACCGATCTTCGAGCATCCGCGTCTGCGATTGCCTGAGTAGATCGTAGTAAAGACTTAGCCACCTGCTGAGATACTATGTACTGTGAAAACAGGCGAAAAGCTTTTCCTCGTAGCCTAAATTCTCTGTCTAGGTGAGTAGGGGTAGGGGTAGTGAACGGGTCCTTCAGTTCACAAAGATTAATCTTAGGGGCAGCTAGGAATGCAAACAAAGCCGCCGGGACTCCGCCGGCAGAACCCACCGGCATGGAAAACCATGAATGTGAGTCCTGAGGGATCTGGTGGGAAGATTTAGAAGTGAAAGTGGTTGCAAAGTTTTGAGCCTCTACCTTCCAATCCACCCAAGGTCCTGGACCCAACTGTCCCACCTTCAAAACTGGATTAGCTGCGTCGTCTGTGACGGTCCGTAAATCTAGTTCAGGAGTAAGAGCTGACAGAGTCTTAATATCATTAAACCCATCCAGCTTAGACCAGTCTGAAAATAGTTTTAAAGCTGAGGCAGGGGGTAAAGCAGGCTTAGAAGCATACACAAAATAATCCTGGTGATAATAACTAGGTATAGCCTTAATGTTTACGTCCAGAACATTACCTAAGGCATCCATGGCCCTTAATTTCTTTGACTTGTTGCCCTGGATAAACCACTCACGCGGTACCGGGAGTTCCCCTGACAAGGTAGGTTGGGCAAGCTCTGGTTTAGAGGGGTTCAAAAGAACCCATGACTCGTCTGGCCCATAAAGGAGGGGCATAGCTACCTTTCTAAGAGGTGCTTTGTCTAGAGGGGGTGGATTAACATCCGTTATGACCCTGACATTTGAAGTTGTCAATGCCGCCGTGGCAGGCTTAGTGCTCCTTGCAGGTGACAGAGTAGGAGGGTTAGGAATCTTAGATAAATCAATTGACGTCATCAGAGGCCGTACCGTAGAGCTTGTCGAGGGAGCCCCCAAATCCATTGTGGGGTTTTCTTGTTGCTGACCAAAAAATTTAGATAAAGCATGAGTAAGCAACCCATCAATTTCTTGTGCTGTAACAAACTGGTTAGATGAAGAACTTATAGGAGAATCATTATTATCTCTTGCGGCGTCCAAGCCTGAGCCTGACCCTTGTCCTTCCATATCCGAAATTATTGAAACTTTGTCTTTTTCCTCCCGATCCTCCTGAGAAGACCCCGCCGAGGCAGGGGTACCTTGTTTCCAAGATAAGTCTGGGATAGAGGATGGGGTCGCCGCGTCCCTGTGGACGTCGGCTACTGTGTGACTCGTATGAGTCGGACGTGGGTGGTCAGACCGTGGTTGGGCAAACCGCCAAACACCAAGGCCCTGGCCTACGCTCTCTTGAGAGTCTGAAACATTCTCAATTATTGACCCTCCTGAACTTTCCATTTCCAGGGTTAAAATATTAATTGGCAACTCCTCTTTAGGGACAGGCGCTGCACTGGACTCAGAGGCCCTAACACAAACTTTGTCAGGTGTAGAGGTACGATGAGATGCACTAGACTTAGGGGAATGTCGAGAGGACTTCCGATGTGAATCCTTTTTTGAGGATTTATGGCTGCGGTGTGACCGCGAACTAGTCTTAGATCTGGAAGAATCTCCGCCGTGACCACTGGTGGAATCTTCCGTCTTACTCTTCTTACTCTCCGGCGAAGAGGCCCGACTAGAAGACTGTTGTCTGAGAGGTGACCTTGACCTAGATCTCGCCTGCGACGAGGAGGCGGATGCCGGGGGTGTAGGCTCTCTCGGGCGTTTAGTTGTAGTCGCAGACGATACAGAACCCTGACTAGTCTCCGTCGGCTTAACACTCGTGACTCTAGAGGAACGTTTAGGGGGAGGGTGTTCTGACAGCAATCTATCCCAAAGTGGGACGTTGTCACATTGAAGTGACTTATGCGCGACAATGGTAGTGTAGGCCGACATTTGTTGTCGAACCTCTCTCAACGCTACCGCCGCGGTCTTATCGTTATCACAAAGGACTTTAACAGCTAATTGAGAACAAAAGGAACAATTATGCATCACCCAGAGACCCCTTGAACGGTCTAGACATTTAACACACCTTATGCAAAGGGTGTGTGCAAAAATAGGGATACCAGCACAAGTAGGGGTAATGCACAGGGCAAAAACTGGGGCCACGGTAGCCATGACAGAGACTGGTGGGTGAAAACTACCGCCGGGTCTGTATTGGTCCGCCGGAGCTCAGCTCTGGAAAAAACAAGAAAATTTCCAGGAATTAATGCTCATAAGGGTAATCCAACATGATCGCACACCAGTGTTAATAACCCGCCGGGTAACGAGATGCAAAGACACAACTAACACATCTCGCCACGCGGCGGGGTGTAAAGTCTAAACAAATCTTTTGCTAAAGAAAGTGAAGAATACCCTCTGATATAATGGTCCAGCATGGCACTTATAGTCTCTCGGAGGAGGTGACTGTCTCAAGATTCAATTTTGTAACAAAGCAACCCCCCAAAAAGACGCCGGCCCTTGAATTATTATAGTAGAATAGCCCAGGGCAGGATGATACGAGATCTAATGTTTAACGAATTGTCCCAAAAGATCGCCGTAAGATCGAAGGCGGCGATACCTGATAGTATCACTAAATTAAATAGGTTAAAATGAATTTTGTAAAATTCCTTAATTCCTCCACCTAGGAGCACCCGCCGGGTGTGAGAATCGATATATAACCTAATTGAACCTTCAATCGCCGTAAATAGTAAAGGTAGCGATACACAGAGTATCACTATAATGAATCGGTTAACTAACTGGAAGACCTAAGTCGTTCATCTCACCCTACCCAGGTGCACCCGCCGGGTGAGAAGTTTTAAAAGTTAACCCCATAAGTTCCTGTCCCCGCTTCTTTGTAAAAGATCGCCGGGGAGGAAAGCCTAAACAACAGCTAGGTTTTTTCATGTGGTTGTCGTAAAACCAGGTAGAAAAAACTCCTAAAACGTATGTCCACAAGGACGCCGTTTTATATGGATGGGTACAGCCATCCCGCCGGGAATCAAAGGAGGCCTGAAACCAGGCACCCACAGAGACGCAGTCCTGGAGAGCCACAGACACCCCACCCGCCGGGGATACAAGCCAGTGTCAACAACCATGTGTGGCCCAACACTGCTCTCGGCCAGGATTTTTTCACGGTGAAACCGAGAAAAAAACCCGCCGGAAGGAAACCCACCCTGAACAGATACCATCTGAACAACACACGACACGAGGATAGCCACGCACGGCTAACCCAAGGTCACAACATAATCCGTGGAATTAGCCAATACACAACTAAACCAGGAAACAATTATAGTCCGAGGAATTAGCCAATACACAACTAAAACCCGGATACACATGACACAGTAGGGCATATTTATAAATAATAAATAATAACACTAGTACATGTGGCAAAGCTACGAGCGGCTGGCTAGGCAGACGGCATAAAAACAGTTGAAATATACACACACACTGGAAATATCACAACAGGAACCACCGCCAACACACCACCGAGCAATAACTTCCAACCCAGGGAAGACTGACTCGGGACCCAGAAAAAACTTCACTAAGTGAAGAAAAATACGCTGGGAACGTCAGAAAACACAGCTTACCTCATCAGAAAGATAAAAGGCAGCAATAATTAACGCGTAGTGAAAGCCGCCTGCATCACAAACTAACTCAACTGTGAAAAAGTTCACATGTCCACAACGTGACCACGAGGGTACATCCGAAATAGATGCCCCATACACTCGACCCAAAATACACTGCACTGCGGGCAACCAGCCCAGGACACTCCTGCTACGCCTATCCTAACCTTACTCGATACATCCTGGAGTAAACAAATGAGAAAAAACTCACTAGGGACGCAACGAATGCGGAACCAGCGGAGCGTGGGGAGGCACGTCCGGGCGGGCTGAGCGCAGAGCAGAGAAGGAAGAATGACGCCTGAATCAGCGTCTGGTCAGAAATCCACACAAGTACATCCACGATATGATGGAAAGCTTATTGGATAGTTATTCTTATTTTCTTTTTGTTTTTATTTTTTACGAAGTTTTTTCGTAGTGAGAACCCAATTCATAATGACTGAAGCCATGAGTGAGGTCGCGTGCGCTCATGATGAAGGCTCCTCAGTTTTTAAATGCTCTGCGCGGTAGATTCAAAACTACGGCGGATTAGTGTTTGAAGAGGATGCCTTATGTAATAGGCATGTTCGTCAATGATGGAGGGGCCACTAATAAATAGACACATACATATATATATATATAAATAACGTATACATACATACACATATACGCACACATACATACACATACTGTATACTGTACATACATAGATACACATATACATATATACACATATACATATATACACATATACATAAATAAACTCAAGCAAATACATACATATATTCTAATACACACACGCACACACACTTATGCATACATTATTAAAGGTGGGCGCGTATATATGGTGTGACAGGCCGTTATTACACATTATTAATAATATTTACAATGGTTGGGATAGGACTATTTTTATATCTGTCAGTTCTTGCTCTTATTGGTTGGAGTGTGTTGAAGTGATGAGCTGCACGTGTTGGTCTAGGGGCGTCTGGTGGAAGTAAGTTTCTGTGTCGTGGGTGAACAAGCAGCTTAGATGCAAACTGTTTGAGTGTGTTGTAGTGGTGGGCTGAAAGTGCAAGTGTGTGTGTGTGTGTGTGTGTGTGTGTGTGTGTGTGTGTGTGTGTATATATATGTATATATAAACCCAGACCCCCTTCAAGCTAGGAGTATTCTGGTTGATCCCCGAAATCTTTCTTACTCCTACTTTATTTCCGTTTCTCTCTTTATCTACATCTAGAAACCAATCCCAACAACCCACCCGAGAGACCCCTATATTCTTCCAACCTCCCCCCCCCCCCCCAACATTATACAATACACTTTCTTACTTTCCTAAAGCCATCCATCCATTTTCAAGCTAACTTTGTACATTTTTGCACATTCGTTCCAATTTACAGGCTCGCTGTTCCTCGCCCAAAATAAAATCGACACCTGAATGGCTTCGTCTCATTATCGCCAAACTAATGAAGGAGGGAACGTCTTATTATCTACAAACAAATGGAGCGAAACAAGGTAGGCCCAAAAAGACCTCCCTCGCACCAAATGCGTCATCCAATTGAAAGGGCTCAATATTATAATTATTGAGTGGCAGCTAAAATAATATATATCTAGTGTCACTGAACTGGACACGATAAAATTAATATCACTATGGTCAACTTTTCAATACATGTTGACGGGCCAACCATGTATATTTTGATCACGTAACACCCACCTCCCACATACTGCTGGGAGATACGTCTATGTAATATACTGTATGTTATTGTGTAATGTATATTATGAAATAAAAGTGTACTGAACTGAACTGAACCTACCAAATCCTACCACGGCTCAATTACGGACTGCCAGGCTATATATACTTTGATTATTGTCATGTCTTTATTTGTCTCACATCCATAAAATGTTTCCTTTTTCATCTCGTGATGTATTTCCCGATATATTTCTTTGTGATAGGCCTGATATAACACAAACAAATTATTCCCTATACGAAAATTGTCTAATGTTAGCCAGAACCAATGGGAATGATGACATCGTAGTGACTTGGTCAACAGTTACGGTACTGATTGATAAATGGTGAGGGCCAATAATTTATTGTATATTTAACCATGTAACACCTGCCACCCACAGCCCAATACCTACAAACAATGACTTAAGTATAGACTGCCAGGCTATATATATTTATCCTATCTCACAACCACAGTTTTCCTTTAGTTTTCGGGCCTATTTTTAGACTTAGTTTGCTGTGACAGGCTTCATATTAGAGTAAAATATACTTCACAATGCAAAAATGATCAAATGTTAGCAAAAACATAATGACAAACATTCCATTGCACTGAAGGTGTCGGTAGTTACTGGTTGATAACTGTTAAGGGGAGTCACCTGCTTTTTTTTTTCTCTCCTTTTCTCTCTTTCTCTGGCTTGATCCATTCGGCCACATTCAGCCAACTGTTTTAAGACTTTTATCCCCATCCAGGTGTCGATTTCTTCCTGGCGAACGATAGAGAGCCAGCATTGTATGGAGAAATCCGGCTTCGTCGGAGAAATTTTTCTATCGAAAAATTTACAAATTTAGCTTGCTGTTAAAACAAACATACATAGATGCTGGCTCGCTACCGCTCGCCAGGAAAATATTGACACTTGGATGGGGGTAAAAGTCTTAAAACAGTAGGCTGAATGGGGCCGAATGGATAAAAGCCAAAGAGAGAGGGAGAGAAAGAGAGAAAAAGCGAGGTGGTTCCCCAATTCAATTCAAATGAATATAGAAAAGGTGGGTGAGGGTGAAAGAAGGGAAGTTTTTATTGGTTAAGTAGGAGAGACAGTGGTAAAAGTGAGAGCAAATAGAGTGTCGGGGCTTGCCCAACGTGCGTGAGTTGAGTATTGGGCTGGATCAGTATGGCTTGCCAAGAAGGGGGCTGGGAGGCTGCAAGATGAAGGCAGGAGATGGTGGTGTTGATGGTGGTGGTGAAGAAGTCGATGGTGTTAATGTTGGTGTTTAACGAATTATTCCATGTTGAAGGTCTTTCTCGATCTTTTTGGTTTTTTCATGGAGCTCCTGATCTTGAACAGCTGACTTTGGAAGATCCTTAGACCTTCTACTTGCTCTGGTGTAAAAGATAAATCAGGGGTTGCTTCGGTGTCCCCCAAAATGGTTCTCCATAAAGGTGATTCAGGGGGGGGACGTCCTCTTCCTCTTGGTGCTGGATCCTTGACTCCTCCTTCCTCGATCGTCTCCACGTCGACTATTTCTCCTATGGTGGACACAGTGTACTCAGACGACGTGGAGGGGAGTGCCACCGGATGATCAATGGTGGCAGGTGCTGGAGTCGAGGCTGCTACTGGTCCGGTGATGTGGACTGCTGATGGAGGTGGCGATGCCGAGACTGCAGGAGGAGGTGGTGGAAGGCTGCTCCTATTGATTGGTTTGTAGATGTTCAGGCGTTTCCGTGGCTGCTGTCTTGGACGTTGTTGGGGAGCCTGTGGACGAGTGATTTTGGTGGAGTGCATGTCTGGGATGATAATAGAGGGCAAGTTGTTAGCTTGTAGGAGAGCAGGGAGATACACCCTTAGGAGGTTGATGTCCCCACCAGCAAGAGCAGTGGCTGTGGTGACAATGATTTTGATGATTGAGTCCTTGTCACAAGATGGCTGCTCTACTCTTGCCTTCTCCTTCCTCTTCCTGGCATGCACCGATCCCTTCACACAGTCACCCTTGGGTCCAGATACTCGATGTGCCTCCATTCCTTTCTTCCCCTTTTTGATGGTAAACTCTACCCTCTCTCCGTCACCAAGAGAGGGCAGAGCGTGGTGTGGATTGGGGCGAGATATGCTCCTTCTATGTACAAAGATGTCTCCTCCTTCCTGTTGGCTGATAAAGCCCATTCCCTTTTTGTAGTTAAACCATTTAACATGGCCAGCAAAGCAGGTGGGGGCTGCTGGAAGCATGATGGTTTTGGTGGTAAGGGATAGGTGGAGAGTTGGTTCCCCTCAACGGTCTAATAATTTATATTTGACCATGTAACGCCAAATTCACGCTTAACCTGCCATCTACAGCCCAAAAACTATCACGGCTGAATTATGGACTGGCTGGCTATACATTATTCCTGTCTCACAACCACAGAATTGTCCCCATTCGTCTTGTGTGCTACTTCCAGGCCTATTTCTTTAGTGACTGGCTTGATATTATGGACACATGTTCTTCACTGTTTCCCCCAATACAAAGATGGTCTAATGCTTTACAGAATATAAGAAAACTAAATACAAAAATAGACTCCACCGTACGTAAGAGGTCAACTGCTCGATAAATAATGAGTGCCCAATAACTCTCCTTTGGCCTGCCACCCACAACCCAAAAGCTACCATCAATAAAATATGGATTTTCGGAGATATATATATATATATATATATATATATATATATATATATATATATATATATATATATATATATATATATTTCATGGCTCATAACCAAACTTTTTTCCTTGTAGTCTCATTTGATATATCCCAATCTATTTCTTGAGAATGGTTTGATATTAGAGTAACTTATTCTCCAATAATTTCCCCTACACAAAAATTGTCTAATATTAGCCAGAAAATAATGCAAAAGATCCACCGTACTGAAGAGGGCACCTGGTCGATATATAATGAGTACCTAATAACACACACATGACCTGCCACCCACTGCTCCCAAAGCTACCAGGGATAAATCAAATCATGAACGGTCAGGCTGTATATATATATATATATATATATATATATATAGATATATATATATATATATATATATATATATATAGATATATATATATATATATATATATATATATATATATATATATATATATATATATATATATATATATATATATAGAGAGAGAGAGAGAGAGAGAGAGAGAGAGAGTATCCATCTTAAAACGACACACCTTTTCCTTTCCGTTTTGGGTGATATTTCTAGGCCTATTTCTTCTGCGACAGGCTTGATTTTACACGAACACATTCTTCACTACAAGAAAATTATCTAATATTAACCAGAATAAATAAATAATAATAATGGTATTACAAAAATCCATCGTAAGTAAAAAGTCAGCAGCTCTGTAAATAACAAGTGCCTAATAACTCACTTTCACCCTGCCACCCACTACCCAAAAGCTACCCTGGAAAAATTATAAACTGTCGGTATATATACAGTACGGTACTGTAGTTTCCAATTATAAACTGTCGGTATATATACAGTACGGTACTGTAGTTTCCAATTATAAACTGTCGATATATATACAGTACGGTACTGTAGTTTCCAATTATAAACTGTCGGTATATATACAGTACGGTACTGTAGTTTCCAATTATAAACTGTCGGTATATATACAGTACGGTACTGTAGTTTTCAAATTATAAACTGTCGATATATACAGTACGGTACTGTAGTTTCCAATTATAAACTGTCGGTATATATACAGTACGGTACTGTAGTTTCCAATTATAAACTGTCGGTATATATACAGTACGGTACTGTAGTTTCCAATTATAAACTGTCGATATATATACAGTACGGTACTGTAGTTTCCAATTATAAACTGTCGGTATATATACAGTACGGTACTGTAGTTTCCAATTATAAACTGTCGGTATATATACAGTACGGTACTGTAGTTTCCAATTATAAACTGTCGGTATATATACAGTACGGTACTGTAGTTTCCAATTATAAACTGTCGGTATATATACAGTACGGTACTGTAGTTTCCAATTATAAACTGTCGGTATATATACAGTACGGTACTGTAGTTTCCAATTATAAACTGTCGGTATATATACAGTACGGTACTGTAGTTTCCAATTATAAACTGTCGGTATATATACAGTACGGTACTGTAGTTTCCAATTTCGTTTGATATTACCTGATATATTTTTTGTGACAGCCTTGATAAAAAATAAAAAATACACACACATTCACTAATTTCCCTCACAGTGTACGGAAATAGGAAAATATGTTTTCGTATCTGTCTGTCTGTCTGTTTGTGAAAATCATATTGTCAAAGCTCACCTTTTTAGTACGATACTATTTGTCATTCCCTTCTGGCTATTAATATATGATTTAATTCAGTTTAGCAATGACCTCTTATGGCTTTAGAGTAAACCATATTGCGAGTTAACTCCTTCAGTAAACATATATCAACGTTATTTAATCCTGTTTGTTTGTATTCTGGTAAGCTCTGGACACATTTGTATAGCTTATGAATGACGTTCGACTAATTAGGTTTATTCGAAGTTAGAAGCTAAAAATTATAGAACAGTGGCCTAATATCTTAGTTCAGTTTCATACTACTCAATGTGCTACGAGTATGATACACAATTCACAAAATATATCCTTTCGGAACAAGGACACCTTTATTCATTATATTCTGCTTATCATTAGAAGATTATTATCATTATCATTTTAAAAGTTCAATTTAGGGAAGCATTTTTTTTTTTTAGCTTGAAGGGGGTCTAGGGCACAAGCTAAAACGAAAACTGCTCCTGCATTGTAAAGCACAATATGTGAAACGGGGAAAAAAAAAAAAAAATTATATACCGGTATACATATATATATATATATATATATATATATATATATTAAACCGTCTGATCGGTTAGTGTTAGGGTAGTTGTAATAACAGGTATACTCTAGGCCCGGATATTAAACGGCTTCGATGAGCTTTATTGGTGCTATGTCATATTAATTAGGTTATGTAATATTACGTTCGTACTTCGTAGACGTTTAATATTCACCCTCCCACTCTAACCCCCCCCCCTCCCCCCCCCCCCCCGCGCTCACAATCTCTCGCTCTCTCTACCCCTTCCGGGGCCCCCCCCCCATTATCTCTCTCTCTCTCTCTGTTCGTTGTTGAAAGATTACAATCTCTTCGTATTTTGTTTACCCCTTTCTAGCTCTCCTACTTTTCGCTACCCTGGCACTTCACAAACTTCACACTTCTTTCCTATTCTTTCTCTCACGTTCTCCTCTCATCTCTTTTCGTACTTAACAAAGAGAAACTTTATTTTTCCCTATAGTATTTATTAATTCTCTCTCTCTCTCTCACATCACAAATTTATCCTCTTTCCCCTCTTAAATATGTGTTGCCTTTATACCTTTCTTGCTATTAATAAGTACTTTCCAACTCCTCCTTTTATATATATACTAATAGTGCTTATCATGTGTATATCAGCATTAATATCTTGCGCTGTTCAGTCATATCATTCCTTTTCCCTCTTTACATCAACGTCCTTCCCTTCAGTTAAACAAGTTTCCTCATTTCTCTTCTGGTTGTCTTCCTCCTCCACCTCCTTATATTCTTCTTCATCTTCTTCTTCTTCTTCACTTTAATTAAACCCACTCGCTGCTTTTATCACAACTGATAATAGGAGATTTTGTACTTGATGTAGTGTTTTTTCTGGACCTTCCTCTCCCTATGCTTAGCCCCATTAGTTTTAAGACTTTAAAACGTTCGCCCCATTAGTTTGGCAATTTTAAGACCTTTCGTGTCTTTTAGCTGTCGATTTTTTCTTGGCGAGTGATAGCGAGCTTGCAATTTAGGAGGAATCTCGAAGGGTCTTGGGAATGCTTTTTTTTTAAGCTTGATGGAGGTTCAGGAAGCAAATTAAAAGCCGCCCCTTAATATACTTGCCTTCTACTACTCTGTCATCACCGTCTTCCTTTTCTCCCCTTGCATCATTCCCTTCACTAGGTTCAAACCACTCTTTTTTCCTATCTTCCTTTTGCATCATTCCCTTCACTAGGTTCAAACCACTCTTTTTTCCTATCTTCCTTTCCGTTCTCTTAAAATATTTATCTATTATACAAAATCTTATCCTTACTTTTTTGTTTCACAAAATATCAATATATAATTAATTATTACACTAACATATTTTATTTTCATCTCCTTCCATTAATAAAACTATAGCATTTTTACTCAACCTCTACCATCAATAATGTCCTTCCTGTTCTTGTGTTCCATCATCCACTATCGATCAAGCAGTGCCTTCCCCGCCTTTAGCTTCAGCACACCCTAAATGACGATCCATCATCCACTATCGATCAACCAGTGCCTTCCCTGCCTTCAGCTTCACCACCCCATAAATAATGCGCCCAAATTGGTGACAAACTCTCATTTACATCACCATAATAACTTTGTCTCTTGGCTACTCAATCATCATCTACGTTTTCTTCTCCCATTACCTTACATCCTTCATCGGCCACAACCAGAACAGCCATAACCAAATGGCCAGTCCAGAACGGTTACAGACCAAAAACTGCATAGAGTAAAGTTAAATATCGATATGTTTGATTAGTTTACCTTACGTTACGATACGGTTACGGATGCGTTACAGGACATTACCATTTTTGGTATGTTGTCGATTTGGTTGTGCTCATCTTGGTTGTAGCCGACTTGGAGTGTGGCCGTTCTGACTCGAAAAATCCTTCAGCGGCGCTCCCAAATTGGTGACTGAAACTCGTCTCCTTTATCATAACTTTTAACTGTGTTCCCCTGCTACTCAATTATCCTCTCCTTCCCTTCATCCCTTACCGTATCTCAGCCATTCCTTTTATTATACTAGTATTATATGTTTCTCTTCATATTTTTTCTACCGCTAAAAATAAATAAATAATAAAATATAATTAAATAGAAAATAAAAAAATAAAAATAGGAAAAGTGGGGATTGGGCCTGAGCATATAGATAGATAGATACAAATGTGGCCTCCTTATTTTCTTTCACTAGACACTATAACTTAATTATTTTCTTCCTCTTCCTGTCTCCCCTCTCCCATTTCCCCACAACCCAAGCTTTCAACTGCAGACAAACACAACCAAGGATTTAAACATTAACTCCAGTCACCAACTAAAGCCATCCCTTACTGGAGTTCCTAAATTGGTGACGAACTCGCCCCTTTCATCACAACTTTAAAGCTGGTTTTTAATCTCCCCCTCTCCCTGCCACTTTGACTACACCAGTCTTCCTCCCCCTCCTTTTCAACACTATTATCTTACTTCTTTATTTTTACCAATACAAAATGCTGCTTTCCTACATTTCTCTCATTATGCATCTAAACTCAATAAGTTCCTTCCTCGTCCTCTCTTTCTTCACCCACTTCCCCACACCCCAGGATTCGAACCCCAGCCACCAACTATTTTACATTCACCCTTCAATGAAGCTCTCGAATTGTTGATTGAAACTCGCACTTTTATCACAACTTATAACTTTATTCTCTTGCGACCCAATCATCAACTATTCCTTCTATCTTAGCCCCCTCCCTACCACTACCACTTTTCAATATGATCACGCCAATATTTGTTCTAACCTAGCTACCTCCAGATAATTATATTCATCTTGGGAAGGGTCTTTGAGGGTTAGTGGGTTAACTAGAACAATATTTAATTTTGAATTGCTTGAGGTCCTTCCTAATCTGAGTACTAATGTCTGGCAGTAAATAAAAAATAAAATAAAATCGCTCGTCTGTTTGAAGGTGTTAACTACCCGTCTAACTTCTTCCAGTTCATGTTTACACCTCTCTCTTCTTGATTTTCACAGTTGCAAAATAATATCCTCTTCCCTTTCTTTCATTAACATTTTCACTCAATAATGCCCTACTTTTCTCGTCACCCATGTTTTTCATTTCTTAACCACACCCAGGACTCGAACCCCAGCCACCAACTACAGCTACCCCTCAGTGACGTTCCCAAATTGCTGACGGTAAATTCCATCACAGTTTTAACTTTGATCTCTTGCTACTCAATCATCTCTTTTCTCTGTTCCCATTAATTTATATGTTCCTTCCCCTCTTTTTTCAATATAGCAATATTCTCTCAGCATCTAAACTCAATTTCATATATATATATATATATCATCCGCTTCCCCATAACCCAGGACTAGAACTCCAGTCACCAACTACAGCCATCCCTCAATGACTTTCCCAATTGCTGACGGAGAATCGCCCCTTCTATCACAACTTTAACTTTCCTCCCCCGCTACTCAATCACCGTCCTTTCTATTCCTCTCACTACTATACCTCCTCGTCCTTCCCTTTCACTTTAGCACTATTATCTTCTTCCCTTTCATATTATCCACCGCTAGTATATTGTGGCTTCCTTCTTTCCTTTCACAATATATCAATACTCAATAATTTTCTTGCTGTTCCTCTCTTCCCTCATCCACTTCTCCACACCCCAGGACTCGAGCCCTACCTACCTACCAACTACAGCCATCCCTCAATGACGTCTCAAAATTGGTGACGAGACTCGCCCCTTCTATTAAAACTTCAACTTCGCTGTCATGCTACTCAATCCACAATTCCCTCTACCTCACTCTCCTTCCCTATCACTTTAACTATACTTGTCTTCCTTCTCCCACTTCAATTTAAAACCTCCTTCTTCCTCGTGTTCACTTTGTTCACCAAAAAAAAAAGTAAAACAGTAGAATGTATATAAGAGGTGCCGTTGTAAAGGCTTATCCCTAAATACTTCATCTGATCTGATCCGTAATACCGTCCTCCCTGTCTTTGCTCAACATCTACCTTCAAATTTCCTTCCTCAGTATCCCTTCCCTCGTCCTCTTCCCTTCATCCCAGGACCCCAACCCCAACCACTAACTACAGCCATTCCTCAATGACGTTCACAAATTACTGGAGAAAACTCGCCCCTTCTATCACAATTTCAACTTTACTCCCCTGCTATTCAATCATCCTTTCCTTTATTTTCCTCGCCTCCTCCCCTTTAGTTTTCATTATGACATTATTTTCTCTTTCCCTTTCCAATTGTGTTTTTCTTTCACTATACATCTAATTACAATAATGTCCTTGTTCTTACTTTCTCCCCTCATCCAATACCCAACACTCCAGGACTCGAACCCCAGCCACTCCTCAATGACATTCTAAACTGCTGACGGAGCTTCACCCCTTCATCACAATGTCAACTTACAGTACCTTCCCTGCTACTCAAACATCTATTTTCTATCCTCCCCTTACGACTTGGCCTTAACCATTTTAGTATTATCACGCCTTTCTACAAACAAAAATTATGGTTAACATTATATGGTATTATTGGGTTAAGGGGAGATGGGTCGTTTTTATGATCCCCCTTCTCCCTCACATTTAGCCCCATTAGTTTTCAGAATTTAAGATTTTTGCCCCATTAGTTTGTCGATTTTAAGACCTTCCGCCCCATTTCCTTGTCAATATTAAGACCTTTCGCGCTATTTAGGTGTCAACATATTTCCTGGCGAACTATAGTGAACCTGTACTTTTGGAAGAACCGGCCTTCGGCAGGGAAATTTTTCTACCGAAAAATGTACAAATTAATCTAAAAGGGGGATCTAATAGATTTTTTTTTTTTTTTTTTTTTTTTTTTTTTTTTTAAAGTTTGATGGAGTTCTAGGGAGGAAACTAGAAAAAATATTAATACATGAAAAAAAAACTACCAAAAATTGAACCATCCCCCTTAACCATTTTAGTATTATCACACCTTTCTACAAATGTTTCTGGTTAACATTATATGATTTTATTGGGGTTAAGTAGGATCTATGACATTTAAAAGGTTAATTGAGTTAGTTTGTAATCCATTCGATCCCTAGGGGTCCTTTTAAAGCTGATTATAAGCGTCTAATGTTATCCAGAACAAGATACATAGACTAACAGGTATGTTCACTTTGGCCCAAATATTCGTCCCGCGCGTGCCGGACGTCACTACTATGGGTTTCAGAGGCCGTGTTACATCGTTTTTTCGGGAATAACTTATTAACAAACAGTTGGATCAGTATGATATTTTGACACAGCTTTGTTCACACCGTGCCCTAATTTTCGTCAATATAGTGCATTACCAAACGTGTAGAAATAAGGCACTTGTCCCTTAGTCATGAGGTTAAAGTCACACATTAATGACTACTAAACGGACAAGTCTGCCGTGGCTTACCTGTGAGAACCACCAAACCATTATTGCTCCTCCATCAAACACGGTAGTTATCAGCCACCACCCAACCCTACTATCGCATTTAAATGCAAGTTATCTGTCAATATCAAAATATAAATGTACAAAATACATACTTTTTGTATATTTATACCTGATATTGACATATCACTCGAATTTAAATGCGATAGTAGGGTTGGGTGGTGGCTGATAACTACCGTGTTTGATGGAGGAGCAATAATGGTTTGGTGGTTCTCACAGGTAAGCCACGGCAGACTTGTCCGTTTCGTAGTCATTAATGTGTGACTTTAACCTCATGACTAAGGGACAAGTGCCTTATTTCTACACTTTTGGTAATGCACTATATTGACGAAAATTAGGGCACGGTGTGAACAAAGCTGTGTCAAAATATCATACTGTTCCAACTGTTTGTTAATAAGTTATTCCCGAAAAACGATGTAACACGGCCTCTGAAACCCATAGTAGGTGATTTTTCAGTAGGGTTCACCAGGTGAGGAGCGGTCAGTTCCGTCCCGACCTCTGGCCAGTTCAGGTCAAGGCTTGGGTCCCGGTCCAGTGAACCCACTCCAGCCATTAGACTTAGATCTCCATGCTGCCTCCAGATTTACTGACAACTTTTCAAATAGCTTACTTTCCTTTTTTTCCAATATGCCCTATTGTGCTATTGCTGGATGCAATTCCAATAATAGCAATAAAAATGTCCCCCATCTACAGTTTCACCGCTCCCCCCCCCCCCCCCCCCCAAATAAAGAAATGCAGAAACAGTGGATTGCTCTTTGCAACCCCAAAAAAACTATTAATGTCAAGACTGCACGGGTCTGCAGTTTGCATTTTAACCGTACATCATACAAGAGACACCTTATGTATGAATTATTAAATAAACCAGTCCCCAATCGTCTGATTGTATTGGTGGATGATATTCGTCTTAAGCTTCATAATATCGTCTAAATTTGGCCACAATAAAATATAGCACACGTTGCTGATACTCATGGGTTAATATAGCACACGTTGCTGATACTCAAGGGTTAATATAGCACACGTTGCTGATACTCAAGGGTTAATATAGCACACGTTGCTGATACTCAAGGGTTAATATAGTACACGTTGCTGATACTCAAGGGTTAATATAGCACACGTTGCTGATACTCAAGGGTTAATATAGCACACGTTGCTGATACTCAAGGGTTAATATAGCACACGTTGCTGATACTCAAGGGTTAATATAGCACACGTTGCTGATACTCAAGGGTTAATATAGCACACGTTGCTGATACTCAAGGGTTAATATAGCACACGTTGCTGATACTCAAGGGTTAATTCTACAGTATAGTCAAGCGGTGTGGCAAACAAAGTTGGACTATGGGTAAACCTCCCCCCCCCCCATTTCCCATGGACATTTCCCTGGGTATAGGTGCGACATTCCTTGGCTAGTAAAAAGTTCACCGCTACATATAAATGGCGCTGATAAGCCTCCCTCTCACCCAACCCCTCAGGCAGTAGATATTTTTGTTTTTACTTTAACTTAAGTAACATCCTATGTGGGTACTTTTACTTTTAGCTGAGTAACCTTTCAAGTACATACTTTTACTTGAACTTGAGTAAAATTATTCGGTACTTTGTACAACCCTGATTAATATATATATATATATATATATATATATATAGGTGTGTGTGTGTGTGTGTGTGTGTGTGTGTGTGTGTGTGTATGAGCGACTACAAGATACACTACTGGTACTATTTGTAAAGCAAAATCATGTTCACACAGAGGGTTCTGATGTTGCCAGTCAAAAGACAGGTGTGTGTGTGTGTGTGTGTATGAGCGACTACAAGATACACTACCGGTACTATTTGTAAAGCAAAATCATGCATAAATACACAGTAATAACAAAGGACAAATAATAATAATAATAATAATAATAATACAAATGTTAGCATACAGGATTATTGAATATGAGTTTATTTTTGTTTACCTTCTACTCTCCATTTTCTTTCATATCCCCAAGATTTAAGGATATCAGTCTTGGGTATAAATACCCCATTTTCCAACTGGAGAACACTTACTGACGTCACTGACCTGCGCACCAGGCGGGAGTGAACATACCTGTTAGTCTATGTATCTTGATCCAGAATACGATATAAATAGTGCAATCGTATATTGACAAGAGTTACCTACTGGTATGATAAACATTTTTTTTTCTTCCTCTCTCTTTTAGAATTTTCTCTTCATTTCTGTTACTATTATTTTGTCATGGTTACAAGAACCAAGTGTTTTCCTTTCACTCAACATACTGTATATACAATATTAAATAATTCTTCCTAATTCACTTCTCTACAGCCAAGCCTACCCCTATAACAGCTCCTTAATAGGCGGGTGCCCAACCCCGAAAGGGGTTTAAATAGGGGAGCTATCCCCCCGCCAAAGGCGGCTTTCTAGGGCCTTTCCTAGCTGATGCTGAGAGGATTGGGTTCTAGTCATGTGGTGATGGGCTGGTCTATCAGAGTGAGAGCTGAGCAATCTCTGCCATACCCATAGCTTACTCTGACTGTTCCTTTAACTTATATATTTTCTAGATCTCAAGTGACGGCGTCTCTTCCGTGGATTGACCTCCCAATCTACCAAGATTGGAAGCCAAAGCGTCACATTTTTCCCTTGCCCCTCAACTTTCTCTTCATAATTGCTGAGGGGCACAGGGCCCTGGGTGGGGCTTTGGTTTCCCGGGCGTTTCCGCACACTCCTCAGCTCCCCGCCATGGAGTGGCTTCGGTAACTCAGGCTTTATTGTGGTCGGCGGGGAGGGTTCTGTGGGGGCGCTCGGTTATGGCCTTGGAAATGCTCGGGGCCTTGGGGCTGTTCGGCCAGGCAGCTTGGGGAACAACAACAACAACAGCTCCTTAAGGGTGATAGGTTGTATTTGTTGACCTCTTTTTTATTTATTTATTTGCTTAGTTTTAGTTTCCTCACTAGACCTCCGTCAAGCTTAAAAAAAACACCCCCTAGACCCCCCCTTCAAGATCAATTTGTACATTTTTCAATAGAAAAATTTCCCGGCCGTAGGCCGGTTCCTCCCAAAAATACAAGCTCGCTATCGCTCGCCAGGAAAAAATCGACACCTAAATTGCACGAAAGGTCCTAATATTGACAAAGAAATGGGGTGAAAGGTCTTAAAATCGCCAAACTAATGGAACGAACGTCTTAAGATCTGAAAATAATGGGGTTAAACATGAGGGAGAAAGTGGGCCAGAAAACTCAACCATCCCCCCTTAATGATGCTCCGAAATTGGTGAGGGAAACACGTCCCTTGCATCACGACTGTTAACTTTGCTCTCTGGTTACTCTTTCTCTTGTTACTTATCTTTCTTCACAAACAAACAAGTGTTCTCTTCCACCTCCCCCTCATGTAGGCTAATTGAGCCAGTATGTACGCGGTGATCCACTTAATACGCTATATAAATACAAAGAAGGGATTACCGTAATGCTAGATTAATAAATGTTGTGTTAAACCTTTATGTTCGTACATTTATTGCAAAATTTATAAGTCTAACTTCAGCATTTTTGGGGGTGGTATTTATATCAATTCCGGGTACTAATTGGACAACTGCGTACGGATTGGTTAGTTTTCCTTTTACACCTTTCTCTTCTTCCAATTAATTATTATCATCAGTACAGCATCCCACTTTCCTTCTCTTATTTCTCACATCATTTAAACTCAACCTTTCTCTCCCTCTTCTCGTGTCTCATTTCCTTCTCCGAGACTTTAGGATTAATTCCCCTAACCACTAGTTGCATTAAAGACGTACCCAAATTGCTGACATAAACTGGCTTCTTTTATCACATCACTAGCCTACTATATAATTTATTTATCTCCTAGTTTTTCTCTTGCCAATCTCTTTCCTAATACTCAATCATCATCTTCCTCATATTCTTAAACTCTTTCCCCACGACCAGAAGACTCAATGCCATAATGTTTGACATGGGATAGGGGTAATTTTCCCCTTCCGGCCCTTCTCCCATATAAAACAAGGAATGGTAGACAGCTCCCTTTCTCAATGACTAAGATTACGACAGTCTCCCCCCAGTCACTAATTACAACCACCCAGCAATGACTAAGATTACGACAGTCTCCCCCCAGTCACTAATTACAACCACCCAGCAATGACTAAGATTACGACAGTCTCCCCCCAGTCACTAATTACAACCACCCAGCAATGACTAAGATTACGACAGTCTCCCCCCAGTCACTAATTACAACCATCCAGCAATGACTAAGATTACGACAGTCTCCCCCCAGTCACTAATTACAACCACCCAGCAATGACTAAGATTACGACAGTCTCCCCCCAGTCACTAATTACAACCAACCAGCAATGACTAAGATTACGACAGTCTCCCCCAGTCACTAATTACAACCACCCAGCAATGACTAAGATTACGACAGTCTCCCCCCAGTCACTAATTACAACCACCCAGCAATGACTAAGATTACGACAGTCTCCCCCCAGTCACTAATTACAACCACCCAGCAATGACTAAGATTACGACAGTCTCCCCCCAGTCACTAATTACAACCATCCAGCAATGACTAAGATTACGACAGTCTCCCCCCAGTCACTAATTACAACCACCCAGCAATGACTAAGATTACGACAGTCTCCCCCCAGTCACTAATTACAACCATCCAGCAATGACTAAGATTACGACAGTCTCCCCCCAGTCACTAATTACAACCACCCAGCAATGACTAAGATTACGACAGTCTCCCCCCAGTCACTAATTACAACCACCCAGCAATGCTGTACCTGGTACCCGAATTGCTGACGGAAGCTGGTCCCTTTTATCACAACTTGGAGTTCTGGTGTGTTGCACGGGGGGATATTATCGATAATTCATGACGTGTTCACGACTGAAGCCTCGAGATATTGCATATCGGAGAAATTCAAAAGGGACAATGAGTATTAATGAGTGGATCATCATTCTTTTCTATTTTACTTTATTTATGTATTCATATATTACTTGAGAATACAATTATTTATATAAGTAACACAAAGTTATTACACATATATATATAATTGAATAATATACTTTAACTTTCCTCGGCAATGCAGATATAGTGTAGTGTATCAGCTCAGGTCGTGGAATGTTTCACATGACAGTACTGCAAATTGTTAAGGTTTCCCTTGAGCACGGGGATGAAAGGTAGGGTCAGGCTATAGGTCTTTCTGCTGAAGTATCCACAACCTGGCTGACCAAAGGCCTTAACCTGGTGGATCATCCAGTTGGGCTACTTCGGGGCTACAGTGTTTGTACATCAAAAGCACCACTCACTTAAGACCTTTAAACCTTTAGATTAAGATTTTTTTCACAAATTTAAAGAACTATAAAAGGCTTGCGGTTTGAAGCACACTACTGCATGAAATATCTTGAACTAGTCATACATACTGACACAATTATCTGAGTGCCGTCAAACCTATTGTTGACAGGCAACTTCGCTCTTAATTGATAATGGTTAGAGCTATAAGGAATCTTAGTATAATGTGCTACCTTAAGCCAGTGGCAGGAATATTTATACAATATCTGGGACACATTATTATGATACGATAGCACAGTATTGCGAAACAAATATTGAGATATACCGGTATTAAATAAATTACAATGTCAATGCTTAATGTCTCGTTTGAACCACAGAAACGTGTTCAAATATTCATAGCCGCGATATTATTTACACAATATTCCGAGTATGTTAAAATTCAACTGATAATTGCAATATGTATCCTTATAGCTATTATGGTGCCAATTTCTTAAATGACGATAGGGTCTCTTAATCGCGATCCTTGTTCTCATTATAATAGCAAACTGATGACTTGCATAAATACCAGCGTGCAACATTTAAACTCTCAAATATAGATGGTGCCACTATGTTTGCACCTTCCTTTATATTATTAAAACAACCATATAAATCTATTACCATAACATAATACACCAATGTTTGTGTATACAGCTAAGCATAGTGTATTAATAAATAACTACGAGAAATTCAACCCTTTCTACTCATCCTGCACACCACGCGAATTAGTTAATAAAGCCGGTATATGCCACATAGTTTTTCTTCTTATCCACATAGTGTTCGAACCATTAAAGCCCATTGTCACCGAGTAAGTGACTTTGTGTATTATACATTATTGAAATATGGGCATATTAAATATATATCTATTACAGCTGACTGAGAGTTATATAAAGTAATATAGAAAATATAAACAAGTATAACTAGTTGATATGCAAGACCATGATTATGTCAAGGATGGATCTGCAATAATGATACAATTTAAAACTTATTCCCAGAAAAAAAGAAAAATTATCTCTACAAACTAACTCATAAGATCAAACAAGATCCCGATCTCTAAATAAATTACAAAGTTTTGTAATTTGTTTTGGTCTTTAGATTAATTTATAGAAAATCTGACTTACGATGCTAGATGCTATCGGTGGAGTCTTACCTTCCAATTGCCACTATTAAATTATTCACCCGTTTTTTACTGAGATAACTAATGAATAAGTTCGATGCCCTTTCTTAACGTATGTACTCATTTTTATCGTACCTAAATGATTTATGAAAGAAAGTGAAAAAATATGATGTTAGTGGAGCTTTAAGGTTGTTTTAACTTTCTAGTAAACTTTGTGAATGTTGACTGGTCTCGTAGAGGGCCTGATCTGTTAATATCATCACGCAGCTTCCCCCGGGCAGGAGGTAAAACAGGGACACATTGGCTGTACGACTGGAGTGAATTATGAGAAGGAATACAGGACAATTAACATGACACTGCATTATTTTGACCATTTTATCATTTCCAAACACACAATAAGGCCTATACTTAAGGTCACCTAAGGTTGTGTTCGCCACTCATCTAGTGGCACCAAGGAGGGCACCGTCCCTCGTTCTGGGTGGTGATTTGGTGCAGCGGACTGTTTGAAGGGGCAGCAAGCTCCCCTACGAAGATGGGCTCGTCTGGCACTTTTTGCAGTTCGACATTGAGGGTCTCTTGAAGTTGTCTAACGAGACGCCCCTCATGTCTCTTACTCGCTTTGGGAGTTTGTTGAAGAGACGTGGGCCTCTATGTGATAACCAGCCCTCTCGCAGAGAGCCCATAGCACCCCTGTTATTCATCCGGGGGATATCGCATTCCCAGCATCTCCTGTCACTGAATTTCATGACTATCGGGGTATGTAGGTTTGGTACTAAACCCTCTGCGATTTTCCACTTGTATATTATTAGGTAACGTTCTCTTCTACGCTCCAACGAGTACATCTCTATCTTTGTATAAGCTATACAAAAATAATGATTAAAAAGGTTTTAGACTTGGGTTTGAATACCAGTAGTCCCTTGTTTGCCAGCCTGCTGCCCCGAGGCATATCTATCATTATCATCATAATTTATCATCATCATCATAATAATAATAATAATAATAATAATAAACATCTATCTATCTATCTATCTATTGCCTGACGCCGCGATCCCCGAAGGGGTGGCCACGAACGAACCGCCCCCATGCACCTCTGTCCCCAGTCAGTCGACGCCCCTCCCCCCAACCAGCACCGCCTTCGTTCATATACTTCCTCACTCCATCCTTCCACCTCTCTATCGGTCTACCTCTCCCTCTCTGTCCCTCCACCTCGCTCTCATACACCCTCTTTGTCATTCTCTCGCTTTCCATACGTTCCATATGGCCGAACCATCTCAAGCTGTTCCTTTTCACACTTTCCAGCACATCTACCTCCACACCACACCTCCTTCTTACTTCCTCATTAGTCTGTCTATCCCTCCATGTAACTCCGCACGCACTTCTTAAGTAATTCTTTCCCACTGCTCTCACTCTTGGTCTGAGTCTCTCAACCAACGTCCATGCTTCGCTTCCGTAAGTCAGTGTCGGGATTACCACACTGTCATGCAAGGACTTCTTCACTTCCATACTGACCACCCTATTTCTTGTTACTGCTTTCAGCGTTCCTACAACCCTCTTCCCCTGTTGTACCCTCTCCCACACTTCTTCATCCATAGTCCCATCTTTACTCAACACACTGCCCAGATACTTAAAAGAGTTGACGATCTCCATAGCCTGACCGTTCAGCTTCACCTCACACTCTGTGACTTCACCCCTTTCGAAGACCATAACCTTGCTCTTCCCCGCATTTACCTTCAAATTCCGTTTTTCGCACATAATAAAAATAATAATAATAATAATAATAATAATAATAATAATAATAATATTAATAATAATAATAATACTAATAATACTAATAAACATAATAATCATATAATAATAATAATAATAATAATAATATATTCCATGTCACTTCTCGTCAGGGTGAGATGATTGGCTTCTCCCTGAAGGCTGCGTCCCATACAGTACGTAAAGACCCGACAAGAGCCGATCTTTTCAAAATATTTGAATTTTTGAAAAATCGTGCATGATCGAGCAACATCGTGGAAATAAATCGGCTCTACTCGAGTTCATCTGGAACTGGATGGGGTGCCCGCCGACAGGTCCGTGAAGTCGGCCAATAATTAGTGTATGCACTATTTTTCAGCCGACTGTTTTTGATGGTCGGGGAAAAAAAACGTTAAATTTTGGACGTGCTGCTGACGTATGTCGATCGGTTTTCGGACGTGCAGCAATCGTTTTTGACGTACAATAATCGGGAATTAATCGGGCAAAATGTTCGAACCAGACTATAGTAAGCTCGACACGACCATGACATGACAAACGCCCGACTAAAAACAGACAACCAATCCGATCCTTTCGATAACGATATCGTTACTTCGTTGTATCGTTATTTATCGAAGATATGGATATTTATCATATTTTAAATAAAAAATCTTATGTGCAGCAATGCTATCATTATTTTATTAGAAAAAAACCCACCTGCCATTACGAGGGTTCGGTTCGGCTTTTAGTTTACCTATTTATTGACTATTCTGCGGATTTCTGCCTGTTTGGCAATTAACCTGCTGAGTGCCAGCCAATTTTGACGGTGTGCTTCTGCCAGTGCCAGAGTTTTTTTTTTTTTTTTTTTTTTTTTTGGCTAAATCTATCAAGTTGGGAGAGAAAGGAAGGGTAATGGTAAAAAAAAAAAACACTCCCCTCGCCAGAAATCATTGTCCCCGATGGTCCTGAAAGTAGCTGAAAAGACACTATAGACTACAGAGACTTTTATGGTATCGGAATGTATGGGTGGGAGGGTGGTTCTGGGGTTAGTGGGGGGAAGGTAGAAGGGTAATTGACTTGTGTTATGAAGCCGATTGGTGAGGTAGTTTCGCCACCACGGATTTTCCTTTTTTTCCTTTTCTTCGTACGGATACGCTAGAGGTGGGTGGTGGGAGGCGGTTGGGGGTGTGGTGGGGGGAAGGCAGAAGGGTAAGGGACTTGTCACACAAATATGGAACCGATTGGTGCAGTCGTTTCGCCGCCACAGATTTTCAATTTTTTTCCTTCTGACGGGACCGACAGTCAGCGAGTGGGTGGGAGGAGGGATTTGGGATTTTTGTGGTGGGTAGATATTATAGATAGATATTATATACCTTGATTTTCAAAAGGCCTTTGACAAAGTTCCCCACAAACGTTTACTGCTAAAACTAAAAGCGCATGGAATACAAGACGGTGTGTTGAAATGGATAGAAAATTGGCTCAGCGACAGAAAGCAAAGAGTAGTCATAAACGGTAAGGCATCTAAATGGACCAGTGTAAGTAGCGGGGTACCCCAGGGATCGGTACTAGGACCAATTATCTTTCTAATTTACATCAACGACATAGATGAGGGTCTCACCTGTACAATCTCAAAATTTGCTGACGATACAAAAATTGCAAATAGCGTACTCTCAAAAGAACAAGTTGACGATATGCAACACAATCTAGATAAATTGTCATGTTGGGCCCAAATTTGGCAAATGAGTTTCAATGCAGATAAATGTAAAGTACTACATATCGGATACCTAAATGAGAAAGCAAACTATTCGATGAATGGCACTCAGCTTAAGAATGTAAACAGAGACCCCGATCTGGGAGTAACAATATCGAGTAACCTAAAACCGAGTCAACAATGTTCAGAAGTTGTTAAGAAGGCAAACAAAATAATTGGCTTTATAGGCAGGTCATTTGAGCATAAATCCAAAGAAGTTATCCTAACCCTTTACAATTCCTTAGTCCGCCCTCTTCTGGAATACTGCGTTCAATCCTGGTGCCCTTATTACCAAAAAGATATAAACAAGCTAGAACGAGTTCAACGTAGAGTTACCAAAATGATACCTAGCCTAAAGAACAAACCATACGAAGAGCGTCTTAGAGAATTAAATCTATTTCCTTTAACCCAGCGCAGATTAAGAGGTGACTTAATTCAAGTGTTCAAAATCATCAAAGGCATCGACAATATGAACTGTAGTAAGTACTTCACTATCGACCAATCTAATTACACGCGGGGAAACGGTTTCAAAATTATTGGTAAATCTTTTAACTCACACGAATCTAAGAATTTCTTCTTCAATCGAGTTGTCAACTTGTAGAATGGGCTTCCCCGAGACGTTATAGACTGCAGCACCATTGATTCATTTAAACTCCGCTAGACAAATATCTCGCATCAAACCCGCGACTGACTGCGTTTGTAAATTAATAACTTTATTTTATCCCCCCCTCAGTTGTCCCCATCTGTCCCCTACTAACTTCCTAATCCTGCCACGGACATTAGTTCTAGGGCAGTAGTTCCCTTTCCAATGTTCCCTTACCCACTCTAAACCACTGTTTGGACACTTGATCCTCGGTGTTTTGGAGGACAAGCAGCCTAGAAGGGTCACTAGACCTGTTGTTGCTTGATTTCCTTTGTACTCCTTTGTACACACACACACACACCAATCGTCCTCCAAGTATCAGAGGATCTCCGCTATCAAAACACTTTAACTCCAGCAAGCCATCTCCGGAATGCTAATATGATATCCAACTTTATTACGCAGCTTCCATAGTTATAAAATGTGGCTACACAAAAGTATGGTAGAGGTATATCAGATCACTAGGTATATTGATAGTGATTTACCTTTCTAACTGGTATAATATGGAGTTCTTACCACCAAAATACCTTGTTAGAGTGTACAAAGATAAAACCATTCAGTATCCGGTAAAATATTGAGGGGAAGTTTGTTGCTAAACTATTACCGACATTTTTTCATTATATCAGTTTCCTCCCTAGACCTCAATCAAACTTTAAAAATACCCCAAAGACCACCCCTTCGAAATACATTTGTACATTGGGGGGGAGAGAGAGAGAGAGAGAGAGAGAGAGAGAGAGAGAGAGAGAGAGAGAGAGAGAGAGAGAGAGAGAGAGAGAGAGAGAGGGAGGGGGGGAAGAGGAGGGAAGGAGGTTGATGGAGATCTAGGAAGCAAAACTTTAAAAAAAAAAAAAAAAAAAAATCACCATGCTTTCCTTAACACTTTGGCTGCGGGCATATTTCCGCCTATTTCCCCCATATTAGGGCTCATTCAGGCACTCCTGATTCATTAGGCAAGTGTCTGAATGAATGAAATGTATTCAGCCAACCAAAAAACTAAAAGAAAATAGCTTCAAAATGACACCAAAACGAGCTACCAGCAGCGCTACCATAGACATTTGCTAAAATGAGCAATTATCGCTAATGTCACGCTACATTTGCCTTTGGCAGCACTGTATATCTCGCGAGACTCTGACTCAGAGCCCTCAGTGCCGCGGCCGCCTGGCTGGGGGAAGGAAATGTGGCCTGTTGCGCTCCCACTCCCTCGCACTCGATTCTACAGGCTTTAAAAGGCTTTAAAAGCCTGTAAATTGCTGTAAATTGCCATGGCGTTCGGGAACGTCTCCCTCACGCAATGGGTTAAAGAAGAGGATGGGGAGGACTATGCATGAAAGAGGCTGTCCTCGCATGGGGTGGCTTTCAGAGGAAGGGAAGTGGGTTGTTGGGTGACCTGGTGTAGTGGCCAGAGAGTCCTGTACGATTATCGCAGCGAAAGGTGGTACACATTTAACCCTTGTCTAGCGGGGGTGGACTTAATTCGGGCTAGAGAAGAAAGGACTATGTGGCGGGGCCCGACTTAAGTCTGTGTGCAATTTTTGAGCAATAATGGCTCTGAGAGAGAGACGAGCGGTGGGAGGAGCATAGGTCGGCTCATGACCGCTCGGCACGGGTCCCGCGCGCCTACTGACGTCTACTCCACACACATCCACCCTCCCTCCCTCACTATTATGTTCTATCCAACAACCAACTCTACTCCTAAAATCGATTAATGAAATATTACAAACACATGTGGCAGTCCGTGGATTCGAACCCAGGACGCTCACACCGAATATCAACACCTTATGCATTACACCACAAAGGCAGTTAAAGAGTGGTGGACACTGCCTACGATTTATTATGCAACTTCGAATCCTGCATATCAATCTAAGCATGTACACACATCCCAACTGCAACTCACGTAGGCTATGCATATGTGAATGGAAAGAGCAATTAATGGGGCCTTAACCACTAGGGAAGGCCTCTCGATAAATTACTCCTGAACCAATATCAATTATTATGTTCTATCCAACAACCAACTCTACTCCTAAAATCGATTAATGAAATATTACAAACACATGTGGCAGTCCGTAGATTTGAACCCAGGACACTCACACCGAATATCAACACCTTATACATTACACCACGAAGGCAGTTAAAGAATGGTGCCTACGATTTATTATGCAACTTCGAATCCTGCATATCAATCTAAGCATGTTGTGACGTTAACCACTCTGTTAGAACCGCATGGCTTGTCCTACAGTGACTCGCTAGGATCGCCAGGGCAGTGGATGGGGCTACAGTTTATGTATTAGAGTGTGCTTTATTTCATATGAAAGCTCGTGTCATGGGCAGTCCAGAAAGGCTCTTTGTTTTCACCCATGTCAAGGCTTTATATATTTAATTGTAAAGTATATGTTTTATCATTAACTAGTAATGATGGGATCTGGGAGAGAGAGAGAGAGAGAGAGTAGAACAGAGTGAGAGGGAGCGCGTAGTGTTTTTGTCCCGCTCGATGACGTCACGGCTGGCTGCCTCGCGGGGGTTGGTGGAGAGAGGTCCTTACCATGCTGCAAGCTCTCTTGCTAGTGGCTAGAGGACTTGTAACCGCTTTTTTCCCACGCGCCTCGAGCTGGTGCGAGTATATATACAGTTCCTCGCCACTCAAACTTCCCTTCTTTCACCCTCACCCACCTTTTCTATATTCATTTCAATTTCAATTCTCTCTCCCTCAGATCTGGTTTCTAGAACGCACCCATCTTTTTCCCTTGCTATCTGTCCCCTGCTCCGCACCTGAGAATCTTTTCCTCTGCCTACCTCTCTCTTTTTCATATCTTTCACCACCTTTTTATTAATATTATATCCCCTCTGGTTAACTCTGCAAAATCAGCTTCATGCTGGCCAGTTGTATTGTGCGTTAAGGTCTGATATAACCCATGTATGTTAGTTGTTAAGATAAGTGGATCACGAAGCATTGGTTGGCATTTATATTGTTTAAGTACCGCGTCCTAGCGTCCTATAATTATTAGTGTTCTGCTGGATTAGATAATGCTAGACTAGGAGTCTGATATTATAAGGTATTGTTTCCTATGAGTGCTGGTTTTAGTTAAAAGCTGCACGACATACCTGAGAACTGGAGTTGATTGAGTAAATTCTAGTCTGTGTGCCATTGAGAGTAGAGCATGTACGAATGAGGGCTTTTTGCCTATACCATTCTGCACTGTTCTAAGCTCGTTGTTTGTCTTTGAGGTACGCCAGGAGAACGCTTAATACTTCGGTATTAAGGTTTCTCAAGAGAGCTACCCTTCCCTATAACGTAATATTTGACGCCCAGACTTGAGATTTGCACTAGGCTATGCGGCATGCCATGCGCACCAGTATCTCGTATCATTGACTCTAGCTAGACTTTATCAGTCACAGTAGACATTAAGTATATTAAACCAATTACTCTTTTTATGTATACCCGTTTATGATTACACAAGCATTTCGCAGCCTAGTTTGATGTATTGAGACACAAACGACTTAGGCTCTTTTTGTTGATAGGAATACTGCATTGTCGTGGCGATTATTATTATTGTTGTAGTGTTTAGGATATTCTTGGCTCCGACGACATTATATATTCTGCCTTTTTTTGTGCATAGCCTGCACGAGCATTGTTCCGCTGCCTGCCTTTTTGGGTTCCATTTCCGATACGAGCATCTTTATAGCATCTAACATTTAAAGAAGATTCCTTGTTAGTGTTGAAGGACTTTAGTGCACTTTCTTTCATGCAGGAGTGCCTGACATTTATTGATTAAAGTAACGTAATCTGTAACTTCTCTTACCACCTTACTTTGCATACCATAACCAAGCACCTTCGGTTATAGGTAGTAATAGGCTGTTTTCACATAACATTAAGCCTAGAGTAGACGCACATTTATTGAGAGTTTGATAGCCTATTATTGCATATAGAACTCTGTAGAGTATTTGTGTTCTTTGTTCGCTGGGAATATACATCAGAGGTTGGAGCTAGCGCTTTCCGTTGTAACATTTATGCCATTACTAGTCCAATGAATAAGAGCCCTGATATATTTGAACCCCAGTCGTAACAATGTACACACATCCCAACTGCAACTCACGTAGGCTATGCATATGTGAATGGAAAGAGCAATTAATGGGGCCTTAACCACTAGGGAAGGCCTCTCGATAAATTACTCCTGAACCAATATCAATTATTATGTTCTATCCAACAACCAACTCTACTCCTAAAATCGATTAATGAAATATTACAAACACATGTGGCAGTCCGTGGATTCGAACCCAGAACGCTCACACCGAATATCAACACCTTATGCATTACACCACGAAGGCAGTTAAAGAATGGTGGACACTGCCTACGATTTATTATGCAACTTCGAATCCTGCATATCAATCTAAGCATGTACACACATCCCAACTGCAACTCACGTAGGCTATGCATATGTGAATGGAAAGAGCAATTAATGGGGCCTTAACCACTAGGGAAGGCCTCTCGATAAATTACTCCTGAACCAATATCAATTATTATGTTCTATCCAACAACCAACTCTACTCCTAAAATCGATTAATGAAATATTACAAACACATATGGCAGTCCGTGGATTCGAACCCAGGACGCTCACACCGAATATCAACACCTTATGCATTACACCACGAAGGCAGTTAAAGAATGGTGGACACTGCCTACGATTTATTATGCAACTTCGAATCCTGCATATCAATCTAAGCATGTACACGCATCCCAACTGCAACTCACGTAGGCTATGCATATGTGAATGGAAAGAGCAATTAATGGGGCCTTAACCACTAGGGAAGGCCTCTCGATAAATTACTCCTGAACCAATATCAATTATTATGTTCTATCCAACAACCAACTCTACTCCTAAAATCGATTAATGAAATATTACAAACACATGTGGCAGTCCGTGGATTCGAACCCAGGACGCTCACACCGAATATCAACACCTTATGCATTACACCACGAAGGCAGTTAGAGAATGGTGGACACTGCCTACGATTTATTATGCAACTTCGAATCCTGCATATCAATCTAAGCATGTACACACATCCCAACTGCAACTCACGTAGGCTATGCATATGTGAATGGAAAGAGCAATTAATGGGGCCTTAACAAAGGAGTACAAAGGAGTACAAAGGAAATCAAGCAACAACAGATCTAGTGACCCTTCTAGGTTGCTTGTCCTCCAAAACACTGAGGATCAAGTGTCCAAACAGTGGTTTAGAGTGGGTAAGGGAACATTGGAAAGGGAATTACTGCCCTGGAACTAATGTCCGTGGCAGGATTAGGAAGTTAGTAGGGTGACAGATGGGTTAGTAACTGAGGGGGGGATAAAATAAAGTTATTCATTTACAAACGCAGTTAATCGCGGGTTTGAAGCGAGATATTTGTCAAGCCGGAGTTTAAATGAATCAACGGTGCTGCAGTCTATAACGTTTCGGGGAAGCCCATTCCACAAGTTGACAACTCGATTGAAGAAGAAATTCTTAGATTCGTGTGAGTTAAAAGATTTACCAATAATTTTGCAACCGTTTCCCCGCGTGTAATTAGATTGGTCGATAGTGAAGTACTTACTACAGTTCATATTGTCGATGCCTTTGATGATTTTGAACACTTGAATTAAGTCACCTCTTAATCTGCGCTGGGTTAAAGGAAATAGATTTAATTCTCTAAGACGCTCTTCGTATGGTTTGTTCTTTAGGCTAGGTATCATTTTGGTAACTCTACGTTGAACTCGTTCTAGCTTGTTTATATCTTTTTGGTAATAAGGGCACCAGGATTGAACGCAGTATTCCAGAAGAGGGCGGACTAAGGAATTGTAAAGGGTTAGGATAACTTCTTTGGATTTATGCTCAAATGACCTGCCTATAAAGCCAATTATTTTGTTTGCCTTCTTAACAACTTCTGAACATTGTTGACTCGGTTTTAGGTTACTCGATATTGTTACTCCCAGATCGGTTTCTCTGTTTACATTCTTAAGCTGAGTGCCATTCATCGAATAGTTTGCTTTCTCATTTAGGTATCCGATATGTAGTACTTTACATTTATCCGCATTGAAACTCATTTGCCAAATTTGGGCCCAACATGACAATTTATCTAGATTGTGTTGCATATCGTCAACTTGTTCTTTTGAGAGTACGCTATTTGCAATTTTTGTATCGTCAGCAAATTTTGAGATTGTACAGGTGAGGCCCTCATCTATGTCGTTGATGTAAATTAGAAAGATAATTGGTCCTAGTACCGATCCCTGGGGTACCCCGCTACTTACATTGGTCCATTTAGATGCCTTACCGTTTATGACTACTCTTTGCTTTCTGTCGCTGAGCCAATTTTCTATCCATTTCAACACACCGTCTTGTATTCCATGCGCTTTTAGTTTTAGCAGGAAACGTTTGTGGAGAACTTTGTCAAAGGCCTTTTGAAAATCAAGGTATATAATATCTACAGCTTTACTCTCATCGTAGAGGTTGAGGATATCGTGGAAGAAGTCTAAGAGGTTTGTTAAACAGGAACGTTTTTTACGAAAGCCGTGTTGAGTATCTTTAAGTATGTTATTTTCCTCTAAGTGATTTACGAGTCTGTCTCGTATGACCGTTTCTAGCATTTTACATACAACTGAGGTTAAGCTAATTGGACGATAGTTACTGGGTAGGGATTTGCTGCCTTTTTTGAATATCGGTGTTACGTTGGCTAGCTTCCACTGATCAGGCATAGTTCCAGACTGCAAGGATTTATTGAAAAGTAATGTCAGTGGTTTGGAGAGCTCATCCTTAGCTTCCTTCAGAACTCTAGGCGAGATTGTATCAGGTCCAGGCGTTTTATTTACCTTGAGTTTATCTAAACAATTCAATACTTCTCTCTCTGTAACGGTGATATTGCTTAGAACATCTGAATTATCAATCTGAATTGGCGATGGTGTAGGGATATCACTGAGGTCTTCTGTTGTAAAAACTGATGCAAAGAAGGTATTGAGGGCATTACTCATTTGTACTTCGTCTTTGGTGTATTCTCCATTTTCATCGACTAACGGTCCAACAGTTGAAGTAACTACTTTTTTCTTTCTGATATAACTATAGAATTCTTTCGGGTTTGTTTTACTTTGATTCGCAATATGTAACTCTAAGGTCTTTTTACTTTGCTTAATTAACTTTTTGGCTTTGCGTCGTAGCTCTACAAATTTCACCCGTTCTTCGTCATTTTGTGAGGATTTTAATCTATCATTAGCAAATTTTTTAGCAAGCAGGCAGTTTGAAATATCTTTATTCCACCATTTGGGCTTATTATTATGGCCTGGACGCCGTATTTTCGATGGTATGCAGTCTTGCACTGCCTTTAGGTAAGTGGTTTCGAATAACCACTAGGGAAGGCCTCTCGATAAATTACTCCTGAACCAATATAAATTATTATGTTCTATCCAACAACCAACTCTACTCCTAAAATCGATTAATGAAATATTACAAACACATGTGGCAGTCCGTGGATTCGAACCCAGGACGCTCACACCGAATATCAACACCTTATGCATTACACCACGAAGGCAGTTAGAGAATGGTGGACACTGCCTACGATTTATTATGCAACTTCGAATTCTGCATATCAATCTAAGCATGTACACACATCCCAACTGCAACTCACGTAGGCTATGCATATGTGAATGGAAAGAGCAATTAATGGGGCCTTAACCACTAGGGAAGGCCTCTCGATAAATTACTCCTGAACCAATATCAATTATTATGTTCTATCCAACAACCAACTCTACTCCTAAAATCGATTAATGAAATATTACAAACACATGTGGCAGTCCGTGGATTCGAACCCAGGACGCTCACACCGAATATCAACACCTTATGCATTACACCACGAAGGCAGTTAAAGAATGGTGGACACTGCCTACGATTTATTATGCAACTTCGAATCCTGCATATCAATCTAAGCATGTACACACATCCCAACTGCAACTCACGTAGGCTATGCATATGTGAATGGAAAGAGCAATTAATGGGGCCTTAACCACTAGGGAATGCCTCTCGATAAATTACTCCTGAACCAATATCAATTATTATGTTCTATCCAACAACCAACTCTACTCCTAAAATCGATTAATGAAATATTACAAACACATGTGGCAGTCCGTGGATTCGAACCCAGGACGCTCACACCGAATATCAACACCTTATGCATTACACCACGAAGGCAGTTAAAGAATGGTGGACACTGCCTACGATTTATTATGCAACTTCGAATCCTGCATATCAATCTAAGTATGTACACACATCCCAACTGCAACTCATGTAGGCTATACTTATGTGAATGGAAAGAGCAATTAATGGGGCCTTAACCACTAGGGAAGGCCTCTCGATAAATTACTCCTGAACCAATATCAATTATTATGTTCTATCCAACAACCAACTCTACTACTAAAATCGATTAATGAAATATTACAAACACATGCGGCAGTCCGTGGATTCGAACCCAGGACGCTCACACCGAATATCAACACCTTATGCATTACACCACGAAGGCAGTTAAAAAATGGTGGACACTCCCTACGATTTATTATGCAACTTCGAATCCTGCATATCAATCTAAGCATGTACACACATCCCAACTGCAACTCACGTAGGCTATGCATATGTAAATGGAAAGAGCAATTAATGGGGCCTTAACCACTAGGGAAGGCCTCTCGATAAATTACTCCTGAACCAATATCAATTATTATGTTCTATCCAACAACCAACTCTACTCCTAAAATCGATTAATGAAATATTACAAACACATGTGGCAGTCCGTGGATTCGAACCCAGGACGCTCACACCGAATATCAACACCTTATGCATTACACCATGAAGGCAGTTAAAGAATGGTGGACACTGCCTACGATTTATTATGCAACTTCGAATCCTGCATATCAATCTAAGCATGTACACACATCCCAACTGCAACTCACGTAGGCTATGCATATGTGAATGGAAAGAGCAATTAATGGGGCCTTAACCACTAGGGAAGGCCTCTCGATAAATTACTCCTGAACCAATATCAATTATTATGTTCTATCCAACAACCAACTCTACTCCTAAAATCGATTAATGAAATATTACAAACACATGTGGCAGTCCGTGGATTCGAACCCAGGACGCTCACACCACACAGGGAATTATGTAAGGCTATTACCGTATTTTAGAGTTTTTGCACTCGTCTTGCACGATCGTTGCAAGAGAACGCGTGGTCGTAGGAGGATGGTTCTGGTGTCATTGGAAAGCTCAAATAACGCCCTTTCAGGGATACATAATTGTATTACGCTCTGGCTCTTGTTTATGCATGAAAAAGAGCACGGAAACAAGGTCGTTTAGGGTAAAAAAAAACCCGCTTGGCGGGTAGAAGTTACTGACGGGACCGCTCGTAAGGCGTTAATCGAACTATTCGGATACAACGATGACATAATTTGAAGCATTCCCTTTAAACACATGCGCGAGTCATTTTCTCTCATCTCACACGTCAACGCTTAGTCCGGAACAAACAACAAACAATCTAAACCATACCGCTGCCATTACTACCACTACCTTCTGTTTCACCTCCCGTACCTTGTCTCTGCCCAAACCCTGGTACATGCAGATCCAACCCACATAATTGTATTCTTCTTATTGCCGGCTTGGGAGAAATGTCGTACAGAACTTAGAGAAGTGTGGCTTACGTTTGGAAGTTGTAGGTCAGAGGTTTGGGAGGGGTTGTGAGAAGTGTAGTTCTTTCTTTTCAACTCATTTAATCAGATAGATCCAATTCTTGTTTCACTGTGGATACCTCAATACGATTATATTCGGTATAGGAAGGACGTATCAGTGGTGAAGGTTTAATGGTGATGTTTATTCCCCTTGATCCTTGAGAGGTCCTTCCTAAACTGAGTAAAATCGTCTGGCAGTATTATAATTAAGTATATATAAATCGTCATCTGATTGAAGGGATTGGAGAGAATATAAGAGTAGTAATATTCATATTTTTTTTTTTTAGGAGCGTTAAAAAAGAAGAAAACAAAAACACACTCACACACATACACACACACACAGAACTAAACACAAAATATAGATGGGCAGTGAAAACAGTAATTAAGAGCGTGGCTGATTGGAAGGCTGGGCGGAATAGGAAGTGGGAAGACGTGGTGGGATGGAACATTAACCACTTTAGCGCGATATAAAGCAACACCTGAATGAGGTGAAGCGTTTTATTATCGCCAAACTATTGGGGTGAAACGTCTTACAATCTTCAAACTAATGGAAAGAAAGAGGGGAGGCCCAAAATATCCGCTTTGGACCAAATTGGGTTGATCAAATATATTGATTTCACTCCACACACCAAACACCTCCCAACGAAATTTATGAAAGCATGTGATCCCACCGGGATTCGAACCTGGGTTACCACATACAGATCTTAAACACTCTAACCATTACACCATCAAGGCAGTTATAAGTACAGCACATGACTACGATTCATATCCATTTATTGATTACGGGAAATTAATCTAATCATGTACTGTACCCAACTGCACTATGAATAACCTAATGGTTAGGCGAAAAGACAGATTGTAGGAGTGTGTATGAGAGAACATGGACAAAACAGGACCGTAGGAAGGAGGAATGTGTGGGAGAGGCAGGGTGGGAGAACAGAAGGAAGGAAGGATGAGTGGGAGAGAAGGGAAACGGGAAGGAGAGAGAGAGAGAGAGAAAGAGGAAAAGAAGGGTGAGGTTAGGTGGAAGGAAAGGGAGGTGTATGAGAGACGAAGAGCAAAGTAGGGTGGGAGGAAGAAGGCGTGTGTGGGGGAGAGGACGCGAAAGTTAAGGTTGTCAGCGAGGAAGAAGGGATATATGAGAGACCATACAGTATAAAAGACAAGTTGCAAGGAGTGTGTGATAAGATGTAAAAGGTTAAGTAGGAGGAAGGAAGGAAGAGAAGGGAGTATGGGAGAGTATAGGGAAAGGTGGGAGGAAGGAGGATGTATGTGTGTGGGAGAGGATGAGGGTGTGTGTGGGAGAGAGCAAGAAGAAGGGAAGAAAAGAGGGGAATATGGGAGAGCAGGGGGAAAGGTGGGAGGGAAGAGGGTAATATGTGTGGGAGAGGATGGGGGAACGTGAGATGGAGGGTGTGTGAAAAACGTCAGGTAGAAGGAAGGAAGAGATGGGAGAATATAGGGGAAGGTGGGGGGAGAAGAGTGTATGTGTGTGGGAGTTAAAGGTCACCTCGTACGCTACCATCTTGAATGTTTTGGACGAGTTTACCCTTTAGGACAGCCAAACAATAAAGCTGAACTCAGCATCCACTTTTTTGTTCTCCCTTCTTCCAGGGTCAGATTGAATATAAAGTATATATACACAATATATTATGACAGACATTAAATGTATATCGGTACACACACACAATATTTGTTTTAACCTTTTCCATTTAATCTCTCATCTACTGTACATTTTCTTCTTTTAACCCACCTTAAAATTCCTCCACCATTATAACCTTCAATCTACCCACTATAACCACTTGTTTCTACTAACTAACTAACTAACTAACTAACTAACTCACTCACTCACTCACTCACTCACTCTCACTCTCTCTCTAATCATCCACCCCGGCCCCCCTCGCCACTTCCCACGCAGCACCACACACCCTAGAGAGCAGTTTGGCCAGAGGTGGGATGATTCTTAACATGAAATACGAGGCTGAGATACGGTGGGCGTGTGTCAAGATAATGTGTGTTAACCCTTTTAGTATTAGGTAGCTTTCTGCCCTATAGCCAGGCTAGGATTAGACGATTTTAATCAGCTTTGGAAGGCGCTCTAAGAATCATCTCGATTAACCTTCTGACATCCAAAATTCCTCCCTAAACTAAATAAAATCGTCAAATGCTAGCCATAATACAAGGACTATATGCATCCTAAAATAGTGGAGGGGTTAAAGTATGATGTGGAGCTTTGGGTTGGGCATATACAGTATGTGGTTCGGGTTATAAATATGTGGTTGGACTGTGTATATGTTGTTTTTTATTCTTAATTTGAAATATGAGGCTGAGATGCGATGGGTATTAGTATAAGGGAAGGTTTTTAGTTGGCTCCGTAGGCCTCCATCAAACTTAAACAAATAACCTCAATACCCTTCTTCGAGAAAAAGTTGTACAATTTTCGGTAGAAAAATGTTCCGGCCAGTGCCGGTTCCTTCTTAATTGCAGGCTCGCTATTGGTCGCCCGGAAATAAATCGACACCTAAATGGCACGAAAGGTCATACAAATGAAAAATAAATGGGGCGAAAGGTCTTAAAATCGCCGCAGTAATAGGGAGAACGTCTTAAAATCTCAAAACTAATGGGGTTAAATATGAGGGAGAAAGGGTCCAGAAGGGGGTCCACCTTAAGTGAAAACCTCCCCTTAATGGCATGGGAAGAGGGTGTGTGAAGATATAGTTTGTTGAGGAAGGATGCGGAGCCTTGGGTTGGGTATACTGTATAATATGTAGGTTAGAGGTATTAAGGGGGTGAAGATATAGTTTGTTGAGGAAGGATGCGGAGCCTTGGGTTGGGTATACTGTATAATATGTAGGTTAGAGGTATTAAGGGGGTGAAGATATAGTTTGTTGAGGAAGGATGCGGAGCCTTGGGTTGGGTATACTGTATAATATGTAGGTTAGAGGTATTAAGGGGGTGAAGATATAGTTTGTTGAGGAAGGATGCGGAGCCTTGGGTTGGGTATACTGTATATATGTAGGTTAGAGGTATTAAGGGGGTGAAGATATAGTTTGTTGAGGAAGGATGCGGAGCCTTGGGTTGGGTATACTGTATAATATGTAGGTTAGAGGTATTAAGGGGGTGAAGATATAGTTTGTTGAGGAAGGATGAGGAGCCTTGGGTTGGGTATACTGTATAATATGTAGGTTAGAGGTATTAAGGGGGTGAAGATATAGTTTGTTGAGGAAGGATGAGGAGCCTTGGGTTGGGTATACTGTATAATATGTAGGTTAGAGGTATTAAGTGGGAGGTAGTCGCTTTTTATGGATACCCTTCTCCTTCATGTTTAGCATATTACTTTTGAAATGTTAAGGCTTCGTTCCATTAGTTGTCAATATTAAGATCTTTCGTCCCATTTAGGTGACGATTTTTTTCTGGCGAGCGAAATTGAGCCTGCATTTGTTGATGGAACCGGCCTTCGGCGGTAACATTTTTCTACCGAAAAATTTACAAAATTATCTTGAAAGGGGGTCTAGAGGGTGTTTTTATAAGCTTGATGGAGGTCTAGCGAGGAAACTAAAAAATATATTAATAGATGATTACATGATTGCACTAACCCCTTAATATATGACTGTATTGTGAATGTGGTGTAGTGGAGGACTCTTGGGTTGACATATGAGGCTGATATACAATGGGTAGTAGTATTAACCTTGATTGTCTTAATGGTGTAATGATTAGTGTTCAAGATCTGTATGTGGTAGCCCAGGTTCGAATCCCGGGAAAATCACATGCTTTCATTACTTTCATTGGGAGGTGTTTGGAGTTGAGAGTGAAATTAATTAAATTAGATTATGGATATGTGATGACGCTGGATATGTGGAGTTGGGTTGGGTACAGCTTTGAGCCTTAATAGTGACGCACCCATTTGACTATGTATTGAACCCAGTTCAAACTGAATATTATTTGATTATATCCCAGATGCTTCAGAACTTGGGTTTATTTTAAGTTTCAAGTATTCAAATTGGCGTACACTTATTCCGGCTGAAGACTGTAAAGTGTGTGCTTTGATAACACATACACTAACACTAAACATGAAGTAATCTCATATTTTACATTATAGTCAAATAATGTTAGTGGACACAATGAGTACAAATCATTTTACGTGATGCTGTTTAATACTGCGAAATGGCGACAAGAAAGTGTACAACAAAAATAGGGCATTGGTAAAACTATTACGTCCCGAGAAAATACTGCCTGTCTTCCTAAATACTTCCTGTGTACCCAAATACTACCTGTGGAAGAGTTTCTTTTGTTCTATGTGAGTGAGGGAGACAAAAGGCAGAACTGCTTGTAGCGAGTGCCTCCCCCAGAGTTGAAAGAGTGACAGGGCCAAAATCAAGGGACGTTTGAGCCAAAATACTTGGACACGCGGAGTTTGAAGCAATTTAAGTCATAGGAATTTAAGCCATAGGAATTTATGTCATATGGTTGGCAATACTTTTTTATATGGGTGGTGGTGGAGGTAATGCCGGTATTAATGATGATGATGATGATGATGATAGATAAAAGGATGTGCGGTCAAGTGTGTGTGCTGGAGTGAGTGAAGGAACAGCGAGAGAAGGTGCATGTTTGTTTGTAAGTAGCAAATGGAAGGAATGTGTAAGAGAGTATGGGTCTGTGGGTTCAAGGATTGTGTGGGTGAGAATGAAAGTAGGAATACAAACGTGGGTGATTGTATGCGTGTATGCCCCGACAGAGGATATACTTGAAAGAAAGAAAGAGGAGTTCTGGATGAATGTGGAGGCGTGCCTGGAGAAGTTTGACAAGAACGAAAGAATATTTCTGATTGGGGATATGAATGGTAAGGTGGGTGATAGGAAAGTTGAGGGAGTGGTGGGAGGGTGGGGGGTACCATCAGAGGTGAATGGGAATGGTAGTGCACTTGTGGACGTATGTGTGGGGAGGAGGCTGTGGATAGCCAACACCTTCTTCCGACACAGAATGATCCACAGGTACACGTGGAAACGGATGTTGACGATGAAGGATAAGACAGTGGTGGAACGAAAGTCATTGATTGATTATGTATGTGTGGATGAACGAATGAAGAAATATGTGATGGATGCTAGGGTGTATAGGGGTATTGGAGGGGGTCTGTCTGATCATTATGTAGTGGTAGCTAAGGTTAGGATACAAAAGAAGTGGGTGAGGAGAGCGGGAAGGAGGCGAGAGGAGGGTGGAATGGTGAGGAGGGTGGAGAGGTTGCAGGAGGAGGAAATCAGGGAGGAGTACAGGAGAGCAGTGGAAAGACGACTAGGTGGGTTCGACCTGGAAGTTATGGAGGAAGTGGAGGAGATGAGCAAGGTGTTTAAGGATGAGATCTGTGCAGCATGTGAGGAGGTGTGTGGAGTGAGGAGAAGAGGGAGGGGAGTGAAAGGTACAGCATGGTGGACAGAAGAGGTAAGAATAGCTGTGGAAGAAAAGAAGAAAGCATATAGAGAGTGGTTGGGTAGTAGAGGGAATGAAGATTCCGAGAGACAGAAACGAGCGAGGTACGTGGAGAGTAAGAGGGTGGTGAAGAGAGTAGTGAAGGAAAGTAAGAGAAGAGTAGATGAGGAATTTGGAAGGAATCTGAGTGTAAAATGGAGGGAGAGTAAGAAACTGTTCTGGAAAGAAGTCAAGAAAGTTAGGGAAGGTAGCAAGGGAAACAGTAAGGGTGTGAAAGATAAGAATGGGAGAATGCTAGCCGAGAAGCAAGAGAGAGTCGAAAGATGGAGGGAGTACTTCAGTGAGTTGCTAAATGAAAGGAATGAAGAGCCAGCAAACATAGCTGGATATGGTATGGGAGGGAGAAGAAGAGAAGTAGTGGAGGAGGAGGTGGGGATCAGGAGGTCAGAAGTGTGGGAAGCCATGAAATGAGTGAAGTTGGGGAAAGCACCAGGAACAGATGGAGTGTGTGGGAAAATGTTGAGGTATGGTGGTGAGATAGTGATAGAATGGGTATGGAAAATGTGCAAACTAGCATGGGAGAAGGGGAGTGCACCCGATGACTGGAAGACTGGCATAATAGTCCCCCTATATAAGGGCAAAGGGGAAAGAGGAGTGTGTGGTAACCACCGAGGAATATGTCTTCTAAGCGTAGTAGGGAAGGTATACAGTAGGGTAGTGATTGAGAGAGTGAGAGTGAGAACGGAGAAATGGATAGGCGACGAGCAGGGAGGTTTTAGGAAGGGAAGAGGATGTGTAGATCAGATTTTTACCCTGAATTGTGTGTTGTGGAGAAGTATCTGGAGAAGAAACAAAAGGTGTATGTTGCCTTTATGGACTTGGAGAAGGCCTATGACAGAGTGGATAGAGAAGGTTTGTGGAAAGTACTTAGAATATACGGAGTAGAGGGCAAGTTGCTGAAAGCAGTGAAGAGCATGTATGAGGGTGCAAAGGCGGCAGTACGTGTGGAGAGTGAGCAGAGCGAGTTCTTTGACCTGAATGTTGGTTTGAAACAGGGGTGTGTGATGTCCCCATGGTTGTTTACTGTATATATGGATGGAGTTATGAAAGAAATACTATCAAGAGCAGTGGATGTTGGTGTATCGCTGAAAAGGGAGGGAATTGAGTGGAAGCTACCTATACTGCTGTTTGCGGATGATACAGTTCTGATGAGTGATAATGAATGGGAGTTGCAGGGTCTGGTAAATGAGTTTGGAACAGTGTGCGAAAAACGGAATTTGAAGGTAAATACGGGGAAGAGCAAGGTTATGGTCTTCGAAAGGGGTGAAGTCACAGAGTGTGAGGTGAAGCTGAACGGTCAGGCTATGGAGATCGTCAACTCTTTTAAGTATCTGGGCAGTGTGTTGAGTAAAGATGGGACTATGGATGAAGAGGTGCGGGAGAGGGTACAACAGGGGAAGAGGGTTGTAGGAACGCTAAAAGCAGTAACAAGAAATAGGGTGGTCAGTATGGAAGTGAAGAAGTCCTTGCATGACAGTGTGGTAATCCCGACACTGACTTACGGAAGCGAAGCATGGACGTTGGTTGAGAGACTCAGACCAAGAGTGAGAGCAGTGGAAATGAATTACTTAAGGAGTGCATGCGGAGTTACATGGAGGGATAGACAGACTAATGAGGAAGTAAGAAGGAGGTGTGGTGTGGAGGTAGATGTGCTGGAAAGTGTGAAAAGGAACAACTTGAGATGGTTCGGCCATATGGAACGTATGGAAAGCGAGAGAATGACTAAGAGGGTGTACGAGAGCGAGGTGGAGGGACAGAGGGGGAGAGGTAGACCGAATATGAGGTGGAAGGATGGAGTGAGGAAGTACATGAACGAAGGCGGTGCTGGTTGGGGGGAGGGGCGTCGACTGACTGGGGACAGAGGTGCATGGGGGCGGTTCGTTCGTGGCCACCCCTTCGGGGATCACGGCGTCAGGCAATAGATAGATAGATAGATAGATAGATAGATGATGATGATGATAGATAAAAGGATGCTGACAACGATGATAATGGTTGATGATGGTTGATAATTATATTGATAATGAAAATGATAATGGTGGTGATGATTATGGTGATAATGATGAAGGTAAATATGTTGATGATGATGATGATGATGATGGTGATAATGATGATGATTGATGATGATGACATTTTACCAAGGACCACACGGGACAGAAAGAGTGTCACGACTTTCCCCTCCGACTATACAGGCGTATAATTGAGGCTGGTGGCAGAGGCGACATATGATGACACATTGGTGATGAGAGAGAGAGAGAGAGAGAGAGAGAGAGGGTAGTGGTGGTGACGTGATGGCAAATTGGTGAAGGTTGCGGAGTGATGGGAAGAAAATGTCACCCCAATAGACAGGGGGTGGGTCAAGTGGATTAGGGGGGGGGGGGGGGGTTGGCCCATGGATAATAAATACACATACATACTGAGGGAAATATTAGGAGTCATTCCGTGCTGTACTAACTTTCAATACAATTTCCAAAGTCCACCGATACGGCCCCAAAATACCCTTGCTGGTACCAACAGATTATAAAGTGAAGAATAGGCATTCCTAAAACTTAAGAGAGCCACCTCGCTACCTTGGTGTTATTGGGGTAAGTGCTTTGAGACCGCGGTACTAAACTCTCAAGTTCGCTGACGCGGGGTATACTCTTGGTTCGAGTGTGGATGCAGAAAGTCTGGAGCTAAATATGACTGTGTGTACGATGTAAAACAAATCAAAGCAAAGTCTACCTATATACTAGAATAGATGGATATTATATTTACAATACACCTTTAAAAGGGTATATTATTATCCCTATTATTACCCATTATATATGACAGCGGGTAGCCATGGTGATTGGTGGAGATAGACAGCCTTCCACCACCAACTGTCATCGCTCAAATGTATGTCCAAATATACAAATATCTAATATTGTTTGATAAGAAATAGCCAATATATAAACATCCCCGGACAGATGGTTCACAATGTCCAAACTAACAATGTTGACACCTTCCACCCAACACATTGAACAGATACAAAACAAGTGAGACAAAAGAAAACGATAAGAGAAGTGTTAAGGGGGGTCACCTACATTTTTTTTCTCCTATTCTCTCTTTTGCTGGCTTGTATCCATTCGGCCTCATTTAGCCTACTGTTTTAAGACGTTTATCCCCATCCAGGTGTCGATTTCTTCTTGGCGAGCGATAGCGAGCCAGCATTGTATAGAGAAAACCGGCTTCGCCGGACACATTTGTCTATCGAAAAATTTACAAATTTAGCCTGCTGTCAAAAACATTATAAAAAATATGGTGGCTCGCTACCGCTCGCCAGGAAATAATCGACGCCTGGATGGGGATAAACGTCTTAAAACGAGTAGGCTGAATGGGACGAATGGATACAACCCAGAGAAAGAGAGAGAGAGAGAGAGAGAAAAACAAAACAAAGTGGGCCCCCTTAAAAATAGGACCCCGACTGCTCACGTAGCCCCCATCACTCAAAGGAAGAGTCAGAGTGGCGAAATATTTTACCTTGTTGTTTATTTGCCAGGCACACACGTTGAATGTCGGGCTCAGGGATAACACTATAACACTAAAATAACATCAAGGGAACAAACTTAATCCAGGCACAAAATATCAAGCGAATGTAAAATAAAAACAATCAATCGAATATACACACAACAGTGATTCGGAAATAATAAACTAAAGTTAATAAACATAAAATCATTTTTCACACATAAAAAAACAAAAATGCCGCGGGCTTAAAGTGGCGGTGCGTGTGCTTGTGAATAAAAGATCACACGGAGGAATAAAACCCTCACTGATTAAAACTAGGCGGAAATTCTAATTTCCTACAAATGTTGCTATTTTTAACTGCTTGGCTGTGAAAGGCCATTTTGCAGGCTTAACTTTTAGCTAAGGCAACACAAAATCTTATATATAGTTTTGTGAATAATAATTTAATTTTTAACTTACTAATGGAGGACAGTATAAACTATAAAGATTTAAGATATATATATATATACAGTATATATATATATATATATATATATATATATATATATATATATATATATATATATATATATATATATATATACCGGTATATATATATATATATATATATATATATATATGTATATATATATATATATATATATATATATATATATATATATATAGAGAGAGAGAGAGAGAGAGAGAGAGAGAGTGAGTGAGCGAAAAGATTTTAACTAAACTTGATAAAATGCATATATATATATATTGTACACTCGGTCCAAGAAGTATCTGCACCCCTACGCTGATCATCTGGTGTGTAAAGCTTGATAGAGTTGGCACCTCTGCCTGCAACTATATCCATGTGTCGGAGACGATCGTCTCTGACACATGGATATAGTTGCAGGCAGAGGTGCCAACCCTACCGAGCTGTACACACCAGATGATCAGCATAGGGGTGCAGATACTTCTTGGACCGAGTGTACAGTCGCGCTAATAAGTCATGACTCGGCACCATGTATGTTTTGATCAATAATTGGTATCAGCAATATCTAAGCTTCATTTCTTCATATCGAGTGTAATATACAAACATGCTCCTACACTTAGCCACCCTATCCAACATCTGACAGACATTAATACAGCACAGAGCCAGCCAAACGTAATGACAGCTGGGCCATGACTTATTAGCGCGACCGTACATGTAAGCGTAAACCATGAAGCAGAATTATGCAAACCTACATCTACCTGAGAGATGAAACATGACCTAGATCTGAGGAACACACATAATTATAAGGTAAGGTGATTCCCAACACTAAGTAATACACCGCCTACACTCACACACACACACACACACAGAGAGAGAGAGAAAAAAGCAGCAAGGTGAGGTATGTAAGTTGTCCGACTCTTTGAGTTGCTTACAGTCGAGGCAACACACACACACACACTGTACTAGTTTAACGGTAGCCTGATATTACCAAACCTAATCTAACGTAAGCTAGAATAATCGAACTCTATACTAACCTAACCTAATCCAAATGTGTTCTAACCTAAGCGGATTATAAAGTTAACTATAACTAACCCTAGCGTAATGTGGCGCTAAATATAATCTAGCCTAATCTAACTTAAACTAGATATAAACCTTGTTACGACCGGCACTACGAAATAATATTATTTTTATTAATCTCACAACCACACCCCCAATGAAATTAATTAAAGTATATATGATCCACCGGGATTCGAACCCGGGTTATCACACACATATTTTTGCCACCTTAACCATTACACCACCAGGACGGAAACAAGGGCACTCAATATTGGACTAGATGATAGGCTATATCTGGAACAACGAACGGTACGCTAATTCCAAACCCTCGATCTATTACGCCGGTGAACAAAACACTTAAAACCCTCCAGAGTTATAAATCTACTGGATAACGGGGTATCAATTAACTGGGTTTTAGTGCACTTCTACAAAGGCTTACCGATGACGGCAAAGCCTACTCACAACAGGAGTACTTTACGTTAATAAAATGCTCTTAAGTAATAACAATGCTTGAATAAACTGATAAAATTTAATAAAGGATTATATGCTTACGTTAACTTTAGTGTGAGTCTGTACTCAACACTAAACTCTACAATGCTCTATGAAAACACTGGAAGTCTAGTCCTACAGCAATCAGATAAAGAATCTTCTGAAAACGTCTGATGCTCTAAGATGCTCGTTAATATAGAACAGAAATAATGCAGGGGCAGGACACCAAAGCGTGTATCTTAAATACACCAATAAGTAGGATACATATATATAACAAGGGAGTGCAACAACTCTGTGACAGCACTAATAATCGCCACTCAAAACTACTTCCTTAGCCAACTTAACAGCCAAACTGGGTTGTGCACTATGCATCAATAAGGCGTGAATAATTCCTAAAGCATACACAATTAAAGTTAATAAACACGATGCTGTCTTTCTCACTAATAAAGTCTAGCAGTGGCATAAAAGGTACTAGGAAACTAGGCAGAGCGCAAGCATGCTCGTAGCCTACTGTCTCCCCTTGAACAGATTTCCCTTATGTTACGTTAAGTGACTTGGAGGCTCTCTTGGTAAGTCCAGATCTCTAGTATCTGGTCTTGCCCTGGCGCTCCACAAAGGTCAACACAATGAGGTAGCAATCATACAGGTAAGAGTAGGCAAAAGCCCTTTACCGGTATACTGCTACACTCGCAAAGGAAAATATGCACAAGGGTTACAGGCTAGTCGATGTTGTACAGGCTCTGACTTGCCACATACATAACTCAGACGACCAAAGATACCTTCCACTGTCTAGCATTAAATAATAATAGAGAACAGCTCAATAATTAGAAGCACCCCAACACTATGGTACCATTTGACTATGACTCTAATAATCCCTAAAACTAGTGCAAACATATATGGAGAGCTGGTGCTGGTAATACGACTGGCCGACTATGGAAGTCGTATGCAGAACCAGAAGGGATAAGTAATTGAATAAAGAGAGAAGTATGAAACCGAAGAAGTTCAGAGAGAGAGATAGTAGTATAGAGGGTTATATGGGAGACAGGTTGCAAGGGACATGTAGGACCTAGCACACCAAGCCTAGCTCTGCAGGTGCAGGAGACACAAGGATAGGAGCCCGCACCACCATCCCAGGACCGCGGCCGCCAATCACAGACGACTACGTCATGAAGAGCAAGCATTCTATGACGTCGACAGGGCCGCCGGCCAATCACGGGCGTGGGAAACTCCTCGGAGCGCGGGAGGCAAACGTACATACACACGCACAAACTACCACCACGCTGCCTACCCCGCTCTCTCTCTCTCCTTAACTTCACACCATGCATCTTATATTCTAGCAATGATATAAAATACTTCTAAGTGTCACAGACAAGAATAAAGATCACCACTGATCTGTCTGTGACAACATGTACTCTATGAAAGAAAGAACATCGTTCTACGATTATTGTAGCCCATATCACTGCCCTGGCGAGCGCTAGCGAGTCACGAGCGCATTCTGGCAAGCTGGCCAGCGTAACAACCTACCCTAGAACTATCATATCTTAAGGGGAGATGTTCATATAAGGTTTTTAGTCAAGATCTCACTCATGTTTATCTCCATTAATTTTGCGATTTTAAGACGTTTGCCTCATTAGTTTGGCGATTTTAAGACCTTTTGCCCCATTTGTAAATTTTAAGACCTTTCGTGTCATTCAGACGTCGATTCTGGCGAGCGATAGCGAGCCTAGAATTTAGAAGGAAGCGGCCTTTGGCCGGGACACTGAAAAATGTACACAATTGGCTCGAAGGGGGATCTTGGGGGCATTTTCTTAAGATTATTGGAGGTCTAGGGAGCAAACTAAACACCTCCCCTTAACCTAACAGACTAACAGGACTTGAATATACACACACTACAGCTTTATTATATTCAGTTTAGAAAGGCGTCCCATGATCAAAGGAATAATAAGTACCTCATTTAGCGTAATGATCTATAGTGTTTTGTAATATGGCTATCACAAAACGATCTAAAATAAACTCGAATAAGACCTCTCGTAGACTAAAGGGACAAGTGTTCTTAGCTTAGAGCTGAATAAACCAGAGATATTAACAGTAAAAGTAAAATAAAACAAATATATAAATACAGACCAAGGAGATAAGGATGTAAATAATTATAAACCTTAAACAAACAACAAATAAATAAAAGAGGGAAGGACGCAAATGAACAGGAGAAATGTATGTAAATGCATTTTTTACTTAAATATAAAACATACCAAGGAGAAAAAGGACGTTAATGAATATAATATAAAATGAAATATGTTACTAAAAAATAAGAAGGAAGGACGTAAATAAACCGGAGAAATGTGTGTAAATATATTTTTGACCTCTTACTTAGCCCAAACCCGCATGGTGTTTGTTTTAGGCTTGACATCCAAAGGCAGTCCAGTGTATGTACTCTGCACGTTGCTGGCAAACACAACAAATAAAAATAAGATACAAATAATAACTTTGGGGAGGTCGCTGTTGATAAAATATTTAGAGAGAGTGAGAGAGAGAGTACAAAGGAGTACAAAGGAAATCAAGTAACACCAGATCTAGTGACCCCTCTTGGCTGCTTGTCCTCCAAAACACTGAGGATCAAGTGACCAAACAGTGGCTTAGAGTAGGAAAGGGAAAATTGAAAAGGGAACTACTGCCCTGGAAATAATGTCCGTGGCAGGATTAGGAAGTTAGTAGGGGACAGATGGGTTAGTAACATAACACAGTTATAAGTGATCTTTCGTATATCTGGGAAAAAGAGAGTAACGTCTTAGTAATATATACAGTATACGCAATAATCCTTGATGAATCTGAGGGGGGAATAAAATAAAGTTATTCATTTACAAACGCAGTCAGTCGCGGGTTTGATGAAAGATATTTGTCTAGGCGAAGTTTAAAAGAATCAATCAACGGAGCTGCAGTTTATAACGTCTCAGGGAAGCCCATTCCACAAGTTGACAACTCGATTGAAGAAGACATTCTTAGATTCGTGCGAGTTAAAAGATTTACTAATCATTTTGCAACCGTTTCCCTGCGTTTAATTAGATTAGTCGATAGTGAAGTACAGTTCATATTGTTGATGCCTTTGATGATTTTGAACACTTGAATTAAGTCGCCTCTTAATCTGCGCTGGGTTAAAGGAAATAGATTTAGTTCTCTAAAACGTTCCTCGTATAGTTTGTTCTTTAGGCTAGGTATCATTTTGGTAACTCTACGTTGAACTAGTTCTAGCTTGTCTATATCTTTTTGGTAATAAGGGCACCAGGAGTGAACGCAGTATTCCAGAAGAGGGCGGACTAAGGAACTGTAAAGAGTTAGGATAACTTCTTTGCATGTATGCTCAAATGCCCTGCCTATGAAGCAATTATTTTGTTTGCCGTCTTAACAATTTCTGAAAATTGTTGACTCGGTTTTAGGTTACTCGATATTGTTACTCCCAGATCGGTTTCACTGTCTACACTCTTAAGCTGAGTAGGCTACCATTCATCGAATAGTTTGCTTTCTCATTTCGGTATCCGATATGTAGTACTTTACATTTATCCGCAATGAAATTTGGGCCCAACATGACAACTTATCTAGATTGTGTTGCATATCGTCAACTTGTTCTTTTTAGAGTACGCTATTTGCAATTTGTGTATCGTCAGCAAACTTTAAAGAGAGAGAGAGAGAGAGAGAGAGAGAGAGAGAGAGAGAGAGAGAGAGAGAGAGAGAGAGAGAGAGAGAGAGAGAGAGAGAGAGTGAGTAAATGAGTGAGTGGGGTTCGGCGGTGAGAGACTGAATTTGGGACCGTAGAGCAATGACCTCGTACCCCCCCCCCCTCTCTCTCTCTCTCTCTTCCACTTTATTTCCCACTTTATTTAATTTTGGCAAACGCAAGACAAATGGGTTGAAAACTATCTGTAATAATACTTTGACTCACACAATCCTTTCAAAACTGCATAACATCTCGTCTAATGTTAGCTAGAATCCTATAAAAAGTGTTGTCACTATACTGAAAGGCTGACATAGGCGGCAATAAGAGAGTAGCTTGTATGAGGCGGGGGGGGGGGTAACATGGTCAATCTGCGGTTCCTGCCTTCATCTCCGGCCCACAACCAGTAGAAGTAGTTATATGGAAGATAGTGTAGTAACGGAGGGCTAAACTAAGGGAACTGTGGGGTCATATTGTTTTATTTTGGCTAACAGTCGACAATTTAAGTCATTCTTAGAAAACCCTTCCCGCATGTTCTTCCTAAGCTAAATATAATGGTCTAATGTTAACCAGGGCAAAATATATAGTGGGTTCATAACACCGAAATAGTGAAATACGCTACAATAACAAAGTAACTGGTGTGATGTGGGTTAAGTTTGTCAAGCTGCGGTTCAGGACTTGATATCCGGCCGACTACCAGTACAAGTGGTCAACTGAACGCTGTGGTAGTTGGTGAAGAATATGTAGCGGCCACGGTGGGGGTCATATCATTATATTATCACTACCACTAGACAGATTTACTCAATAATATCTAGAAACCCAATGGATTTAAACTATCTACATGATTTATTTAACTCCCATAGATCATCCTTAAGTGCATAATGATGGGTAGAAAGTGGTTTTACGGTCACTTTTACCACACTGAGAGATAAATATACCGCAATAATTTGTCGGGGTAAATAAGTCGATCTGCCGTTGTTGCCTTCATCTCTGGCCGGCAGCCAGCCAAGGTTATCACAAGGAAGCTGTTTGGAGGCCAGGCCGCCAGGGTGGCAGTGGCAGTCAGGGTTCAGTATATTGTGGGAACGGTGGAGGCATAAATATATATATATATATATATATTTTTTTTTTATTTTATTTTTTTTTTATTTTTTTTTAGGCTAACACTATGCTAAACCCCCTAGCTCCCACACATTCTTTGTAAACTGCATAAATTAACATAAACATATTGCTAGAATGTTATACACCTTGGCGTCACTATGCAAAAAGGGCAACATTCTGAGTAATAACTGCGTAACTTGTGTGATGTGGTGAAGTTAATCAATATGCTTGTCTTGGCTTCATCTCCGGCCAGCAGCCAGTAGAGGTTATCACAAGGAACCTGTGGTGTGTGTGTGTGTGTGTGTGTGTGTGTGTGTGTGTGTGTGTGTGTATATACTGTATATATATATATATATATATATATATATATATATATATATATATATATATATATATATATATATATATATATATATATATATATATATGATGCTCTTTGCATACTAAGAAACCCACCCACCGGATGAAAGAAGACCAGTCATAGGCAGAAATGGGAGTGAAATAACAAAAAAAACATTGGTATATATGATAGCTTGGGGAAAGAGAAAAGACTGTGTGAATTAAGCAAATGAAACAACAGTCAATATTGCATGTTATGGGCAAAACAAATAATATTATAAACAAAAAAGTGCTGTATAAACAGTAAGTAATATGTGGTTAATGACCGCATTCTTAAACAACTACGGATAATGCCGCCTATTCCATATTAAACGCAGTCAATGGAGTAACGGTACCAGGTAAAGCTTATATTTATGATAGAGAACCAACTTCATGTTAACTAACATCGGGAATACAAAACAAAATCGTCTTAATTACTTTGTTCATCAAATTGCATGATTTCGCTGTGAAAAAAAAAAAAAAAATACAAAGACGATAAAAACCCTGACAAAGGAAACCATACAAAATGACACATAAATGGTTACTAAAACTGTCAATGTTTATATTCGGGTTGAGTGAGATAACAAAGAACACAAGGCACGAAGCACAAACATTGGATTGCAGGGAACATACACGGAAAAATACGTACCCTTGTTTGGAGGATAACAACATAATAAAACGCACAAGCAAGAAACGAACATATTAATTAATATATACATAAATAAATAAATATATGTATATACACAAACACACAAACACACAAACATACATACATACTTATATATATATATATATATATATATATATATATATATATATATAGAGAGAGAGAGAGAGAGAGAGAGCAAAACATGACAAGATAAATTATTAATAGTGCATGATGTGTGACAGAATATAAACTAATATCAAATACGAGACCATTAATAAGGAAAAACATGTGGATATAAAAGAAAGGGAAAAATTATACGACAAAAATATATAAATACATAATAAATACAAATAAAATTAAAACCAAATATAAACAGCAGAATATAGCCTACCTGGTGAGACGTGTGGTATAAAACAATTACACCAACAATATATTACTTAAGGGCAGATCCTTACCTTTTTGGCAATTTTTGTATTTATTAATTATTTTTCTAGTTTCCTCGCTAGACCTCCATCAAGCTTAAAATGAAGCCCCCTAGACCCCCTTTCAAGATAAATTTGTACATTTTTCGGTAGAAAAATGACCTGGCCGAAGGCCGATTCCTCTTAAATTACAGGCTCGCTATCGCTCGCCAGGAAAAAATCGAGACCTAATTGACAGGAAAGGTCTTAAAATTGACAAATGGGGCGAAAGTTCATAAAATCGCCAAACTAATGGGTCTAAAGATGAGGGAGAAGGTGGTCTAGAAAAGCGACTCGTCTCCCCTTAATGCCAATTGATGTGAGTGGGAGTGTGGTTAAATGTTGAACAAAACGTAATAACATAACTTTATCCTGAGGGGGTGAAGTTTGAGTAGGAGGAGAGGCGCGCGCAGACACACACACATATATATATATATATATATATATATATATATATATATATATATATATATATATATATATATATATATACACACGAACAAACACACATACAGAGAGAGAGAGAGAGAGAGAGAGAGCAATATAAGAATGTTACTTGAATTGTACGAAAAGCCTGATATAAGACAGGGATTTGCAACAGAAGTGAAAGACTGAGAAAACTTATAGCACGGGGTCCTTTAAATTCTCCTGTTTGTGGGTGCTGCTTACAGATTCGAGTGAAAACAGTTAACCGCTTCAACATATGATGGTATTATTCTGATTTAATTCAGGTTAACATTAAACAATGTTATATAGCTTAAGGAGGAAGTCTGTGAGTCAAAGGGGTAACTATAATCTCGACTAACCCTTTGTCTCCCACAGATCCTTCTTAAACTAAATAAATCGGCTAATTATAGCCAGACTAAATGAAGGGATGCATTGTAGCATAGTAAAAGGGTTAATGGAGTTTTAAACACAATTTGAATGCATTTTTGTGGATAATGAATACCGGTACTTCATTGCATTTATACAATCGCACAAAATACAAAATTTGTTCAATGGTAAAGAGAACTAAACTCCTCTTCAGGTTAGTTGTTGAAGATAAGTCGGAAGTATCGTGTCTTTACTATATATATATATATATATATATATATATATATATAAAGAGTGAGATAGATAGAGAGAGAGAGAGAGAGAGAGAGAGAGAGAGAGAGAGAGAGAGAGAGAGAGAGAGAGAGAGAGAGAGAGAGAGAGAGAGAGAGAGAGAGAGACGAAGAATTGTGACTAGGCAAGGAATGAACAAGACAAAAACATAGGTATTTAATGCTTGGTGGTAAATTATGTAACATCCTCCCAGTCCTTGTACTGTCGGTCGGTCATAATACTCACCATCTGTGTAGTTTATCCAAACAAATGACCTCATCCTAGCTTCTCTGGAAAAAAGAGAGGGACACCATTAATATACAGTAAGTCCTAAACGGGGTCAACACTACTAAAGGCACCGACGAGCGTGACGCCCCATGTTGTTGGCTGTGTAGTGATATCTTAGCTAACTGTGTGTGTGTATGTGTGTGTTTGTGTGCGTGTGTGTCTGTGTGTGATTCATATTTTATATACTAATAATATAGAAACGCCCACATACTATCTTCTGCAAATATAATATGAAATACTAATTCCTGAAACGCAACATATCCTGTAACTAACTAACTAACAACAAAACATACTATATATATATATATATATATATATATATATATATATATATATATATATATATATATATATATATATAATTTCAATACAAGAAATGTCCATGTCCACTCACAGAACTGTATACAGTATATTGTACACCCTTTTGAATATTTGGATCTTTAAAGTTAAACTCTTAAATGTTTCGGAATATTCATAGCACTATCTCAATTGGATTCGATACAAATCCAACGAGAGCCTACAGTACTTATGATGTAAGAGAGTAGTGTAGATAGCAGACCTCATACATTTAAGGGGAGACGGACCATTTTTTTTCCCAATTAATTCGTGTATTCCTTTATTTCATAGTTTTCTCTTTAGACTTCCATCAAGCTTAGAAAAACACCCCCTAGACCCACCTTCAAGATAAATTTGTAAATTTTTCTTCCTATGGGTTTCAGAGGCCGTGATGCATCGTTTTTCGGGAATAACTTATTAACAAATACTTGGATCAGTATGATATTTTGCCAGAGCTTGTTTTACACCGTCCCCCAATTTTTGTCAATATTGTGCATTACCAAAAGTGGATAATTAAGCCACTTGACCCTGCGTCATGAGGTTAAAGTCACACCTGAATGACTAGGAAACGGAAAAGGCTACCGTGCCGTACCTGTGAAGCCACCAAACAATTATTGCTCTTCAATCAAACACGGTCGTTATCAGCCACCACCCAACCCTACTATCGTCGTTACATTCAGGTTATATGTCACTATCAAATAAAACTATAACAAATTATGTGTTATTCTTGTATATGTTTATTTGATAGTGACATATAACCTGAATGTAACGACGATAGTAGGGTTGGGTGGTGGCTGATAACGACCGTGTTTGATTGAAGAGCAATAATTGTTTGGTGGCTTCACAGGTACGGCACGGTAGCCTTTTCCGTTTCCTAGTCATTCAGGTGTGACTATAACCTCATGACACAGGGACAAGTGGCTTAATTCTCCACTTATGGTAATGCACAATATTGACGAAAATTAGGGGACGGTGTGAAACCAGCTCTGGCAAAATATCATACTGATCCAACTGTTTGTTAATAAGTTATTCCCAAAAAACGATGCCTCACGGCCTCTGAAACCCATAGTAAATGGAACGAAAGGTCTTAAAATTTACAACGAAATGGGGCGAAAGGTGTTAAAATCGCCTAACTAGTGAGCCGAACGTCTTATAATCTCAAAACAATTGGGACTTAACACGAAGGAGAAAAGGGACCAGAAAAACGACCCATCTCCCCTTAACCTCAACAGTCCATCAGCCTAACCTTAAGTGACGTAGTGAAACTCGCTTCTTTTTCACCGCAGAGTTCATCGATCATCTCACCTATCCCCTATCCTCTTTACTCTCCCCAATCATCTCACCTATCCCCTATCCTCTTTACTCTCCCCAATCATCTCACCTATCCCCTATCCTCTTTACTCTCCCCAATCATCTCACCTATCCCCTATCCTCTTTACTCTCCCCAATCATCTCACCTATCCCCCATCCTCTTTTCTCTTCCCCATCCTCTCACCTATTCCTATCCTCTTTACTCTCCCCAATCATCTCACCTATCCCCTATCCTCTTACTCTCCCCAATCATCTCACCTATCCCCTATCCTCTTTACTCTCCCCAATCATCTCACCTATCCCCTATCCTCTTTACTCTCCCCAATCATCTCACCTATCCCCTATCCTCTTTACTCTCCCAATCATCTCACCAATCCCCTATCCTCTTTACTCTCCCCAATCATCTCACCTATCCCCTATCCTCTTTACTCTCCCCAATCATCTCACCTATCCCCTATCCTCTTTACTCTCCCCAATCATCTCACCTATCCCCTATCCTCTTTACTCTCCCCAATCATCTCACCTATCCCCTATCCTCTTACTCTCCCCAATCATCTCACCTATCCCCTATCCTCTTACTCTCCCCAATCATCTCACCTATCCCCTATCCTCTTTACTCTCCCCAATCATCTCACCTATCCCCTATCCTCTTTACTCTCCCCAATCATCTCACCTATCCCCTATCCTCTTTACTCTCCCCAATCATCTCACCTATCCCCTATCCTCTTTACTCTCCCCAATCATTAAAGTATGGTAAAAGACTGTATTACCACATTTGCCCCTTTGAGACAACGTACAATTATGTATTCCCATGTACTTATGCTTTCTCTATAAAGAATACAATCAAATCAATCCCCACCCATTTCATACAGGAACATGTATTCAGTCACCAAGCTTCAGGTTAGATTTTACAAAATATATTATCATATCACACACAACACTATTTTAATCACATTAGTCTTTACAGATTCAGTTACAAATTACTCTTCTTTAAATTAGGCAGTAAATTAACATGACGTGTCTGTAAATGAAACTAAAATATAAATAGCTGGCTTGGAATTTGTTTTTGTAATAAGATATTAACAATAACATTTGGTCATTAGCCGCGTTACAGTCACGTTCAACAAGTCAGGCCCTCCCTCTATATCATCAACTTGGAATATATCTCCAGTAAAGGGCCCATACTATCTACAACACAAATATACCAACGTCTGAATATTTAACCCCTTCAGCCCGAAATTTAACTTTGATTATGTTTAAAATACGACGATTTTATGCAGTTTATGAAGGTCCTATGTTATCTAGAAGGGTCATTGAGACTATATTTACCTCTAATTAAGTCGAAGAGGTACATTATAAGCTAAAGAAAATAATTTAATGGTAACCAGAAAATACAAAACATTACGTCATCTTGCTGCAAGGGTTAAGATTTCTTCAGTTTGGTTGTGTATTTTCTATCAACGAGAAAATAAGGGTAAAGTTGTGAAAATTGTGTCACGAATTATAACGCAGGTGTACTGTAAGTTTTCCTTGTATACATTTGAATAACGGGTGACTGCATATGAATGATGCAGAGGTTGACGTGTGTGTGTGGGGGGGTGTGCGTGTGTGTGTGGGTGTGTGTGTGTGTGTGGGTGTGTGTGTGTGTGGGTGTGTGTGTGTGATGGTAACGACATTTGAAATATGAATATATCTTATCCAAAACCATTCGCACACACTCACAAACACAACGCACATGGAACTCTCCCTCCCCGTCTCTTTTACACATACACACACTACACAAAAGAATTAAGAAATCCAAAAACACGATATGCTCCACACAAACACTGCAACCTAATACCTCCAAACAATACCGGTACAGACATTCCACCTAAGCACACCTATAAATGTACACTTTCAAGACACTAATATCCCTATGATATATACAATTTAATTAACAAGCTCATTTCAAGAGCTCAAACCTTCACTCGCCAGCCCTGTATACTGTATATTACGATATGGCCAAAGCTCAATCCACACAACCATTGACTGGATATAAATCATATTAATAGCTCCCACCCAATGTCAACAACCAATTCAATGTTCCGTGTTTACTTTTCCCTGGGCACATTATCGCAGAAAATTGTGCGCTGTATGACCGGAAACGTGACAGATAGACCGGCAAAATACGTACGGCCAGCGTATATTATTTATTGACATGAACAGATGCACCGGGGAGATAAGTATATATATATATATATATATATATATATATATATATATATATATATACTGTATATATATATGGATGGTAGGGTAATGTAAACACTCTTTCTCTCTAGTCTCTATCAACTCTCACCCTCACCTTCACTCACACTCACTCAGTCTCACTCATTCTGTCTGTCTGTCTGTCTCTCTCTCTCTCTCTCTCTCTCTCCCTTTCATTTAATTGTTTAGTTATTAACAGATGCAGCAGGGAGCTTAGCTTGTAAGAGCGGGTGTATATATCAGGGGGCTATATCTGGTACCAGGGTTGTAAAATAGACAGGTGGGGTTGTAGGGATAATCTCTCTCTCTCTCTCTCTCTCTCTCTCTCTCTCTCTCTCTCTCTCTCTCTCTCTCTCTCTCTCTCCTCTCTCTCTCTCTCTCTCTCTCTCTCTATCTATCTCTCTCCTCTCTCTCTCTCTCTCTCTCTCTCTCTCTCTCTCTCTCTCTCTCTCTCTCTCTCTCTCTCTCTCTCTCTCTCTCTCTCTCTCTCTCTCTCTCTTACACACACACACACACACACACGTGAGAAGACTTGAATTTAGGACAACTAGGAGACAAAGTAAATGAAATTTATGAAGAATATATATATATATATATATACTGTATATATATATATATATATATATATATATATATATATATATATATTATATATATACATATACATATACTGTATATATGCATATATTGATATAGATAAATAAACACACACCTCAAGGTAAAAGAGAGAGGCGGATGGATTTCATCAGGCCACAGACACCTGCCATAACCAGTTTTCTGTTGCAACTGTGGCGAACTGGGTATATATCTCCATAATACCTGGTGCATTGTGTTTGACCGCCTAGACAAAATAGTATAGTACTGAGGAAAATATATATTTTTTGTCAGTCAATAAATCAGGGAAGTCACAGTTTGTTATAATACATCGAGTAGACGTTTGGTTATGTCAACAATTATAGAAAGAGAAGGAGATCTAGTATTAGATAAAGAGAGCTCGAGGTCTGTGAGGCAGGGCACGCTCAGCTCTCATTATCAAATACACATGCACACACACACACACACACACACACACACACACACAATCTCACTCTCTCTCTCATTTGTTCACACCTATAGATAACTTACTTTCAATATAGTGTCCTAAGTCACCCTCCACATTCAATCTCACTATCGCTATCCCACACAGACACACACATTTTTGTTCTCGCCTACACGCTACTCACTCACTATTGGTTTTCTTTGCTCTCTTTCTCCCCCCCCCCCCCCCCTCACTCTCTCTCTCTCTCTCTCTCCCTGTATCATACACACTCATATATACAAATGTCCATGCCTACACATTGCTCATTTTCTCTATATATATATATTCGCACAATTACAATAACTTTGATTTTCTTTCGTCATTGTTCAGTACAAACCCTGGTGTGTATGTGTATGTGTGTGTGTTACTCAGTTACTCAGTTACTTGTTCGTCAAGGGGAATCCACGCTATGCGAGCTAAGCTCATTATTATCGCGCCTCCTTAACTGGGAATGTATTGCGTGAAATGCATGTTAAGTGTTTTATGTACTGTTGGAATGGCTATGGATGTGTGTGTAGTCTGTATATTAGCCAATTGGCGACATCGGAAACGAAGGCTTAGGGTGGATCTGTATGGTACCATTCTCACTATAGACGGTACCGTCTCGCCCGAAGGCTTAGGTAGCCATCAGCTTAGGTGAACCATATGATACCCATCTCGCCTTGTACCATTTTTGCCAACCCCAGATGGGACGTCACAACGTCGTCCACTTATTCCAGGTACCTATTTACAGCTAGGTGAACTGAGGCTAACACATGAAAGGAGACAAGCCCAATTTGTCTCCGCCCGGCCGGGGATTGAACCCCCGACCCCTCGTGTGTGAGACGAGAGCTCTACCTACTAGGCTACGGGCTGTGTGTGTGTGTGTGTGTGTGTGTGTGTGTGTGTGTGTGTGTGTGTGTACTCACCTAATTGTACTCACCTAATTGTAGTATACAGGATTTGAGTTTTTAGGCTCGTATTGTCCCGCTTCCCAAGATTCTGTTATCTAATTTGGCTTTAAAATGTGGATACTCCCCGCACCCACCACTTCATCATCCAACTGATTTCGCATATTACCACTTCTATATGGAAGCTGTATTTCCTCACATCTGCCTTTCTTTAACTTGCAACTATGTCCTCTAGTCCTCCCTTTATCACCCTCGATAAAGTTCTCCTTGTCTATCCTTACCAATCCCCTAACACATTTATAAATCATAATCATATCCCCTCTTTCTCTTCTTTCCGTTAGAGTTGGCAAGTTCAATCTCTCTAATATCTATTCATATGTCAGTTCTCTTAGTTCTGGAACCATATTAGTTGCAGCTCTCTGTACTTTCTCCAACTTGATTATATGCTTTTTAAGATGGGGTGACCACACCACTGCCGCATATTCCAATTTAGGTCTCACAATTTGTTTTATTATATTTACTAGCATCTCTTCATTCAAATAGTTAAATGCTATTTTCACTTAATTTCAACAGGCCATAAGCTTCTCCCACTATTTTGTTAATATGTCTCGGGTGGTGAAAGATCTCCCTGTAGTATAATGCCCAAGTCCTTTTCTTTCTCTGAGGGGTTAATCATGCATTCTCCTACTTTATATTCCCAATGAGGTCTTCTTTTACTCACACCCCCTTCCATCACATGACATCTATCTGTGTTAAAATCCAATTTCCACATCTTGCTCCATTGGTCTATCTTATCCAGATCACTCTGTAGTTCTCTACAACTGTTTTCGTCCACTATATGTTTCATAACCTTTGCATCGTCAGCAAACATATTCATGTATGCATTTATTTCCTTTGGCATGTTATTTATAGAGACCAGAAACATAATTGGGGCCAACACTGATCCCTGTGGAACTCCGCTTGTAACATCCTTCCATGTTGGTAATCTGTCTCTTATCATGGTTCTCATCTGTGTTCCCGAGAGATAGTCCTCCATCCATTTCAACAAATTACCCTGAACCCCTCCAAACTTCTTAAACTTCCATCTACGTCTACTATGAGGAACTCTGTCAAAGGTCTTCTTTATATCAAGTAACACACAGTCCACCCATCCTTCTCTCTTTTGTAGTATATCTACTACCCTATCATAAAAGCTCAGCAGATTAGTAACACATGATTTTCCCTCTATGAATCCTAATTGTCTTACAGTAAGTCAATTATTTTCTTCCAAGTACTTTATCCATCATTTCTTAATAATCTTCTCACACATTTTACAAACAACATTTGTCAGTGACACTGGTCTATAGTTTAGCAGCTGCTCCCTACTCCCACTTTTGTAGATTGGTACTATATTAGCCCTTTTCCAGTCTAGTGGTAATTTTCCAACTTCAATAGAGTACTTAATTATTTCATATAAAGGTCCTCAGCACATTCTTTTGAAATCCATCCTGCTATATTGTCTGGGCCCATAGATTTTCTCACATATAGTCCCTTCATAATTTCTAATAGTTCCTCTGGTTGGAAGATAATATCCCCCAATTTTTCATCATTTTGGTATATAATCTCTGGTTCCAAAAATTGTTCATCCATAACATAAACTGAATGTAATATATTATTCATAACCTCACATATATTATCATCATCCTCATAAATATTGTCTCCTTCCCTCAGCCTCATTATTTTGTCCTTAATCTTCATTTTGCTATTCACATACCTGTAGAACAATTTAGGGGAGGTATCCCCTTGCCTAAGGCGGCTTTCTAGGGCCTTTCCTAGCTGATGCTGAGAGGATTGGGTTCTAGTCATGTGGTGATGGGCTGGTCTATCAGAGTGAGAACTGAGCGATCTCTGCCATACCCATAGCTTACTCTGACTGTTCCTTTTACTTATATATTTTCTAGATCTCAAGTGACGGCGTCTCTTCCGTGGATTGACCTCCCAATCTACCATGATTGGAAGCCAAAGCGTCACATTTTTCCTTTGCCCCTCAACTTTCTCTTCAAAATTGCTGAGGGGCACAGGGCCCTGGGTGGGGCTTTGGTTTCCCGGGCGTTTCCGCACCCTCCTTAGCTCCCCGCCATGGAGTGGCTTCGGTCACCCAGGCTTTATTGTGGTCGGCAGGGAGGGTTCTTTGGGGGCGCTCTATTATGGCCTTGGCCTTATTCGGGGCCTTGGGGCTGTTCGGCCAGGCAGCTTGAGGAACAACAACAACAACAACAACAACAACAATTTAGGATCACTTACACAATGTTTTTTTCATAATTTCTTGCTTCCTGTTTCTTAATTCTGACATACTCGTTTCTTAGCTTCCTATATTTATTCCAGGTTTGTTCATTTCTCCTTCATCTGGCTATGTTCCATGCCGTATTTCTCTTATCCCTAGCTATTCTACATATATCATTAAACCAGTCTTTTATCTTTTCAGTCTTATTTTCTTGTTTTGGAACATACCTATTTACAATATCGTCATAAATGTTTTTAAACACACAGTATTTCTCATTAACATTGTTTTTCAGTTCAATTTCACTCCAGTCTGCATCCCTGAAGCAACTTTTTAATAGCTTATAATCTGCTGTGTATTTACCTATTTGTATTTACCTATTTGTAGTTTACAGGAATTGAGCAGCGGTCGTGTTGTCCTGTCTTAGTTACTTTATAATCAATCCATTTTACTTAGACAAGTATCGTAATGGATATTCCCAGTTCCCAGTATTTTGGACTAACATATCATAACTTATGTTGCCCTATTTCCATATTTACTTTTATCCAACCTAGATTTGAACATGTTAATGTTCCTCGCTCTCACCACCTCCTCCTCCAAGTTGTTCCAAGTCTCTATACTCCTATATGGGAAGCTGAATTTCTTTGTGTCCTTACGACATCTGCCCTTCCTCAGCTTAAACTCGTGCCCTCTTGTCCTTCCATTATCCCTCACGAATAGATCTTCCCTATCTACTCGTTCCAAACTTTTTACTCCCTTGAACATCGTTATTAAGTCGCCTCGTTCCCTTCTCTCTTTCAAGGTAGGCAGTTGTAGTGTCTTAAGTCTTTCCTCATAATTATGTCAACTCCTTCAATCTTGGGATCATCTTCGTTGCTATCCTTTGGACTTTCTCTAATTTGTTTATATGTTTTTTCAAATGTGGTGACCTGCTGCATATTCTAATCTTGGTCTTATCATAGTCATTATCAGTTTTCTTAACATTTCTTCATCCAAATAGTTAAATGCCACTCTCATATTGGTTATTATTCCATATGCTCCTCCAATGATCATGTTAATATGCTTCTCCGGGGATAGATCATCTTGTATTATCACTCCAAGGTCTTTCTCATGCCGTGTTTTACCGATTATTTCAATTCCTAATTTGTACTCCCAGCTTGGCCTTATCTCACTTGTTCCCACTTCCAAAACATGACACTTTTCTGCATTGAAACTCATTTTCCAGGTTTGGCTCCATCTGTGCAACTCATCTAGGTCCGTTTGAAGATCCTGACAACTTTCTATACAGGTGACATTCTTCATGATCTTAGCGTCATCCGCAAACATATTCATATGACTATTCAAGTTTTCTGGCATGTCGTTTACATAAAGTAGGAACATTATCGGACCCAACACTGATCCCTGTGGTACTCCGCTCGTCACACTCCTCCACTGTGAATATTCGTCTCGTATCGTGGTCCTCATTTCTCTTCCTATTAAAAAGTTTTCCATCCATTTTAACATCCTACCATGTACACCTCCAACAACCTGCAATTTCCACAATAACCTTTTGTGAGGCACCCTGTCAAAGGCCTTTTTCAGGTCCAGGTAAACACAGTCAACCCATCCCTCTCTCTCCTGTGTAACATCTACAACTCTGCTATAAAAGCTTAATAAATTAGATACACAAGATCTCCCTTACCTGAATCCAAACTGTTTCTCGCTAAGCACCCCCTGTCCCTCAATGAAGTGTGTCCACTTTTTCTTATAATTTTCTCACAAATTTTGCAAACAATGCTGGTGAGGGACACCGGTCTGTAGTTAAGCGGATTTTCTCTGTCTCCTCCTTTGTAAATTGGTACTATGTTAGCTCTCTTCCATTCCACTGGCAGGTCTCCCTCATTCAGTGAAGATTTGATGATTTCATAGATTGGTTCTACTAACTCTTCCGCACATTCTTTGAGGATCCATCCAGCCACTCCATCTGGTCCCATTGATTTCCTCACGTCCAAATCCTGCATCAATTTCAGCACTTCACTTTTTGTCACTTTCATTTCAGGCATCTGTGTTGTTCTATTGTGTGTGTGTGTGTGTGTGTGTGTGTGTGTGTGTGTGTGTATTCTATCACTTCATTATTAAAACGTACTTCCTCACATGTAGACCGAATATGAGGTGGAAGGATGGAGTGAGGAACTACATGAACGAAGGCGGTGCTGGTTGGGGGGAGGGGCGTCGACTGACTGGGGACAGAGGTGCATGGGGGCGGTTCGTTCGTGGCCACCCCTTCGGGGATCACGGCGTCAGGCAATAGATAGATAGATAGACTTCCTCACATTTCCTTCACTCATCTTTTCCTATGTACTGTACTTCCGAATAATCCATAGCGCACATTAATCGTTTCAGTATGGTGGCATCATATTCGTCATACTCTGAATAACACTAGACTGTTTTATACATCTTAAAAAGGTCCTCAATCAATAAAAGGAAACGTAATATAACTTAATCCACCTTTTGCCTCTCACAAATCTTCCTCTAAACTTAATAAAACCTTCTACAAATAGTCAGAATATAATATAGAAAGGCGTCATTCAAGTCACACATTTTATTCCCCAGCTTTCCGACCGTCCCTATAGGATGAGTCTTTCTTGCCCCAGATCCTATTCACACCAAATCATATGTCACCACTCGTAGTAACTTCATTTTCTTCTCGTCCCTCTCTGAATAATTTGCCTATTGCAACAAACACACACACACACACACACACACACACACACACACACACACACACACACACACACACACACACACAGTACATTAACTTTTGCACATTTGTTTAAGCTTAAATCTTCCATTATATTGTATGGATAGTATATGATCGACTTCGTGTACCAATTGGCTAATCTATAATGCTGCACTTGTATAATAAATACTGTACGTACACAAACTAACCTCCAAGATATCTAACTTATTGTACAACATATCTTATTGACTCGGATTCACACCACCGATATTTCGGCCAACATTTAATAGCAACCTTTTCGGGGCAATAATTATATATATTTTTTCACACTGGTATCTGCAACTACTTTATAGGTAGAATATTTATGGCAACAGAACACTCACGGAAGTTATCTTATCAGAGTTGTTCCATAAAAGTAGTCTTAAAATCAGTAATGTGAGTCAACCTTTACAGAGACTCCTACACAGATCCTACTTCACACGTTCTGTCCACTTTATCTCTCCTTTGACCCACTGAATACCTCAGGGAATTGGTATTTGGATAAAAACGCTTGGTGGTAGACAGAATAGTATAAAATAGCATATATTTGGTTTGAAGGGCTAAACCGCAGATCCACACTAAGCTGGTAAGAATTGTATGGAAGTAGCAAGCATAGTATAAGTATAGTATATTAAATATAATTGTATGGAAGTAGCAAGCATAGTATAAGTATAGTATATTAAATATAATTGTATGGAAGTAGCAAGCATAGTATAAGTTATAGTATATTAAATATAATTGTATGGAAGTAGCAAGCATAGTATAAGTATAGTATATTAAATATAATTGTATGGAAGTAGCAAGCATAGTATAAGTATAGTATATTAAATATAATTGTATGGAAGTAGCAAGCCATAGTATAAGTATAGTATATTAAATATAATTGTATGGAAGTAGCAAGCATAGTATAAGTATAGTATATTAAATATAATTGTATGGAAGTAGCAAGCATAGTATAAGTATAGTATATTAATATAATTGTATGGAAGTAGCAAGCATAGTATAAGTATAGTATATTAAATATAATTGTATGGAAGTAGCAAGCATAGTATAAGTATAGTATATTAAATATAATTGTATGGAAGTAGCAAGCATAGTATAAGTATAGTATATTAAATATAATTGTATGGAAGTAGCAAGCATAGTATAAGTATAGTATATTAAATATAATTGTATGGAAGTAGCAAGCATAGTATAAGTATAGTATATTAAATATAATTGTATGGAAGTAGCAAGCATAGTATAAGTATAGTATATTAAATATAATTGTATGGAAGTAGCAAGCATAGTATAAGTATAGTATATTAAATATAATTGTATGGAAGTAGCAAGCATAGTATAAGTATAGTATATTAAATATAATTTGGACACAAATCTTGACCATTAACTTCTTTTGTACCGGCGACGTCTTTTTCATTATAGTTTTGCTATATTTAGACGTTTTTGTGCAGTTTAAGTAGGATCTGTGATAGTAAAGCGATTTAAGTGAGATAGTTCGAAGCCTGATAATGGCACGAAGCCCTTTTTAAACTGAATAAAATTTTCTAATAGTACCCAGATTAAAGTTAAAAAGACGTCGCCGGTAGAGAAGGGGTTAACCTCTATAGTTCCAAAAAGACTCGAGTAATCGAGCTAATAAATCTACCATTTGGGAAAACTAAGCCAAGTTGTATGAGCGAAAATTTACTGTTAATTTACTCTAATCCTTTTTTATATTAAAACAAAAATCACACACACAGTTGATAGAGGTAAACATTTCTGGTCAACTTCTAACGAATATAGTATAGTTGTCTTTGGTTATTGAGGGATGTTAGGTCTGTGAAATTATCCATTTAATTATGAAAGATCCATCCTAAATTAAAAGCAAAGATGGGTGGACATACACCGAGCTGCACTTGTCCGAGGCGCTAATCTCCTCAACACTGCCCTTTGGAACCAGTGGTAAGTTACCCAGCCTTGGGGCTACTGTGTATTATCCAGAATACCACAGATTACTTCCTGGATGGGACATTGCAAATGTTCACTAACTACGGGTTCCTATTTACTGCTAGGTGAACAGAGGTGTAAGGAGACTGCCCATCCGTCACGCCCTATCCGGGAAACGAACCTGGGACCTTTCGATAGTAAGTCGTAGGTGTTACCATTGCATCACAGGTCACTCACTCCAAGCTGAATGAAATGGTCTGGCCGTACCAGAATGATATAGAAATCTGGTTCAATTGGATAACACAATCATTCAAGCGACACCGAACAAAAAACAAGACTTAGAGCAGGTATCCTTTAGACTCTTGAAGCTAGATCAGGTCAACATCTATATTGAAATTAAATTTTTAGTAATCAGATATGCTTAATATTAATTCAGTCCTCAAACATATTGCCTAATATGTAAGAAAGTATTAAAAAACCCTGACAATTTATATGACAACAAGATGAACAGATTAGTCCAGCTCAATTAATGTTTTAAAAATGTGTTTGGAAAGCATCACTAATCGATAGTAGTCACCCAGGCGAATAGTGTATATTTCTTGAATAAAAAAGGCACCTTCATCTCTTCTTAACCCTCCAAGCCATTGACGTGGAGTTGATAAACCTTGACAAGCTCAATGTATACTACTATAACAATTTTGTTAAGGGGGCAGGGAATCCTCTCCTTTGTTTAATGTTTTTAATCATAAGACGCCATTCTTTACATTTTATCCATACCTCACGATGAATACTGTATTTTCTACCAGGGAAAGATTGGTTAGAATTGGAGAGTAAATTGAGATACTAATTATATATTAACATGACAAGGTATACAGCCAAATACCTCGGTGGTCGTAAACATTGTTAATTTCTTTGTTATTTTCAACACATATTTATATTTGCTCCTTCATGTATCATACACCAAAAGGAAGATTGGGAGTTTATGAATAATTTGATATCAGCAAAAGTAAGATAAGTACTATACAAAGAAATAAAAGCTGTTAACGTAAATATCTGGCCCGTGCTAAAGCCAGGTTGACCCACCAGAACTTCCGTGCAAGGTATGATATTCTGTAATTTTCTGTTTGAATTCACCAATGAGACGACATTGTTACCTTGCATGGAAGATCAGGCAGGTTAAGCTGAGGTGAATTACTTACATTATAACAACCATTACTTTAACGTATATAAAGTTATTCCTCAGTCTTCACGCTATACTATATACTGTATGATATACTATATACTGTATGTAGGATAAATAGTTTGTTATTGAGTACATTATTGGGTGGTCGGCGACCACTCAATAATTTGGTTGCATACATTGTCATTAGGCCATATTACACCCATATGGATAACGAGCGCCTTGCAAGCTTTAAAAAACGTACCCCAGACCCCTTTCAAGCTAAAATTGTAAATTTTCCGTTAAAATAACCGGCCAGTTCTACCTACATTGCAGAATCGATATCCCACAACAAGAAAATATCGACACTGAATGGAACGAAACGTTTAATTATCACAAAAAACAATAGGGCAAAAAATAGTCTTCAGATCGAAACACTAATGGGGCGAAATCCAAAATTCCGGCAACACAAACCCAGACTAAAAGCATGGTAAATACTCGCGGATTACCAAGCGACCCCTCCACCACCATCACCCAGCCGGTATCAAGGGGTTTCACTACCTCACTTTAATTTGTCCCTTACACCCCCTTTAAGCCATAATACATACAACCCAAACCCCTTTAAATCTTTAAAAAAAAAAGGAATACAAAAAAATCCGCTACCCCAGATCCTTTTCAAACTCAAATTCTAATTTTTTCGGTATTCCTCCCTTCCCCTGCTCGAAATAGGATGTTCATGGTCTCCCACACTTCCTCGTCACCATCCCAGGCACAGATGACAGCTGGGAGAGTCAGTTTCCCTCGAGCAGGCCCAGAAAGCACACCAATGTTGCAGTCTCTCTCTCTCTCACCTCCCTTAACCCCCTCCCGCCACACATACGTTTTTCACAAGATATTTGCTGTTTACACATATTTTCTGGTCTTCACTGTTCATAGTTCATCATGTAAGTAAAATATACGCACATAAAGTACACACCAAAATAATGCTTTATATGGTAAATATAACAAAAGTATGCCAGAATCAAAGTTTTGTTTTGTTTAAACCAATGGCGCTTTCCTCGGGTTAAATATATATAAATGTACAAATTAACCCAAGTACGGGAATTGCCATCTCTGATATTTCTACTTCCTACAATTCCCAGTATTCGCAATAATTAGACATTTTAACCTTTTGAAAATAATGAAGCATTTTGACAGCTTATTGTGGCTAACAATAAGCTATTGTATACAGCCTAGGAAACATCTGTGGGAGTTAAAGAGGTAAAGACGGTCTAAAGCCACTCCCTGACTTCCATATGCCCCATCTAATCTGAATAAAATCGTCTAATAAGAGCCAGAAAATAGAACAGAAGTGCGTCATTGTATTTTATAAGGGTAAATATAAACTAATACTTCCGATATCCCACAATGACATTATTCAGGTAATTAATGGGGTCTGGAAACTTCTGGAAGCTTTATAAATATTATGCTTAAGCCTTTCAATCAGATGATGCTTTTTCATTTGTTATTAAGCTACTGCCAGACGATTTGACTGAAATTGGGAATGTTTCATAGGGTAAGCCTAGATAGTATACAGCTCATTTGATTTCTTAATATCAGTCTCAAGCGTAAGGAGATATTTTTTTCCCTAGTCCTCCATCAAGCTTAATACAACACCCCTAAGGCCCACCTTCGAGATAACTTTGTACATTATTCGGGCTAAAAAAATTCCGACCGAAGTCCGATTCCCCCTAAATTGCAAGCTCGCTTTTGCTCAACAAGAATAAATCAACACCTAAATGGCCTAAATTATCTTAAAACTGACAAAGAAATGGGGCAAAAAGTATTAAAATTCGCCAAACTAAAGGGGCAAGCATCTTAAAATATCAAAACTAATGGGCTAAATATTTAACAAGAGGGAGAACGGGGTCCATAAATACAACCCCTTAACAAACTCATCTATAGTGTTACCAATAGAACAATATAAAACTAATCATATGATAGGAAGGGGTTGATTACTTATTTTTATATATTTCTGCTTCCATCAGATGATTTTATCAAGCATAATAAAGACTAATCTTGGTATATTCTCGTCTTCCCAAAAATACGACCAGCTTTCCCATTTCCTCTACCATCCCTCCGCGCCTCTCTCGCTCTTGCTCTCTCTCTCCCACAAGCACAACATGAAGCCTGTCTTACATATACACACCCTTCCCACCCCACGGTTCCCAAATGATATAGAGTGGGGTAGGTCAGGTAACACTTTTGGTCTACCACAGTAACCAATAGTATAGTTAACCTCTATAATCAGATAACATTGAGTTACTGCGTATAAAGAGCCGTAACCTGGGGTATCACCTAATAAAGTTCGTTATTCAGTAATATAGTAGCAACGAGGTGTTTAACCCTTTCTGTTCCAGTGACGTCTTTTGTATTTGATTTCAGCAACTTTAGGCGATTTTAATTAGCTCAAGATGGATATATGGTAGCTAAGGGGATTAATTGAGATAGTCTGTAGCCGTTTAATGGGTAAATGTCCTTCCTAACCTGAATAAGAACGTCTAATAGTTGCCAGAATATAATGAAAAGGACGTCGCTCGTACAAAATGGGTTAATGTCAATTAACTTACCCGCATGTCACTAACTTGTACTTTTGCATAATTATATATATATATATATATATATATATATATATATATATATATATATATATACGGTATATATATATATATATATATACTGTATACCGGTATTATTTCAAGCAACATTTGTTCTGATTATATTCGGTGTTATCCCACCATTGGGTGATACCGGTCTTGGGTGATGACACTCTTATTTAACGTTACTAAACGATTTTAGTAAGTCTTCAAACGGCTTCTCGTAGTTATAAGGACATTTCGTAGATCACTTATTAAAGGCTCACTAAACCATTGAATTATCTAATACAATGGGGGGCAAAATAAATTCAACCTCAGCATAATCATGATCTTAACTAAATAACTTAAAATAGTATAAAAGGAAATCAATATTAAATATTACACATACAAACACACTCCTATCCACGCTCATACATAACACACACACACACACACACACACTCCTATCCACGCTCATACATAACACACACACACACACACACTCCTATCCACGCTCATACATAACACACACACACACACACACACTCCTATCCACGCTCATACATAACACACACACACACACACACACTCCTATCCACGCTCATACATAACACACACACACACACACACTCCTATCCACGCTCATACATAACACACACACACTCACACTCCTATCCACGCTCATACATAACACACACACACTCACACTCAAACGTCAACACACACACACACACACACACACACTCCTATCCACGCTCATACATAACACACACACACTCACACTCAAACGTCAACACACACACACACACACACACTCCTATCCACGCTCATACATAACACACACACACTCACACTCAAACGTCAACACACACACACACACACACACACACTCCTATCCACGCTCATACATAACACACACACACTCACACTCAAACGTCAACACACACACACACACACACTCCTATCCACGCTCATACATAACACACACACACTCACACTCAAACGTCAACACACACACACACACACACTCCTATCCACGCTCATACATAACACACACACACTCACACTCAAACGTCAACACACACACACACACACACACTCCTATCCACGCTCTTACATAACACACACACACACACGCATAGACGGACCCACACAAACTCAAACGTCAACACACACACTCCTATCCACGCTCATACATAACACACACACACACACACACACACACATAGACGGACCCACACAAACTCAAACGTCAACACACACACACTCAAACGTCAATCCACACACACACACATTACACATACAACCATCAAACCACATACACGACACACACACACACACATAGACGGACACACACACACACATATATGGCCATACACATAACACATACAACCATCAAACCACACAGACACTCACACACAGACACACACCGGCCCACCAACCCACACACACACACACCGGCCTACCAACCCCCCCACACACACACACAGACACACACCGGCCCACCAACCCACACACACAGACACTACACTCACCGGCCCACCAACCCACACTCACACACAGACACACACCGGCCTACCAACCCACACACACACACAACAGGGATCAAAGAGAACACGACCAATAATATTTATAAATATCCTGCAGCACTTCACCTTTGGTATTCAGAAAGCGAAAAACATACCTTACATAAATAATTCAGTAATTGATTTTCAGATTATTCACAAAGGTTTTAAAATAATAATGCTACAAATTGCCAAAGGTAGTATGGCAGTATATTTGTATTTAATTAAATATATATATATAGTTAGTCATACTTGACATGTAACATTGTTTAAGCTAAATACAAAGAATCATATATTCAATAGAATGTACAATACAAATATTCCATAGGCCTACATGGAAACAGTAAAGCGACTATATTAAACCATACAAAGACACACACAAACACACACACACACACACACATATATATATATATACCGGTATATATATATATATATATACCGGTATATATATATATATATAATATCTATATATATATATATATATATATATAATATATATATATATAGATACTGTATATATATATAATATATATAATATATATATATATATATATTTCTAGTCTCTCAGTGGGGATCGAGCCATCGACCATCATAACGATAGCCGACGCTTAATCAATTACACCACGGCAGTCTTAAGACTTCCGTGGTGTAATTGATTAAGCGTCGGCTATCGTTCTGATGGTCGATGGTTCGATCCCCACTGAGAGACTAGAAACATTTAGTGGCTCACGTGTATTTGTGATATATTCTCAATATATATATATATACACAGTAGATAGTAGGTAGAGGTTGTGTGGGGCGCTCGGTTATGGCCTTGGCCTTGCTCGGGGCCTTGGGGCTGTTCGGCCAGGCAGCTTGGGGAACAGCAACAACAACAACAACAGTAGATCCTACACCTTGGTACGGAATTGAATACGTTCTCCTTAATATAAATAGAAAATTCTTAACTATTTTTGTATCACGCCGTAGAGTAGTTGTTAAAGCATGGACTCTCGTCCTGACTGTCCGTGGTTCGAAGCTCAGTTGAACACAAACACATTTATATAATATTACATAAATATAGATGGATAAATAGATAAACAGAGAGCAAGACAGCCCAAGAAAAACATATAAATAAAAGGAACGAAAACAAAATAAAGAATAAGAGAAACCAGAGAGAGAGAGAAAGAGAGAGAGAGAAAGAGAGAGCGCGAGTACGAAGTAGAGAGAGAGAGAGAGAGAGAGAGAGAGAGAGAGAGAGAGAGAGAGAGAGAACGAGAGTGAGAGTGAGTACGAAGTAGAGAGAGAGAGAGCGAGAGTGAGAGTGAGTACGAAGTAGAGAGAGAGAGAGAGAGAGAGAGAGAGAGAGAGAGAGAGAGAGAGAGAGAGAGAGAGAGAGAGAGAGAGAGAGAGAGAGAAATAGCGAGACGAACCAAAATACTGTGGGTCCAAATCTGATTTTTGAGTCTATTTCCCGTGGCGGGTTGAAATGGAGGTCACGAATGTTCCGTCATAATAACATTCTCAGAGTCTACATGAAAGAGACAACAGAGAATATCTAAACCCTTCTGTACCGGCAACGTCTTTTTCATTTTATTCTAGCTGTAATAAGACGATTTTGTACAGTTTAAGAAGGATCTGCGGTAGTAAATAGGGTTAAGTGAGATAGTACGAAGCCTATTCATTGCTGGAGGCCCTTTTGTAAACTGAATAAAATCATCTAATAGTAGCCAGAATCAAGTTAAAAGGACGTTACCGGTACTGAAGGGAGTTACTAGCGTGAGGTACCGCCACAGGTCAAGCTTCACTGTAAGGCTGAACTAGATGAATGGCTGAGGTTGCACGGGGCACATGTCTGCAATACTGTGTCCGATTCCTTTGATCTTTGGTTAGAAATGAGCCTAAGCTTACATTCCAAAAATATTGTCTGGGCCCATCAATGTCAATTAAAATCCTAACTTTTTTTTACCGGACTTCATCAAATATTTGTTGATGAAGTCATTAATTTGCTCAACGACACCATCCAAGAGTAACAGGTTGAAGCAGTAAAGATTTTGAATGATATTAATGGGTCCTATCAATATTATGGATGGTTAGAAAAGCCTTTTCATAACCATCAATCAAAGGAATGTTGGCCTATAAAGAAGATCAGGCTATAGACACTGATGTGTATGCAAGTTCAAGTTCAAATACGTCTGTAGTATACATACTGTATATATATATATATATATATATATATATATATATATATATATATATATATATATATATATATATATATATATATATATATAGGGCAATCGACATTTACAAGCATCACAAAACCGCATATGATTGTATTTGTGTTAAATATTGATGTCTGCAGTTTGAACACCTCCCATAGCCCGAAGCTGACATGTGGCCAATTGGTGGGGCAGTGTGGCCAGAGGTTCGGACAATAACACAATGTTTAAAGGTTAAAACAATATTCCTTCTGTCGTTTATTTCAAGTCACTTTAATATCTTATTTAACAGGATTCGAAGTTGCATAATAAATCGTAGGCAGTGTCCACCATTCTTTAACTGTCTTCGTGGCGTAATGCATAAGGTGTTGATTTTCGGTGTGAGCGTCCTGGGTTCGAATCCACGGACTGCCACATGTGTTTGTGATATTTCATTAATCGATTTTAGGAGTAGAGTTGGTTGTTGGATAGAACATAATAATTGATATTGGTTCAGGAGTAATTTATCGAGAGGCCTTCCCTAGTGGTTAAGGCCCCATTAATTGCTCTTTCCATTCACATATGCATAGCCTACGTGAGTTGCAGTTGGGATGTGTGTACATGCTTAGATTGATATGCAGGATTCGAAGTTGCATAATACATCGTAGGCAGTGTCCACCATTCTTTAACTGTCTTGGTGGCGTAATGCATAAGGTGTTGATTTTCGGTGTGAGCGTCGTGGGTTCGAATCCACGGACTGCCACATGTGTTTGTAATATTTCATTAATCGATTTTAGGAGTAGAGTTGGTTGTTGGATAGAACATAATAATTAACTGACAATCTCGATCTTGTAATTCAGGTAAATATGACAAGCTGGTTTAAAACTGAATTAAAATGCGAGTGCCAATTAAGAATTCTGAAGTGTAAATTGTGTTGGTTATAATATTTTCTGTTTCCAGCGGAAAGGCAAAGTCGAACATTAATATCTTATTTGTATTTCTACTGAATACTATGACGGTTGTAACCAAAATTGCTTAACAAATCATTTGACCTCCACAGTAGGCTTCCTTAATTAACTTTCATAAATATTCACATTATTGTAATGTTCAAAGTTGTAGATAAGAGGTTATCTCCTTTTGCATGTGAATACTGTACATCCAATATACGTCACTATATAATCAACACAATATCGGCTACTTTCTTTATATTAATTCAAGAAAGCAAATCAGCAAATTTAATGGGAAATCAATCCCCGATCAACTTGAACCTAACTGTATTTATCCCAATCTTCAAAAAATGTAACGTACCCCAACCTAGCAGAGTTGAAAGAGCTTATGAGGTGACCGGACACAACTGCACTACATTATATAATTATATTTAAATATACAAATATTAACCTCTGCATGGGCATCCGTTATAAAATTTAATATGATAATTTTAAATAATGATATAATTATTTCACCATATAATTAAACTCAGTCATTTTTTTTCCTATGTCTCAACCTCGGGACTGTAGGCTGTTCAGTAGCCTGTAACTCTTACGAGGCCCCGAGATTATCGATTGAAGCTTGGAGATGGTCTCAGAGGTCTCAGTGGAGCTTCAAGGTGTTGGTTGCTTCCTTTCTGCCACACTAGATGACGACACCTTATTTATACACGTCACTTGATTTGGAGAGAGCAGCTATATGGTCATTCACAGCATCTTCGAATATGGTCGGGTATCTTCTATGCTATGAACTCGTGACCATATTGGGGTTGTTTTCTTGACGTGTCGGTGTAGTCAGGATACTTGTAGAACAGCAGGAACGGTCAGATCACCTCGGAAAAAACCCTGAGGGTAAATTATGAAAGGCTATGCAGCATTGTCCAATCATCAAGGGTAAATTATCTAGCATACTGGACAGTGTACAACCAGGCTTGTCCTCCATAAAAACAAAGTAAAATATTTACCGGTAATACTCTGTAAATAACAGCAATTATATATATACATACATACATATTCTAACGACCCCTTGTTGTATTATGTTTGATGAAACACACAATGAATCCAATTCATATACAAGGCAAAAATGTTATCAAAATCTTCTATAAGTTATTTGTGCACATGACAGTTCTTTACAAGTGGTGATATCAGTACATACATATATATATATTAACACAGTGAGATTGACAGCAGGGGAAAAAGGAAGCACATACGAGTCGGAAGATCAAGGTAGAAGAGTCGGGAGAAAATAGGACTAAATATACACTTACATTCTGTATATATACTGTATATATATATATATATATATATATATATATATATATATATATATATATATATATATATATATATATATATATCGCGAGAAAGAGTGAGTGAGTGTGAGTGTAACGTAATCCTGTACTATAAAAGATATACCAAAAATGAAACGGAGGAGGAAGAAATGCAAGGGAGGGGAGACAAAAGAAAATGTAAATACAGTTTGGGAGAGTTGGGGAAAATAAAACTGACAGGAGGGAGAGAGAGAGAGTGTGTGTGTGTGCGTGAGAGTGAGAGAGAGTGTGAGTGAGGGAGAGTCCGTACTGCACGAGATCAAAGGGAGGAAGGGAAGACAAGAGGAAAAATAGACACAGGTTGGGATAAAATAGAAGAGCTGCGAGAATATTCACTGGAGGCGTATGTGAGGGGTGCTCTGAGTAGGATATGAGGGGGTATTTGGAGCAAGGGCGAGGAAACTATATTTGGAGATGAAAGAGAGAGACAAGCAATTATTTGGAGAGATTTGGAAGAATGTTTGGAGAGAGATGAACATATATTTGGAGAGACGGGAAAGAATGTTTGGAGAGAGATGAAAATCACTTGTAGAGAAAGAAAAGTATTAGTGGCAAATAATATTAAGCAGCCAGAACTGCAAAGGACGGGAAGAGAAGAGGGGAAGGCAGCAATGCAAGAGACAAGATAGATAAGAGAATCAGTTTGGGTGAGTTGGGATTATATTGAACCTATTAGAGAAATACAGAAAGAGAGAGAGAGAGAGAGAGAGAGTGTGTGTGTGTCCTACTGTATAAGATGAAGAAGAAATTGAGGACGAGGTGGAGCAAATAGATAAAAGAAAGCCACAGTTTGGGAGACCTAGGGATAAAATAGAAGAGCTGTGAGAATATTGAGTGGAGGCGTATGTGAGGGGTACACTGGGTAGGATATGAGGGGGTAGTTGGAGATGGGCAGAGGAGAGCGGTTCTGGAAGGAAGATTTAAGACTACTGAGATATATATATACTGTATATATACAGTATATATATATTTATTTGAGATAGAGTTAAAGATTTTTGATAAAGATATTTAAAGAGAGTGTGCATTTGTGAGAATTATGGTTGGGTAACTATTTAGAGGAAACTAGAGGGTATTGTGGGAATATGAGAAGGCATTTGGAGAGAACCCTTGACATTCGCAGATAATTATATAATTATAGGGTAATTATAGGAATATATAATACTATTTGGAGAGAACCCTTGACATTCGCAGATAATTATATAATTATAGGGTAATTATAGGAATATATAATACTATTTTTAGATAATACAAAAGGATTTTTGGATGACACTTAATTATTTGAAAGAAAGAGAAGATATTATTTTAAGGAGTAACGGGATATTTTGAGATGATTTATTATTAGAGGGTAACAATGTGGAGGACTTTGAGGAGATCCAGAGAGTAAAATGGGCATAGGAAAGATAATTAAATTATATTTGGAGAGAAGAGGAAATTATATTTGGATAGAAGCTAACTGGGTATTTGGAGGGAAAAGAAGAGGCATTTGGAAGTCAATGAAAAGATATTTGGAAGGAGGTATGAGGAATTTTGGGAGAACTAGTATAAGGTAATTATTTAGAGGAATATTAGAGTGTATTTCAAGTGCAAAGAGAGCACACGAGAGATATTGAGAGGATATTTGTAAGAAAGTTAAAATGTATTTGGATAAAGTTAAGTGGGTATTTGGAGGGGAGCGGAAAGGATGTTTGAAAGAATATATCTATTTTAAGGAATGATTAGAGAGTAAATATTGTGATAAAACCGAGTTTACTTACGAGATAAGAAGATAATATACGTAAATGGAAGAGGAGAGAGTATTAGTATGGAAATAACAGTATAAGAGGGAACAATACTTATTGTGTAGACAATAAGTATCAATCGCTTTCGGAGACCAAATTCATTACTCTCTCTCACCCCCCCCCCCCCCTCTCTCTCTTTTTCGGTCGCCCAGAAGACATCGGCACCTATTTTTTTCCTCCCCACCAACCCTGACAATAAAATCAAACTCATTATTTACTACAAATCTCCTAAGACCTCCAACCTTGTCCTCCGTAACCGCCCCATTTCCACCAACCAACCGAAAGACGACCATGTGATATACCAGCATATTTGCACCTCTGGGGACTGTGGACCCCTATCCTATGTTGGAATGACACAGACTCGCCTTTCCCGTCGACTAACCCTCCACCTTCAATCTGGCGCTATAAAAGATCACTATCAAGCCCCCCACCATCTTGCCCTAACTCGCGCCGACCTAGACAAACAAACCACCATACTCGACAAAGAATCAGACCCCAGAAGACTAGCTATTTTAGAAGCTCTATACATCCAAACACTCAACCCCAGCATCAACAACCAAACACAAGACCTTAAAATTCTTCCTTCAGGCAAGCGCTACAGGCATGCTGGCCCCCCCCCCCTCCTCTCGCCCCGTGCCCCCCTCCCTTACGCTTCCAAGCTCAGCACACAACTGACAACACCAACCAATCATAGCCACCCACAGCCAACAACCAACCACCGATAAGATTTATTGCCCGTCTCTCTCGCGAATAGACTGCCTTCCACCAATGAACAGCCACCACACACCCAGTAGCTCCGGCCACCTCCCTCTACTTGATCCTCGAATTTTGTATAAATATGATGCTTTGTCCCTATTCTAATCATTACCTCTCCATTCCCTGAAGATGAAAGATGTTTACTTGTGAAACGTTAGATCCACCATGAATTTTGCTAACCTTTTGTACCTCATCTCTGAACCCCAGAGGAAAATTGTTAGAACTATTGAAAGCTGTAACAATAAAATCCTGAATGCTGAAACTGCTATTGCTTTTAACCTCGTCTGTTTAAAAGAGAATATATATATATTCTGACATACGGAGCCCTCTATGTTAATTTAAGAGTTAGAATTAGAGTTGAAGGAGTCAAACTACCCAAACGGCGAAGCAGACTAGCGAGCGGGAAACCAGCTCGCCCGCATACCAGCAAACAAGCCTTCACACCTGCATGCGTCATAGGGGACCCTGCAAACTACTTCGATGACCCGACGCTATGACGTATTATCGACGCCAGGAGCTGTGATTGGACCAGGCACCTGTTATGCAACTCGAGGAGCTATGATAGGAGCGCGCACCATCACTCGCCTCCTGATTCGTTCCTACACCATCATTGTTTAGTATATAAGACCCGAGTTGTGGGCATTCAAATCAGTCTCATTTGGAGTTGGGGAAGGTGAACTTGCAGCTGGAGGAAGACTGGGTGAAGTATTATAATGGGATTGTGACTGTCAGTCAGATTATATAAGTGTGTGTTAAGTGTGTTCCGTGTAAACACTTACGTTATGTTGGTTGGTGAGATATGTGATTGGGACGTTAACGCTATTATTGTGTACTTAACTATTTGATTGGGAATTAACGTTAACGCTACTATTATGTGTTTAACTATTTGATTGGGAATTAATGTTAACGCTACTATTTATGTACTTAACTATTTGATTGGGAATTAACGTTAACGCTACTATTTATGTACTTAACTATTTGATTGGGAATTAACGTTAACGCTACTATTTATGTACTTAACTATTTGATTGCGAATTAACGTTAACGCTACTAATTATGTACTTAACTATTTTAGTTGACTAACTTGTGGACTAAAGCAACTCTTTAAGTAATTGGGTTATGATGAAAGTAATACTATTGTTTTATATTAATACTTACGAGTTCTTTCATTTTCTTTTAATTAAGCTTACATTGCTTAACGGTGCTTAGTACGGTGATCCTATTGTCTCATATTAGTAATATCGCCTTAGACTAACATGGCTGTGTTAATATTACTTCTAGTGATTTCCTAAGCTGAAGAAAATTCTTTTAGCTTCAAAATATGATTTTTGCTTTTCATATTATTTGAGTGAGACCTGAATCGAATATATGAAGCGATCCTGTAACTTAATTTACTCATAATCAAACCTCAATGTTACGTGGTTAAGAAATACATTTAACTAATTATTAAATATATATCTAACTTTTTATGTGACTTTGATATAAATCCTGATGATAATAATATAATACTGTTAACGTAAGACAAGAACCAAGAATAATTACATTAAAAATAAATAAAAGGACATATAAGAAAACTATCTATTCATTTCAAAAAGGGTAAGAGACAGAAATATTCTTACTTTAATATTTATCTTTCAAGACTTTTTATAGAATTAATAGTCCTTCTTTAGATATAACTTCTTCGGTTCATAACCATAGCCTACTAAGCTTCGGTTAAATAATAATTCTTTATAAATACTACATGACTTTAATTCGTTTCAGTATTTTTCATAATTAAAGAGTATCAGTCAATAAAGGATACTAAGTCCTAAGATCCAAAAGCAAAGGAAGCAACAACAGGAAATAATTTTATTAGATTTTACTTTTGTTTTGCCTTCAGCTGACTGATACCTTAATATATCTCTGTGCTATCTAGATTCATCAAGTTAACCACTTGAGGATCAAGATACATAACAGAAGAGTGGCGACCTTGCCAGGATTCGTTTCATACAGTTTCACTCAGTTTCATTAACGTTTCACTACTTAAAAAACAAATATTAATCATGCCTCAACTAATTAATGACGAAGATGCTCGAGTTTTCATAGAATCAGACCCCACAGCCCCTGATATTGACTGTCTGTCAAAATCAGAACTGAAAGTGCTTGCCTCACATCTCCAATTAACTGTCTCAAACATGTCTAAAGTAGAGGTGGCTCAGACCATAAAAACCCACCAGTTCCCTGTAGAAGGCGGGGAGGGAGACGGAGCAGTTGGTGGGATCCCTAGTAAACCTAGCCAACTTAATGTACAATTGCCACCTGGTTTGACCGGTGATCAAATATTCGAACTAGAACTAGCCAGAATAAAAGCAACGACCGAACAAGCCGGACTAAATATAGAACTAGCTAGAATAAATGCCGAAGAAGCCAGAATAAAGACCGAACATTATCAATATCAATATCAAACGGCTCAACTAAATGTCAATACAAATGCTCCCGTAATTGCTCCCCCTCTGGGATTGACTATGACTAGTGTCATTCCACCTTTCACTGAGGATAATGTGCAGGATTTCTTTGTTTTGTTTGAGGAAGTTGCTGGAGGTATGAAGTGGACAAGAGATCAATGGCCTTTTATGTTACAAACTGTTTTGACAGGGCAGGCTCGAGCCACGTATTTGTCAGAAGTAGCAGAGGTTAGGCAGGATTATGACAATCTCAAAGAAGCTATCCTAAAAACCTATCAATTGCAGCCTGAGGCTTACAGGCAATCTTTCCGTAAAAACCAGAAGAAAGTAGAAGAAACCCATAAGGTATTTGCCAGGACCATGACTAAAACTTTCAATCATTGGGTCAAGAGTAAGAAAGTCACAAGCTACAACGATCTGAAGGAGTTGGTCCTGTTAGAAAATTTCCTATGGAAAATTGATTCTTCTGTATCCTATCATTTAAAGGGGAAAAAGGTAGATTGTCTTGCCGACGCTGCTGACATAGCTGACACATACGTGCTCAACAACAAATTTCGTGGAAAGAAGCCCTACGATAATTCTAGTTCTAATTTTAAGTATCCCAATCACAAATCTGACAGACCCAGTCACAAGCCTATAACGTCTTCCCCAGCTAGCCAAAATAGAATTGTTCCCCCAACTAAAAATGCAACTCAGGGCAATGGTAACAGAGGTGGGCCCCAAAGTAATAGTAATGCTCAAAGAGGGAACGTTCCCGTATCCCCTAAAGTATGTACTTTTTGTGGCATGAGAGGCCACCTAGCTTACCAGTGCTGGGCCAAGGAGAAAACCGAGAGATCGGGGCAGACAGTTGCCGCCGTATCTCAAATTCCATATGTGCCTTTAATGCAGGACTCCCGACAGAAGGAGTACCTAGCACCAAAAGTTCCTTTAATGCAGGACTCCCGACAGAAGGAGTACCTAGCAGCTAACGTAAATCATCTAGACAGGGGTGTAGTAGCATGCGTGGTGCAACCCACTAGGGTTAAGCCAATAATAATTTCACCATCAGTGCAGGACAGTTACCGTCCCTTTATTTCATCTGGCAACGTGAGATTAAATGGTTGTATGCATGAGGTAAACATTATGAGAGACACAGGTTCTACTAGCACCCTCATGGTGAATCCTTACACTGAGTGCCCACCTGGCGAACCAGTTGTAATGAGAGGTGCTGGAGGCCAATTTATTGCACACTTGGTAAAAGGCGAAATTGAATGTGAGTTACTACAGGGTGAGGCCACCATAGCTTTGTGTAGGTCCCAAGATATCCCTGTGCCTGGGGCAACACTCCTTTTGGGGAATGATGTAGCAGGTGAGAAGGTCCGACCAGACCCCATTTTGTCACTTTCCCCTGATAACGAGCCACTAACCGGTGAGCTCGACAAGGAGATGCCAACAGTTTTCCCTGTGTGTGCTGTCACACGTTCAATGTCTCAAGTTGCAGTTCCCTCAGACAGACATGTACCGAATGTAAGAGTTGATGAAAGGGATGATGAGAGTGTGAATGACGCTCCAACTGTGCCTGATGATGTGACTGAGGTGGATTTATCTGACACCTTTATGGCTCATCTTGACCCTAACGATGACCATGAAACCCCTCCAAATTGTCCTAGTGGCCTGGTAGAGCTGCAGAGAGATGATAGTGAATGCAAGGAGTTAGCTGCCAGGTCCATGAATGAAGAGGAATGTGAGAAGGAGGGTGGTGAATGTTTCTACCTCAAAGGAGGAGTATTGTGGCGTAGATGGAGACAGCCACACAGACCAATCGATGACGGGGCTTGGGACGTCCATCAAGTAGTAGTCCCCAAACCTTGTCGTAGAGATATCATGGAAATGGCACATTGTATACCATTGGCAGGACACCTAGGTGTGAGAAAAACTCTAGACAGAATCAGAGCCCACTTTTACTGGCCAGGAATGCGTGCAGATGTAGTGGAGTTTTGTAGAGTGTGTCACACTTGCCAGATGACAGGAAAACCCAATCAGAAGGTGCCTGTACATCCTCTGGTGCCCTTGCCCGTTTTCGAGAATCCTTTAACCCGGGTGGTAGTGGACATTGTAGGCCCATTGCCTAAGACTTCCCAAGGTAACATTTATTTATTAACTATCATGGACATGGCAACTCGCTACCCAGAGGCTATACCCTTAAGGACTACCTCTGCTCCAACTGTCATCAAGGAACTGCTCAAATTCTTCACCAGAATGGGTTTCCCCCATGAGGTGCAAAGTGATCAAGGAACTAATTTTACCTCTAACATTTTCCAGCAGTCCCTGAAGGAGTTGGGTATCGAGCATGTTAAGTCTAGCACCTACCACCCAGAGAGTCGAGGGGTTCTCGAACGATATCATCAGACATTAAAGGGAATGTTACGTAAATATTGTACAGAGACCGGAGTTGAGTGGGAAAAGGGGGTACCTTTTCTTTTATTTGCTACTCGTGAGGTTCCAACTGAATCCCTGGGTTTTTCCCCTAATGAGCTAGTTTTCGGTCACCAGGTAAGAGGTCCTTTGCAACTATTGCAGGATAGCCTAGTTGGCCAGGAGGGGAACCAAAACCTCCTCCAGTATGTTTCAGATTTCAAAACCCGGCTGAGATCCTCATGTGAGTTTGCCGCTCAAAACTTGACAGTGGCTAAAAGCTCCATGAAGAAATGGTATGACAGAAAAGCCCGTGAGAGGGAGTTTCAGCCCGGTGATGAGGTTTTGGTCCTGCTCCCCCTTTTTGGCCAACCTTTATCTGCCAAGTTCAGGGGCCCATATAAGATCATTCAGAGGGTGAGCATTACCGATTATCTAGTAACTACCCCAGACAGGAGAAAGCCCACGCAAGTATTTCATATAAATATGTTGAAACCCTACCATAGGTCCCCTGATTCCTCTCCTCCAGATGCTCCCACTGTGGCAGTGAATGTCAGGACCTGTGGACAGCCTGGTGCGGACGAAGTCTTCAGTTCTCTTACTGACCCGCAACAGACTGCTCCAGAGCCTGAAGGTATCCATGCAGACTTTGACTTGTCATGTAGCCTATCCAACTTTCAGTATAATTCAGTGGCTTGGAGGGAATTACCATCTAAACTATGTCATCTTCCCTCTGATCAAGCGAACCAACTAATCTCTGTTTTATCTCAGTCTCCCAGTGTGTTCCGTGATACTCCAGGGCTCACTTCTTTGGCCGTGCACGACATCGACGTAGGGGATGCAACTCCCATTAAACTATCCCCCTACTGTGTCTCACCACAACGCAGGAGTATACTGCAGGTCGAGCTTGACTTCATTTTTTCTAACGAGCTAATCACAAGGGCCTTAAGCCAGTGGAGTAGTCCGGTCATACTTGTGCCAAAGCCAGACGGGAGCCATAGGTTATGTATGGACTATAGGCAAGTTAATGCTGTCACAAAGAACGATACCTACCCACTGCCACGGATCAAAGATTGCATTTACCAGGTTGGCCTCATACAACAGTAAGTTTAACTTAATGAGAGGATTTTGGCAATTAGGTCTCCCTTGTAGCGAGGTAAATATCATGCTTTTGTAGTGCGCTGTCAAGCCTTCAGCTGTGAGATGCCTTGCAGTTCGAATAACGCTCCAGCGACGTTCCGGCTATGTTCTGATGTGGTACCTGGAGACGTTGCCTACTTTGGGTGATATCCTTATTATATCCTCATTATAATCTTGCTGTTGCCAATCTGGTGGTGAATCTATTTATGTATTATATTTCATATTATGTACTATACTCCTTAAACTCTTTTCTAGGGGGGAGGTCTGACATACGTGATTGGCACACCATGGCGGAAGGCGGACGCAAGTTTGAGGCTCCGGCATATGTTATGGGAATGGTCAATTAATTCACGGATATCGAGTGCATACGGGGCTAACAAGAAGAGGAAGGATTTAGTGAAGTGTTTGGAGGATATATTGGTGTGGTGGAGGGGTGATATATAGTGTAATAAGAGTGTGTAGTGACGGGACAGCGGTAGGGTTGTGAGTTGTTGAGTTTGTAAACAAACATGGCAGAGGGAATTTCGGGTATGACGGAGGCGGAAGGAAGGTTACAACGTTTTCGGGGATTTAAGAGCACAGATAAGAAGTTAGAAGAGGTTAGTATTGTTGTGAAGGATTTGGAAAAGTGGATGAGTGATACGGAGAAATGGAAGGGGGATATTGGTGAGAAAGTTAAGGCACTGTGTGTAATGTGTGGTGTGACAGGTGGGGAAGGGAATAGGCCTAGCGAAGGAAGTGAATGCAGGCCTATTTTGGAAGTTAATGAGAGCCTAGAGATGGTATTGAAAAGGGTAAATGAACTGGGAGCAGAGAATATGGCATTGAAGGAGCAGCTGAAGGAATACGAAGGACGTTTCACGGAAGTAAAGGAGTCGACTGCATGGACGGTGGTAGGTAAACAAAAAGTCAATGATTTGGAGGATATTATGAAAGAGCAAAAGGAAGAAATGAATATGACCAAAAAAGTTTTGAGAGTGCAGTTGTAGGGGTCATGAAGAACAAGGAGAGTGTCGTGAGGGAGGCCATGGACAGGGATAGGGGTGTAATCTTGTATGGAGATATAGAGACTCATATGAATGATAATGGAGTGAGAAAAGTGAGGGATATGGAGACAGTGAAGGAGGTCTTGAAAGGTGTGGATGAGGACGAATATGGATGGGAAGGGCAGGTGGAGGAGGTCAGTAGGATAGGTAGATATAAAAGGGGAGAGATGAGACCTATAAGGGTACAGTTTAAAACTAGGGTAGTGGCGGAGACTGTGACAAATTTTAGTTGGAGGCTAAATACAAATGATAAACTGAAACACATAAGACTAAAGAAGGATTTGAGTATAGAACAAAGGAAACAAATTAAGGAATTACAAGAAAAGGCTGATGAAAATAATGGAAAGTTGGATGAGGAGGATAAGAGAAATTTTTACTGGAGAGTGAGGGACGGAAAAGTGAGGAAGTGGTTTATAAGAGTAGAAAGGAGGGGGAGATCAGGGAGGGGAGAGAATGTGATGAGCGTTGTGACGGAGGAGGAGAACGGGGTGGAAGTGTCACAGGGAGAGACAGGAGACAAAGAGGCAGACCCAGTAGTGCTAACAGGGGAGTAGGGTACGGACTGGAGGAGCGGGATCGTGTAATTGCTGAAGGAATGGTAGATGGATTAAGGATTATGTTTAGTAATGTGGATGTGTTTACCCAGGACAAGAAAAGAGAACTGATATGTAGGTTGCAGGATGAAGAGGAAAAACCTGATGTCATAGCCCTACAGGAAGTGAGACCAAATTTTTTTAGAATTGAAAGGGAACTGGTGGAATATAGTTTGGAGGGTTTTGAGTTATATGAGAGAAATGCTATTAGAGCAGAGGTTGGAAGAGGACTGTTTATTTATGTAAGAAAAGAGCTCAAGGTTAATGAGGTGGATATGAGACAGCAGTATTGTGAGTATTTGTGTATTGAAGTAAAATGTGTAAGAGGATCAATTCTAATTGCCTCTATATATAGAAGCCCAAATAATAGCAGGGGAGAGGATGATAACCTACTGAAAGCAATGGAGGAGATAGATAATAGAGAGAACAAATATAAAATTTTGATTGGAGATTTCAATTTGCCAAGGATCAACTGGGCAAATTGTACTACTCCAGCGGGACAGGGTAGCCTGGAAAATAAGTTTATAGAGAAAGTGAGAGATTGTTTTTTAACGCAACATATTGTAGAGATGACAAGATATAGAGATGGGACGCAGGGGAGTGTACTTGATTTGATTTTTAGCAATGAAGAGGATATAGTGGAACATGTTAATGTGGATAGCCCTATAGGTCGTAGTGACCATGCCTGTATAAGCTTTAGTTGTAACATTAAATCAGAGAGGGATAATAGAAGCAATAGAAAAATATACATGTATGATAGAGCAGATTATGAGCTGTTGAGACGGTGTTTGGACATTGACTGGGGGGAATATTTGAACGGTGAAGACGCTGAAGGAATGTGGAGGAAAATTAGAGTCAAACTGGAGAATGCGGTATCCAAAAGTGTACCAGTAAGGGAATATAAGGATAAAACAAAATTGAGGAAAAGAACTAACCCAGAATTGCCAATGAAAAGAAAGCTTTGGATATTGATTAGAAGAAAGAAACGATTGTGGGAAAGATTAAAATTGTTAAAAAAGAACAGGGGGTCTAGTATAGAGGCTAAGGAAGTGGATCTGGAACGCAGACAAATAAACAATAAAATAAGGTGGGAAACAAGGAGGGGGGTGAAGGAGAGGGAGAGAGAGATAGCTAGAAATGTGAAGGATAATCCAAAAATATTCTGGAAGTACATTCAGGAAAAGTTAACAAGAAGAGTAGGGATCCCAGAGCTGGTGGGGGCTTGAATGATGGGAGTAGAGCGGAGACTGATAAGGAGAAAGCAGAGGTGCTGGGGAAATACTTTGGGGGGGTACTAACAGTGGAGTCGGAGGATGCAGTGCCTACTATTCCCATCAAACAGGCACCGGCACTAGAACTAATAGAGTTTTCCCATGCTAGAATAAGAAGGGCTATAGAAAAAATGAACAGAAGTAAGTCACCGGGACCGGATGGGATACACCCAAGAATCATAAAGGAAGGAGGGGAGATGTTAGTAGAGCCATTGAAAATGTTATTTGAGGTATCGTTTAATACAGGACAAATCCCGATGGACTGGAGAGAGGCGAACATAACAGCTATATTTAAGAAGGGAAAGAGAAATGACCCAGGGAATTATAGACTAGTCAGTTTGACAAGTGTTGTGTGTAAACTAATGGAAACGGTAATTAGAGAAGGAATAATGGATCATATGAAGTCAAACCAACTTTTCAGTGGGAGACAGTTCGGATTCTTGCCGGGGAGGTCGACGGTACTACAGCTAATTAAGGTGGTAGATGATTGGATGCAAATTCTAGAAGATGGTGATGTAATAGACGTGGTATATTGCGATTTTATGAAGGCCTTCGATAAGGTCCCACATAAAAGGTTAATAGAGAAAGTTAGAAGCTATAATATAGGGGAGAAATGTGTGAAATGGATAGAAGCCTTCCTGAAAGATCGGAGACAGAGGGTACTGGTGAATGGAATAGGCTCGGGGTGGAGGGAAATTACAAGTGGGGTACCTCAGGGATCTGTGTTGGGACCACTGCTGTTCGTTATATTTATCAACGACTTGCCTGAAGTTATAACTAATGGAAGTGAGGTATACCTGTATGCGGATGACACTAAACTATATAGAAGAGTGAGGAGTAAGGAAGATATGGGTTTGCTTCAAGGAGATGTGGAGGGCATGAAGGGATGGTCTGAGCATTGGTTAATGCCTTTTCATCCAAAAAAATGCAAGTACATGCGGATTGGGACCAGCAAGATAGACAAGGTTGGATACAGTATGTATGAAGCGATGGAGGAAGTGAGTGCAGAAAAGGATATAGGAGTAGTGATAGACAATAAGTTAAATTTCTCAGAACATTTAGCGGAAAAGATAAACAAAGCCAATAGAATTGTAGGGCTGATAAGGAGGACATTTGTGTCACTTGACGAAGAAATCTTCAGGAATCTATATACAGCGCTGGTTAGGCCGCACCTGGAATATGCAAACCAGGTGTGGGCTCCATATATGGTAAAGGATATAGAAGCAGTGGAGAAAGTGCAGAGGAGAGCTAGCAAGCTGGTACCAACGTTGAAGAACGCGGGCTATGAGCAGAGGTTGAGGACACTGGGGCTTCCGACACTGGCATATAGGAGAAAGAGAGGGGATATGATAGAGACTTTTAAGATAGTGTCAGGAAAGTACGATGAGGATGTGTGTGAAGGTATCTTCTTGATGCGGGAGGGAACAAGAACGAGAGGACACTCTAAGAAAATTTACAAAGAAAGAAATAGGCTTGAGAAGGCAAAGAACTCATTTTGTGATAGAGTGGTAAATGAGTGGAACGCACTGCCCCAGTATGTAGTCGATTCCGAATCAATAAGGGAGTTTGAAAGTAATCTTGATAAAGCATGGGGAAGACAAGATTTGAAGTTTGATTATAAAACAAAAATACAGAATAGTAAAAATGTTGCGTCTGCTACCGCCGCCGCCAACACCGTGAACGACCGCAGCAGTGCAAGTACTGGTACTGAGCTGGATACACAGGCATAGTTTGCCTTTTTCCAGAGGATCTACTGTAAGAAACTGTAAGATACGGAGCCCTGTATGTTAATTTAAGAGTTAGAATTAGAGTTGAAGGAGTCAAACTACCCAAATGGCGAAGCAGACTAGCGAGCGAACTAGCGAGTGGGAAACCAGCTCGCCCGCATTCCAGCAAACAAGCCTTCACACCTGCATGCGTCATAGGGGACCCTGCAAACTACTTCGATGACCCGACGCTATGACGTATTATCGACGCCAGGAGCTGTGATTGGACCAGGCACCTGTTATGCAACTCGAGGACTCGAGGAGCTATGATAGGAGCGCGCACCATCACTCGCCTCCTGATTCGTTCCTACACCATCATTGTTTAGTATATAAGACCCGAGTTGTGGGCATTCAAATCAGTCTCATTTGGAGTTGGGGAAGGTGAACTTGCAGCTGGAGGAAGACGGGGTGAAGTATTATAATGGGATTGTGACTGTCAGTCAGATTATATAAGTGTGTGTTAAGTGTGTTCCGTGTAAACACTTACGTTATGTTGGTTAGTGAGATATGTGATTGGGACGTTAACGCTATTATTGTGTACTTAACTATTTGATTGGGAATTAACGTTAACGCTACTATTTATGTACTTAACTATTTGATTGGGAATTAACGTTAACGCTACTATTTATGTACTTAACTATTTGATCGATGGTTCGATCCCCACTGAGAGACTAGAAACATTTAGTGGCTCACGTGTATTTGTGATATATTCTCAATATTTGTAACTCTCATGCTTTGTGGGTTAGAATTAAATGAAATCAATTTCAGCCCGAGTTGCGTCGGGACACTCAAAAATCCGTGTATGGTATTCTGGAAATATGGATCCTACAACTAGGTTTGAATTGAAATATATTCGCCTAGTGGGTTTCCCTTCTCCCTAACATAAATAGGATAGAAGGCTGAGTGTCTTTTAGACTGCCGTGGTGTAATTGATTAAGCGTCGGCTATCGTTCTGATGGTCGATGGTTCGATCCCCAACATTTAGTGGCTCACGTGTATTTGTGATATATTCTCAATATTTGTAACTCTCATGCTTTGTGGGTTAGAATTAAATGAAATCAATTTCAACCTGAGTTGCGTCGGGACACTCAAAAATCCGTGTATGGTATTCTGGAAATATGGATCCTACAACTAGGTTTGAATTGAAATATATTCGCCTAGTGGGTTCCCTTCTCCCTAACATAAATAGGATAGAAGGCTGAGTGTCTTTTAGACTGCCGTGGTGTAATTGATTAAGCGTCGGCTATCGTTCTGATGGTCGATGGTTCGATCCCCACTGAGAGATTAGAAACATATATATATATATATATATATACACAGAGAGAGAGAGAGAGAGAGAGAGAGAGAGAGAGAGAGAGAGAGAGAGAGAGAGAGAGAGAGAGAGAGAGAGAGAGAAGGAAGCGAAAGAGCGAACAAGAGATTTAGAGACTGAATTAATCATCGCGTAGCAACGTAGGGTTAAGTAGAGCAAGAAAAGATCCCCGAGAACAACATTATGTGCTGGAAGTGGAGGCAATAAGAGAGGAACACGATCAAAACAGATTGAATTAAAGGGACATAAATAAGAAGGATGATTCGAAGGGCATAGAGAAGAAGATGCGAAGGGGAGCAACACACTATAAACAACTTAAAGCTAATCCGTGTAAGAAACATACCCTGGGAGTGTTGATAAATTTGCCTTACGTGTTTAGTATGTGTGTGTGTGTTTAAATCTAATGTCGAAAATGTGTGTGTGATTAAGCTGATGGTGGTCCGTAATGGTGGATTTGGGGGTCAGAGGAATGGTCTACAGTATATAAATAACCCACGTTGTACGCTAACGTCTTATTATATTCTGGGTAGCACGGGAAGATCTTATTTAACTTAGGAAGGCTGGTCAGTTAGAGCTATAAAGTTCCAACGGATTACTAATGAAATACGGCATTAAAACGCTCTTGGAAAATCATAAAAAGGTTATACAATCAAGATTGTGTGTTACGCACAGGAATAAGCCAACCATGTGTTAATGATTAGTTTTCTTAATTATCTGTAAATATTCCTAATGCATTATATCTTACCCATAGAAGATAATATTATTGTGCAACCTTTACGAAATACAATAACGGGTTCGAGAATCTGAGTTGGAGTATCCATATTGTCTTATTTCTCGCCTCCAAACCAACTCAGCAATTCCAGAACTACTAGAGCACCTTTAGATAAATGTGGGTCGATACGAAATATATTGATTTATCTATCTATCTATTTATCAATCTATCTATCTATCTATCTATCTATTTATCTATCAATCTATCCGTCCATCTACCTCTTTATCTCGCTCCACCCCACCGACTCGGTAATTCCAAGAGAACTACTTGAGTACTAATAGATAGATGTGGGCCTGAACTAAATATATCTATCTATCTATCTATTTATCTACCTATCTATCTATCTATACCTATCTACCTGTCTGTCTGTCAAGCTGTCTATATATCTATCTATCTCTCCAACCATCTACCTATCCATCCGTCCATCAATGTAATTCCCTCCACCCCACCGACCTAGTAATTCCCGGACAACTACACGAGTACTATTAGATAGATTTGGGCCGGGGCGAAATTGGTTTGGGCTGGGCTGGGCTGGGCTGGGCCAGATTGGTCTGAAAGGGACACATAATGAACGTGACCGACGACAGACCGGGATGACAATATATTAATGGTGTGAAAAGGAACGAACATTAATGGCCTCAAATTATTCGGAGGCGAAAATGGTACAACCATGTATAAATACTACAAAAGGTAACGAAAAAATAAATAAATAAAATATAGCTGTATATATATATATATATATATATATACTGTATATTTACAGTATATATACACACACATAATATATCCACCTGCCCATCCACCATTCCATCTATCAATTAATGCACCTATCCATCCATCCATCCATCTATCCATTAATCCACACATCCATCTATTCATCATTCCATCTATCCATTAATCCACACATCCATCAATCCATCTATCCATTAATCCACACATCCATCAATCCATCCACCCAACTATCCATCCATCCATAAATGTAGGCCGAGACATGATTGGTTTGGGAAGGGATAGGACAGAATGGTCTGGCCCAGGACACACGGGCATCAACGCAAACATTGGTCTGAAATTATCTGGATTTTGACTGTGTTGTTTCTATAACTCTCTCTCTCTCTCTCTCTCTCTCTCTCTCTCTCTCTCTCTCTCTCTCTCTCTCTCTCTCTCTCTCTCTCTCTCTCTCTCTCTCTCTCTCTCTCTCGCTCTCTCTCTCTCTCTCTCTCTCTCTCCTCTCTCTCTCTCTCTCTCTCTCTCTCTCTCTCTCTCTCTCTCTCTCCTCTCTCTCTCTCTCTCTCTCTCCTCTCTCTCTCTCTTCTCTCTCTCTCTCTCTCTCTCTCTCTCTCTCTCTCTCTCTCTCTCTCTCTCTCTCTCTCTCTCTCTCTCTCTCTCTCTCTCTCTCTCTCTCTCTCTCTCTCTCTCTCTCTCCTTGTCTCTCTCTCTCTCTCTCTCTCTCTCTCTCTCTCTCTCTCTCTCTCTCTCTCTCTCTCTCTCTCTCTCTCTCTCTCTCTCTCTCTCTCTCTCTCTCTCTCTCTCTCTCTCTCTCTCTCTCTCTCTCTCTCTCTCTCTGAATATAATTGGTTGGGATTGGCGGAGAGCAGGCTTGGTCTGGAAGGGACACAACCAACCTCAGACAGATGGCCAAGGAAAATAAATAATGGATTGACATTATTATATATTTGTTCTATCATTCTGTCAACTGTCTATTTATGTACCTATGTATACAACTACCCATTTCTTCATACATCCATCTATTCATCCTTGTACTTATCCATTCACATATCCATTTATCCAAGCATCCATCTAGCTTTCTCCATCCCACAACTAATAATTCCTGTAGAGCTGTGGTACTTATTACACAGATGTGGCCGGGAGAGAGCCCTAGATGTCGAACTGCAAAAAGTGCCAGACGAGCCCATCCTCGCAAGGGAGCGAGCTGTCGCTTCAAACAGTCTACTGCACCAAATCACCACCCATAACGAGGGGTGTCGCGCTCCTTGGTGCCGCTAGAGGAGCGGCGAACACATCCAAAGGTTAGGGACTATAATTAGTTTGGGATGGGTTGGGCAGGTCTGGAAGGTACTCAACCAACGTGAAACAGAACACCAGGGCAAGAAAAGTAAAATGTTAATGGCATTTATTCATGTTTGGGTGATATATATATACAGTATATATATAGAAACACACAAAATATATAGCTAAAGACGGACTTAATAATAGGGTTGAACAGCAGCATTGAGCTTAGGAAGATATAATAATAAATAATTGGTTAGAGCGAAGCAAAGCAGAAAAGTAAAAAATGAGAGTGACCCAAAGTGACATGCGACAAACTGGGAAAAAAGACAATATGTGCTCTGAAATATTGTTGGGCTGAAATACGGAAATACATGCGAAAATACAGTATTATTTAGCTTAGGACGCAACAAAATGTAAATAATGAGACCGAACCATAGTGACATGTGATATACTAGGAAGAAAGACAATTTATGGTCTAAAACTAATTGGTGGTGAAATATGGAAACAAATATGTAAATATGGTCGTACAATTGGTAAAATAATTGAACTTAGGGAGAACAAAATAATGATTGGCGCCAGTAAATAATGACAAACAGCAAAAATGACAAGGGATAGACTGGCGAGAAAGACAAATATTGGTCTGGAATAGATTTTGGATGAAATGTGAAAACAAATAGATAAATATGGTCGTATAACAGGGTTAAACAGTTTCATTAAGCTTCGGAAGAATAAATGGTTGGAGCGAATCAGAACATAAAAGTTACTAATAAGATATGGTACAGCTAAAGTGACATAGGACAGACTGGGGATAAGGACACTATTCCATGGTCCGAAATAATTCTGGTGTGAAATACGTAAAACAGAACTGAATACGGTCCCCAAAATCGGGCAAAACAGTACCATTGAGATGAGGGGGAAAAAAAATGGTGCAAATCAGAGCAGAAAAGAAAATAATGAAACCAAACCAGCGTGAAATGGGACAGTCTGGGGATACATAAATTAACCCTTTTAATATTATGACGCTGCCCTTCATACTATAGTCCGTTCTTTTCCAGCTGGCGGTAAATTACCACGTCTCCATAATAATTACTCAGTTATTACGATTATGCTGTACCGAGATTTGTTGTTAATTATTATAAAATGGCATTAATGAAGGGGAGATGGGCCGGTTTTCTGGACCACTTTTTCCCTCGTGTTTTGCCCCAATAGTTTTGAGGTTTTAAGACGTTCGGCCCATTAGTTTGACGATTTTAACACCCTTCGCCCCATTTTCTTGTCAATTTTAAGATCTTTCGTGCCATTCAGGTGTCAATTTTTTCCTGGCGAGCGATAGCGACCCTGTAATTTTAAGAGGAACCAGGACATTTTTCTACCGAAAAATTTACAAATTTATCTTGAAAGGGAGTCTAGGGGTTGTTTTTTTAAGCTTGATGGAGGTCTAGGGAGGAAACTAAAAATGATATGAATAACTGAATAAAGGGGGAAAAAACAAAAAAACAAAAAAAAACAGCCACCATCCCCTTAATATGATGAAGTTGTTCATACAGTTGTTCATATTGATCCACTAAGTATCATATCAAGAAATCAGCTGCTTAGGATTGAATTTTCCACCAGGTAAAATAAATACACTATAGCTTGGTTATTATTTAGTTATTTCATTCAGCTTAAGAAGGGTCATTAGGAATCAAAGGGTTAAACACAAGCTCGATTAAGTCTTTAACTCACACTATTTCTTCCTAAACTGAATAAGTACGTACACTCGACCAAAAAACAATCTTTACACTGGTCAGCTGTAAATAATCTAGTGTGAACGGACAAAATCTGGTGAAACATACGTCTGTGAGGTATTCTTATAAGATTTCGACCCACTTCCAGAATGTTTAGAGCGTTAGTGTAAAGATTGTTTTTTTGTCGAGTGTACCATGACAACAAAATATAGTCAAGATTGAAGTGATGTAAGAGTTAATGCTTTGAATTGTTTGAGGGGAAATGGGAAAAAAAAACATGAGTTAAACAGTTTCCTTGGGCCGAAAAGGAAAAATGTTGTGAGGCGAATTAAAGCAGAAAAGTATATAACAATATAAAATTATTATGTTCCTTCCAACAACCAACTATACTCCTAAAATCGATTAATGAAATTTACAAACACATGTGGCAGTCCGTGGATTCGAATCCAGGATGCTCACACCGAAAATCAACACCTTATGCATCGCACCACGTAGACAGTTAAATAAATAAATAAATATAAATAAATAAAAATAAATTTGTAAGTTTCAGTAACCTCTTTGATCAGATATTTTTTGTTAATATATTTCATCTTATGTTCCTAGAGAAAATTGTTTTCCACTTAGCACCGATCTCAATGAGCGAAGCATATAAATGCGTCTCTATTAATCCTACAAACCCAAGATAACTTTACCAAGTTAGGAACATCCTCTGAGGGTAACTATTGCACATATACAAATTATTGAAATTATTAATATAGATTAAACTAAAATCTGGGACCAACTGGGAAAAAAAATGGTTTGCAATTAGTTGGGGCGACACGAGTTACAAAGATAAATACTAATATGAGCTAGAAAGTTTGTTAACATAAAAATATAAAAACAATAACAAAATAAAACTGGGACCAAACAGGGGACATTTTGTATGCAATAAGTTGGAAGAGAACGGTAAATAAATATATACATAAATATATAAATATATACAGTACCGGTATATAACTAACTAAATACAAATAATAAAATAATATACAGTATATATAAATATATATATATACTGTATATACCGGTATATATTTATATATATATATATAACAAAAAGATAAAAAAGAAAGTTGAAGTAAATATGTATGTTAATCTGAAAAATTGGTCGAAATCAAATGAGACACTAAGCGAATACTAAACAGGTAACAAATAGGAAGCTTACCTGATTTTAACATACAAATTGGTACAAAACAGACACAGAACTTTAATAGTAAAATTATATTTCGAATCTTTTTTTAAAGTAGATTAACAGGCAGATGAGTGTATTGGTTCTTGTGAGATGTGTGGGTGGGTGAATGTGGTGTGGGTGTGTAGGTGGGTGAATGTGGTGTGGGTGTGTAGGTGGGTGAATGTGTTGTGTGTGGGTGGGTGTGAAGGTGAGTGAATGTGTTGTGTGTGGGTGGGTGAATGTGGTGTGTGTAGGTGGGTGAATGTGTTGTGTGTGGGTGGGTGTGTAGGTGGGTGAATGTGTTGTGTGTGGGTGGATGGGTGTGTAGGAAGGTGAATGTTTTGTGTGGGAGGGTTGGTGTGGGTGAATGTGTTGTGTGTGGGTGGGTGGGTTGGTGTGTAGGTGAGTGAATGTGTTGTGTGTGGGTGGGTGCGTGTGCAGGTGGGTGAATGTGTTTTGGGTGAATGTGTTGTGTGTGGTAGGGTGTTTAGGTGAGTGAATGTGTTGTGTGTGGGTGGGTGGGTGTGCAGGTGGGTGAATGTGTGTGCGTGGGTTGGTGGGAGTGTAGGTGGGTGAATGTGTTGTGTGTAGGTGGGTGAATGTGTGTGTGTGGGTTGGTGGGAGTGTAGGTGGGTGAATGTGTTGTGTGATGGTGAAAAGATGTGTTGTGTGAGGGTGGGCGGATGTCTTGTGTATGTGGGGTGGGTTTTTGGTTGACTCAGTAATGGTAATTATGGGGTGTTTGAGTAAGTAGGTACGAACATGTGTGTGTGTTAGTGTGTGTGTGTGTGTGTGTGTGTGTGTAGGTGTATGCTGTGGAGGGAGGGGGGGTAGGGTGAGTGGTTGGGTGGGGGTGAGTAGGTGGGTGAGCGAGTGGGTGAATGGGAGGGGGGGGGGGGGGGGGGGGGGGTGAAGTGCGTGATTGTGTGAAGAGATGGGTAGGGGACCTGGTATGCTAACCTCATTATTATTCCTAGCTGCGAACCTCCCACGGAAAAACAAATTTCAAACTTTGGGGAGTAAAGTGGCTAGCAACACATGAACGAAACCATAAAAACAAAATCTATATTTAGAACTCGTACGAAGATCTATCTATCTATTGCCAGACACCATGATACCCGATGGAGTGGCCACGAATGAATCACATCCACGCACATCTGTCATCTGTCAGCCGGCGCCCATCCTCCCACCCAATACCATTTTTACTCATATACCTCTCAACTTCATCCTTCCACTCAACTTTCGGTCTGGCTCTTCCTCTCTTCTCTTCTACCTCACTCGTATTCTTTCTTAAACATTCTCTCACTCCCCATACGTTCCACATGACCGAACCATCTCAAAGTGTTCCTCTTCACATTCTCCAGTACATCCACATCCATACCAGAATACTCTCATACTTCCTGATTTGTCTGTCTATCTCTCCATGTAACTCCACAAGCACTACACAAATATTTTATTTCCACCTCTCTCACTCTTGATTGTTTATCCAACAACGTCCATGCTTCACTCCCGTACGTCAATGTTGGGATTACCACACTAGCATGCAATGACTTCTTTACTTCCATGCTCACCACCCTATTCCTTGTCACCGCTTTCAGCATTCCTACAACCCTCTTCCTCTTTTCTACCCTTTCCTGCACATCATCCTCCATACTATATACTCCCATGTTTACTCACCACACTGCCCAATTACTTGAATGAGCTGATATTCTCCATGACCTATCCATTCAACCTAACCTCGCACTCTGTGGCTACACCCCTTTAAAAGACCATACCCTTACTCTTCCCCACATTTACCTTCAGGTTCCGTGTCACACACAGTTCCAAACGTTTTTACCAATTTGTCACACACAGTTCCAAACGTATTTACCAAGCCCTGAAACTCCCACTTATTATCACTCAACAGAATTGTATCAACAGCAAACAGCATCACAGACAACTTTCACTCACTCCCTTCTCTTATCAGGGGTACACCAACATCGATTGCACTTCCTTGAATTTCTTTCATGACTCCATCCATATATATATATTTATTAGTGGCCCCTCCATCATTGACGAACATGCCTATTACATAAGGCATCCTCTTCAAACACTAATCCGCCGTAGTTTGAATCTACCGCGCAGAGCATTTAAAAACTGAGGAGCCTTCATCATGAGCGCACGCGACCTCACTCATGGCTTCAGTCATTATGAATTGGGTTCTCACTACGAAAAAACTTCGTAAAAAATAAAAACAAAAAGAAAATAAGAATAACTATCCAATAAGCTTTCCATCATATCGTGGATGTACTTGTGTGGATTTCTGACCAGACGCTGATTCAGGCGTCATTCCTCCTTCTTTGCTCTGCGCTCAGCCTGCCCGGACGTACCTTCCAGGCTCCGCTGGTTCCGCATTCGTTGCGTCCCTAGTGAGTTTTTTCTCATTTGTTTACTCTAGGATGTATCGAGTAAGGTTAGGATAGGCGTAGCAGGAGTGTCCTGGGCTGGTTGCCCGCAGTGCAGTGTATTTTGGGTCGTGTGTATGGGGCATCTATTTCGGATGTACCCTCGTGGTCCTGTTGTGGACACGTGAACTTTTCACAGTTGTGTTAGTTTGTGATGCAGGCGGCTTTCATTACGCGTTAATTATTGCTGCCTTTTATCCTTCTGATGAGGTAAGCTGTGTTTGCTGACGTTCCCAGCGTATTTTTCTTCACTTAGTGAAGTTTTTTCTGGGTCCGTGTCAGGCTTCCCGGGGTGGGAAGTTATCGCTACGGTGGTGTGTTGGCGGTGGTTCCTGTTGTGATATTCCAATGTGTGTTTATATTTCAACTATTTTCATGCCGTCTACCTAGGCCTAGCCAGCCGCTCGTAGCTTTGCCACATGTCTAGTGTTATTATTTATTTTATAAATATGCCCTACTGTGTCATGTGTATCCGGGTTTTAGTTGTGTATTGGCTAATTCCTCGGACTATAATTGTTTCCTGGTTTAGTTGTGTATTGGCTAATTCCACGGATTATGTTGTGACCTTGGTTAGTCGTGCGTGTCTCTCCTCGTGTCGTATTGTTCAGATGGTGTCTGTTCAGGGTGGGGCTTGCCTTCCGGCGGGTTTTTTCTCGGTTTCACCATGAAAAATCCTGACCGATGAGCAGTGTTGGGCCACACGTGGTTTTTAACTCTGGCTGGTTCCCCGGTGTGGGGAGGTGTCTGTGGCTCTCCAGGACTGCGTCTCTGTGGGTGCCTGGTTTCAGGCCTCCTTTAATTCCCGGCGGGATGGCTGTACCCATCCTTATATATATATATAGATATATATAAAAAACGACGTTCTTGCGAACATTCGTTTTTTATAGGTTTTTTCTACCTGGTTTACGACAACCACATGGAAAACCTAGCTGTTGTTTAGGCGTTCCTCCCCGGCGATCTTTTACAAAGAAGTGGGGTCAGGAACTTGTGGGGTTAACTTTTAGACTTCTCACCCGGCGGGTGCACCTGAGCAGGGTGGGATAAACGACTTAGGTCTCATATAGTTAACCAATCCATTTTAGTGATACTCTGTGTATCGCTGCCTTTACTCTTACGGCAATTGAAGGTTCAGTGAGGTTTAACCAAATCGATTCCCACACCCGGCGGGTGCTCTTAAGTGGAGGAACTAAGGAATTTATAACAAATTCAATTTCGATTAACCTTAATTTGGTGATACATTCAGTATCGCCGCCTTCTATTTTTACGACGATCGTTTGGGACAATTCGTTAAAAAATCAGATCTCGTATATTCCTGCCCTGGGCTATTCTACTAAAATATTTCAAGGGCCGGCGTCTTTATGAGGGGGGCTTTGTTACAAAATTGAATCTTGAGACAGTCACCACCTCCTACAGACTATAAGTGCCATACTGGACCATTATATCAGAGGGTATTCTTCATGTTCTTTAGCTAAAAAGATTTGTTTAGCCTCTTTACACCCCGCCGCGTAGCGAGATGTGTTAGCTGTGTCTTTGCATCCCGTTACCCGGCGGGTTATTAACACTTGTATGCGAACACTTGGGTTAACCTTATGAGCATTAATTCCTGGAAATTTTTCTTATTTTTCCAGAGCTGAGCTCCGGCGGACCAATACAGACCCGGCGGTAGTTTCCTCACACCAGTCTCTGTCATGGCTACTGTGGCCCCAGTTTTTGCCCTGTGCATTACCCCTACTTGCGCGGGTATCCCAATTTTTGCGCATACCCTTTGCATAAGGTGTGTTAAATGTCTAGGGGTCTCTGGGTTACACTTAATTGTTCCTTTTGCTCCCAATTAGCCAATAAAGTCCTGTGTGACAATGACAAGACCGCGGCGGTAGCGTTGAGAGAGGTCAGACAACAAATGTCGGCCTACACTACCATTGTCGCACATAAGTCACTTCAATGTGACAACGTCCCACTTTGGGATAAGTTGCTGTCAGAGCACCCTTCCCCTAAACGTACCTCTAGAGTAACGGGTTTTAAGCCGACAGAGACTAGCCAGGGTTCTGTATCGTCTGTGGATACGTCTAAACGCCCGAGAGAGCCTACTCCCCCGGCAGCCACCTCCTCGTCGCAGGCGAGATCGAGGTCAAGGTCACCTCTCAGACAGCAGTCTTCAAGTCGTGCCTCTTCCCCGGCTAGTAAGAAGTGTAAGACTGAAGCTTCCACCAGTGGTCATGGTGGTGATTCTTCCAAATCTAGGTCTAGTTCGCGGTCACACCGTAGCCACAAATCCTCCAAAAAGGATTCCCATAGGAAGTCCTCTCGACATTCTCCTAAGTCTAGTGCATCTCGTCGTACCTCTACACCTGAAAATGTTTCTGTTACAGCCTCAGAGTATAGTGAAGCGCCTGTCCCTAAACAAGATTTACCTATTGATATTTTAACCCTAGAAACGGAAAGTTCAGGAAATTCAATAATTGAGAATGTTTCAGACTCTCAAGAGAGCGTAGGCCAGAGCCTCGGTGTTTGGCGGTTTGCTCAACCAGGGTCTGACCATCCACGTCCGACTCATACGAGTCACACAGTAGCCGATGTCCACAGGGACGCGGCGACCCCATCCTCTATCCCTGACTTATCTTGGAAACAAGGTGCCCCTGCCTCGGCGGGGTCTTCTCAGGAGGATCGGGAGGAACAAGATGAAGTGTCAATAATTTCAGATAGGGATGGACAAGGGTCAGGCTCAGGCCTGGACGCCGCCCATGATAATACTGATTCACCTGAAAGTTCTGCATCTAACCAGTTTGTTACAGCACAAGAAATTGATGGGTTACTTACTCATGCTCTATCTAAATTCTTTAGTCAACAACGAGAAAACCCCACAATGGACTTGGGGGCTCCCTTGACAAGTTCTGCGGTACGGCCTCTGATAACGTCAATCGATTTATCTAAGATTCCTAACCCTCCTACTCTGTCACCGGCAGGGAGCTCTAAGCCAGCTACGGCGGCATTCACTACGTCAAATGTCAGGGTCATCACGGATGTTAATCCACCCCCTCTAGACAAAGCGCCTCTTAGAAAGGTAGCTATGCCCCTGCTTTATGGGCCAGACGAGTCATGGGTTCTTTTGAACCCCTCTAAGCCAGAGCTTGCCCAGCCTACCTTGTCAGGGGAACTCCCGGTACCACGTGAGTGGTTTATCCAGGGAAATAAGTCAAAGAAATTAAGGGCATTGGATGCCTTGGGTAATGTTTTGGACGTAAATATCAAGGCTATACCTAGTTATTATCATCAGGATTATTTTGTTTATGCATCTAAGCCTGCTTTACCCCCTGCCTCAGCTTCAAAACTTTTTTCAGACTGGTCTAAGCTGGATGGGTTTAATGATATTAAGGCTCTGTCGGCTCTTACTCCTGAACTAGATTTACAGACCGTCACAGACGAGACAGCTAATCCAGTGTTGAAGGTGGGACATTGGGACCAGGACCTTGGGTGGATTGGGAGGTAGAGGTTCAAAACTTTGCAACCACTTTCACTTCTAAATCTTCCCACCAGATCCCTCAGGATACACATTCATGGTTCTCCATGCCGGTAGGTTCTGCCGGCGGAGTTCCGTCAGCTTTATTTTCTTTTCTAGCTGCCCCTAAGATTAATCTCTGTGAACTAAAGGACCCATTCACTACCCCTACCCCTACTCACCTAGACAGAGAATTTAGGCTAAGGGGAAAAGCTTTCCGCCTGTTTTCACAGTACATAGTTTCTCAGCAGCTGGCTAAGTCTTTACTCAGGTCTACTCAGGCAATCGCAGACGCGGATGCTCGAAGATCAGTTGAGTTATCCCGGCGTCTGATTCTTCAGTCGTCGATTCAATCCTTAGGTGACATACGCACAGCCTTACTTGAGGCGGTGCGAGCACGACAGGATCTTAGGATGTCATTAGTTCGCAAGCTGCCTGATCGCATTGCTAACCAGGTGGTAATGTCCCCAGTACTTACTCCTTCTTTAATGTCCCCTGATGTATGGCGAACAGTGTTTAACATGGCACAGGCCGTGAAGCACAGTCCCGCACAGGCTAAGAAACCTGCATTTAACTTCCCCAAACCTAAGCCTCCTACTAAAGCTCAGCCAGGGGGTTCTAAGCCGTTTCTTCCGCCTAAGTCCTCCCAATCCCCCCTGGGTCAGTACAGGCATAGACAGAGAGGGTTTTCAGGACAGAGAGGACGCGGCCAGTATAAGCCGGGGCAGGGCCAGTCTTCGGCCCACACCAGCCAGCCGGCGAAGCGTCCAACACCACCAAACCCACCATAAAAAAACTAAAGTCTCTCTCACTCCCAGTGCCTATCTTAAAGCCGGAGGAACCGAGGGAAGTACAGCCGGCGAACCCTTGTCTGCTAACTGGGTCGTTCCGAACGTGTCACCAAGCATGGCCGTTAAAAACCTGGGCACGGATGGTGGCACGCAAAGGCATCACTTGGCAGTGGCTCCGGCGACCTCGCTTACGTCAGCCGACAACGGCAAATTGTGTTTCATTAGAGGTGGAGTCGCTGGTCCAGGAGATGATTGCCAAGAATGTCATCATCCCGGTCCCTCCAGATTACCCTGTATTCACGTCAAAACTGTTTTTGGTTCCCAAACGGGACAGTGTTCAGATGAGGCCGGTCGTAGACCTGTCTTATCTGAATCTTCACATTTACAACGAGTCTTTCAGAATGTTAACAGTTCATCAAATCAGGCTAACACTTCCGCCGGGAGGCTGGATGTGTTCCCTAGACCTGACAGACGCCTATTGGCACGTGTCGGTCAACAAAAGATTTCAAAGGTTTCTGGCCTTGAGGATCAGGCACCAAAATTTTGTTTTTCAGAGGATGCCGTTCGGTTTGAACCTAGCACCTCGAGTATTCACGAAACTAGTCCGGCAAGCCCTGATGCCGTTGTTAAAACAGGGAATCAGAGTGTTGTGGTATCTAGACGACTGGCTGGCGGTGGCAGAGACACAACAATTATGCATAAAACATGTCAATATCATTTTAAATCATGTCAAAACTCTAGGCTTCAAGGTAAATCTGGTAAAGTCAAACCTTGTTCCCTCAAGAGTAATTCAGTGGATAGGGCTGGTCTGGGACACCGCCGCTCTCACTCTGAGTCAGAGTGTGGACAATCGCAACAGGTTTCGCAGGAAACTGTTCAGGTTTCTTCACAGTCTGACTACGACACGAAGAGTCTGGGAGTCTCTGGTCGGCTCTCTCAACTGGATTCAGCTAACTGTCAAGTTGGGCCGGTTGAAAGTAAAACGATTAATATTGGAAGGCAACAAATATTTCCCACTCTTACCGGCGGGAAAATTATGGCCCATACCAAAATTAATCCACACCTTACTAGCGGTCTGGGCGAAGAGGGAAACATTGCACTCAATCATGTCATGGACCTCTCCTCCTCCAACGGTATGGGTAGACACGGATGCGTCAGGCACCATAGGGTGGGGATTTCAGTCAAATCAGGGGCACCAGGGTCAGGGACTTTGGTCCCACTTAGAAATCTCTCACATAAATGTCAAAGAGTTACTAGTCCCCTTGTATTTCCTTCAGGCTCACGGCCCGGCGTTACGGGGCAAGTCGGTGGCCTTCAGAATGGACAATCTGAATGCAGTTCACTGTATTCAGAAACAAGGGTCAACGAGGTCAAGGAAGTTGCTACTCGTGTCGGAAGAGATTTTTGTTCTAGCCAACAGTCTAGATATTTATCTTCACGCATCTTATCTCCCAGGCGTAGCGAACGTCTGGGCAGACGCTCTGTCCCGGAGACAGAGCACGACAGTAGAATGGGAGCTCAAGCAACCCATTTTCGACCTAATGATTGCGGAGCTCTCCCATCCACAAGTGGATCTTTTTGCGTCCGAGGAGACTCACAAGCTCCCTCTATACCTCACCCGCCGGGCGATAACGCCGGCAGGGGGGCCAGACGCCCTAGTGACAGACTGGAACAGATGGAGCTCCATCTATCTGTTTCCGCCGCCAGATGCGTCACTAATGTGCCACGTAGTGAACAAACTACGAGTTTATCGAGGCTTAGTCTCGCTAATCGCGCCCCTGTGGCCGGCGCAGGTGTGGTACCAGCAATTAATAATGTGGTGCCCGGACCCGGTATCGCTCCCGGTCGGGTACTTCCACTTAGACACGATTGGCAACCTAGCGACCTCGCTGACTTTTGCATTATGGACATTCAGGAGGCCAAGTGGCTAGCACCATACGGTAGGGATGTGACCAATAAATTGCTCAATCAATATACTCAGTCTACTAAGCGACAATATCAATCTCATTGGAAAGCTTTTACTTCTTGGATTGTTAGAACGGAACAAACTGTACCCTCAGTGGCATTGGTTTTTAATTACTTGAACTATCTGTTTGAGCAGAAACGTTTATCTGTGGTTACTTTGAAGAATCACTTAACTGCGATTAGAGTGCCCTTTTTCGACCTTACAGGTCTATCCATACCGGTGGCGGAGGAAACAGGATTTATGAGAGCGTGTTTTAAACTCCGCCCACCTCCCCGTCAGCTCATGCCTACTTGGTCTCTGGACAAAGCTTTGTCTTTACTTCATTCTCGTCTGTATCAAAATACTGCAGACTTTGCTTTAATCTTAAAGAAGGCAGTTTTCCTTTTGGCTTTGGCCACCGGAAACAGAGTGTCTGAGCTGGCGGCGATGAGCAACACACCTAATTGTCTTAGGTTTGGTAGACTTAATGATTCAATTTCCATTGCACCCTCCCCGGCGTTTGTAGCCAAGAATGAGCATAGTGCACACGTGTTTTCTGAGTTCACGGTGCCGGCGTTAAAAAGGGGAAAGGTGCATCATAATTTATGTCCAGTGCAAGCTCTAACCAAATATTTGAGAATAGCTCCTCAAAACCCCCAAGGTGCTTTATGGGTAGCGAGTACGGGTAAACGCTTACTTAAACGGCGATTAGCTTCTCATCTGGTAGAAGTCATTAAAGAGAGTAATCCCGGCGTTGTGGGTAGGGCCCACGATTTACGCAAGTGGGCGGCCTCTTTACGTTTCCTGAAAAACTTTTCAGTTGAAGATATTGCGTCCACACAGTTGTAGGCGTCTAATCATACGTTTCTCTCTAGATACTTGTCAGTTGCTCTAGACAAACCTTCCTTACCATGTATAGCTTTAAGGCAGAGGGTCTAGGTGGCCCTGCAGTCACTTATGTTTACTTTCACGGAAAGGGGGGGGGGGGGTGCAGTCAGTTGACATAGGACACCCTAGACCCCGCCGGAGTATGAGAGCTGTGATACAATTTAAGGTTAAAATGTGATATGAAAATTTCTCTGCGAGAATTTGTGCTAGTACAAGGTTTAGTACAAAACAACGGTGTTGTTATAGTAGTTTTAGCTGCGAAAGCAATGTAATATTAGTTCAATGGAGTTCATTGGCAATTGATCTCCACATGTATTTTGGGGTTTATGATGTGCACATATAAACTTATAACTTATTATTTTTGTCACCACTCGTTGAGTGGGGTGCCTTTTGTAACTACAGATCTGTGTTCAGAATCTTCAGGGTTACCCATTTTTGTCGGGCAGGCTTCTTTGAAGCACGCACCTGCCTGAACCCCTTTTTCTTGTATATTTCCGGCCTACGCCGTATTAAATACATTTTTCAAAAGTAAGAATACTATGTGGTTGTTTTTATTATCTGCTTTTCTAGAGTTATGATATGATTACGAATGTCCCCCTCCAGTCTTAGATATCAGGCATGTTCGTCAATGATGGAGGGGCCACTAATAAATTATAGGTTTGACTCCTGTAAGGAGATAAAGAAAACCTAATATTTAGTAGTGGCCCCGTAATCATTGACGACTGGGGCCCTCCCGACCGTCCCCTTCCCATTCGTTGATGTATTAAGGATTTTGGTTTACTTGATATGTCAGTGAAGGAGGAATGACGCCTGAATCAGCGTCTGGTCAGAAATCCACACAAGTACATCCACGATATGATGGAAAGCTTATTGGATAGTTATTCTTATTTTCTTTTTGTTTTTATTTTTTACGAAGTTTTTTCGTAGTGAGAACCCAGTTCATAATGACTGAAGCCATGAGTGAGGTCGCGTGCGCTCATGATGAAGGCTCCTCAGTTTTTAAATGCTCTGCGCGGTAGATTCAAACTACGGCGGATTAGTGTTTGAAGAGGATGCCTTATGTAATAGGCATGTTCGTCAATGATTACGGGGCCACTACTAAATATTAGGTTTTCTTTATCTCCTTACAGGAGTCAAACCTATAATATAGTGAACAACCATGGGGACATCACGTAGCTTTGCTTTAACTCAACATTCAGATAAAAGAAATAGCTCTGTTTATTCTCCACATGCACTGCCCCCTTTGCACCCTCATACATGCTCTTCACTGCTTTCAGCAACTAATCAACTACTCTGTATACTCTCAATACTTTCCACAAATACACAAATATTCCTTACCGAAAATTAACCAACCCATAAATGATGATTATATAATTATACCGTAGTCACTGTAAATCTATAGTATTAAGTAATCTCATATAATGTATGAAAAGCCTGTTTAGCTTTCGTTCCACAAATACACATCTAATTATACCCGAGGTCTTTTTCCATAAACTTTAATACTTATTGCAATATTGTAGCTATATTGTCAATCAACCTATTTAATCCCTTCACTATTTGATGACGTATATCTTCCTTTTATTATGGCTATCAGTAGTTGGTTTAGTTAGTTCGGGTGGATGAGACTCGTTAGCCTTGGTCGGTAACCCATCTAGGGGAGACAACCTTATAAAAATCCGGGTGGATGGGACTCGTCAGCCTTGGTCGGCAACCTTTCTAGGGGAGTAAACCTGAAACAAATCCGTACTGCTTACTTAAGGGTAAGGCAGGTTAGTGGATGGACTAGCCGAACACCACTGTAGAAAAATAGTGCTAAAAAGATACACAGAGGGCCTCGGAGTCGGATGGATCCTAAATTGAGTGGTCAATCCTGTAAGTCCTTCAGTAAACTGGCTCGGGTTGTCCCTCTTACAGGGAATAGGTTCGTTTGGGGGCATTCTGTGTATGGCCACTCTCATTAAGGGGAGTAAGGCGTCCGGCAATAGATAGATAGATAGAAGAAGGAATGTTGGAAGTTCGAGAGTTAATGGGAGGCTAGACCTTTGGGGACCCTGAAAGCATAATTTTGTTTTCTTTTTTTGTGCTAAAATCCTTCTGACAGTGCAGGAAAGTGTAAGTGAAGAGTAAAAAACACCATCCGACATCTTCAACCCCCCTTCTTCCCCAAATATCGCACCCCCGAAACTTATATAGATTTTGTTTGTGCTCAAATCCTTCCTACAGTGTAGGAAAGTGCAAGTGAAGAGTAAAATTCACCATCTGATATATCCAACACCCCCAAACCCCTCCCTCCTTCCTGTGCGTGTTTTTGCTATTTCTGCTATAAATGTTTTATCGACATGTAAAATCAACTGTTCTCGTGAATATTACTCGATATCGTCCATACTTTGCAGACAACTTTGCACAAAAGGAAAGTGTGTTTACAACTATGGTTTTTTTCAGCATTTTTTTTTGTAATACTAATATTGCACATTTGTAGGTAATATAGTTAGGCTACTTTAAACAAAAAACAGGCAATTATTGGTAAATATATTATCCTTGTATTTTTTATTGGTATACAAAGGATTTCGCTGCTGCGCGCGCGCGCACATAAGGTGATGAAAATTGCACCAGATATTCATTAGAACACTGGGATCAAATACTATAAACGTTTACACAATACTGGGTATATAGCTGGGAATAGCCCCACAAGGTCTAGCCTACCCTTAACCCTCTCCGACATATGACGCGATTTTGAGCCTATTGGGGATACTTTAAAGCCTTTGTTACTATCAGGGGTATTTAGAAACCGTTAGTTTAGTTACTTCAACCTCTGTAGTTGTCTTTGAGTTAGCTGTGGGCAGAAAACTAATTTTGGAGAGGTAATTATAAGAGTGAGAGAACTCTATTTCATATTGCTAATCTGGCAACCTCTGCATCATAAATGCGTGAAAGGGTTAATTCAGATACAATTTACCTCTTTGATTCTTATAGGACCTTCCAAAACTGAATAAAAAAATTTGATGATAACCCGAACAAATTGAAAAAGGCATCCCATTAATGAGTTCTTGAAAAAAAAAAAAAAAAAAAAAACACATTTATTAACCTGCCACCAATACGTATGCACCTGTACAGTATATATTTAGTCAGGCCAGTAATTTCTCGCCAATCATGCTCATAATTTCTATCATAAACGTGTATATTTGACTAAGTTTAAGGTGTTTCTAAAGCTGTACAAGCGTATTTTAACCTTTTAAGCACAAAGCCTCATCGTTATTGTATGATTAATATTACAGGATTATATTAAGCGTAACCCTTTCAGAATCAGAAGACGCGTTCTTCCATTATATTCTGGCTATTATTAGACGATTATTGCAGTTTAAGAAGGATCTCTCTTTAATGAAAGGAGAGAAAGTGTCTCGATTAACCCTCTAACTACCGCGTGTTCTTCTTAAAACTGAAAACATTAGCATACTATCTCAATTAACCCTCTAACTCCCACATTTTTGTCTTAAAACTGAAAATAATAGTGTAATTCATATTTGTTTTCACCAACCCACCAATTAATTTACAAATAAACCTAAATAGTGAAATCAATGAAAGTAATGAATACATGTGGTACGCCAAGGACTCGAACCTAGGATACTCACACTGAAATTCCGCACACTAAGCACTAAAATAGTATATATGTTATTGTCTACTGAAGGTGTTAAGAGAGACGTGTTCCCCGAGTAAACGTCTTCAGTACTATGGCATCTTCTAAACTTGTATCATGGCTAACTCGAGGCGATATTATTAAGGTGGCCCATCTGGTAGTTTTTTTTTCTCTCTCTCTCCCTCTCTCTCTGCGTTGTATCCATTCGGCCCCATGCAGCCTATTGATTTACGACGTTTATCCCCATCCAGGTGTCGATTTTTTTGCTGGTGAGAGGTAGTGAGCCAGCATATTTATAAAAATGTATTTAATAGAAGGCTAAATTTGTACATTTTTTGATAGAAAAATTTCTCCGGCGAAGCCGGATTTCTCCATACAATGCTGGCTCGCTGTCGCTCGCCAGGAAGAAATCGACACCTAGATGGGGATAAATGTCTTAAAACAGTAGGCTGAATAGGGCCGAATGGATACACAAGCCAGAGAAAGAGAGAAAAGGAAAGGGAAAAATCCAGGTCCCCCCCCCCCCCCCCCCGGTAAGCTCAGACAATTCCTTTCGTAGTGAAGGGCAAGGGATTAAGTTCACTACATCAAACAAGTACAACTAACCCTTTTAGACTTCAAGGACGCCATTCTTCGTTGTATTCTGTCTCAGGAGACGATTTTGTTCAATTAAGATAGGTATTTTGGAAGTCAAAGGATTAATTGAGATAACCTTTACCCCTTTGATTCCTAGATATCCTTCCTAAACTGCATACAATTGTCAAATATTAGCCAGAGTATATAGAAAAAACACGTCCTGGTATCGTGAAGGGGTTAAGTTCACAACATCAAACAAACATACGCAAACAATTCCACAGTGCAGTAGGTGGTTGTTATGCGACGCTATAATTTAGCACGCTTTATAATAGTTCGTTATTTCCACCATAGGAAAGCTCAGGACTGTAAATATTCAACGGGAACACAAATGACTTTAATACATAAATCTTATATCAATTACCACCAATGTCACAGAATACACAGTTTCGGTACACAAGTTTTATTTCTTTATTAGCTAGGGTACAAGTATAGACAATTGGATTGAGTCTCATTTATATGAAAATGAGCTCAATGTCATCATATGATAGTAATATACCGTAATAAATATGAATATTCCTCCTTAATACAGTACACTGACAGGAATAGTTAACATGAAATCATGAAATAGTACAAGTAGATATACACAAGATTACTATGTAAATCACAATATAAATAAACACAGAGGTTAGTCTCAAACAATAATTAATATCCTGAAGGTAAATAGCAAACGCGAGGTAACTAGCGAAGCGAGGTAAATCGAAAATACTGCGGAGGCACACACACAGTGACAAGGTTATAATTCATGTAAATAAGGATATTAAATGAGGTGTGAATAACTTTACATTAATTCAGCAAATAGAAGATATAAATCTTAATCAACGCCAACGCCAAGAGTCACAATAATGAATATGAATTTAATGAGATAGTAAATAAATATAATAGCCTCTATGCGGGGCTGAAGACTTCGCGAGGAGAAGTTATCGCGACGTGACAATGACAGGAGTTTATATTTAACTCAAACAAGGCTTAAACTGAGTTTGAAGTCAGGAAGCATAATCTCTAATATAGTCTAACTAAGAGACTGACAAATAAACACTCTCTGTGAACACTTATACATATGCAATCGCGTACTCAGCTAATAACAACACAGAGAAAATCTGATTGAGTGTTCACTGGATTTTACGTATATTGTGCATGTATATATCCCGAACGAATATATGTATAGCTCTTATACGGAATATAGGAAACTATATCCCAAGAATTATATATATGTATATCAATCCCACGTATAGAATTTGTTCTGTTCTCTCAAAACGAGTGGCGATGGCTAGGAGAAGGAAAAAAATTAATAATCTCAAAGATGACGTTAAATTGAACACTAACATATCTTATATAACCCTTCGCAAATAATCATCAAAACACTATCGAACGAGAGGCACTTAATTTGTTTGAAGTAGAGAAGTAGGAGCCCATGAGAGATCTGGTCACACGTGGCGACTGAGTCCGTTGTCCACTCCTGTTGACATCAGGGGGAACGTCCTCTTCACACACTCTCACTAGAATATGCACTTCTAGCTCGCCTACACCACTTCTTCGGGGTCACTTCACACAGCCGCTTGTAGATACTTTTTTAAGGGGATTCTGGCTAACCCCTACGGAAGTATATTCCGAGTCGAATTTACCAGCTATTAAGCACGTTCGCCCCAAGGGCCGAGAGGAGAGGTACCCGAAAGTGGTTTCGACTTTGCCTACCAAATTCTTGGCTCAGGCAGGTAATGTTCCGTTTTAATTCAGGTGTCTGGTTAGGGCGTTTCGGAATATGAGAGGCATGAGAATTATACTTTTTTTATTATTGCTGAGGTTATTAAGGTTCTTAAAATTATGATACATATATTGTTACAAAGGTGAACACATTCTTTATTTATTAAAATTAGATGGATGGATGAAGAAGCTTGGATGTATGGGTGATAATTGAATTACAGTTTTGGATGTCTACAGGTATTTGGCACGTTATATGGAATATATTTATTATGAGGGGAAATATGAAGATTGTAATTGTTTATTCCCTTAGTGGTTGTAGTTGTAGGTATTATACTCTGGATGAATATGCGGGAATTGAGGAAGTTGATGCCGTAATCACATAAACATCTCTTCATCGTAGTCCAGGTCTGGCTCGGGCAGGGAATTCTCACCTCGGGCAGGGAGTGGCCATTTTTTATCCCGCGGTTGGAGGTGATTAAGGTGAGGGAGCGGCCCGTGTTGGCTCACACAGGTAGTGGGGCTCTGTTTACCTTGATGCTGGTGTTGGGGGAACTTATGCATTGGTCTCTCTCTGCATTGGATGGAAGCAATGCGGCATTGTGATGGTTGTGGCTTTTCCAAGTACGGGAGCAGGTTCTGGTGACGTTTTGGCTCATTATGTTCGAGCCCCGTCATCTCAGTGGTATGTTAGCCCGGCTGTTTAGTAGGAGGAGGCTGGGGGGAAACTTTTAATTAAAAAGAGTAGGACGCTCTTAGCACAAAGGTCTCTTAATTTAACCCTTAACCTTTATCTTATACCGGTACCGGTACTACCTTTTACAGTCTCTCTTGGCCTCTATATTGCCCTCTACTCTCTCACACACTTACTCACTCTCTCTCTCTCTCTCTCTCAATTATCTATATCAAACTACCTGCCACTCTATATATCTATTAATCTATACTGCATATTTTAGTGTATAACCATGAATTTACGTATTGCATGAATGTAAGATGTATGTATTGTATATATGTGTGTGTTGGGATGTATGTGTGTGAATGTATTTTTTTCCTACGTGTATGGAGGAAAAAAAAAGGCAATGCTGCCTGTAACAGATGCCTCTCCCCAAAAAATAAAAAATAAAATAAATAAATAAATGTTAATACAAAAATAAAATAAAATATTACTAAAAGGTCAAGGTCACAGATCAAGATCAAATGTTAAGATCAATATATTAACTTCTGTATGGTTCATTCAAATTTCATCAAATTCGCTGAAACAGTTGACAGTGATATAAAGATGAAAATTGCAAATTATCAGGCACATTCCACAAAGGTCAAGATAAAGGTCAAAGGTCAAATAATTTCTCCTAAACTAATCAATGATTATTCATCATAATGTACATACATACTTGATTTGTCAATAAAACTATCATTAAATATAACAAATATTTCCTTCTTAAAGGTAGGCTAAAGGCCACACATCACGGTCAAAGTTCATTTATTAAGACGTGTTAAAAAAAAAAAATTCACCAATATCGCTCTCCTAGAAATATAGAAATTCTATTCAGCAAATACCACATCTATATTTCACATTTCAAGGTCAAAGGTCAAGTAAAAAGGTAAAGAACAGATTTATTTAAATATCTCCTAAACTGACCTATGGATTATTATCAGGCGTAATAGATATATTCAGAAAGTGTATGCAGAGGTAAAGGAACATCCATAAAACTATATATTACTCATAGGTCAAGGTCACAGGCCAAGGTCAAATTTTAAGGTCAATACATAACCTTTTTAGTATTAATTAAAATTCCACCAAATTCGCTGAGATGGTTGGCCTTTAGATACAAATTATAATTATTTGTTCACACTAAAACCATAAAGGTCAATATAATGGTCAAAGGTCAAATCCAACTATTATTATAGTTCCTGCAAACTAACCAATTATTTTTAAACAAAGGTGTTAATAGAATGAAATGTTTAGTGCTTCCTCCTCACGTTTCACCAAATTAGCGGAGATATTGCTCTCTACACGAAAATATAATTGATAAATTTTCAGTCCAATATTTTAAAGGTAAAAAAATGTCAAAGCTCAAGGTACAGTAGCACACATGAAACAGATACATAATTTGTAGAAGTATGACTGCATACGATGTTCTCATGGAATTGTTTATATCTTTATGGTAAAGATGCTGTAGTGCTGTATATAGTTATTTCAAACATTAATTTACCCTAAAACCATACTCTCTCTTGAGTGTGGTTATATAAAGGTAGGCTGCAAAAAGACTTGCCTCTACTTCATCTGTCTACAACTGCACACATTATAATAATTGTACTAACCCCAAGGATACATATTGATCTAATCTAGAACAAATACATACATTATTTGGTATGAATATTTGATGATTAGTCAAGAAATATATATAATTGGACTAAAAGGTTTAAGTCAAAAAATTTGGACAAGAAGTACATTTTGTACAGTTTATCTAACAATATATACAGTATATATATATTTTGTACAGTTTATCTAACAATATATACAGTATATATATATTTTGTACAGTTTATCTAACAATATAACAGTATATATATATTTTGTACAGTTTATCTAACAATATATACAGTATATATATTTGTACAGTTTATCTAACAATATATACAGTATATATATATTTTGTACAGTTTATCTAACAATATATACAGTATATATATATTTTGTACAGTTTATCTAACAATATATACAGTATATATATTTTGTACAGTTTATCTAACAATATATACAGTATATATATATTTTGTACAGTTTATCTAACATATATACAGTATTATATATTTTGTACAGTTTATCTAACAATATATACAGTATATATATATTTTGTACAGTTTATCTAACAATATATACAGTATATATTTTGTACAGTTTATCTAACAATATATACAGTATATATATATTTTGTACAGTTTATCTAACAATATATACAGTATATATATATTTTGTACAGTTTATCTAACAATATATACAGTATATATATATTTTGTACAGTTTATCTAACAATATATACAGTATATATATATTTTGTACAGTTTATCTAACAATATATACAGTATATATATATTTTGTACAGTTTATCTAACAATATATACAGTATATATATATTTGTACATATATACAATATATACAGTATATTTTTATCTAACAATATATACAGTATATATATATTTTGTACAGTTTATCTAACAATATATACAGTATATATATATTTTTTTTTAATCAAATTATCTGTGCTAGCTACGCTAAACATGTACCGACCGACTTTCAGATATATATTTAAAAAGTCAAGGCATAAGATCAATATTATTATGCTAATAATTTGTCTTAGGTTAACTAGATAGATTTATGCACAACCTACTGCGGGTACACAATTTACGTATTCAATGTTCAGTTGAAATAGCATACCAAAATGCTAAAATACTTGTATACTGCCTTTAATAGTCAATTATGAACAGAAAACATTAAATTAGCAGAATTTGGTATGCAGTTTTCTTTAAAAAATGCAAAAACGGCACTTCTACTTCATTGTAATTGTATCATTTAACCATTTTAAATTGAAGTGAATTGAATTAAGGTGAAGTGAGACAAAATGCTTTGGACTCTCCCCTTTAGATAAATAAGTGCGGTATACTGTAAGTGGAATCTACCCACACCTGCGAACAGTATTCGATACTGATGTGTGCGCTTGTATGTCGGTATGTATATGCAGACTGAACAAATACCTGCACTAGCAGATAGTACGAAGAATATATAACTGTTCTGACACACTAACAAAACATTTGAAAATATTATTTAGACCACAAACACTATATCAGTCTATTTCATTCAGCAATGTTCACCATCTCATATTTATCATAGGAGTAATGCTACATCAATTCATGCAAGGGATTCTTTATACTCGTCTGTTTATATCGTGATAGATTGTCCTCTTTTAATTAGTTTATCACTTTGTCTTTTCTATTTCTCTGGTTCACTGTTTTCCATTTCCTAACCCTCTTCTAATCCTATCTCATCTGTGGGGTATCTATTGGACCACACCTGCTTCATCTCACTAGTTTGGCGATAATAAGACAACTCACCCCATTGAGGTATAGATTTAGTTTGCGCGAGCGACAGCGAGCCTGCAAATTTGGAGAAGCTGGTCATTGGCCGTGACATTTTTCTACCAAACATACATAAATTTAACTTGAAGGTGGTTCAAGGGGTGTCTTTGTTTATTTGTCTTTCTATTTTTTTTTTTCTTTTCCCCTTAAGTTTGAAGGAGGTCTGGGGAAGCGTCCTTTAAGCTGAAGGGGCAAACTAAAAATATATTGCTCGAAAATAGAAAAATAAATATACCACATAAAAAACGTCAATACTAATTAAACTAAAACACCAAAATAAACCCCCAAGCGTCGGATGGGTTAGTGATAATACTTACAATTCTTCAGTCACATTCTCATTTCCGTGTAATTTAACTTTTCCGTTTCCAGAAACTAGCAAAGTTCGTTTTCCTCTTCATTTACATGCAACACAGCTCTCTCTCTCTGTTACGTAAAAGATCCTGCTCTATTTTTCAACTTCGTTCTTCCTTCCTCAGCTCCGGTTCGCTTCGTTTAACAATGCTCGTAACCTGGATTACTTATATAATATTACTGATGAAAGAAAGATATATTATTCACTATAATAAGGATCTCCTAATAATTCCACTACACTTATAATCTTAGTTTTCATTATAATATAGTTTTCACTGAACGATTTCATATATTTGTGTACCTTACTCTCTGTATATTAAACTTATACTTTTATATCTGAGAGAGAAGCTACCGAACACACCCACCGGGTGACTATTATAAGAGTGGCCATTTGTAAACAGTCTTAAGTTGATTGCAATATTTGTAATCGCCCATTAATGTTGTTTACTGCCCACTCTATAGTTAAAGTAAATTATATGGTGTGTATAAATATTTCATGAAGGTTGTTGGAATACACTTGAATCTATTTGTACCTTTACCTTACCTTTGACATACTTAGCTGACATACTATTGCATACACATTGAAATATAAATAAAATGTAAACTTATATGAATAACAGAAATAACTGCATACTAATGATGTAATACTAAACACCAAAAAGTCTACGGTATGACACTTCCCATTTACTGTAAATATGTCATACCGGGTAATCCCAATTTTTCGAGTGGCGTGACAAAAGCCGTAAGAAAATCTCAAAACTTAAACGCCTCATGTTTATAACCCCTCTCCTTCTCTCTCTCTTATTACGATTAATATAAATTAGGCTATTTCCTTGACACAAGCACCATACATTTCCAAAGAAATATAATATGGCTTACAGAATCAATATCAAAGAAGCAAAGCATAGTTTCTAAACCTAACAATAAAGGTCGCTGCACACTGACACGAAAGCCCCTCCAGGCGAGTTCCCGACACGAAATTTCAGCCTGATGCAGCGAATCGGCAACATAATCGTGGATATCGGAAATTAGCTGTGGGTGACTCTCACGGTCCAAGCGACGTATCGGGGGTCAATACGAGATTTTGAGCTGTTCAAAAGTTCGTGGGAATCCCCCGACAACTGTAAAAAATCGTCTGAGTCTGGTCTCCATCACGAACTCGCCGTATCACAATCGTGTGGTCCGTATCAAAGACGTATGGTCCGTATCAAAGCCGTATGGACCGTATCAACGTCATCTGTTGCGTAAGCCTGCCGTACAGACCGTATCTCTTCCGTGCGGAAAATTGGCAACTGTCGAGGTGGCAACCGTGCGTCTAGCCTTAATCCGGTTGCACGTCTCACAGCGTCGATACAATTCTTCTGAGTTGTATCGCAGTCTTTTGGGTCGTATCTTTTCCGTGGACTAGTCGTGTACCCTTCACACGACTTTTCCTATCTTCTTCGTAGCATTCGTTTCTCCACCGTATCGGCATCGCTAGAGTCGCATCAAGTCGTGCGGAAGAGATATGGTAGAGATACGGTAGAGATACGACTCTAACGATGTCAGCCATCTTCGCCACGATCACTAGTAAATTCGGCAAGACACAGGATTTGTATGTGTCGTGGGTGTTCGTGCCAGTCTTGAAGGGGCTGTCGTGTCAGTGTGCAACGACCTTAAAACACAAGACAGCAAGAATACATCCCAACAAAACTACAAGTAAATTAATAAAAAAAAAAAAAAAAAAATTATATACAATATGGACAAACCCAAGACCCTTCCATGATGGTTTAAAACTAATTCACTATAACATATAACTTAAACCATTAACACAACGTAAATTCCTATAACATTTCCTTGGTGATCCGTAGGTAGGCGCATATTTAATCTTGTTAAATACAAATTATTTCAAGTGCTTCCTATATTCTGTGATGGTATTCATTATATGGCTTTATTCTATCCATCGATTTGTTCTCTCTCTCTCTCTCTCTCTCTCTCTCTCTGTCTCTCTCTCTCTCTCTCTCTCTCTCTCTCGGGGGGCTACACCTACGTCCTCCTCATCTTACCTTCATTAATTTGCGCTCACCATCTTACTTATGAGGGCTTAGGTGGTGGTGATAGTGTTGGAGGCGGCGGTTAGTGGTGGAGGAAAAGTGGTGGAAAGAGGATGAGGGAGTAATAAGGCAAGGGGAAATGTCCCCCCCCCCCCCCCCCCGCCCGCCCAACCACCAACACACACACACGTACACTCTGTCTCTCTATCTTTGTTTGATGGTCAATGTTTGTTTGTGCTAGATTAAGCTCGGTTCACACATACACGAATTAATTAACGTCCCGTCTGTCCCCGACCCCTTAATTCGCCGTGCCTAGGCGGCATCCTTTTTGTGCATGCATAAAATGGTCCGTGGTGTGGGTCGGGGCAACTGCCAGAAAACGTGTTATGTCGGGGAAACACACGGACACACACGGAAGCAGTCAGTCGACGTCTAGACGACGACTGCTTCCGTGTGTGTCCTGTGGGTGTCCCGGCAATTTTTTTTTAGAACGGCCCTTGTGGCCATCGTGGCCACATGGGGCCTCCAGATTGATGCCGTCCTGCCTATTTTCTTGGTCGGGGACGGACGTGACGTTAATTCGTGCATGTGTGAACCGAGCTTTAGAAACCGTTGCCAAGGAGTCTAGGATGGAGGACCTGCAGGTTAGTATAGGGATAATTCGACCACCAGTAACTTAGACTAGGTCCCATCCGCCTCTGAGCCCAAGCAGGGCTGCTCGGTGTTACAAATGGCCATGACAGGAAGTCTAGGGGTGGGAGGGCCCAGCTGGTATGGAGGTAACATGACCTGGTGGTACAGTACATGGATCGTGTCCCGTCGGCCTCAGAGGTCACTTATTTCACTCTTGCCCAATCAGCTAGCATTGTAGATGATGGGTGATAACTTAAGGTAACCCAGACGGTATTGTGCAGCATAATTTATTGGTTCGGCTTAATGGTTTATGGAGGGGGGGGATTTATTAGTGGCCCCTCCATCATTGACGAACATGCCTATTACATAAGGCATCCTCTTCAAACACTAATCCGCCGTAGTTTGAATCTACCGCGCAGAGCATTTAAAAACTGAGGAGCCTTCATCATGAGCGCACGCGACCTCACTCATGGCTTCAGTCATTATGAATTGGGTTCTCACTACGAAAAAACTTCGTAAAAAATAAAAACAAAAAGAAAATAAGAATAACTATCCAATAAGCTTTCCATCATATCGTGGATGTACTTGTGTGGATTTCTGACCAGACGCTGATTCAGGCGTCATTCCTCCTTCTCTGCTCTGCGCTCAGCCTGCCCGGACGTGCCTTCCACGCTCCGCTGGTTCTGCATTCGTTGCGTCCCTAGTGAGTTTTTTCTCATTTGTTTACTCCAGGATGTATCGAGTAAGGTTAGGATAGGCGTAGCAGGAGTGTCCTGGGCTGGTTGCCCGCAGTGCAGTGTATTTTGGGTCGTGTGTATGGGGCATCTATTTCGGATGTACCCTCGTGGTCCTGTTGTGGACACGTGAACTTTTCACAGTTGTGTTAGTTTGTGATGCAGGCGGCTTTCATTACGCGTTAATTATTGCTGCCTTTTATCCTTCTGATGAGGAAAGCTGTGTTTTTCTGACGTTCCCAGCGTATTTTTCTTCACTTAGTGAAGTTTTTTCTGGGTCCTTGTCAGGCTTCCCGGGGTGGGAAGTTGTCGCTACGGTGGTGTGTTGGCGGTGGTTCCTGTTGTGTTAATATTTCAACTATTTTCATGCCGTCTACCTAGGCCTAGCCAGCCGCTCGTAGCTTTGCCACATGTCTAGTGTTATTATTTATTATTATAAATATGCCCTACTGTGTCATGTGTATCCGGGTTTTAGTTGTGTATTGGCTAATTCCTCGGACTATAATTGTTTCCTGGTTTAGTTGTGTATTGGCTAATTCCACGGATTATGTTGTGACCTTGGTTAGTCGTGCGTGACTCTCCTCGTGTCGTATTGTTCAGATGGTGTCTGTTCAGGGTGGGGCTTGCCTTCCGGCGGGTTTTTTTCTCGGTTTCACCATGAAAATCCTGACCGATGAGCCGTGTTGGGCCACACGTGGTTTTTAACTCTGGCTGGTTCCCCGGCGTGGGGAGGTGTCTGTGGCTCTCCAGGACTGCGTCTCTGTGGGTGCCTGGTTTCAGGCCTCCTTTAATTCCCGGCGGGATGGCTGTACCCATCCTTATATATATATATATATATATAAAAAACGACGTTCTTGCGAACATTCGTTTTTATAGGTTTTTTCTACCTGGTTTACGACAACCACATGGAAAACCTAGCTGTTGTTTAGGCGTTCCTCCCCGGCGATCTTTTACAAAGAAGTGGGGTCAGGAACTTGTGGGGTTAACTTTTAGACTTCTCACCCGGCGGGTGCACCTGAGCAGGGTGGGATAAACGACTTAGGTCTCATATAGTTAACCAATCCATTTTAGTGATACTCTGTGTATCGCTGCCTTTACTCTTACGGCAATTGAAGGTTCAATAAGGTTTAACCAAATCGATTCCCACACCCGGCGGGTGCTCCTAAGTGGAGGAACTAAGGAATTTATAACAAATTCAATTTCGATTAACCTTAATTTGGTGATACATTCAGTATCGCCGCCTTCTATTTTTACGACGATCTTTTGGGACAATTCGTTAAAATATCAGATCTCGTATATTCCTGCCCTGGGCTATTCTACTAAAATATTTCAAGGGCCGGCGTCTTTATGAGGGGGGCTTTGTTACAAAATTGAATCTTGAGACAGTCACCACCTCCTACAGACTATAAGTGCCATGCTGGACCATTATATCAGAGGGTATTCTTCATGTTCTTTAGCTAAAAAGATTTGTTTAGCCTCTTTACACCCCGCCGCGTAGCGAGATGTGTTAGCTGTGTCTTTGCATCCCGTTACCCGGCGGGTTATTAACACTTGTATGCGAACACTTGGGTTAACCTTAGGAGCATTAATTCCTGGAAATTTTTCTTTATTTTTCCAGAGCTGAGCTCCGGCGGACCAATACAGACCCGGCGGTAGTTTCCTCACACCAGTCTCTGTCATGGCTACTGTGGCCCCAGTTTTTGCCCTGTGCATTACCCCTACTTGCGCGGGTATCCCGATTTTTGCGCATACCCTTTGCATAAGGTGTGTTAAATGTCTAGACCGTTCAAGGGGTCTCTGGGTTACACTTAATTGTTCCTTTTGCTCCCAATTAGCCAATAAAGTCCTGTGTGACAATGACAAGACCGCGGCGGTAGCGTTGAGAGAGGTCAGACAACAGATGTCGGCCTACACTACCATTGTCGCACATAAGTCACTTCAATGTGACAACGTCCCACTTTGGGATAAGTTGCTGTCAGAGCACCCTCCCCCTAAACGTACCTCTAGAGTAACGGGTTTTAAGCCGACAGAGACTAGCCAGGGTTCTGTATCGTCTGTGGATACGTCTAAACGCCCGAGAGAGCCTACTCCCCCGGCAGCCACCTCCTCGTCGCGGGCGAGATCGAGGTCAAGGTCACCTCTCAGACAGCAGTCTTCAAGTCGTGCCTCTTCCCCGGCGAGTAAGAAGAGTAAGACGGAAGCTTCCACCAGTGGTCATGGTGGTGATTCTTCCAAATCTAAGTCTAGTTCGCGGTCACACCGTAGCCACAAATCCTCCAAAAAGGATTCCCATAGGAAGTCCTCTCGACATTCTCCTAAGTCTAGTGCATCTCGTCGTACCTCTACACCTGAAAATGTTTCTGCCCTCCAGATTACCCTGTATTCACGTCAAAACTGTTTTTGGTTCCCAAACGGGACAGTGTTCAGATGAGGCCGGTCGTAGACCTGTCTTATCTGAATCTTCACATTTACAACGAGTCTTTCAGAATGTTAACAGTTCACCAAATCAGGCTAACACTTCCGCCGGGAGGCTGGATGTGTTCCCTAGACCTGACAGACGCCTATTGGCACGTGTCGGTCAACAAAAGATTTCAAAGGTTTCTGGCCTTGAGGATCAGGCACCAAAATTTTGTTTTTCAGAGGATGCCGTTCGGTTTGAACCTAGCACCTCGACTATTCACGAAACTAGTCCGGCAAGCCCTGATGCCGTTGTTAAAACAGGGAATCAGAGTGTTGTGGTATCTAGACGACTGGCTGGTGGTGGCAGAGACACAACAATTATGCATAAAACATGTCAATATCATTTTAAATCATGTCAAAACTCTAGGCTTAAAGGTAAATCTGGTAAAGTCAAACCTTGTTCCCTCAAGAGTAATTCAGTGGATAGGGCTGGTCTGGGACACCGCCGCTCTCACTCTGAGTCAGAGTGTGGACAATCGCAACAGGTTTCGCAGGAAACTGTTCAGGTTTCTTCACAGTCTGACTACGACACGAAGAGTCTGGGAGTCTCTGGTCGGCTCTCTCAACTGGATTCAGCTAACTGTCAAGTTGGGCCGGTTGAAAGTAAAACGATTAATATTGGAAGGCAACAAATATTTCCCACTCTTACCGGCGGGAAAATTATGGCCCATACCAAAATTAATCCACACCTTACTAGCGGTCTGGGCGAAGAGGGAAACATTGCACTCAATCATGTCATGGACCTCTCCTCCTCCAACGGTATGGGTAGACACGGATGCGTCGGGCACCATAGGGTGGGGATTTCAGTCAAATCAGGGGCACCAGGGTCAGGGGCTTTGGTCCCACTTAGAAATCTCTCACATAAATGTCAAAGAGTTACTAGTCCCCTTGTATTTCCTTCAGGCTCACGGCCCGGCGTTACGGGGCAAGTCGGTGGCCTTCAGAATGGACAATCTGAATGCAGTTCACTGTATTCAGAAACAAGGGTCAACGAGGTCAAGGAAGTTGCTACTCGTGTCGGAAGAGATTTTTGTTCTAGCCAGCAGTCTAGATATTTATCTTCACGCATCTTATCTCCCAGGCGTAGCGAACGTCTGGGCAGACGCTCTGTCCCGGAGACAGAGCACGACAGTAGAATGGGAGCTCAAGCAACCCATTTTCGACCTAATGATTGCGGAGCTCTCCCATCCACAAGTGGATCTTTTTGCATCCGAGGAGACTCACAAGCTCCCTCTATACCTCACCCGCCGGGCGATAACGCCGGCAGGGGGGCCAGACGCCCTAGTGACAGACTGGAACAGATGGAGCTCCATCTATCTGTTTCCGCCGCCAGATGCGTCACTAATGTGCCACGTAGTGAACAAACTACGAGTTTATCGAGGCTTAGTCTCGCTAATCGCGCCCCTGTGGCCGGCGCAGGTGTGGTACCAGCAATTAATAATGTGGTGCCCGGACCCGGTATCGCTCCCGGTCGGGTACTTCCACTTAGACACGATTGGCAACCTAGCGACCTCGCTGACTTTTGCATTATGGACATTCAGGAGGCCAAGTGGCTAGCACCATACGGTAGGGATGTGACCAATAAATTGCTCAATCAATATACTCAGTCTACTAAGCGACAATATCAATCACATTGGAAAGCTTTTACTTCTTGGATTGTTAGAACGGAACAAACTGTACCCTCAGTGGCATTGGTTTTTAATTACTTGAACTATCTGTTTGAGCAGAAACGTTTATCTGTGGTAACTTTGAAGAATCACTTAACTGCGATTAGAGTGCCCTTTTTCGACCTTACAGGTCTATCCATACCGGTGGCGGAGGAAACAGGATTTATGAGAGCGTGTTTTAAACTCCGCCCACCTCCCCGTCAGCTCATGCCTACTTGGTCTCTGGACAAAGCTTTGTCTTTACTTCATTCTCGTCTGTATCAAAATACTGCAGACTTTGCTTTAATCTTAAAGAAGGCAGTTTTCCTTTTGGCTTTGGCCACCGGAAACAGAGTGTCTGAGCTGGCGGCGATGAGCAACACACCTAATTGTCTTAGGTTTGGTAGACTTAATGATTCAATTTCCATTGCACCCTCCCCGGCGTTTGTAGCCAAGAATGAGCATAGTGCACACGTGTTTTCTGAGTTCACGGTGCCGGCGTTAAAAAGGGGAAAGGTGCATCATAATTTATGTCCAGTGCAAGCTCTAACCAAATATTTGAGAATAGCTCCTCAAAACCCCCAAGGTGCTTTATGGGTAGCGAGTACGGGTAAACGCTTACTTAAACGGCGATTAGCCTCTCTTCTGGTAGAAGTCATTAAAGAGAGTAATCCCGGCGTTGTGGGTAGGGCCCACGATTTACGCAAGTGGGCGGCCTCTTTACGTTTCCTGAAAAACTTTTCAGTTGAAGATATTGCGTCCACACAGTTGTAGGCGTCTAATCATACGTTTCTCTCTAGATACTTGTCAGTTGCTCTAGACAAACCTTCCTTACCATGTATAGCTTTAAGGCAGAGGGTCTAGGTGGCCCTGCAGTCACTTATGTTTACTTTCACGGAAGGGGGGGGGGGGTGCAGTCAGTTGACATAGGACACCCTAGACCCCGCCGGAGTATGAGAGCTGTGATACAATTTAAGGTTAAAATGTGATATGAAAATTTCTCTGCGAGAAATTGTGCTAGTACAAGGTTTAGTACAAAACAACGGTGTTGTTATAGTAGTTTTAGCTGCGAAAGCAATGTAATATTAGTTCAATGGAGTTCATTTGCAATTGATCTCCACATGTATTTTGGGGTTTATGATGTGCACATATAAACTTATAACTTATTATTTTTGTCACCACTCGTTGAGTGGGGTGCCTTTTGTAACTACAGATCTGTGTTCAGAATCTTCAGGGTTACCCATTTTTGTGTCGGGCAGGCTTCTTTGAAGCACGCACCTGCCTGAACCCCTTTTTCTTGTATATTTACGGCCTACGCCGTATTAAATACATTTTTCAAAAGTAAGAATACTATGTGGTTGTTTTTATTATCTGCTTTTCTAGAGTTATGATATGATTACGAATGTCCCCCTCCAGTCTTAGATATCAGGCATGTTCGTCAATGATGGAGGGGCCACTAATAAATTATAGGTTTGACTCCTGTAAGGAGATAAAGAAAACCTAATATTTAGTAGTGGCCCCGTAATCATTGACGACTGGGGCCCTCCCGACCGTCCCCTTCCCATTCGTTGATGTATTAAGGATTTTGGTTTACTTGATATGTCAGTGAAGGAGGAATGACGCCTGAATCAGCGTCTGGTCAGAAATCCACACAAGTACATCCACGATATGATGGAAAGCTTATTGGATAGTTATTCTTATTTTCTTTTTGTTTTTATTTTTTACGAAGTTTTTTCGTAGTGAGAACCCAATTCATAATGACTGAAGCCATGAGTGAGGTCGCGTGCGCTCATGATGAAGGCTCCTCAGTTTTTAAATGCTCTGCGCGGTAGATTCAAACTACGGCGGATTAGTGTTTGAAGAGGATGCCTTATGTAATAGGCATGTTCGTCAATGATTACGGGGCCACTACTAAATATTAGGTTTTCTTTATCTCCTTACAGGAGTCAAACCTATAGTTTAGTTTGTTCTCTAAATATCTATCAAGCTTTAAAAAACTACCCCCTAGACCCCCAAAGTTTTTCGGTAGAAAAATGTCCCGGCCGAAGGCCGATTCCACTTAAAATATAGGCTCGGTATCGCTCGCCAGGAAAAAAAATCGACAGCTAAATGACACGAAAGGTCTTAATATTGGCAAAGAAATGGGGCAAAAGGTCTGAAAAACGCCAAACTAATGGGGCAATTGTCTTAAAATGTCATAACTAATGGGGTTAAGCATGAGAGAGAAGAAGGTCCCTAAAAACCAAGTGCCTCCCCTTAACATGGGGAGGGAGACCATAAGGCTGATTATAAGCGAGAGGAGCGTTCACACATCCAAAGGTATCCAAAGGTAAGGTAAGGACTGGTTATTGCACGCTCATCAATAGCTGCCGAGTGCAGGGTCCAGAGAATATGTAGAGCCTTAAGGGGAGATGGCTAGTTTTTCTGGTCCCCTTCTCCCTCATGTTTAGCCCAATTGGTTTTCAGATTATAAGACGTTCGGCCCATTAGTTTAGCAATTTTAAAACCTTTCGCCCAATTTCTTTGTCAATATTAAGACTTTGTGTCACTTAGATGTCAATTTCTTTCCTGGCGAGCGCTGAGCATGTAATGTAAGATAAACCGGCCTTTGGTCTGGAAATGTTTCTATCGAAAAATGTACAAATTTATCTTGACGGTGGGTGTTTTTTAAGCTTGATGGAGGTCTAGGGAGGAAAATAGAAAAAATAATGAATACATTAAAAAATCGACCAAAAAGTGAACCATCCCCCCTTAACCCTGGGCGAGTGATTCCCTTGCTCTTGCTCCCTCGGTTAGTACCGTGGAAGCTTCGCTGCGCTAGTCAAATAACAAACATAAAACAGAAGAAGCAAAAGCATGGATGGTATTATATTCGGTCCAAAAGTGATAAAACATGTGTATGACTTCGACTCTTGTTGCTATCTCCAGACTTCAAATCAAAATGTACTTCTTAATATTCCAGGACAAACAAAATTTGTTTCAGAGCATTTAGAGAGAGAGATATTCTGCTTTAAATGGAGAACTTATATATTCCGAGATTGAAAAAATAAAAATAATAAGAAATATAATATACTGACAAATTAAATATACATATACAGTATACCTGTATATATATATTAAAACCAGATGAAATGAACAACATAATACTTGAGCACATCAGTACCAATATAGTACTCACGCTCCCATCACCTCCGTTCATACAGTATATACAGCAAATCTTCAACTGGACATCACATACCTGGAAACCAAACCACAGTTAGTTAATATATTACGGTATGTATGTGTCGATATGTTATTACAGTAGTATTGATGGGTCGAGTTATAATCTTGCTAGAATATAATCTTAATATACGATATATATATATATATATATATATATATAGATACATATACAGTATATATATATATATATATATATATATATATACTGTATATATATTTATATATATATATATATATATATATATATATATATATATATATATATATATATATATATATATATACAGTATATCGTATATTAATTCGATATTATAATCATAATTCTCCTACACGTTTTAAATATTGACCATTAGTAATATGCAAATATTTATGTAGGCTCTTTTTGTCTTACTTTAGGCTGAAGATGGCTTGTGTGTAAGCCGAAACGTCCCACAATAAAGATGTTCATCCCAGCGCTGGGTTTTCTATTCTAATTATTAAACGCCTCCGCTTCCACCGTGAAGAGAGCATCGCTTCTATATATATATATATATATATATATATATATATATATATATATATATATATATATATATATATATATATATATATTATTTTGAACAAGTTGGCGTAGATTTTTTCTAAATAGGGATATAGTGAGAGTGAAAACAAATATTATGGACATCGAAAATAAAATTGCACGAGCAATTATTGGCAAATTATAAACGGAGAGAAACTAAAACACATTATGAGAGGCGGGTATCAGATGGACGCATTGTCCTTCAACTTTTATCTTCAACACCGGTCTGGTAGCTTATGAGGTTAACCTTTAAAATAATGTTGTCACCTATGTAAAGCTACCTTCCATCTAGTTTCCGATACCAGTGTAAAAGATGACACAAAAGTTGCCGGAAATTTTCTTTAACCATCGAACGTTGACGATAAAAGGTAACGTGTCTTGTAACCTTAACGGGAGTTTTTTTCTGGATTCCCTTCTCCTTCATGTTTACCCACATTAGTTTGGCGATTCTAAGACCTTTTGTAACATTTGGGAGGAAACTCAAAATAATACATAAATAAACGAACAAATAAATACAAATATATGCAAATCTGGCCTTAAGGGTCTCACGTCAGGCACCAATGAGAGTTATGCCCCAAGAGTGTGATAAGTGGCACCAGCTCCAGGACGGTACAGTACAGTTGAAGAGAAGGGGAGAACAGGGATATATATGTAGGTGGGGAGGGAAACATGGATGGGGAGGAAAGAAAATAGAACACTGAAGAGACAAGAAGAGAAGAAAAGGAAGAGGCGAGAAAAGAAGAAGGAATAATAGATGGACCAGGAGACGTGGATAGATAATAGAGAAACTAGACAAAAATAGACGATAAAAGAAAAGAAGCAATTAAAACAAACAAAGAACACCGACAAGAAAGACAAATGGGAGAGGTGGATGTAGAGAAGATAACCTATAGAAAAAGAAAATACGTAAATACAAAAGACTGAGAGAAGAGAAGGAGAAAAGTGAAGAGAAGAGGCCAGGGGAGGATGGGAAGGAACGAAAAACAAACATAGGCAAGAAGAAAAGAAGATAGAGAAGAGAAAAAAAAAAAAGTGGAGTAGGGAAGGTGGATGGAGAAGAGAGAAAATACAGAAAGATTAGACCAGAAGAAAAAAACAAAAAGGAGAAGAAAAATAATTGGTGTGGCAATAGAGGTGGATGAAGAATAGAAAAATAGAAAAAAAGGATATACGAAAAGAGAAATAAAAGAAAATACGAGAAGAAAGAAACTAGTTGAAGCGGGAAAGTTGGATTGATGGAGCAGAGAGATAACAAAAATAAAAGATAGAAAATAGGAGTAAAGAAGGAGATAAGTGAAGATAATAGAGAAGGCAGGTTGAAGGGCTTTATTATATGTGACGAACATCCACCGGTCTTCAGTCGGTAAAGATAAGTGACAAGAGAAGAACAGAGAAAAGAAGAGAGAAGAGAACAGAGAGAGAGAGAGGAAGAAGACGAAACAGACGAAGACAATGGAGAAACGAACAGCAGAAGTAGGAAGAGACGAGAACAGACCGGACGAAACGAAAACGAAAAAGAAAATGAAACAAAAAACAAACAACTAAGGAAAGCAAAGAGAATAAAATAAAATATACAAAATGAGAAGAGAAGAAAATACAAGAGGCCGGAAGTGGTGGGTCAGGTGAAGGTGGTTAATATGGGGCTCGAATTAATCAAAAGGGTAATAGGGTCTTCATACGTCGCAGTATTACAACTGAAGAGAGAAAAGATAAGATAAGAAAGGAGTAGAGAGATGTAGAAGAAGAGACGAGACACAATGAGATGATGAAACCAGAAAATATATGGGAAGAGAAGCGAGCTAAAAACAAGGAATAGGAGAGAACAAAATATATAAGTAAAAGTGAAAAGAGAAAAGGAAAGAAGAGAGGAGAAACGACAAGACGAGGCATAACACATAAACAAACGATCGTAGAAGAGACGTGAAAGAGATAAGAGAAGATAACAGAAGAGATGAAGAGAAGAGAGAGGAGGAACGAAGAGAAAAAGCTGAATGACGGTGGGTCATGTGAAGGTAGTTAATATGTGGCGAGAATTAATCAAAAGGGTATTAGGGTCGTCATACGTCACATTATTGAGAGAGAGAGAGAGAGAGAGAGAGAGAGAGAGAGAGAGAGAGAGAGAGAGAGAGAGAGAGAGAGAGAGAGGTTAAGTGATGTGTAGAATCGTGTACAAGGATAGTACGACCTATCCTAAACTAAGTATATAATAGTGAAACTATTATGATGGTTGTCATTGTATTGAATAGTCAATTGATCAATCTGAATATGTTTTGAATTATATATGTTCTTAAGTTGCATACACTAACATATAATTTACTAAGCTTTAAAGAAGAAGAAAATCATTGTACTAAAAAGAGTTTAATAAAGTATAACCAAAGAAAACTGATATTAGTCAGTTAAACATAAACTACGGAGTAACTTGGGATAGCACGTTACAAGGACTTATAAATAAAGGAGAACTTGACATACTGATAGATGGAAATGAATAACAGTGAACAGTGATAACTACATTGAAAGGGGAGTAGAATCCGTAAAAATAATAACTGGAGAGGATGGTTTCGGAAGTGAAAAAAAAAAATGAAATGGGAATGACTAAATATTACCAAATTACGAAGGTCAACAATATTAGTGACTGTAAAGGCGCTTTTACAGGAGTGCTTTTCCCCACAACTTTTGAACCACAATTTTGTTCTGGCAATATTCTTAGTCTATTTTGAACTATGTCTGCAACTAATACAAAGGCAGATACATATAGGTGATGGAATGCTACTTGCCTAAGCCATGAGAATAGTGGCCTTCCTGGTGGTCTCCTCCACTCAGGGTTGTCACCCATCAAAACCAACGCACGAACAGGGTTAACGTCAGGGAGACAAACCACCTGCCCATATTACCGAGGCTGGCACTCACGAACTATGTACGCAATATTTGGTATCCCGTCAATTTCAGAGAATTTAATGTTGCACTTTGTGATATCTTACCAGCCGTAGCCCAGGATCCTGCGGAGACATTTGATGGGGCAGGATTTGATGCGTGCCATAAGTCACTGTCTTGTGATGTACGGTAAAATTACTTACATATTTTATATTGATGAGAATATCATTGCACACACAGTCAGTTGTAATAGTTTTATGTGCATTTAAAAAAACATAATAAAGCCACAAAGTTTTATGACAGACTGTACGGCTATGAATAGCAACCCCAAAATAATATGGTTGATATAGCAAAAGATAAATAAGTATACTATTCTTGAAAATACAATTTTAGATATGGTCATAGTTTACAATCGTGTGTGTGAGTGTGTGTGTGTGTGTGTGTGTGTGTGTGTATGTGTGTGTGTGTGTGTGAAGTAAATTAAAAATTATATATCGACAATAAGATAACATAATACATACGCTAGTGATAACAAATTAAAAAATAATCGGCACAGTCTGCCGAGCCGGAATTCCCTGGCAGACATAATTACGGTTATTTATAAATATACATATTCATTAAACAGGAAGTATACAACCAATGTATCCTATTTTTACTAGCTTATGGATCAGAAACTTGGAGTACACACAAATGTTCTAAAACGTAAACTTAGAAGTGGCCAAAGGTGAATGGAGAGGATAATGCTAGGCATAACTTGAAAAGAAAAGAGAGCCACTTGGATAAGAAAACAAAACAAAAAGTAGAAGATATGTTCAGTACTATATAATAGAGGAAATGGTCCTCTGCAGGTCATATATTTAGAAGAGATGATAACAGATGGATTACTAGAGAACGGAATGGGAACCTACAGATGGAGCTACAGGAAGGGGTAGACAGAAAATCAGATGGAGGGATGAGATCCGAAAGTTTCCTGGGGTGGGATGGAACAGGTTAATATCTGACCGGCTAGAGTGGAAACTTTTGTTATATGCCTTTGTCCTGCAGTGGACTAACTCAGGCCAGTGATGATGATGATGGTAGGAAAATCAAGAAGAAACGAGAATACGAGAGGCATGACGAGACCATAAAAAGCAAGAAACGAAAAGTGCACAGAAAAGATTATACAAGAACAGAACACAGGCGAGTAGAAAAGAAGATTAGTGAAGTGAGAAGAGAAGAAAACGAACAAAAGAAAGAAACAAATGATAGAGAAGTGAAGAGTCCAGAAGACATTGTTGAGGTGGAGGCAGTTACTATGTGGCGAGAATTAATAAAAAAGGGATCAGGTCTTCATATGTAACATTGAGAGAGAGAGAGAGAGAGAGAGAGAGAGAGAGAGAGAGAGAGAGAGAGAGAGAGAGAGAGAGAGAGAGAGAGAGAGAAATTTAGATATTGAATTAAGAGGAGCAAGACAGAGAGAAATGTAACATATTAGACGAGATAAAAAGAAAACAAGAAAAGTAAAGTAGGGAGACAAGATAAGAGACCAATAGAAGTGAAAAGAAAAGAGGATAGAAGAGAAGGGGCAAGAAAAGAGGATAGAAGAGAAGGGGCAAGAAAAGAGGATAGAAGAGAAGGGGCAAGAAAAGAGGATAGAAGAGAAGGGGCAAGAAAAGAGGATAGAAGAGAAGGGCCAAGAAAAGAAAAGAGGAGAGAAGAGAAGGGCCAAGAAAAGAGGAGAGAAGAAAAGAGGAGAGAAGAGAAGGGCCAAGAAAAGAGGAGGGAAGAAAAGGGCCAAGAAAAGAGGAGAGAAGAAAAGAGGAGAGGAGAAAAGGGGCAAGAAAAGAGGAGAGGAGAGGAGAGAAGGGGCAAGACAAGAAGAGAGCAGGGGCAAGACAAGAGGAAAGGAGAGAAGGGGCAAGACAAGAGGAGAGAAGGGGCAAGACAAGAGGAGAGGAGAGAAGGGGCAAGACAAGAGGAGAGGAGAGAAGGGGTAAGACAAGAGGAGAGGAGAGAAGGGGCAAGACAAGAGGAGAGCAGGGGCAAGACAAGAGGAGAGCAGGGGCAAGACAAGAGGAGAGGAGAGAAGGGGCAAGACAAGAGGAGAGGAGAGAAGGGGTAAGACAAGAGGAGAGGAGAGAAGGGGCAAGACAAGAGGAGAGGAGAGAAGGGGCAAGACAAGAGGAGAGAAGGGGCAAGACAAGAGGAGAGCAGGGGCAAGACAAGAGGAGAGAAGGGGCAAGACAAGAGGAGAGGAGAGAAGGGGCAAGAGAAGAGGAGGAGAGAAGGGGCAAGACAAGAGGAGAGAAGGGGCAAGACAAGAGGAGAGAAGGGGCAAGACAAGAGGAGAGAAGGGGCAAGACAAGAGGAGAGAAGGGGCAAGACAAGAGGAGAGAAGGGGCAAGACAAGAGGAGAGCAAGACAAGAGGAGAGAAGGGGCAAGACAAGAGGAGAGAAGGGGCAAGACAAGAGGAGAGAAGGGGCAAGACAAGAGGAGAGCAGGGGCAAGACAAGAGGAGAGAAGGGGCAAGACAAGAGGAGTGGAGAGAAGAGGAGAGCAGGGGCAAGACAAGAGGAGAGAAGGGGCAAGACAAGAGGAGAGAAGGGGCAAGAGAAGAGGAGAGGAGAGAAGGGGCAAGACAAGAGGAGAGAAGGGGCAAGACAAGAGGAGAGCAGGGGCAAGACAAGAGGAGAGAAGGGGCAAGACAAGAGGAGAGGAGAGAAGGGGCAAGAGAAGAGGAGAGGAGAGAAGGGGCAAGACAAAAGGAGAGAAGGGGCAAGACAAGAGGAGAGCAGGGGCAAGACAAGAGGAGAGGAGAGAAAGGGGCAAGAGAAGAAGAGAGGAGAGAAGGGGCAAGACAAGAGGAGAGAAGGGGCAAGACAAGAGGAGAGAAGGGGCAAGACAAGAGGAGAGCAGGGGCAAGACAAGAGGAGAGAAGGGGCAAGACAAGAGGAGAGCAGGGGCAAGACAAGCGGAGAGAAGGGGCAAGACAAGAGGAGAGAAGGGGCAAGACAAGAGGAGAGCAGGGGCAAGACAAGAGGAGAGAAGGGGCAAGACAAGAGGAGAGAAGGGGCAAGACAAGAGGAGAGAAGGGGCAAGACAAGAGGAGAGAAGGGGCAAGACAAGAGGAGAGGAGAGAAGGGGCAAGACAAGAGGAGAGAAGGGGCAAGACAAGAGGAGAGGAGAGAAGGGGCAAGACAAGAGGAGAGGAGAGAAGGGGCAAGACAAGAGGAGAGGAGAGAAGGGGCAAGACAAGAGGACGGGTCAGGTGGAGGTACGGTAGGTCATTATGTGGTATGAATGAATCAAAATGGTATTAGGGTCTTCATATGCCAGAACAGTCACATTATTGGGGGGTAGGAAGGAGAGTAAAGAAGAAATTACAAAAGAGAAAGGTAAAACAAAAAAGAAAACGGAAAAAGATAGATACATGAGAACAGAAGATGAAAGAGAGGAAGGGAGGAGGAGATAAAATAGGAAAAAGGGTAGCCAAAAAACCCCACACATTATGACGAGAATAATTCAAAATGAGTCAAATCAAGAACAAATACACATACATACAGTATAGGCTACACACAATGCTTTAACGTCTTTTTCTATTACATTGTCATAGCTCAGACGAGGTTGCTTTTCATTAGTTTGAAGTGTAATACAATACAATCCCGCCATAACAGTGCCCTATCATGTCATCACTGTGGCTACTTGGTAAAAGATAATACAAGAACAAATGCGGAAGAAAAGAAAAGCTATAATGAGCAGGGGGAAAAAACATGATACAAGGTGAAATGAGATGAGAGAAAAAAAAAATAAAGGAATAAAGACACGAAATGAGACGAATGAAGACAAGATACAAGAGAGGAGGCACGAACAGAAAAAGGGAGAAGAGAAGAGGAAGGTCGGATGGAGGGGTAGTAAATAGTCAAAAGGGTATCAGGGTCTTCAATACGTCAGCCTAGTGGACAGACTGGAAGGAATATTAAGAACGGAGAAGAGAAGATATCATAAAAGAAAAGATGCAATACGAGAAGATAAATGAGGGGCGTCAGATGAAATGTGTAATAATTATTTAAAAAGATATTAGGGTCTTCATACGTCAGACTATTGGAGGGAAATGAATAACTAAAGAGAAAGTATAAAGAGAGAAGAGAAAATAACATAACAGAGAAGATAAGAGAAGATGAGGGTCAGGTGGACGGAGGAATTATTAAGGAGATGGTTTATTTATTTGCTAATATATATTATCTTTTGTTTTATGCTTTAGTTTTGTATTATGCTTTAGTTTTGTATTATGCTTTAGTTTTCTCCCCAGACCTCCATCAAGCTTAAAATAACATGCACTAGACCACCCTTCGAGATAAATTTGTACATTTATCGGTAGAAAAATGTCACGGCCGAAGGCCGGTTCTTCCTAAAATTACAGGCTCGCTATCGCTCGCCAGGAAAAAATCGACTCCTAAAAGGCACGAAAGGTCCGAATATTGACGAACAGAATGGGGTGAAAGGTCTTAAAATCGCCAAACTAAGCCGTCGAACTTATTAAAATCTAAAAACTAATGGGACTAAACACGAGGGAGAAGGGGGGCCAGAAAACCGGCCCATCTCCATTCAAAAGGGTATCAGTCTTCATACACCAGATTAAGGGGAGAGGAGGAGGAAGGGGGGGATATGAATGGAAAGGAGAGAAAGTAGACAGACTATATACATACAGGGGAGAGAGAGAGAGAGAGAGAGAGAGAGAGAGAGAGAGAGAGAGAGAGAGAGAGAGAGAGAGAGAGACAGAGAGAGAAGACAAGCCCTCCATAATCAACTAATCAGATAAAGAACGCTAGCTAAGAGACAGACGTACATAACTATACTCTGTTCTTCTCCAACTGATGGTAAATTGCTATCTTTCCATTCTCATTATTACGCTATTACCATGATTATGTAGCGAAATATGTTGCTAATTATGAAAACTTGGCAACAATATGACGCACAGACATAACAGTACCATATTTTGTCCAGTAAAGAATCAAGAAATCAGATACTAAAGGACTCAATTTACCATCAGCTGGAAAAAAAGACTATAGTAAACGTACCTCACCAAATTAAATCAAACCTATACTATACAAAACCCACCAGACACTGGTGCTCCCAAACTAGCCTGGCCTACCTCGTTATACAGTATCTGAAAATATCCTTCACGCTCAAGGGGGAAAGAGAGGTACATTTATTAATAGACTCGGGTTGCCTTCAAAGAGTATCTGTAACCAACCTCTCTCTCTAGTACCCCCACCACCACAAAACAAACACCTTTCAAGCTGTGTAACACTGCCATCACATGCAGGTTCGCTATCGCTCGTGATAGTCCAGTAAATCTAGCAATCATTTAACTGGACCTAGAACAAATTGTAATAGAAGGTTTTTTGGCTTTAACTTGTTTATTAGGTCCCTCTGATGAACATATAAAAAGTCTCCAACTTTTGGACACCGGGAAAGTGGTTAATTTGCATAAATTCAAGATGGCCGCCGTCCAAAGCTTCAATTTACAGATAACTTTTTTCTGGTTGCTCCTAGACCCTATAAATGTATTACAAACAACGTTTTTTGGCTTTAACTTGTTTATTAGGTCCCTCTGATGAACATATAAAAAGTCTCCAACTTTTGGACACCTGGCAAGTGGTTAATTTACAGCCGAAAAACCTTACAGACAGGCTGAACTGTCTCTTTCACAAGGGGTGACACAGGCACTTTGTGCTTGTATGGGTTTTTTGACCTGTTGTCCCTCTTTTTTATAAAAAAAAAAAAAAAAAAACCATGACGTAGTATGACGTCATTCAGAGCCAATTATGTAATTCATGATAGGAGTTCGTATTCACTTGGATCATCGGTGCTTGCATCAAAGTTGCTATTTTGACAGAGTCCTTTACATTGACCACATGCACTGGAACATTCAAGCTCATTCCGTTTGCAACTACAGCGTTGAGTGTCACAGTTGCCCTTACACTGACATCTGACCAATTTCAGTAGTGAATCAGGAGCCACTGGCGAATCCATCGTCTTCGGTTCAAGCTGTCCCTTCCGCAGACACCAGCCCCATTTCTCGGGGTCCACACAGTTCCCCATCCATTCCTGGACCTGACAATAAACTCGGAACGAGTGGTATTTGGCTGCATCGGTTGTTGGGGGAAGGCTGTGAACTTCAACGGTAGTTGAACTTTTTGCCACCTTGTTGCAAAACTTTGTCTTTCGCAGTCCGTCAAGGGTGTCATTTCCTTTTCCCCCGTACAAATAAACCAAGGCCTTTTCACCAGCTGATGATATCGCGTCTTTACTTCCACTTTGGCAACAGAATGCTTCTATACATTTCAAGAAACCGTTGTCTTCCCTCACTTTCCTCAAGGCAGCCCCTTTACCAATACCATACAGTCGTGAGGTTGTGTCACATCCACAGAGTGCATGGACAACTGGCAGGACACGACAGATGCTTTCACCGAGAGCTTCTGCTACTGAGTTAATATGCCAACATTTCCCACCTTCCTTGCTCGACTTGAAGTACAAATCATTCATCCCTCGTTCCGCATAATGACACAACAGCACCAACAAGTCTGTGTCCTCACCTATCACATATGTCACGGTTTCCCTTGCATGCTCAATTCCCTTCTTCGCAATCATGACATCTGCATCTGCTGGCGCATTGACACAGTCAATTCCATTTGCCTTGAATGTTTCACACAATAAGTCAATGAAGTTTTGCTTATTGTCCGAGTTTGACAAGAAGTTTTCCTTTTTTGACCGAAGGGGCATGGTTGGAGTGAACATCACCTTTTGACCAAAGACTCCTTTTGATCGTCGATTGTGTGTCATGTCCTTGGTAGTAGGTCCTGATTTATAACCGTCGAATACAACCACCGGGTTGAGAAAGTTTTTGGAAACATGCTTCATGTACATGCTTGCAATGTCCTCAAATGTGTCACCCTTCTTCCATGGAATCCTTTGCAATAAGGAACCACCATCCAGAACATGGGTCACAGTCCTTTCTTCCTCAAATGATTCCAATGACGACTTGGGAACAACAGCAGCTATCTCATCTCCTAGCTGTGGTTTATTGGCTTCCCTGAGCCTCCCCCACTTATCGAACAGAGCAGTAGGGTAGCTAGACAACTCATACGCAAACGCCTCTTCAACACCTAAGTCCCTGTTATTAGCAAAGATGAGGAGCCTCTGGAAAAGGAGCTGTGGGTCGATTGGTACTTTTTCAGCACTGATTGTAACCTTTGCACCCAACGACTCAACTTGATCTTTCTTCCTAAATGAAAAGTCAAAAGCATTGCTACCTTCCATCTTCTGCACAATGTTCATACCAACCTCATACAGTAAATGAGGATTGGCCGAGGCTGGTCCTGTCACACCGTTGGCAATATTCCTGAGTTCATTTGATTCTTGAAATGGATCATAATCCTTGAAGAATGCGAGAACCTTCTCTGTGTCCTTCCTATCTCGTTCACGCCTTGCTTCAGTCATTTCTTTGTGCTGCTCAGAGGTGTGGAAATGCTTCCCTGTCAGTTCTTGCATAACTTCACTCACCTCAGCGCAGGCTGGCATAGCAAGTAACCAGCGCAGGCGTTGCGTTTCCTCCATGCCCCTACCACGTGTCAATCCACCATTCGTTTTCAAAGAGCGCATCAAAACCTGCTCTATAACCAAGTCGCTTGGCAGTCCTGCCCACAGCCGATCACTTCGGCGGATCACAAATAGACCGGAGTTCAATTGACAGAACATGTCTGGGTTGAGCTGCTCAAGTTCAATCATGTCTTGAATGTACACATGGGCTGACTTGGCATAATTGTTATGACCACACGCTGCAAAGTACGGCAACATCTCCTGGAGTGTTCCGAGGTACAGTAGGAAATCGCCCATTCTCAGTGCCCTCAGGAAGCGACGCAGCAGGTCAATCATGTCCATGTATTGAATCCATAGCTTTCCCATCTTATGCTCTGCTAAGGAGCTCTTCTCAGCTTTAAGTTTTTCAGAAATTCTGTTGAAAACGTCTTTACTGCAGACTTCATCCGGTGAAACGTCTTCACGCAACAGCTTATCCAAAAGATCTGCAGCCTCCTGGAAGTCCTTGCATGAAACAAGAAACAAGATGATGGGATTAGTATAGGCCTAGGCAAAATGTAATAGACAATAATGTGCAGTAAAGGTAGGGCTTGACCTAGAACAAATTGCAATAGAAGGTTTTTTGGCTGTAAGGTTTTTTGGCTGTAAATTAACCACTTTCCAGGTGTCCAAAAGTTGGAGACTTTTTATATGTTCATCAGAGGGACCTAATAAACAAGTTAAAGCCAAAAAACGTTGTTTGTAATACATTTATAGGGTCTAGGAGCAACCAGAAAAAAGTTATCTGTAAATTGAAGCTATGGACGGCGGCCATCTTGAATTTATGCAAATTAACCACTTTCCCGGTGTCCAAAAGTTGGAGACTTTTTATATGTTCATCAGAGGGACCTAATAAACAAGTTAAAGCCAAAAAACCTTCTATTACAATTTGTTCTAAGTCCAGCCCTACTTTGACTGGTCTATAAGGATGAAATCGATACCTGAATGCGCCTTTACATTCAATGTTTTTGTACTAAGATAAAACCTCTTAAAATCGATTTCACACCCTCATTCTCACTCTCACACTCTCTGTTTCACACACACTCTCTCTCTCTCTCTCTCTCTCTCTCTCTCTCTCTCTCTCTCTCTCTCTCTCTCTCTTCTTCCTCTAAAAATTCTTACAGAGTTCCACAGGGATCAATTCTGGGACCGCTCCTATTTGATATATTTGTTAAGGACATGATAGATGATGTAAATGATTGTCTATTAATTCAGTATGCCGATGACACTCAACTATTACATAGTGGTACTGTAGATGAGTTGCATGATCTGATCAGAAGAGCAGAAGCAACAATATGTAGAGCCAAGCAATATTTCTGTAAAAATTAGTATCTATCTATCTATATGCTCAGGCCCAATCTCCATTTTGGGGGTAGCCGACTCAAGACAGAGCAAGAACAGGGAAAACACAAAAACAACATAAAACAAAAAATAAACACTGATAAAAAACACAAACTCACACACATCCAGGTCACCCAGGAGAAGACCCAGAGACCAGGGTTACCAAGGTCGCTCCAGCACTCCCCCGGCCCCTGACCACCCAGAGAGGTTCCGATCTCGGCAGGCAGACATGCAGCGGAGCCAAAGCCACAAGCCCTCCCACCACACTTCCAGGCACACCCTTCATATTAATCGTCTCCCCGGGCCAGGCGCCTGATGGACTATTATCTAGTCGAACTTGCGCCCGACCCCTTACTCCAAATGACCACGTGTTCACTCAACTATTCACAAGCATTCTCCATTCACTCCTGTCCACCACCACTTCCCCTGCCTGATCTATAGTCATTCCAAAGCCTTTCTTACACAGTCTCTCCATCTCAATGGGGGTCTTCCTGCCCTTCTATCTCCCCTTGTACCTGACTCACATATTATCTTTGTAAGCCTTTCATCTCCCATTCGTTCAACATGACCATACCAGCTCAGCACCCTTCTCTCCACTCTGGCTGACAAATGTTCCTGCTGCCCCACTCTCCTACGTATCTCTTCATTCCTCAATCTGTCTCTACGAGTAACTCCACACATACTCCTCAAGCAGCTCATCTCCATCACATCCAACCCTCTTTTCTCCTTTTTCTTCAGAGCCCATGTCTCAGCCCCATACATCACTGTTGGCACAACAATTCCTTGATACAGTGCACTTTTTACTTTCACTCCGAGATTTCTCGTCTTCCACATACTTCCCATTGCTCCGAAAACCTTCCTTCCTTCACACACTCTCTGTTTTACCTCCACTTCCATACCTCCACTCCTGCTTATCGTTCCTCCTAGATATTTAAAACACTCTACTTGTTCCAATATTTCCCCATCCAGCCTCACATCTAGATTCACCCTATGCTCTCCCCTATTACACACCATTACTTTACTTTTATTGACGTTCACCTTCAGTTTCCTCTTTCCACAAACCACACCAAACTCTTTGACTACCCGCTGCAGTTTCTCATCAGAATCCGCCACCAATGCTGTGTCATCAGCGAACAGCAACTGATTCAACTCCCAATCTCTACCATTCTTTCCTACTAAACCCAATCCTCTTCCCATAGTTCTCCTTTTCACCTCCCTCACCACACCATCAATAAACATATTAAACAGCCATGGTGACATTACACAACCCTGTCGCAAACCTACCTTTACTTCAAACCATTCACTCAACTCACCATTTCCTACTCTCACACATGCTCTGCTCCCTTCATAAAAACTCTTAACTGCTTCTAACAAATTTCCTCCTATTTCATAAATCCTTAACACCTTCCACATTGCTTCACGGTCCACACGATCATACGCTTTTTCCAAGTCCATAAAAGCCCAAAATATCTCCTTATGCTTCTCTAAATACTTCTCGCATAACTGTCTTACTGCAAACATCTGATCCACGCACCCTCTTCCCCTCCTAAAACCGCACTGTTCTTCTCCTATTGCAACTTCTGTACACTTTATTATCCTCTCTATCAACACCCTGCCATACAGCTTTCCAACCACTGACAATAAACTAATACCTCTATAACTTGAATACTCCTGCCGATCTCCCTTCCCCTTGTACAACGGCACAATACATGCACTCTTCCAGTCTATTGGTACCATTGACACAGCAAAGCACACATTGAAAAGTCTCACCAACCAATCTATTATCACATCTCCCCCCTGCTTTATACACTCCACAGCAATACCATCCAAACCTTCTGCTTTTCCCGCTCTCATTTGTTTCACTGCTTCTTTCACCTCATTTTCCTCAATCCTTTCATTCATTCCCTGCCACCTGGGTGGCCTGGGTAACCTATCTCCATCCACCTCTGCTTCAATCACTGCTTCTCTTCCATCTCTTGTATTTAACAAAGATTCAAAATACTCGGCATGAGTATGCTAAATTCAAATAAGATGTATATTTATAGGATCTAGGCAGCTAATTAAGAGGATACCTAATGATACTGTTATTCGCATCGACAATTCTAACATAATTCCATGTAAACATGTACAAAATCTTGGTGTTTATATCGATAGTACTATGACTTTCGAAAAACATATCAAACGAAATGACTAAGAAGGTCAATGGAATACTGTTTTATATCAATAGAATTAAAGATAATTTTGACATGCAAACTATGAAAATTGTGGTTTAGTCATTAGTTCTCTGTCTTGTACTACTGCTTGGAGATATACGGAAAAACTAATCACACACTTCTCCATAATGTTCAGACATTGTAAAATTTTGCATCTTAAGTAATTGTAGGAGCAAAAAAGTATGATCACGTTACCCCTATTATTGATCAATTAGAATGGATGACAATATCCCAAAAGCTTACCTTTGAAGTAGCTGTAACTGTTTTTAAGGTACAACATAATATATATCCTAACTGGTTCTCGTAATTCTCTACCATAAATGATATATCTAATAGTACCACACGACAGCAGAATTAACTTTATGTCCCTAGAGTAGAACCTACTATGGGGCACGTTCTCTGCAAGTATTGGGGGTATGGAACGCCCTGCCCAACCTAGTCAAAGACTCAAATAGCCTGCCAGTATTAAAGGGCAGACTAAAGAGGCACATTTTAGAAGATGATGTAGAGTGAGATATTGATCACGTTTTATATATTTGTAAATCTATTTTAGGTATGAGCTATTTCTCTGTACATTCTTATCGACACTGTTTATGTAAGATTATGATGCATTATGTATTATGTAATTTGTTTAAGATGATTTTATTGTATGAACAGCCATTGTATATTTAATGGAAATAAAATAATCTGAATCTGAATCTCTATCTCTATCTCTCTCTATATATACAGTATATATATATATATATATATATATATATATATATATATATATATATATATATATATATATATATATACTGTATATATATACTGTATATATATAAACTAGCATAATCCTTTAGGCTCAGAGGGGAATGCATTTATATATAAACTCTGATCAGGTTGAAAGAATTCCTGAACACACACACACCTACAGAAAAAACACACACACATAATCATACACTCTCTCCCCCATCTCTCTCTTTCTCTCGCATAGCTAAATATTCAGGCTAGCTATCACTCTTGCCAGGACAATAAATTGACGCCTGAATGGGGTAATTGTCTTTCAGTAAAAAATATAAAAATTTACTGAATCCTTCAAGCTCAGGGGGTGCGTGGGTACAGATATTAATTGATTTGGTTTAGGTTAAGCAAGTTTCTGAACTCTTAAATAGAAAAAAATCATGCTAAATTTTAGTGTATCAAATAGTATTTGCGTTTGCGATATGAGGGTGGATGTGAATTTAATCAAGATTAACTGATACACAATTGATACAAATAAAATAAGGAATTAAATGTATTTCTGATCTTCATTTAAGGCTGAATTATATATTATTATAAACAAATATTGCTTTACATAATTCATTAAGCTAGAAAAAAAGATACAATTTAACATATCTAGAAAATAACATATAACATTTGATATAATTTAAATTATAATCCCTAACAATAAAATTTACCAAAATGAGTATACAAAATATAAAGGTAATCTAACTCAACCATAAATGGGCTTCACATATCATTATTGTATTGATGAATTAAGTACCTGACTTTTTATTCAGTTAATTACTGCATTAACCAAATGTAATTATTTAATACCTCACTTAATATATTGTGTTACTGACTGACTGAATATATTGTTAAATGTTTGGAATGTGACCTTTGAAAATTAAATATACATTTGAATGAGTAAATCTAAATACAAATACTTAATATGGAAACAGGACAAAAATTACATTAATTGCGAAACATGGAAACTATTGAAACAAATGTAAGAATGGAGAGTAAAACAATATTTGCTCAAAACAATAATAATACAAACAAAAACTCTGAAGTATAGATGTGAAAACAAAAGAAAAAATATGAAAAGCGAGCATAAAATATATCCGTACGAGAATATTTAAGAATGGAAGGTGAAGATACGAATAGCGTGAACAGTGTTGGAAGCCTTGTGAATATCCAACGAGGAAAATTTCGAAAATATGCGAGAATAAGTTCTGACGGAAATACAGGTAGAACAAAAAACCTGGAGACTGGAAAGGACTGAAGGAGGACTAAAGAAACATGTCACACACACACACACACACACCTAGAGAGAGAGAGAGAGAGAGAGTGTGAGTGAGTGAGTGAGTGAGTGAGTGAGAGAGAGAGAGAGAGAGAGAGAGAGTAAATCATGAGGACAGATTAGGAAGTAAGGAGAGGGAGCAGGAAACTAAGATGATTACGAACATTATAATATAAAGCAGATCAAAGGAAATCAGCAAATTATTTAGAAAAAAAAAAAAATAATAATAATAATGAAGACATTGACGCTTGTATTCTTAAGGGGGATGGTTCACTTTTTGGTTGATTATTTTTTGTTTTGTGTTCATGTATTTATTATTTTTCTAGTTTCCTCCCTAGACCTCCATCAAACTTAAAAACAACATTCATTAGATTCCTCTTGTAGATTAGTTTGTACATTTTTCGTTAGAAAAATGGCCGGTTCTTCCAAAATTACAGGCTCACTATCGTTCGCCAGGAAAAAAAACAACACCTAAATAACACGAAAGGTCTTACTATTGACAAAGGAATGGGGCAAAAGGTCTTAAAATCGACAAACTAATGAGGGAAACATCTTAAAATCTGAAAATTAATGAGGCTAAACATGATACCTTACCTTTGGATACCTTTGGATGTGTTCGCCGCTCCTCTAGCGGCACCAAGGAGCGCGACGCCCCTCGTTATGGGTGGTGATTTGGTGCAGTAGACTGTTTGAAGCGACAGCTCGCTCCCTTGCGAGGATGGGCTCGTCTGGCACTTTTTGCAGTTCGACATCTAGGGCTCTCTTGAAGTTGTCTAACGAGATGTCCCTCATGTCTCTTACTCGCCGTGGGAGTTTGTTGAAGAGACGTGGGCCTCTGTGTGATAACCAGCCCTCTCGCAGAGAGCCCATAGCACCCCTGTTATTCATCCGGGGGATTTCGCATTCCCAGCCTCTCCTATCACTGAATTTCATGAAAATGGGGAACTATTGGGGCCTCAGGGCCCATACAAATATCACAACCCACACACGCACACCTTCCCATGATAATGCCCACATTGCCTCCTGCACATCAACACACATCGCCTGCCGAACAACAACCTTTCGCACCCTACATATACACAAACCCTGCCGCACATCTCCCCACACCTCCTCAGACCCAGAAAACACCCACATTAATCCCATCTATGGCCATTGACCACCCTACTGCTGTTGATCAAATACAATTGCAGGATGAACGTAGGATGCAACAAGCCCCCATATCAGGCTCCCCTTCCACATCATCTCCCCCCTCACCACTGCCACCTGCCCACCTACAACCGACCCGTAACTCCACCCCCCTGCAGGCCTCACCCACCCATACACCAAGCCTACTATCACCCACAACCACACTTAGCTCACCACATAACCCCTTGCAGCCCCAGCCCCACCTACTGGGGTTGTCTACACCAGTGTGCAGATATTCTGGAAAGAAGGTGCTACTTTGGTCAAAAGGGCGAATATAATGGGAATTCATGTAGATTTGCTCATCCCAAAATTTGCAACAAGATAACCAGTCATGGAAAATGTAGATTTGGTGAAACCTGCAAATACCACCACCCATCCCTTTGCAAGACATCACTTAAGAACAAGACCTGCTACAATATGAAATGCCCAGCTTTTCATATTCGAGGGACTTGGAGATATGCTAGACCTAACACGAATGGTAGCCCAAAAAACTCTCTAGCTATGCGAGGACGAGACAGAGGAAAAAGGCAAGGAGGGAAAGGGCAGATGAAGATGAAGAGACTGAGGGAGATGGAAGAGCACATAGAACACCTCGAGAACCTCCTGGCCTCCCAAGAGTGGCCAATACATCCCGAAGACTATTAGGTACACATAGTACTCCAAACAATCCCTCCCCAATCTTGTTTGCAAATATCCAAGGCCTAAAAAATAGAACCACGAACAAAGTACCATTTATTAGGGGCCTGCTAGAAGAAGGAAACGCTATATTTGCGGCTCTCACAGAAACTCACATTAAAGATCAGGAAGATAGTGAGGTATGGATTCCTGGTTACAACCTACATAGGGCGGACAGAACGCATAGATCACATGGAGGTGTAGCCTTGTACATACATGACTCACTGATATGTACTGAATTCCTAAATAACAGTAATGATGTGGTGGAAATACTTGGAGTTAAAATAGAATCCCTAAATTTAGCAGTTATTGTTACATACAGGCCTCCAGACTCATTCCGAGAAGAATTCAAAACCCAGCTCAACAAAATAAAATCAGAAGTGGAAACCCTGGGGAACCCAACACCAAATATTATATGGCTAGGAGACTTTAACCTACCAAACATTAAATGGAGACAACTAGAAAACCAGTTAGTGGCAAATAACACCGGAGAAGCAAATACTAATACGAGAGAGCTTTTTGAACTTTGTGATTTTTTTAGTCTTACCCAACATATTGCTGAACCCACACGGGAAAACAATATCTTAGACCTGGTCTTCACTAACAACGACTCTCTAGTACACAGCATTAACATATTGGACACAACATACTCAGATCATAAATTAATTGAGATCAAAACAACCTTAGAAAGTGTACAGACAACCTCAGAATCGAGAACAAAAACCGGCCCCTTCAGTAAATTTAACTTCAATAACAAAAACATTAGGTGGGAAGAGGTAAATCAAGAAATGGAGGAAATAGACTGGGAAGATTTAATGGATAACCTGACACCAGCAGAATGTCTAGTCTTAATAACAGAAACCATGACCCAAATCTGTAGCCACCATATACCTGCAAGACAAACAAACGAAGAAGCAAACAAGATCGGGAAAGGAGGAGGCTGTACAGAAGAAGAAAATTACTCACACAAAGACGCACACATCAAAATCTACAGGATAGGCAAAAGGTCGAAATAGATAGAGAAATTGTGGAAATTGAACAAAGGCTAAGAATATCATATGAACTACAACATATGGAAGAGGAGAGGAAAGCTATTGCAGGTATAAAGGAAAATTCCAAATACTTCTTTTCATACGTCAAACAAAAGGCTAAAACAACATCAAACATCGGCCCACTGAGCAAAGGGGACGGCTCTTTCACAGGGGACAAAAAGGAAATGAGCGAACTCTTAAGCAGGCAGTATGAAATGGCATTCAGTGAGCCTGATGAAACAAAAGTCATCAGAGACCAAAATATATTTTTCATGGAAACCTCCCCCACGGAAACCCCTCAGATGCTGGATATTGATTTCGGTCCAAAAGACATAGAAAAGGCCATTTCCAACATGCCATCCCACTCGGCACCAGGCCCGGACTCTTGGAATTCGATCCTAATGAAAAAATGTAAGGAAAACCTCTCAAAACCCCTGGCTATAATGTGGAGAAGGAGTCTAGACACTGGTGACATACCAGATAGCTTGAAAAACGCAATAATTGCCCCACTGCATAAAGGAGGGAGTAAAGCACTACCAAAAAACTACCGCCCGGTAGCTCTAACCTCTTACATCATTAAAGTTTTCGAACGAGTCCTGCGAAGAAAAATTTCAACATTCATGGAGACAAATGAACTACACAACACCGGTCAACATGGGTTCAGAGAGGGAAGATCATGTCTCTCACAACTTTTGGAACACTATGACAAAATTCTTAAAGCGCTAGAAGAAAAGAAAAACGTGGATGTCATTTACACCGATTTTGCTAAGGCATTTGATAAATGTGACCATGGTATAATAGCCCACAAACTGAAAGCAAAAGGTATAACTGGGAAAATCGGACGGTGGATATACAATTTCCTCGTAAACCGAAAACAATCGGTAGCAGTAAACCAAGTCACTTCTGAGCCTTCGGATGTCAAAAGCTCAGTGCCCCAAGGAACAGTGCTAGCGCCCCTTCTGTTCCTCATACTAATTTGCGACATAGATACCAACACCAGACACAGTACGGTGTCGTCTTTTGCTGATGACACAAAATTAAGCAAGATAGTAAACACACAAGAGGACACGGGCCGACTGCAGGGAAGACATGAATGTAGTGTTCCAGTGGACCAGGGAAAACAACATGCAATTCAATGAGGAAAAATTCCAATTAATACGGTACGGAGATAATAATGGTGTTAAAGAAAGTACAAATTACTTAACAGAATCTAACCACATAATAGAACGGAAAGACAGTGTGAAAGACCTTGGGGTATTAATGTCTGAAAATATGGGTTTCAAAGTACATAACCAGGTCAAAGTGGCGGCTGCGAAACGTCTAACGGGTTGGATTCTGCGTACTTTTAAAACACGCGGTGAATTGCCTATGATAACGCTCTTTAAATCTCTAGTGCTACCGCGGCTTGAATACTGTAGCGTATTAACATCCCCATACAAAGCAGGTGAAATAAATGACGTAGAGAGTGTACAAAGAAATTTCACTTCGCATATAAGTTCGATAAAACATCTACACTATTGGGAGCGTTTAAGAGCACTGAATCTGTACTCACTGGAACGTAGAAGAGAACGTTACCTAATAATATACACGTGGAAAATCGCAGAGGGTTTAGTACCAAACCTACATACTCCGATAGTCATGAAATTCAGTGATAGGAGAGGCTGGGAATGCGAAATCCCCCGGATGAATAACAGGGGTGCTATGGGCTCTCTGCGAGAGGGCTGGTTATCACACAGAGGCCCACGTCTCTTCAACAAACTCCCACGGCGAGTAAGAGACATGAGGGACATCTCGTTAGACAACTTCAAGAGAGCCCTAGATGTCGAACTGCAAAAAGTGCCAGACGAGCCCATCCTCGCAAGGGAGCGAGCTGTCGCTTCAAACAGTCTACTGCACCAAATCACCACCCATAACGAGGGGCGTCGCGCTCCTTGGTGCCGCTAGAGGAGCGGCGAACACATCCAAAGGTATCCAAAGGTAAGGTAAGGTAGGTTTGGTACTAAACCCTCTGCGATTTTCCACGTGTATATTATTAGGTAACGTTCTCTTCTACGTTCCAGTGAGTACAGATTCAGTGCTCTTAAACGCTCCCAATAGTGTAGATGTTTTATCGAACTTATATGCGAAGTGAAATTTCTTTGTACACTCTCTACGTCATTTATTTCACCTGCTTTGTATGGGGATGTTAATACGCTACAGTATTCAAGCCGCGGTAGCACTAGAGATTTGAAGAGCGTTATCATAGGTAATTCACCGCGTGTTTTAAAAGTACGCAGAATCCAACCCGTTAGACGTTTCGCAGCCGCCACTTTGACCTGGTTATGTACTTTGAAACCCATATTTTCAGACATTAATACCCCAAGGTCTTTCACACTGTCTTTCCGTTCTATTATGTGGTTAGATTCTGTTAAGTAATTTGTAATTTCTTTAACACCATTATTATCTCCGTACCGTATTAATTGGAATTTTTCCTCATTGAATTGCATGTTGTTTTCCCTGGTCCACTGGAACACTACATTCATGTCTTCCTGCAGTCGGCCTGTGTCCTCTTGTGTGTTTACTATCTTGCTTAATTTTGTGTCATCAGCAAAAGACGACACCGTACTGTGTCTGGTGTTGGTATCTATGTCGCAAATTAGTATGAGGAACAGAAGGGGCGCTAGCACTGTTCCTTGGGGCATTGAGCTTTTGACATCCGAAGGCTCAGAAGTGACTTGGTTTACTGCTACCGATTGTTTTCGGTTTACGAGGAAATTGTATATCCACCGTCCGATTTTCCCAGTTATACCTTTTGCTTTCAGTTTGTGGGCTATTATACCATGGTCACATTTATCAAATGCCTTAGCAAAATCGGTGTAAATGACATCCACGTTTTTCTTTTCTTCTAGCGCTTTAAGAATTTTGTCATAGTGTTCCAAAAGTTGTGAGAGACATGATCTTCCCGCTCTGAACCCATGTTGACCGGTGTTGTGTAGTTCATTTGTCTCCATGAATGTTGAAATTTTGCTTCGCAGGACTCGCTCGAAAACTTTAATGATGTGAGAGGTTAGAGCTACCGGGCGGTAGTTTTTTGGTAGTGCTTTACTCCCTCCTTTATGCAGTGGCGCAATTATTGCGTTTTTCAAGCTATCTGGTATGTCACCAGTGTCTAGACTCCTTCTCCACATTATAGCCAGGGGTTTTGAGAGGTTTTCCTTACATTTTTTCATTAGGATCGAATTCCAAGAGTCCGGGCCTGGTGCCGAGTGGGATGGCATGTTGGAAATGGCCTCTTCTATGTCTTTTGGACCGAAATCAATATCCAGCATCTGAGGGGTTTCCGTGGGGGAGGTTTCCATGAAAAATATATTTTGGTCTCTGATGACTTTTGTTTCATCAGGCTCACTGAATGCCATTTCATACTGCCTGCTTAAGAGTTCGCTCATTTCCTTTTTGTCCCCTGTGAAAGAGCCGTCCCCTTTGCTCAGTGGGCCGATGTTTGATGTTGTTTTAGCCTTTTGTTTGGCGTATGAAAAGAAGTATTTGGAATTTTCCTTTATACCTGCAATAGCTTTCCTCTCCTCTTCCATATGTTGTAGTTCATATGATATTCTTAGCCTTTGTTCAATTTCCACAATTTCTCTATCTATTTCGACCTTTTGCCTATCCTGTAGATTTTGATGTGTGCGTCTTTGTGTGAGTAATTTTCTTCTTCTGTACAGCCTCCTCCTTCCCCGATCTTGTTTGCTTCTTCGTTTTGTTTGTCTTGCAGGTATATGGTGGCTACAGATTTGGGTCATGGTTTCTGTTATTAAGACTAGACATTCTACTGGTGTCAGGTTATCCATTAAATCTTCCCAGTCTATTTCCTCCATTTCTTGATTTACCTCTTCCCACCTAATGTTTTTGTTATTGAAGTTAAATTTACTGAAGGGGCCGGTTTTTTGTTCTCGATTCTGAGGTTGTCTGTACACTTTCTAAGGTTGTTTTGATCTCAATTAATTTATGATCTGAGTATGTTGTGTCCGATATGTTAATGCTGTGTACTAGAGAGTCGTTGTTAGTGAAGACCAGGTCTAAGATATTGTTTTCCCGTGTGGGTTCAGCAATATGTTGGGTAAGACTAAAAAAAATCACAAAGTTCAAAAAGCTCTCTCGTATTAGTATTTGCTTCTCCGGTGTTATTTGCCACTAACTGGTTTTCTAGTTGTCTCCATTTAATGTTTGGTAGGTTAAAGTCTCCTAGCCATATAATATTTGGTGTTGGGTTCCCCAGGGTTTCCACTTCTGATTTTATTTTGTTGAGCTGGGTTTTGAATTCTTCTCGGGATGAGTCTGGAGGCCTGTATGTAACAATAACTGCTAAATTTAGGGATTCTATTTTAACTCCAAGTATTTCCACCACTTCATTACTGTTATTTAGGAATTCAGTACATATCAGTGAGTCATGTAAGTACAAGGCTACACCTCCATGTGATCTATGCGTTCTGTCCGCCCTATGTAGGTTGTAACCAGGAATCCATACCTCACTATCTTCCTGATCTTTAATGTGAGTTTCTGTGAGAGCCGCAAATATAGCGTTTCCTTCTTCTAGCAGGCCCCTAATAAATGGTACTTTGTTCGTGGTTCTATTTTTTAGGCCTTAGATATTTGCAAACAAGATTGGGGAGGAATTGTTTGGAGTACTATGTGTACCTAATAGTCGAGGGAGAAGGGGATCTATAAAAACGAGCCATCTCCCCTTAAACCATGCTCTCCCTCCGCAGCGCCTGATACCGAACGAGTACTATGGCAGTGATGCATGGTTCACACATTGGCGAGTCGGAGCGCGAGGCCAACGCGAGTGATGAAATTCTTGCACTCGCCAATGATTATCCCAAATTCGCCGACACTCGCCGACACTCGCACAGACTCGCGTTGACTCGGGCTGCACCGCGTACACTCACGAACGCGGGCAAAGATTTCATGCATGGATGAAATTTGGAGAGTCAAGTGGGACTAGGACGCCAAACCGCATAGACTCGCGTAGACTCGCATATACTCGCGTAGACTTCTGTAGACTCGTGTGACACTCATGTAGACTCGCGTGACACTCATGTAGACTCGCGTTGTACTATTTAGACATTAAATGATCGCGAGTCTACATGAGTCTACGCGAGTCTACGCGGGTCTACGTGAGTCTACACGAGTACAACATGAGTCAACACTATCCTCCTAAAATTGACCTGTTAATTTTCCTACTAGCTTTCAACTCAGGTATCTTAGTTTGGCTCTCTCTCTCTTTCTCTCTCTCATTCTCACACGCTTTCTCTCTCTCTCTCTCTCTCTCGCACTTTCTCTCTGTCTCTCACTCTCTCTCTCTCTCTGTCTCTCCTACGCTATCTCTCTTTCTCTCTCTTTTAACCCGTGTGACCCTTCCCCCTCCCCCCCCCCCCCCCCCCTCCACCCACACTACCATATTCAATGTTCCCTTTCCAAATATCTCCCTTTAGACTTTCTCCCTCCTCAAACCTTACCTTCGAGACGTATTAACCCCTTCTGTACCGGCGACGTCTTTTGTATTTTATTATAGCTACATTTAGACTATTTTGTGCAGCTTAAGTAGGATGTGTGGTTGCAAAAAGAGTTAAGTGTGATAGTTCGAAGCCTGTTAATTGCTGGAGGCCCATTAAAAACTGCATAAAATCGTCTAATAGTTGCCAAATAGAATGAAAAGTACATCACCGGTACAGAAGGGGTTAAGGGGGTAGCGGTTAATTTTTTGGTCGATGTATTTATGTATTTATTTATTACCATTATAGATTCCTCCCTAGACCTCCATCAAACATAACAAAATAACATCCCCAAGATCCCCCTTCTAGATATATCTGTACATCTTTCGGTAGAAAAATGTCCCGGCCGAAGGACACTTCCTTCTAAATCACAGGCTCGCTATCGCTCACCAGGAAAAAAATTGACACCTAAATGGCACGAATGGTCTTAAGATTTATAAAGAAATAAGGCAAAAAGTCCCAAAATCGCCAAACTAATGGGCCGAACATCTTAAAATCTAAAAACTAAATGGGGCTAAAGATGGAGGAGAAGGGGAGGGCCACAGAAACCCACCAACTATCCCCCTTAACCCTTTCTTTCCTTCGGTGGGTCCCTGGGGAGCTGACACTCGCCAACACTCGCACACACTCATGTTAGACTCCCATACACTCCTGTTAACTTCCTGTAGACTCGCGTTCATCTCGTGTAAACACGTGTAAACTCATGTAAACTCCTGTGACACTCGTGTAGACTCGTGTAGACTCGCACTATTCGTACCCTGGAATGTGACCGTTATTTTTCAAATTTCGGCGGTGCGTGTTGGGGTCGGGGTCGTGTTACACTCGCCGACACTCGCGGATACTCCTGTGAACTCGTGTAAACTCATGTAAACTCGTGTAAACTAGTGTTATATGCGTGTTTACTCGCATCAGATGCTACTCGCGTTGGGTTCGGGCTCCATCAACGGCGGTATGCGGCGAGTGTGACTCGCCAATGTGTGAACCAGGCATGAGTGTTGTTTACAGCGAGTAGCCTACACAGGTTAGTATTAATATTTATAAATGTAACGTAAATTTTTGTCCATTACGAGCCCTGCGAAGGAAAATAGTTATTTACAGATACAAGGGTGAATCTCACCTTCAAAACAGAGCAGGTTAAACAGGAAATAAGAGGACACCAAATGTAATGCGAAAGCTGACCAATAACAACATCATACAAAATTGATATGAAAAACAGACAAATGTGAACTATGGACTCCTTAGCTTTATAAAACGGACGCGATATGACAGGAAATACGAAGAGAGAGAAGGGGACCATGACGATGACAAGTATAATTTCCGCACCCTCCTCAGCTCCTCGCCTGGGAGTGGTTTCGGTCACCTGGGCTTTCTTAGTGGTAAGCAGGGAGGGTTCTGTGGGGGCACTCGGTTATGGCCTTGGCCTTGCTCAGGACCTTGGGGCTGTTCGGTCAACAGCCTGGGGAACAACAAACAACAACAACACATAACAGAGTAAAAATAATATATGATAATCGCACCATAAACTGATGAAATGGAGTCCAAGCGAACGAATTCTACTTAAATACAACATACAACACAGCTAATAGGAACACAGAAAATGACATGATATTGATATAAGCCTCGTGACAAACTGAAGAACGAGAAAAAAACAAATAACAAAGGATAATTTATCTTCACTCAAAGAAAAAAAATATATATAACGTAGGATATTAAACGGGAAATAAGGACAGAGGGGAGAAGACCAAGATGGAGAACCGATCTGAAAAGTGAGAGGAAATAATAATAATAATATTTATTATTAATATTATTATTATTATTATTATTATTATTATTATTATATTAATAATTTATTAGACGAAAACAAAGTAGAAACTATAGAGCAATGCCTTAATAATCAATGGGGATTATATAACAAATAAGGAATGAAAAAGGGACTATAGTAATAGAATGAGAATAAAGCAGAAGAGATATTAATATATCTCAACTTAAAAGAAGAGAGGAAATTAGACAGGAAATAAGGAGAGAGACAAGGGAACCAAGGCGAAGATCCAGACTGAAAAAATGAGAAGGATCGGGAAGGAGGGCGATGAGGGGGAAACACTAATTGAGTTTCAAGGTGACGAACGGAGAAACGAGCGAGAGAGAGAGAGAGAGAGAGAGAGAGAGAGAGAGAGAGAGAGAGAGAGAGAGAGAGAGAGAGAGAGGCAGAGAAGGGAGAGAGAGAGAGAGAGAGAGAGGCAGAGAAGGGAGAGAGAGAGAGAGAGAGAGAGAGAGGGGGGGGGGGAAATCGATATGCAAAGAGAGCGATGAAAACACAAGTTTTATGATGGTGTTACTTATAAATAAATATATAATTCATAAATAAATATAAATAAATAAAACATACACATATAAATAATATATAAAATATGCATATTTATGTAGGCCTATATTCACAATCTTACAACCCCTTCAGACTCACATGACGCAGAGGTTGCCAGATTAGCAATAAGAAATAGAGTTCTCTCACTTACAAATACCTCTCCAAAATTAGTTCTGAATAAATTTCTTTTCATGCAGATACTTGATTGATCATTCAGGAGGGCCTGAATATGCCCAAATGAGCCCAAAACACCCCGCCAGACAAGGGTTAAAGTATCCCTAATAGGCTCAAAATTGCGTCATATGTCGGAGAGGGTTAAGTACCATGTATAAGCATTATATTAATATTTTTTTCACCAACGGACTCTTAAAAGATGAACTAGTTTTATCAAAGAGCCTTGTCTGTAAATACAGCATATGAACCATTGTATAAACTATGTAAATCTTTTAGACTAATAATTATTATTCCAATTTCAATAGGTAAACACTGAAAACACTTACAGTATATTCTACCACAAATAAGATGAATAAAATCGCCTCAGAGTAACTACAATAAGACTAAAATGGTAATCAGATTGCTAAAGTTATACTTCGGCTTAGAGATGAAAGTAAAGCCGACAGCAACTAATATATCTGGAAGTATTGCGGACGGGAGGTGAATAAGTCACAGCTGAGGATGAAACATGGGGGAATGGAAGGGAACTGAGAGCACGGCATTGGCGGTCAACAGGGAGGTCGATTAGAGGTCAACAATGAGGTCAATTAAAGGTCAACAGGGAGGTCAATTAGAGGTCAACAGGGAAGTGAATTATAGCTCAGTGGTTTAAATCCGGTAAACTATAGTCTGTTCATCGTAATCAGTCGATAAATGGTCTATGCCCTATTTTGATTACCGAGGTATTTCTTAAATTAAGTAATGTAATTATTAATCAGTAATTAAAACGAATTATTAAGAAGAAACAGTGATCTATTCATATTTGTCTATAATTATATGTGAATAAATACCTGCTAGGGGATTGACATTTCTCCCCAGGTTAAGATGAACATAAAATAGTACAATGAAGGTCAGTTAGTAGTTTCGCAGGTTAGAGTCTTTCCTGGCCGGTCGAGTTTGTGAGATGAACTCATCGTTATTGCCTAGTCTGAAAAATAATAATAATAATAATAATAATAATAATAATAAAAATAATAATAATAATAATAATAATAATAATAATAATAACAATAATAAGCTATAATACCATCACTACTAGCGCTATCTTCTGTGTCCCTCTTGTGTACTGTTTCTATTCAACCCCTTAACGCTATAATTATGGTGTGAAGTATCGGGGGTTTATTATATTATTTTGTTTTCCATTATTATTGAGGGGTATGATTTCTTTGGCCATTTTCGAGCATTGCATCTTTAGTTTACCCACTAGACTAGGACAAACGCCAACATAGAACCCCAACCTCCTGGGATATTATCATTGTCGTTGGTACAGACAAATGCAACAACAATAACACAAAAAATAATCTTAATGACCATCATCATCACAATGCAAAAATATAAATATAACAAAATCATTCCACATTCTCTTCAATTTTCTCCATTGAAAGGGTACGCCATGCCACTAACCCAATTAAACTATCTGAAAGCTCGCGCAGAATACATTACTCACACGTTTAATAAAGAGTAAGTTGTAATAATTAATACTTAGATTCTCTACAGTCTATATATTTTGTTGTGTTTTTATTTTTGCATTGTGATGATGATGGTCATTAAGAAGATTATTATTGTTATTACTGTTTTATATTCTTGCAGTTACATTTGTCTCTACCAACGACAATAATAAAAACCCGGGAGGATCACTTGCTTCCAATAATTTCATTGGGAGGTGTTTGGTGCTGGGGGTGAAATTAATGAATTATATAATAACCTAATAATATCGTCTGGCGAATGGTAAAATACATTTAAAAGTTATGATCATTATTGTTGTTATTATTATTAAAATTATTATTGGTAGTAGTAGTAGTAGTAACACTGTTACCATTACTATTCAAGATGCTGCCAATATTGATTTCGTTCTGGCGACAATTAGACTATTCTATTTTGCTTTTGATAGACCTAGGTGTGGTACAGAGTTAAATGAGACATTTCTTAACCCAGTAAATTACTAACCGTACTGAAAAAGTTAATAAAAGATTCATGGTATAATATTATAGTATTTTATGTGTGGCAGAAACTCTCTGGCCATTTTCCCCTTTAAAAATGTAGCCTATATATTACATAACTAAATACAAAGATAAATATATATACATAAGTACAGAAGTGAAGTTCGACCAAATAATTCCTCTATAATAATAATATTTATTAAGCCCTGGGTCCACTGGCTTAGATAGAAAGTAATCTAAATACTAAAATAATAAAAGGAAACACAGTATGATTGACTTACACGAATAATTTCCAATAACACCGTAAATTAGCCATAATATTGGGAACTCCTGGGTAAGAAAGTCAATTTTTAAGTTAATCAAACTAATTTGCCTTCCATAAATACAAATATGGGGAGTATACAAATTTCAGAGGGCAAATGAAGAGTGGGAATTATAAACGGTGCCATGCTATTAATATTCTGCCTTTCATCATTATAAACGGTGCCATGCTATTAATATTCTGCCTTTCATCATTATAAACGGTGCCATGCTATTAATATTCTACCTTTCATCATTATAAATGGTGCCACGCTATTAATATTCTGCCTTTCATCATTATAAACAGTGCCATGCTATTAATATTCTGCCTTTCATCATTCCATACAGTCAGTAGGGTAATAAAACCAATATTCCCCGCCTGAATACCAAAGTACACTGCATATCAAACAGGGAAGTAATATAACTATAATGTTCCGCCTGAATATAAAACATCATAGCCTATCAAATGAGGAAGCCTAGTGTTTGGTCCAAAGAGTAGGTTCCCGGATCATGTTTACCCGGATGTCATATTATTATACCAAAATAAAAGATGGGCTCGTTTTAGTCGCCCATAACAAAATCATGTAGGTTATGTATGTATGTATGTACTCTGGCACTTACCCGCTCCCCCCCCCCCCCCCCCCCCCCCCCCTTTTTTTTGGGGGGGGGGGGGGGGGTAGCCGACTCGAGACAGAACCCAAACATGGACATCACAACACAGCAGAAAAACAAACCAAAACAAAACACAAAATCAAACACATCTAGGTCGTCCAGGAGAAATACCCAGAGATCCCGGCCCATTTGGGGTCCCCAGCTGGATTCCCAGATCCCAGATAATCAATTATTTTATAAAGCATATATCACCCCGGTGAATCATTTATGTATATATATTGCTTTACATTAAAATTAATAGTATATATCGCGTTAAAGTACAATGTATAATTATAAGATAGAGAAAAAAAAACTGGTAGACGTTTGTCGTGTTCGTTTCCCGCTCTAGTTCTGATGATCACGCCATGGTAATTTTCTTGCCACAAATATCCAAAATTACATTAATAAATCAGTGTCCACAGACATACTTGCATATTAAACTAATGTGAGGGATACATGAACTTACAGTATGTGTCACAGAATACAGTATATTATGACAACACAGATATTAGACAATCTAGCCTAACCTAACCCAACCAAACCTACAGTAGAGTATGTTCTTCCTTAGCTGGCGGTAAATTGGCATGCCCCTATCTTGATTACTCACATATTACCAACAATGTTATGACGAAATATGTTGGTAATTATGATCAATAACAGTAACATGACGCAGATACATACCGGTAGTAGTTTCATATTATTCCATAAGTATCGATATAATATGTTCTGCCAGTTGAAAACATAAAATAAAAGGAAGACAACAGTCTATTCTACTCTAACCTAATCCATATATAAACAAATGTTAGGGTTCGATACAGATTAACATAAGTGTATATTTAGTAAGGACTGTGACTGTAATACTCGCCAGAACTCGGTTGCATACAAATTAACCCAGAATTCACACGGTTGTAGGAAATACTGTCACTTTCAGTTCACGATAATAATAAGCGTAAACACTGAAAAAGGGGCATGCCACCACAGGAGGATATATGGATACAAGGAAATAGATGAACGAAAGGATATGTGTAAGAATATAAATGTTAAATAAAGGTCACCATAATAATAAAATGGATATATAAAAAACAATAGTGAAAATAAAAGACCATATTTGATATAAACATGATCACAGACATACACTGTGATATATATATATATATATATATATATATATATATATATATATATATATAGTTATGAGAGAGAGAGAGAGAGAGAGAGAGAGAGAGAGAGAGAGAGAGAAGGGAGGGAGTGGAGAGAGAGAGAGAGAGAGAGAGAGAGAGAGAGAGAGAGAGAGAGAGAGAGAGAGAGAGAGAGAGAGAGAGAGAGAGAGAGAGAGAGAGAGACGAGTATGGAAGGAGTAAGGCAAACAGGATGAGAGAAGAAAAATTGATGGAGTGGACGGGAAGGAGGAAGCCAAGGAGTAAACATGGAGGAAAAGAGGAAAATAAGTGGGAAGAATGAGACAGAGAGGAAAATAAGTGGTGAAAGTGAAGAGAAAGGGAAACAGTGGTAAAGATGAGGGGCGGATGAAAACAAGTGGCAAACATTAGGAGGAATAAAATGCTAATAATAAGAAACAGTTGTAAGAATGAGAAGACGGAAAAAGTGGTAAGAATGATAGAAAAGGGGTAAGAATGAGAAGAGGAAAACAAGTGGTAAAATTAAAGGAAAATAAGTAGTAAGAACGGAATGCAAAGAAGGAAGGCAAGGAAGAGAGGGAGAAGATGAGGAATACACGGAAGACACGAAAATAATGTAGAAAAATGAAAGGGAAGGAGGAAGGAAGGAGTAAAATTGGGTAGAAATAGGGAAGAAGGCGAAGAGGAAGAAAATGGGAAGAAGGTCAAGAGGAAGACAATGGGAAGAAGGTCCGGAGGAAGAAAATGGGAAGAAGGTCAAGAGGAAGAAAATGGGAAGAAGGTCAAGAGGAAGAAAATGGGAAGAATGCGAAGAGGAAGATTATTGGAAGAAGGTGAGAAGGAAGAAAATGGGAAGAAGGTGAAAAAAAGCAAATAGGAAGTCGAAGAGAAAGATTATGGGAAGAAGGTGAAGAGAAATAAAATTGTGAAGAATGCAGGAAAAAGCTAAAACACAAGGAGAGAGAGTAAGACAAGTTTGAGGAATGGAGGGCACGGAGAAAACTTTGTGTGGGAAACGAGATGATGGCTCACAGGAGACGTCTTTTAGATTCCATGGAATGTTTAGGAATTATTCCTTAATTAAACATCAATCTGATTAGTACACATACAGTACACCATGTTCGGTCAGTTTAGCTATCTCGTATCACAAAATATATCTACTGTATTCTTGAGTAGGGATTACTTTTCGAAATACTGTAACACATATATTCATAATATCTTGGATATTTTAGCAATCAGATATTTAAATTTATATAGCAAAAAAATAAAAATTATATATATATATATATATATATTATATATAGATATATATATATATATATATAATATATATAACTGTATATATATATAATATTATATATATATATATATATATATATATATATATATAAATATATATATATATATATATATATATATAGGCCTATATATATATATATATATATATATATATTCCAGGAGTGGAACTATTTAAAGGGGAATGGCGGATGGCATAGCTCTTGGTCGACTCCAGACCCTGGGTGCTCAAAAATAATCATGACATTACATACTCCTACGACTGTCGTATCTTGACAGCCGACATCGTAAAGCTCATGCCACCAATACTAAAAAGAAACTTACTGTGCATGTAACAGAGTACAGCACCTTTAGACTATCAAACTCTTTTAAATATGGGACATTTATGTCTCAGAAAACATTTACAAGGTTGTCTTATCTTTTAAACAGAAAAATAATCAGAAACAACTACGGTTACAAAATCTCAGAAGAATATAGATATGAATGCATGAAGGTTTAGAGTAAGCGTCAGGTGTGGTGATGGTGAGAGAGAGCTTAATACGGTTTTGCCTCCAGGAGATGACTAGAAATTACCTTATACCCAGTGCACACACACACACTCACTCTCACACTCTCTCTCTCTCTCTCTCTCTCTCATAATACTACTACTAATACTAATAATACTAATAATAATAATAATAATAAAATAATAATAATAATAATTATAGTAATAATATGTATGAACGTTATAGAGTGAGATTGGTGTTTGGTAATGAGCGAGAGAGCTTGCTTTGGTGGCAAAGATGACTAGGAATGAGCTTATAAATATTTTCTCTCTAACCCTCTACATAAGGTGGTAAGATGGAAGGGCAGGGACTTGTAAGGGATGAAAGACGGTGAAACCTAAATCAGTAGAAGAGAAAAAATGGAATAGTTTAGTTTGCTAGCTCTCTCAATCCCCCCCCCCCCTCCTGGGTTTCAGATCCGTCTCTTTTATCAGGCTTTTTGCACAGTCCAAGTAACATTATTATCTTGCCATTTATTGTTCTCTCTCTCTCTCTCTCACTCTCTTTTAAACCTCTCAGCCTTTCCCCCCCACCTGTCTCCTTCACCGTCTTAGTTGACATAAACTTCTCCTTACTTCTTGTCTTTCCACTATCTATTGGTATTTATCGATCTATCTATCTATCATATGTGTATCAAGCCTATCAATTCACGTATGTATCTTTCTATCTACCATACCCTAACTATCTATTTATATCGTACGAATTGTTATTCATGCTTTAATATGTCTATCTATTTATATCATCTTAATATAAACGTCAATTCTTCCTCTCTTGCATTTATCTCATATCAACGTTTTCCTTCCTTTTACATCATTTTTCACGTTATATTAATCTGCCTGTCTACCTCTGCCTTTCTCTCTCTCTCTCTCTCTCTCTCTCTCTCTCTCTCTCTCTCTCTCTCTCTCTCTCTCTCTCTCTCTCTCTCTCTCTCTCTCTCTCTCTCTCTCTCTCTCTCTCTCTCTCTCTCACACACATACACACACACACACACACACACACATAGCTGACACAACGTTGCCCTAACTCCTTGTCATTCCGCCCTAGGGACCTTTTTCCACCTTTTGCCAGACTCGCACATTTTCATTTCCCGTTTTCTTTGACTTCATAATTTTTTCTTTTTGTCTTCATTATCTTGCTATATGTTGTTTATGTTCATCGTGTCAATGCTTTATTTTTTTCGCTACTTTTTAATTTTCTTTTTTTACATCTATTTAATTTAATTTTTATTAAACTATTCTTTTATATTCTTCCTTTCTTTATGTTTGTTCATTTTTCTTTTAATTGCTTCTTCTTCTGATCGTAATTTTAATGGTTCTACTACTTTCCTTATATTCCCCCTATGGTGTCTTCATATTTCCATTGTAGTCTTATTGTATTGATTTTGTTTGTATATAACATTCTTTTTAATTACAGTTCTTCTTGCTTTAATTTCCTCTATTACCCCAGTATATGTTCATGCTCTCCTCCGTCAACCTTTTAAAAAATACTCCCAAGATCCTCCTTCGAGATATATTTGTACATTTATACGGTAGAATAACGTCCGGCCGAAAGCCAGTTCCTCATAAACTGCTGACTCGCTATCGCTCACTAGGAAGAAATCGACAACTGATTGGCACAAAAGGTCCTCAAATTGACAAGGAATTGTGTCGAAAGGTCTTAAAATCGCTAAACTAATTGGGCAAACGTATTAAAATAGTAGACAAGCTATTATGGCTAAATATGAGAGAGAAAGGGGTCAGAAAGAGAACTCTTAAGTGAAAATCTACCCTTAATACCAAAGACTGCACATTCTTCCGGAATATTAAGATCACTTCCCAAAGATCCTAGTAAAGTAGGAGAGCTCTATGCCAAGAGGGAGGGAGGCTTACTATCTCTCTCTCTCCTTTATCTGTATTAACTTTCTTGATGTCTATATTGCATTGTCTTTCTTTGTTAATAAGTATAGCCTATGTAACAACATCATCTTATTCTCCAGGTAAGAGAGGAGATGGTTGTGGTGAAGGAAGAGGTCTTGGCTCTAAGGGAGGTTAATGTTAAAATTCAGAGGGAAGTGGATTTGATTAAAGACGAAAATCTAGCTTTCAAGCTTAGCCAAGAGGAAATAAAGTCAAGTAAGGGGAAAAGGGAGGAAGTTGATGAAAAATTGTATTCATGGCAGGTTGTTAAAAATACGGGTGGGAAAGTCACACTCAAGAAGCAGGATAGTAGAATAGGTATGAGTGTGACAAATACATTCTCTCCTTTGCGAGACGAATGTGAGGGAAAAGATAGTCAGGATAAGGGAGGGATAACCGAAGTGCCTGCCGCCGACTCAGCTCCAACCTCTGACGCTGTGCTACCTACCACCACTACTACCCCCACCAAGGGAGCTTCTGCCACCACCAGGGGTTCTCCAACTGCAGCTGCTGGATCCTCCCGAGGGAAAGGTAAGTCTGTGTCCCGAGAAGGTAAGTCTGTGTCGATTGTGGGCGACTCCATGGTAAAACATTTAGTTAGGGCTACCCGCACTAAACTTAGGAAGGTTGTGTGTCTGCCTGGCCATGGAGTTGGGAGGGTTTTAGAGAAGATGGACCACATCTTGGAAGATAGTGGAGATAACCCCATTATCTGTCTCAGTGCCGGGAGTAACGATGTTGGTAAGGGTAGAAGTGAGGAACTGCTGCAGCAGTATCGGGATGTGTTAGATAAAGTTAGGATGAAGGGAGGAATCCCTGTAGTACATTGTATCCTACCCAGAAGAGGAGTTCCCAAGGAATGGACATCCAGGGCGATTGGTGTCAATTGCCGTTTGGAGAAATATTGCAAAGAAAAAGCAATACCATTCATTGATAACTGGGATAGTTTCTATGGGAGAGATGGGATGTACGCAAGGGATGGGGTTCATCTTTCACGGTTAGGGGTTTCTACATTAGCTAGTTCTTTAGATAGGGTGGTTGTTGGGTTTTGAACAGAAATATTGAGAGTGTAAATGAGAGGTTAAATGGAACAATTTTAGCGTCAGGCGAAAGCGATAAGGATATTCAGTCTCATGCTAAAAATTATGACTATAATGCAAATGATAGTAGTGATGGTGCAACGGAAGATGGAAATGTCGTTAGAAATAAAGGTAAATTATGTATAAAGAAAAGAAGTAAATTGAGAGTATATTACACAAACTGTAGGTGTCTATGTAACAAAATGAACGAACTTAGAGCCCTTGTTAGCAAAGAAAATATAGACATAATAGCGCTAACTGAAACGTGGATTAATACAGAAACCAGGCATTTTTTAGCAGAATTTGATATACCAGGATATAGTTTGTTTAAATATGACCGAACAAGTAAGAGGGGTGGCGGTATAGCAGTGTTTGTCAGGAGTACATTAAAAAGCTGTATTAAATCAGGTATTAGACTAAATAACGATAATGAAAGTGTTTGGGTAGAGGTTAACGAAGGTAGTGAGACCATAGTTATTGGAGTTATGTATAGACCGCCAAATATGAGTAGAAATGACGGAACGTCATTATGGGAGGAAATTAAAATGGCATCAAGGTTTAGCAATGTGTGCATTATGGGGGATTTTAATTTTCCGAATATAGATTGGCAGCATCAAATAGGAGACTCTGATTCTGAGGAGTTTATAGAAGTAGTACAAGATAGTTTTTACTTCAATTCATAGATACGCCGACTAGAGGTAATAATATTCTCGATTTAGTTTTCAGTAACAATGAACATATGGTAAATAATGTAGAGATAGGGGACCACCTAGGAAATAGTGACCACAATTCTGTGTATTTTAATATACAATGGAAAGGTAATACCAGAGAGAATACAACATTAATACCTGACTTTAGAAAAGCCAATTATGGTGGGTTAAGAAGAGCCCTATTAGCTGACCCTATGGTCAAAAAATTAAGTCGATCCAGGTGTCCAAATGAGTGTACCCCTTCTCAGGCACCTGTCATCTTAAGTCAGGAAGAGACGTCAACCTTGGTAGATACATACGATAATTTTATCAAGTCAGTATTCAATGCACAAAATAAATACATCCCCAAAAGAAAATTTAGATCAACACAGAACCAACCCAAATGGATGAATAATAGACTATTAGATCTTCTAGGAAAAAAGAGAGGAATATATAGAAAAATTAGGAAAGGCGAAATTCACCTACTTGCTTACTATCAGAATCTATCAAGACAGGTAAAATAGGATATTAGGAAAGGAAATAAATTATGAAATTAAGGTTGCCAATGACTCAAACAATAATCCTAAAGCTTTTTACCAACTATATAAATCCAAGGTTAGAGATGTAATTGGTCCCCTTAAAACTTCGATAGGAGAAATGACAGAAAATGATTTAGAAATGTGCAGTACATTAAATAGTCAATTTCTTTCCGTTTTCACTAATGAAAATTTGGCACAGTTTCCAGAAGTCCGTAAGGTATATAGCGATAGTATAGAAAATAGGTTAAGTACGGTTACTATAAGTAGAAATTATGTGCTTAAGGAAATTGACAGACTGAAACCTCATAAATCGCCTGGTCCTGATGAGGTATATGCTAGAGTATTAAAAGAATGTAGGGATGAGTTAAGTTACCCATTAACATTTTTATTTAACAAGTCATTGGAGACAGGTATAGTTCCAGAAGCTTGGAAGCTTGCAAACGTAGTTCCGATCTTCAAAAAAGGTGACAAATCAATAGCATCCAATTACCGTCCCATTAGTCTTACATCAATCATAGGAAAGCTACTAGAGTCAATTATTGCTAGTAAAATTAGAAACCACTTAGATACATTTAATTTAATAAATTCTTCTCAGCATGGATTCACTCAGGGACGTTCTTGCCTTACTAATTTGCTTAGTTTTTTCTCAGAGGTATATGAAGCAGTAGATAATGACAAGTCATATGATATAATATATTTAGATTTCAGTAAAGCTTTCGACAGAGTCCCCCATGAGAGATTGATGAGAAAGGTTGAGGCGCATGGAATAGGTGGGCGTTGTTGGGATGTATTAGGTCATGGCTAATTGGTAGGAAGCAGAGAGTCAGCATAAATGGTACGAAGTCAGAATGGGGAGCAGTCAAAAGTGGTGTCCCCCAGGGATCTGTATTAGGTCCTCTGTTGTTTGTTATATACATAAATGACCTTGATTTAGGTATAACTAGTAGGATAAGTAAATTTGCAGACGATACCAAAATGGGGAGAACAATTGATTCAGATAGAGATATAGAGTGCCTCCAAAGGGATCTAGATACCTTACACGAATGGTCAGTAAATTGGCAGATGAAGTTTAACATTGACAAATGCAAGGTATTAAAGATAGGGAAGATGCATACAAATGTTAAATATAAACTAGCTAATGTGGAATTAGAAAACTCGAATTGTGAGAAAGATCTAGGTGTGTTTGTTAGCAATGATTTGAAGCCTAGACAACAGTGTATAAGCGTTCGAAACAAGGCAAACAGGATTCTCGGGTTCATCTCTAGGAGTGTGAGTAACAGAACTGCTGATGTTATCTTAAAACTTTACTTGTCATTAGTGAGACCCCATATGGATTATGCTGTTCAATTTTGGTGTCCTTATTACAGAATGGACATAGATTCATTGGAGAGAGTACAACGTAGAATGACAAAAATTATCCATAATATTAGAAATCTTCCGTATAAAGAAAGGTTGAAGAAATTAGGCTTACATTCGTTAGAGAGACGCAGAGTTAGAGGGGATATGATAGAGGTGTTCAAGTGGGTTAGTGGGATTAACAAAGGGGACATGAAAATTTACTAAAGCTCAGTGATAGCGAAAGAACTCGTACCAATGGTTTCAAATTAGATAAATTTCGTTTCAGAAAAGATATAGGCAAATATTGGTTTGGTAACAGAGTTGTAGATGGGTGGAATGGACTACCAAGTGCTATAGTGGGATTAAAAACGATAGGGAGCTTTAAGATAAAATTGGATAAGCATATGGACGAGAAGGGTTGGGTGTGAAGGGGGATCAGCAGGGTTGGGCCAATCAGCGCTCTGCAGACCCCCGTAATCCTGCGTTAATCTCTAACCGTTTTGGTAAGATGATCCTCAGGGTATTAGAGTGTTGAGCCTATAATTGGGCTTAGAAATTGAGGTTGTGTGGGACAGGGATCTGCCTTGCTTAGGCCAATCGGCTTTCTGCAGACTCCCATTTTCTTATGTTCTTATGTTCTTATATTACAGGTTTGTTAGGCTAGATTACTATATTAATCGATTTGTCCTATGTAGTATTTTTTGGTTTAACTTTTTACCCCTTTTACCGGTACTGTTCTTATGATTTTCTTGTGCCTTCCCCTCGTAGTCCTCCTCTGCTCACCCCCCCCCCCCCCCCCCCCCCCCATGCCACGCGCCCGTCTTCTCTCTTAATATCAGGACTGCATATTCTTCCAGAACATTAAGAACACTTCCCTGGGATCCTCAGATATTATATGAGCTTTGTGCCAAGAGGGAGACGTAATAAATATCCCACTATTAGCTTCTTCTTTTTTCTTTTATTGCAACATCATTTGTTCAATGGATTTCCGGTTTGCTATGCTAGACCATTTTTTGTTGATGTGTTTAATGTATTGTGGTATTGTTTCTTCTTCTCATTTACCCTTATTCATCTTTTATTACTGGAATAAGGAAGAAAATAAGCACCACGCCGCCACCACCACTAAGCACTTTTCCCGCGCTTCCCACCACACCCCCCCCGAGACAGAAACCTGTAACCACCACCCCACCAAGATGTGCCAGAGTCGCTACAATAGCCGTTGCACTCCCTCAAACACCCGGCAAGAATATCACAGTCACGATCAACAACCCTGATGCCCAAAAGAGAAGGAAAGCTGCCAAGGAAAGGAAACCAATATGCGTCATTCTTCCTCCAAGCCGCATCACCACCATGACCGTGAGGCCAGGAGGGACTACCCCAAACACCCCAGGATTATTAGATCTCACTGGAGGCCACCTAATATCCGTTCCTCTGCCTTGATACTGGCGTTACTGTCAATAAAGAATGCTGATTTTTCAAGTGCTTTATTAGTAGTAAACCACTCCCGTCTTACTAGAAGTTACTGGCTGGACTCTTATAAGGCAGGGCTCTGCGAGATACCGTAGCAACTCTGCATAACGGCACTCTGCAATAGAGTCCATCCGGTACAGAATCCCAGGCACTGGTTCTGGGGTAAAAATATTGGAAAAGGCCCAAAATTACCTCATCAACTCAGTCACTGAAAGACTCTTATAACGGTCAGAACAGTTAAGAGACGTTGCGTCATAAACAACCCTCTTACGTTAGTTCAATGACATGCTACAGATGCACTGGCATATTGTACATGACATTCAAGACCCAACACCCAAGAGTACTGGACGGTCTGCATCATAACTCTTATAACGGTCAGAGTAGTTAGTGAGTTCTTTCCTACGTTAGCTCTATAATACTGTACAGATGCACTGCCATATTGTATGTATTATTTAAGACCCAACACCCAAGAGTTTGAGTCTCCATCCACTGCCACCAGCCACGTCAGGACCACCACGGCCCAGATTCTCACCAGAAGACTACAGAGTGCAAATCAATATAATATACAGTGAAACCCCTTTAAAAGTACTAGTGACGCACCATATAGATAAAAGAAAGTACTAAATTAAATAATTATATAATAATTGTATGCTAAATGAAACGCATAAGGTGTGCTAGTGATATCCATTTATTAAGGAAAGTACTTAGTGTTAAAGTTTAATTAATCATACCAGTGAAATCTTAAAAGTACTAGTGATGCGCCTTATATACAAGGAAGTACTTGAGTGAATTATTCTATATTGTTGTTATGCTATTTGAACCGCATAAGAAGTACTAGTGATACCCGCTTATTTTAGGGAGGTACTTAATTCAAAGTTTTAATTATCTATACAAGCAAAGTATTAAAAGTACTAGTGATATCCATTTATTAAGGAAAGTACTTAGTTAAATATTCCTGTAGCGTGTGATCTGAAAAGTACGAGTGTCATACCTCGATTGAAGGGAGTACCGTACTACACTATTACATACAGGCAAAGTCTTAAGTGTGATAGAATATTGTGGAACCTCGTTCGTCCATCTTTTATTATATATATATACCATTATCTAATATTGAAAATATGATATCTATGTGTAGTGAATACAATATATGAATGTATCCTGTTATATTTATCCTCTATTACCTTCTGTGCATGTGTTAAAGTGAATTCAACTTCTCCAGTCAAGTAGAACCTACCGGTACATAATTTAGACAATCAACCCCAGCAAAATCCTGGTATAACAATTACATTTTCCTTCTCATATTTTTCCCCTAGCAACTGTCGTGTCTTCCTTTTTTAATACCACGGGCTGCATATTATTCCGGACTTTTACTGTTACTAAAGGTAGCGCCTACAACTTAACAATAATCTTGATCCCTGACCTCTCTGTAACTTAGAAGAGCCTAGAGCAAACTGGCTGTATTTATCCATACCTATCTCTTGGTGGACTCTTCCCAAATGATAGAAACGTCAGCCCGATTGCTTTAATTAATTTCGAGTTATAAGAAGTTAAGGGGTCAAGATTATTGTCAAGTTCGCTGGCGCTACCTATAACTCTTTATGCCTGACACAGTCTTTTCTTTGTCAACGGGTATACAACAATACATTTCTTCTTTCACACATGATTTACGCCTATTCATATCATCCTTTAATCTTTTACACTTCCTACTCTTGTATTCACACAGATTTCTTGTTTCATAATTATATTTTAAACTCGGTTTTTCTTCCCAATTACAACTTCACGCCTCATCCATCTTCTCCACACACACATATATATATATATATATATATATAATGTAACCTCATCCTCACAGTTCTTGCTTCTTTAACTATATTTGCCTTATATATAAAATATACATTGATATAAATCCTTTCGATCAGATGACAATCTTTACTTCAGGAACCTTCAGATAATATTTGCTAAGGAAGGAGCTCTAAGGATTAAAACGTTACAGACCATATTCATTAACCTTCTTGTATATATGAGCTGGTGGTTCGAACAAGGGACTCATAATTATTAAGAGTTCACACCGCTCCAGACAGGACAGGACAGCCTCATTAATTAACCTTCTAACTTACTAACCCTCTAACTCTGGCAAATCCTTCCCAAGATGAATTACCTATCCATAAAAAAAAAAAAAAAAAAAAAAAAAAAATGCCAGATATTCAGGGAAGTAAATTGCATTATAATCCTCATTAAAAAAGAAAAAAAGAAAAAAGACATGTATTTTCACATGATACAAAAGTTGATGTGACACGTTACTTTCACCCTCAACCTTCATTTATCGTCTTATTTTCCAAATATTTGTTCAACTTGTATCACGTTTTATTAAGATGCAACTAAATTCAAGATTACATAAGAACATAAGAACATAAGAAAATGGGAGTCTGCAGAAAGCCGATTGGCCTAAGCAAGGCAGATCCCTGTCCCACACAACCCCAATTACAAAGCCCAATTATAGGCTCAACACTCTAATACCCTGAGGATCATCTTACCAAACCGGTTAGAGATTAACGCAGGATTACGGGGGTCTGCAGAGCGCTGATTGGCCCAACCCGGCTGATCCCCCTTCACACCCAACCCTTCTCGTCCATATGCTTATCCAATTTTTTCTTAAAGCTCCCTATCGTTCTTGATCCCACTATATCACTTGGTAGCCTATTCCACCCATCTACAACTCTGTTACCAAACCAATATTTGCCTATATCTTTTCTGAAACGAAATTTATCTAATTTGAAACCATTGGTACGAGTTCTTTCGCTATCACTGAGCTTTAGTACATTTGTCATGTCCCCTTTGTTAATCCCACTAACCCACTTGAACACCTCTATCATATCCCCTCTAACTCTAACTCTGCGTCTCTCTAACGAATGTAAACCTAATTTCTTCAACCTTTCTTCATACGGAAAATTTCTAATATTATGGATCATTTTTGTCATTCTACGCTGAATTCTCTCCAATGAATCTATGTCCATTCTGTAATAAGGACACCAAAATTGGACAGCATAATCCATATGGGGTCTCACTAATGACAAGTAAAGTTTTAAGATAACATCAGCAGTTCTGTTACTCACACTCCTAGAGATGAACCCGAGAATCCTGTTTGCCTTATTACGAACGCTTATACACTGTTTTCTAGGCTTCAAATCATTGCTAACAAACACACCTAGATCTTTCTCGCAGTCTGAATTTTCTAATTCTAAATTAGCTAGTTTATATTTAACATTTGTTTGCATCTTCCCTATCTTTAATACCTTGCATTTGTCAATGTTAAACTTCATCTGCCAATTTACTGACCATTCATGTAAGGTATCTAGATCCCTTTGGAGGCACTCTATATCGCTATCTGAATCAATTGATCTCCCCATTTTAGTATCGTCTGCGAATTTACTTATCCTACTAGTTATACCTAAATCTAGGTCATTTATGTATATAAGAAACAACAGGGGACCTAATACCGATCCCTGGGGGACACCACTTTTGACTGCTCCCCACTCTGACTTGGTACCATTTATGCTAACTCTCTGTTTCCTACCAATTAGCCATGACCTAATCCATCCCAACAACGACCCTCCTATTCCATGTGCCTCAACCTTTCTCATCAATCTCTCATGAGGGACTCTGTCGAAAGCTTTACTGAAATCTAAATATATAATATCATATGACTTGTCACTATCTACTGCTTCATATACCTCTGAGAAAAAGCTAAGCAAATTAGTAAGGCACGAACGTCCCTGAGTGAATCCATGCTGAGAAGAATTTATTAAGTTAAATTTTACTAAGTGGCTTCTAATTTTCCTAGCAATAATAGACTCTAGCAACTTTCCTATGATTGATGTGAGACTAATGGGACGGTAATTGGATGCTATCGATTTATCACCTTTTTTGAAGATCGGAACTACATTTGCAAGCTTCCAAGCTTCTGGAACTAAACCTGTTTCTAATGACTTGTTAAATATAAATAAATATTTACAACAGATTAGTTACTAGATACGATGAATGAATTAGCTTAACCCTTTTAGAATATAACTTACATTGTATTCTACCTACCTACTACTAGACGTTTCTATTCAGTTCACGAGCAGCCTGTGGAATTAAGGGATTAACTAAAATAGCTTTTATATCTAGAATTTCTAGATGTCCTTCCGAAACCAAGTAAACTCGTCTACTGTTAGTCAAAATATAATGAAAAGGTAAGTCCTGGTACAGAAGGGGTTCATAACTTAATCAATGTTGTTAGAAGTAGTTATAAAAAGCATAATTAATTTTCGGTGTTGGCCTAAGAAAATGTGTCCTTCACAGCACGAAACATTATATCTGTTTTTGCAATGTCCAAAATATGGTACATATTATTAAGAAAATGTAGATATGGATATGTTTCATAAGCTCACAATGATATAACATCTATATAATATTTGCGATTGTCTGTGTGTGTGTGTGTGTGTGTGTCTGTTCTTTATGCATGGCCACATTTTTTAAGCTAGAGTGTTCATACTTGGTATGCACAGTAAGGGGGTCCCTAGGCAGGTTTTAGTGAACAAATAGAATTCCCCAGGGTGAAATGGACGGAGAAAATGGGCGCGAAATCGGAAAAATAGCTTTTGGTTTTAACAAAAATGGCCGTTTGGGGCAGAAGGAAGCCTCCGATCGAAAAGGTGTATGGAACGAAAGTTGTTCGCAGCCCTCCAAAATGGGGGTACGGATGAGGTCAGATCCAAAATCGGAGATCATTTAGCGGCCGAAATCGATGTCGCCGTTTAATGAGGCACAGGGAGGTCGAGGCCGGTGATTATGGTAGTAGTAGTAGTAGTGATTGATGATGGTGATTATGGTAGTAGTAGTGGTGGTAGTAGTGATGGTGATTATGGTGATTACCCGGGCAACGCCGGGTACCCCTGCTAGTACTAAATATGTACGGTATGAATTGTAGGATAGCATATACTGTACTGTATTACTCCAGACAGAAAACGTGAATACTATAGACTATACACATTATTTTAACATACAGCACCATTTCCTATATACCCCTGACACTGACGGATCCAGAAGGTGCTCCCCTCCCCCAGGAAAGTCATAGGAAACACCATTATATATGCCCTACGGAATTGGAAATGGTAATGCATCTGTGACTCAAATAGGGTCCCCCCCCCCCCCCCCCCCCCCCCCCGCTCTAGTTGGATATGCCCCTTTGGTTACACTTCTTTCTGCTATGCTTCTCCTGCCTTTCCTTACACTGTCAATCTTCTTATTGCTCTCTTCTTATTCTACACTTTCGCTTTTTTAAACTCGTTTCAATCCTTTTCAATTTCACTCTGGCTAACACCATGCGCTTTTACTGGGATTGGAGATCTGTAGGAGTTATATGTTTACTTAAGACAATCTATACCCCGTTAAACAGTACCATAAATATAATATCTTTTCCCCTATTCCTCTGTTACTTATCCTTCTGCTGTTGAGTATTATCCTGCCCTGTTATTTCCTTATTAATGCTTGCTAAGTCTCATTTCTTCCCTCTTACCCTCTCTCTCTCTCTCTCTTTATCTCTCTCTCACTCTCTCTTCCTGCTTCCCTGGACCCCACAATGAAGGTTTAAGGTGGATGTCTCTAATCCCAGATAATGACCTCTTATAATAGTAATAGTGTAGTGGTGATGGTGATGTTGAACAAAAGAGGGGCTAGGAGATAAAGAGAGAGGTGATGACAGTGGTGTGGTGGTGATGTGGGGTGTGGTAATATGGTGATACAAGTGGTGTGTTGATGGCTAAGTGGTGGTGTTGGTGGAGAGGTAGTGGTAGTGACTGATGGGGTCATGAAGAAGGGATAGTATGGTGGTAGATATGGTATACAATTATATGATACTCTCTCACTCACTCTCTCTCTCTCAGGAAACATAATATGTCAACCATTCCTCATAGCTCATTCTTCTAAGACATGGAATAAGCTTTGTAGCTCTAGCTTGTACTCTTTCTAGTCGCTCATATTATGAGCGACTAGAAAGAGTACAAGCTAGAGCTACAAAGCTTATTCCATGTCTTAGAAGAATGAGCTATGAGGAATGGTTGAGAGCTATTGATCTCTTTCAGTTGGGGACACGCAGACTACGAGGTCAGCTCATTGAAGTATTTAAAATACTTAATGGGTTTGACAATGTGGATTATAGCAAAAATGTTAGCCTCAATATGAATACAACACGCAACCATGGCTGGAAATTAGAATTGAAAAGGTTTAGCACTAGCATTTGTGGAAAGTTTTTCACATATAAGATTTGTTCTACCTGGAACAAACTTCCCTCCGAAGTTGTAAACAGTTCTTCAGTAGAGCAAGTCAGAAGATAGTATTTTGAACAATCTGTAAAGAGTGTAGTGCACTAAACAGTCTCTTTCCTTCCACTTCGAGTATCTCCTCGGAATGGACGGCAAGGTCTCCGAGATACTAACTATTCCTTGTAACTCCTTGTAACTCTCCCCCTCTCTCTTTCACTCCTATACACCTCAATGAAGGTTTAAGGTGGATATCTTCAATCTAAGATAATGACCTCTTATGTAGCTCACTGAATACCTGATGGATAGTGATGGTGGTGGTGGTGATGAACAAAAGAGGTGTTGGTAATGATGGCGTGGTGGTGCTGAAGAGAGTGGTAACCTGGTGGTAGTTGTGGCGGTCAACATGGGTTCAGAGCGGGAAGATCATGTCTCTCACAACTTTTGGAACACTATGACAAAATTCTTAAAGCGCTAGAAGAAAAGAAAAACGTGGATGTCATTTACACCGATTTTGCTAAGGCATTTGATAAATGTGACCATGGTATAATAGCCCACAAACTGAAAGCAAAAGGTAAAACTGGGAAAATCGGACGGTGGATATACAATTTCCTCGTAAACCGAAAACAATCAGTAGCAGTAAACCAAGTCACATCTGAGCCTTCGGATGTCAAAAGCTCAGTGCCCCAAGGAACAGTGCTAGCGCCCCTTCTGTTCCTCATACTAATTTGCGACATAGATACCAACACCAGACACAGTACGGTGTCGTCTTTTGCTGATGACACAAAATTAAGCAAGATAGTAAACACACAAGAGGACACGGGCCGACTGCAGGAAGACATGAATGTAGTGTTCCAGTGGACCAGGGAAAACAACATGCAATTCAATGAGGAAAAATTCCAATTAATACGGTACGGAGATAATAATGGTGTTAAAGAAATTACAAATTACTTAACAGAATCTAACCACATAATAGAACGGAAAGACAGTGTGAAAGACCTTGGGGTATTAATGTCTGAAAATATGGGTTTCAAAGTACATAACCAGGTCAAAGTGGCGGCTGCGAAACGTCTAACGGGTTGGATTCTTCGTAATTTTAAAACACGCGGGGTATTGCCTATGATAACGCTCTTCAAATCTCTAGTGCTACCGCGGCTTGAATACTGTAGCGTATTAACATCCCCATACAGAGCAGGTGAAATAAATGACGTAGAGAGTGTACAAAGAAATTTCACTTCGCATATAAGTTTGATAAAACATCTACACTATTGGGAGCGTTTAAGAGCACTGAATCTGTACTCACTGGAACATAGAAGAGAACGTTACCTAATAATATACACGTGGAAAATCGCAGAGAGTTTAGTACCAAACCTACATACTCCGATAGTCATTAAATTCAGTGATAGGAGAGGCTGGGAATGCGAAATCTCCCGGATGAATAACAGGGGTGCTATGGGCTCTCTGCGAGAGGGCTGGTTATCACACAGAGGCCCACGTCTCTTCAACAAACTCCCACGGCGAGTAAGAGACATGAGGGACATCTCGTTAGACAAGTTCAAGAGAGCCCTAGATGTCGAACTGCAAAAAGTGCCAGACGAGCCCATCCTCGCAAGGGAGCGAGCTGTCGCTTCAAACAGTCTACTGCACCAAGTCACCACCCATAATGAGGGGCGTCGCGCTCCTTGGTGCCGCTAGAAGAGTGGCGAACACATCAAAAGGTATCAAAAGGTAAGGTGAAGGTGTGATGATTATGGAGGTGGTTGTGATTTTGCACTGGTAACTGAGGGGGTCTTGGATTTAAGGTATGGTAGTGGTGTTCATGGATGTGGTATTATGGTGTTCGTGGTAGAAATGGTGCTGGTAATGGTACTGTATATGTAAATGTTCTACTCTCTCTCTCTCTCTCTCCTTCCTTAAAGGTCTCCCTGTAGACTACACTGAAGGTTGAAGTGTAATCTCAGATAATGACCTCTTATGTGGCTCACTGAATACCTGATGGATCATGATGGTGGTTATAATACTAGTGTAGTGGTGGTGGTGGTGATGGTACAGGGTGGGCCACAAAAGGTGGAACCCACGTATCCGTATCGGTTGATGAATCTGTGAAAATGTATAATTTTTTTCTTCTTTTTCAGATCTATACTAAGGAGACCATAAAAATTGGAAATCAAGTGAGAAATGTCTAGGGCAACTGAGAAAAACACGTTCTGTGTCATTACGTATTTAGAGACAAAATCGTTCAAAACGGTGCAAGCAAAATACCGCAGGAAATTTAACTTCAACAACTATCCACAGAAGAGCCAAATTTTTCGGTGGGTGAACAAGTTTAAAGCCAAGGGAACAGTAAACCTCAACAAGAGTGTCAGATTCATAATGGCGCAAAGGTGACTGCGAAAACTCTAGAATATGTCAATGCCGTGAGAGAGGAAGGAGCCCAAAGAAATCCACTCGAAGGTGCATCCAAGAGCTGGGAATTTCCTATTCCACTTTGTGAAGAATTTTGCTCAAGGACCTTCAGCTTTACCCATACAGAATCCAGATCAAACATCAACTCACAGCAGCTGACATGCGCAAACGTGTTGTGATGTGCCAGTGGTTCCACGAGAAGATAAGAGAGGACCCTGACTTTTTCGACAATGTTTGGTTTAGTGACGAGGCCCACTTTCTGCTTTCCGGCCATGTCAACAAGAAGAACAATGTGTTTTGGGGCACACAGTCCCCAGATGAAGTGCTTCAGAGGCCCTTGCACTCAGTCAAATGCACAGCCTGGGTGGCCATATCAAAGCACGGCATAATCAGGCCATTCTAGTTTGAGTACGACGACAGCAACGCAGTCATGGTCACGAAAGAACGATACATTGTGGTGCTTAACAAGTTCTGGAGGGGACTTGGAACTTGCCGTAGTGTGAACAGGGATGAGCAATGGTTCCAACAGGATGAAGCAACTCCACATACAGAAAACATCACAATGGAGTGGCTGGTCAAGAGATTCCCTGACCGACTGATCAGCAGGCGTCGCGAACCCAAGTGGGCCCCACATTCACCAGATTTGAACCCCCCAGATTTTTTCCTGTGGGGGTTCTTGAAGGACCATATCTACGAGAATTGTCCTCAATCCATAGCTGAATTGAAGCAGGCCATCACCACCAAGATTAAAGCCATCAAGAAGGAAGAGTGCGTCAGAGTGACAAACAACTTCGCTCTCCGGATCCAGGAGTCCCTGAGACGAGACGGTGGTCATTTGGAGCATGTGTTGAAATAAATTCACCTCTTGTGGCAGAGACTTCACTCTTGACATTTTGTATTGTTATTGTGTCACCTTTCAGTTAATATGGTAATTTTTAGTGTACCTTGTCTCATTAATAAATTATTGTTAAGTGAATGGGTTCCACCTTTTGTGGCCCACCCTGTATAATGGTGGTGGTAGTAGTAGTAGTATTGGTGGTGGTGGATTAATGGTGGTGGTTCTGTTGGTTTAGTGGTGGTGATGCTGGTGGTGGTAGTAGTAGTGGTAGTAATGGTGATAGTTCTGATGGTGGTGGAATAATGGGGGTGGTTCTCTTGCTTTAGTGGTGCTGATGATGGTGGTGGTGGTAATGATAGTAATGGTGGTGGTGTTGGTGGTGGTAATGGTGGTGGAATAATGGTGGTTCTGTTGCTTTAGTGGTGTTGATGATGGCAGTGGTATAGGTAGCGCCAGCGAACTTGACAATAATCTTGACCCCTTAACTTCTTATAACTCGAAAAGAATGAAAGCAATCTAGCAGACGTTTTTATCATTTGGAAAGAGTCCACCAGGAAATAGGGTTGGATATTTACAACCAGTTTGCTCTAGGCTCTTTTGAGTTACAGAGAGGACAGGGATCAAGATTATTGTTAAGTTCGTTGGCGCTACCTATAGTAATAGTGATGGTGGTGGTGATAGTAGTGATGGTGGTGGTGGCGGTAGTAGTGATGGTGGTAGTAATGGTGAAGGTGGTGGTGGTAGTAATGGTGGTTGTGTTGGTTTAGTGGTGATGGTGGTCATGTTGATTTAGTGGTGATGGTGGTGGTTCTGTTGGCTTAGTGGTGATGGTGGTAATAGCAGTGGTGGTGATGACAGTAGTAGTGGTGATGATAGAGGGTAGGTTCATATATTAGTTGCTGGTGGAAGGTGGATTAAATGATGGCAATATTGTTGGTGGTGGATGTTTTATTGTTGGTAGTGGTTGGTGGAGTGGTGGTGAAGGAAGAGAGGAAGAAGGAGTAGGCACGATGGTCATTAGGGCTGTGGGATCGGAGGAAGACTTATTAATGGACTTTAAGCTTAATGAGACGGTATAGATCAAAGTGTTGGATCATGTCTAGGGCACCAATTACCTCACTAAGGTATCTGGTTGATGTTAATACGCTTAAGGGGGCTTTTCTGGACCTCTTCTCCCTAATTATTAGCCCCAGATAGCGATCCTATAACTTGGAAGAAATCAGCATTCGGACGGGACAACCTAGTTCCAGTGGTAACCGGGCAACTCAACCAGAACACTATTTCAACCAGTGGACTATATCAACCAGTATATCATATCAACCAACAAACCAAACTAACCTGAATGGGGTGAGGGCTGGTCCTATCCAGAGTGAGGTTTGGCATCCTCTACCCAAGCTTAGCCATTTTTGTCTGTCTCTTTTCCTTTTCCTGCATTACTTTTCATTCTAGGTGCTGGCGAGATCGCCCGATTGGGTGGCACTGCAAGGGGGGCTGAGAACGGGGGGCATTGGTCCGAGGGTGCAAGCCTGTAGGCTGATGATTCCCTCCCCCGCTGCCCTCTCAAGAGACAGATCTCGTCTCACTTTGGCCCCTTCGGGGGCCCGAGCATCTGGAAGGCATCGGTCTACCGGACTTGGGACTGTTCGGCCAGACAGTCTGGGGAACTAGAACTACTACAACAACAACAACAACCAACCATAATGTATAAACCAGTGCCAACTCAACCAATACTGTAAGGTTGGGTTAGCTTAGGTCCTCAAGTTGGCCCTGGTTAGGTTGGCACTGGTAAAATGTGTACTGGTTGTAGATCTACTGTATACTAGTTGAAATGGTGTACTGGTTAAGATTTGTACTAGTTGATATGGTGTACTGGTTGAGATCTCTACTGGTTGAAATGGTGTACTGGTTGAAATTATGTACTGGTTGAGATCTCTACTGGTTGAAATAGTGTACTGGTTGAAATGGTGTACTGGTTGAGATCTCTATTGGTTGAAATGATGTACTGGTTGAGATCTCTACTGGTTGATATCTCTACTGGTTGAAATGATGTACTGGTTGAGATCTCTACTGGTTGATATCTCTACTGGTTGAAATGATGTACTGGTTGAGATCTCTCCTGGTTGAATTAGTGTACTGGTTGAGATATCTATTGGTTGAAATAGTGTACTGGTTGAGATCTCTACTGGTTGAAATGGTGTACTGGTTGAGATATCTATTGGTTGAAATAGTGTACTGGTTGAGATCTCTACTGGTTGAAATAGTGTACTGGTTGAGATATCTATTGGTTGAAATAGTGTACTGGTTGAGATCTCTACTGGTTGAAATGGTGTACTGGTTGAGATCTCTACTGGTTGAAATAGTGTACTGGTTGAGATATCTATTGGTTGAAATAGTGTACTGGTTGAGATCTCTACTGGTTGAAATGGTGTACTGGTTGAGATATCTATTGGTTGAAATAGTGTACTGGTTGAGATCTCTACTGGTTGAAATGGTGTACTGGTTGAGATCTCTACTGGTTGAAATGGTGTACTGGTTGAGATCTCTACTGGTTGAAATAGTGTACTGGTTGAGATCTCTACTGGTTGAAATAGTGTACTGGTTGAGACATCTACTGGTTGAAATGGTGTACTGGTTGAGATCTCTACTGGTTGAAATAGTGTACTGGTTGAGACATCTGGTTTAGTAGACATGTCTCCAGCTCCCATTTCTGGCATCAATATATAGTCCTAGCCAGTAATCTGTAATAGTATCCCCTAAGACTAAAGGCCGCGTCATACAGAGGCCGAACGTACTAGGACAAAGTCCCGAATAGGATGACTTGCAAAAAAAATTCAAATTTCAGGCCGGTCGGGTAGATTCTGCATAATTCGGCATACGTTCCGTACTATTCGTGGGTTGGTCTGATGTTGGTCTGATGTTGTTCATGTATGTTGCCGACATTCCGGAGAGTCGGGAAAAATTTAGTGGCTACACTAAATTTCTACGAACATTCGGGTAAAAAAACCGTTACAAAATGGTCGGATGTTGGTCTTGAGCTATTCGTAACTCGTTCGGGAGTTGTTCTGATTAATTCGTAGTTTGGTCTTATGTTTCGGGACTTGTTCGGTACTTTTTTCAATTGCCGAATCTGTTATGAACTACCCGAACAAATCCCGAACAATTCCCGACAAAACAACGATAAAATTACGATGAATCCCTCGTATTCCCGACTAAACCCCGTACGAGTTACGAAATATCAGAACAAGTTACGATCAAATTAAGACAAATATACGACAAATATACGATTAATTTACGATGAATGCTCGATTAATCTTGTTTAATTAAGAATTCATTCAGATTTGATTACGAACTAATAGAATTAGCTACGAGTAACAACGGAACTTTGCCCGAATAACTGCCTACGTGTCGGAATGCTAGTTTCGGTCCCACGTGGGTCCGCGTGGGTACGCACACCTTTCACAATTTGCACACGGCACACCTGAATCACTGGAGCGCGGGACCGGGGCAAGCGCAAAGTGCACACGACACCCTGAGTGAACCCGACTGATCGTACGTTGGCAGCCGCCCGCACGGACCCCTATATATTGCTGCCGGCAGATGCATCACTCACAGTAGTCAGTGATTCACCACTCTATCCAGCCACCCACAACGACTCTACTCTACACACCTTCACCATGCCCAAGGGATCAAAACTCAATGTTAAAGGGAAGAAGGCTGCCAAGACCCCAGCTCCTACTACAGCCCCTGACAACGCGTCCGTCGACCTGTTCCTCACCCAGGATTCCGTGAATGTTATGTCATCAGCCTCGGAGGAGGAGACAGAACACAACACACAATATGAGGCTGCCCAACACATCTCCGATGAAGACGTCTCCGTCAGCAGCAATGCAGATGAAGATGTCACCACCCTACCCATAATAAAACGCCGCTTCTTTCCAAAGAATTTCCCGGAATTAGGTGACAGCCCGATGCACGAGTCGGACAATGATGAGGACCAGACGCAGATGTCTACCCAGCAAACGACATCAACCGGCTCGACGACCCACCCACAGGACTCCCAAGACACACCGGCTTCTGCAACGAAAACAGCGCCCAGCCGATAAAAGGAAGCGTGTCTACGCCATCCTGCCAGAGGCACAGGAGTTGGCTGTCGCGGAGTGGTACCGCGATAATGAGTTCCTGTACAACAGGAAGCTGAGGGCATTCCGTGACAGGAGTATGAAGGACAACGTGCTCAACAAAAAAGCCACGGAGTTGGGTGTTACAGGTGAGCTATAATGGAATTCTTTTTAATATTTTGTGTTCAGAAATGTATGGAGTGTACAGGTATTTATGTAAATTTATTGTTTTGCAGTTCAAGTGCTGTTTAAATGGTTGGAGGGGATGCGGACGCGGTATGGGAAGCTGGTGGAGGTCAAGTCTGGTTCTGGTACCAAGTCCCTGACGGAGCGAGAGCAGTGGATAAAGGCGACTTTCTTCTTTCTCCAACCACACCTGGTCAAAAGTGTGACCAGGAAGAGCAAGGTACGTGTGAAATAATTAACCACGTTAAAATGTTGATGAGATAATATTTACATATGGACAATGGAAACAAGTCGTGCACTTTGATATTGAAAAGAATTGTTTAATTTATCCAACAAAATACAATACAATTTGCCAAATGGACACCAAATTCACATGTTGTTATGCATCATAAAAAAGTTCTTTACAAGTGTACATTGTATATTAATAATATAACTAAAAATATAAGTAATGTTCATGAGTCAATTATACATTATAATTTGTCAACTGTGTAACAAATTAACATGTTATATGCATCATAAAGTTCCTTCACAAGTTTACATATAAAACTGATCTACGTTATGTTCATGAGTACATTATTCAATACTAGTGAAATATACAGTACATTTACATGCACTTACGACATCATAAAGTGTCCTACAAGTTAATAGTCATATTCATGTTATAAATTGTGTGAATGTGTTGTGTGAATGTATCATAATGATAAATGTTGTGACAATAGGTATTTATATGTTATATATATTTCACAGAAGTACAAAAAAGCTGATGCTGCCCCAGTCCCGGATGCTGCCGAGGAGAGTCTCGACGACCCGGAGGTAGAGGATGTGGCTGAGGTGTCGCCAGCCGCTGAAGTTGTTGCCTCCACGTCCACGGCCGTGCCCACGGTACCCCGGCCCCGCACCAAAGCAGCTGCTACTCCAGAGGACCCCATTGAGAGGGACCTGTATGATAAGGTAATAATGTTATAATGTTATTAATAATGTTATTATTATATTTATGTAATTGTAATGTATATCTTGCTCATGTTCTAATGTACAACTTTTCTGGCAACAGGTACGTCAGGGGGAGGAGAACCATTTAATACCTGGCTACAGTGTATGAATGTTTATGTAATTTTAATGTTTATCTTGCTCATGTTCTAATATAAAACTGTTTTGGCAACAGGTACGTCAGGGTGAGGAGAACCTGTAATACCTGGCTACATTGTATGAATGTTTATGTCATTTCATTTTTTATCTTGTTCATGTTATAAAGTTCAACCTTTCTGCCCACAGCTACGTCAGGGGGAGGAGAACTTAAACGAACTGTACCGCCACTGGGACACCAAGAAGCAGGACACCCCAGCACAGCAGGTGATTAAGCTGTTCCACAGCTATGTACAGAACAGCCTGTTGGATCTGGAGCCGCCTCTCGTGGACCACTACTTGGGGGAGGTGATGCGGTTCACCAACGCTATGCGGTGCCATAGCCGTGGCACAGGGAGCCTCCCACGGTTTGGCCCTATGGACTCGGATGCCCAACAATCTCGTACATATCCACCACAACCCTACTATGAGAATCTGCAACCCCCCGGGCCTTCCTACTACCATGGTGGGAAACAAATGGGCGCCCCAAACACACCAAGATCTTGGAGGTCTCACCCGCCAAGCATGGGACGACCTGAGGCCACACCAGTCGAGTCTCCCAGGGCCCACACACCACGCATGGCTGATATTTCACCTGGGTTTGTGGATCGTATGATTAATGATGAATTCCAGTAAACCAACACTGTGTACCTGCCTGTCTGTGATGCTCTCCAACCGTGTACCTGCTATCATTCTAGTTTAATATAAAATATATATACAGTGTTATAAATAAAGTATTACAATGTTTGTAATTGTTTCGTAATTTCTCCTAAAAGAAGGGTTTGTAACAACAGATAATTCACATGCCACATAATTGGAAACTATTAATATGGGAAACTATTATGAATGAAAAAATTAATTTATATAAATGATTTATCTTACTAATTTTCACAATGAATAATACTACAACACATGACTTGGATAACCTTTTTAGTAACAATAGCTTGGTTAGAATTATAGTAACAATAATTGATTTACACAGTTGACTAGTAAACATTAGTAAAGACAAGTTTCATATTAAATAATAAGAAAAATATCACTTGGAATACTTGGTTATATTGATATTAGTTAAAACAATTAGTTGACTATTAAACAGTAACAATATAATAACTGGTGTCAATGCAATCATAGTACCGGTAATAAAAAAATGATAGACCCATGGAAATCAAAGTAGGCAATATAAATTTAATATACAAAATTAACATGGCAAACGTAGTGCATATTAACATTTAATGAACGCTTGAATGACTTTTGAGTGGATAAACAATACTAATTAGATTAAAAATAAGTACTTACCGGTTTACTCGCGAGGCACCTGCCAGGACAGGCGCTGTTGTGGCCTGCTGTAGTAGTCTGTCAAGTATTCCCTCACAAGTTTGGCAGCGGCTGGCCCAGTCTGGCGTTGCAATGGCTCCAGTCCATCCAAGGGGTCCCTGTTCCAGTCACCTTGTGGCTCGTTGGTTGCACAATGTTGATGTTGTCGTTGTAGTTCTGGGCGTCTGTCAATGAGCTTGTTATGGAGTATGCAGGCTGCGAGGACTACCTTCTTCACGGTGCTGGGGTGAATATTGAGAGTGGTGAGAAGACACCGGAAGCAGTTCGCCAGCATACCAAAGGCATTTTCAACCTGTCTCCTGGCCCGAGAAAGTCTGTAGTTGAAATTCCTCTTGGGTTGATCGAGTCCTCGGAAAGGGTATGGCTTCTGCAACCACTCCCTCATGGGGAATGCGTCGTCACCCACAAGGAAGTAGGGCACTGGCTTGTCATCCCCTGGGAATGGCTCAGGTGCCGGCAGTCCTGCTGCACCGTCCTCCAGCGCCTTCCGGATGTCGGTCACCTGGAAAATGCCCCCATCAGATGCGGACCCGTTCGCTCCAACATCCACATACATAAATTTCCCCAGGTGATCAACAACTGCCAGGAGCACAATGGAGTTGTAGTGCTTGTAGTTGTAAATGGACCCAGTGTTTGCAGGAGGCTGTATGGCAATGTGCTTTCCGTCGATTGCTCCCACGGTGTGCCGGAAGTTCCACCTGTCATTGAACCCCTTGGCAACCTCCTGCCAGCCTTCCGGTGTTGATGGGCAGACAATTACCTCCTCCATGTACTCTTGAATTATGGCCTCGCACGTCTCACGTACCACCAGGGAAATTGTGTTGGCACCAACAAGAAAATTGAGTGCCATACTCTTGTATGCCTCGCCCGTTGCCAAGAAACGTAGTCATGGCAACTCGCAAACCAGGCTCCAGGGGCTTCTTCCAATTGGTTTCCTCCTTCTTGATCCGGGGTGTCACACGGCTTACGATTTCATTGTAGAGCTCCTCGTCCATACGGAGATAGTACTTGTAGGTGGGCTTGTCGATTGCCATTAGCGTCTTCATCAATTGGTGGTAGTGTCCGTAGGATAATCTCTGTCTATACAATGGCTTGACGCTGCAGCTTCGTGGTCTCCTGGCACGTACACGGCGGGCCCGCTTTAATTTCAGGAGGGTGTGGCACATCAGCTGATGATTGAGGGTGGCAACGACAAGCTCCTGGTAGTGTATGGCCCTCTCCAAATCATCGCACAGGTCATCAGGGGGTGCTGCCATGTTGCCGTTTCGATCGCTGGGTTGAGACTGGTGGGGTGTGAGCCAACCCATTTCTTTTATATAGGGCAGGTACAAATGTTCTTGCTACAGTACAAATGTTCGTAAAGCAGTCTGATGTTGTTCTAATGTTGTTCTTCTCTATCGGTTGTTTGTCGGCATCTCATCGGTTTTAGTTCGGTCAAGTTCGGTTCATTATCGTAAATCATTCCAATGTCATTCGGAACTGTGTCTGATGATTCGGGTATGTTCGTAACTCATTCTTTGCATAACGAGTTTATGTTCGGTTCTTGTTCGGTAGTTGTTCGGGAGTTTGTCGTAGGTCATTCTTGACTATCGTATATTATTCTTAACTCGTTCGGGCCATGTTCGTAGGCCTCACCAATCGAGAGGGTCTCGGCATAATTCGGTAAAAATGTGCCAAGTCATCCTATTCGGGACTTTGTCCTAGTACGTTCGGCCTCTGTATGACGCGGCCTTAATGGAGGGTTAAGGGGGGATGGGCGTATTTAGCTTCTTATTTATATGTATTTTATAATTGTTTTAGTTTCCTCCCAAGACTTTCATCAAGTAAAACAAACAAAAACCCAAGACCCCCCTTCAAGATAGATTTGTATATTTTTCAATTAAAAAATGTCCCGGCCGGAGGCCGCTTACTATTATATTACAGGCTCGATATCGTTCGCAAAGAAAAAAATCTACACCTAAATTGTAAGAAAGTTCTTAATAATGACAAATAAATGGGGTGAAATGTCTTAAAATCACCAAAATAATGGGCCGAACGTCTTAAAATTTGGAAATTAATGGGGCTAAACATGAGATATAAGGGGGGGGGGGGGAGGAAAACCAACCTTCCCCCTTGACAGGACAATCTACGACCCCATTACAAAACATGAGAGGTGCAGTAATATTAGTAGACCTGTTAACAATACGCTCTCTTTCTCTCTCTCTCTTATTTACTATCATTTCCTTACACTTTCCTTAGTACTGGATTTGTTATCTCTACTAAAATTTAGCCCTGACCACCTTGCTAGGATCGTTAAGTCTGTATGGCCAGTTTATGTTTGTAAATATCTCTCTCTCTCTCTCTCTCTCTCTCTCTCTCTCTCTCTCTCTCTCTCTCTCTCTTACTTTCTGCTGTGCTATCGTGTTCTTCCAGTTTCCGTTATTTTGGGTCCTGCTACATCTAAAAGAATTAAGTCCTGACCACATTGCTTGCATTGTAAGGTCTCTGTGGTCAGTGTATCTATGTATATCACTCTCACTCTCATTAACCCATTCATTAATTCTCTAAATATACATTGGCACACAGACAGAAATACTAAACAAGCAATATACTAATTTCCACCAAAACGCCTCGCCGCTGCATTAAATGACCCAAATACATTATGCAATACAGTTGTGCAAGGATATCCGGGGGCAAATGAAACAGAGGCCAAGATTTATAGCCTGTTAATATATTATACAGTACAGTATGCTATGTTGATGTGGACTGTTAATATATTATACAGTACAGTATGCTATGTTGATGTGGACTGTTAATATATTATACAGTACAGTATGCTATGTTGATGTGGACTGTTAATATATTATACAGTACAGTATGCTATGTTGATGTGGACATGATGATGACAATGACGATGGTGATAATGCTCATGACGATTAAGATGATGACGATGATAATAAACAACAACACAAATAATGAAAACCAAATACTAATATACAAACCCTTCAAAATAACCTCCGTTCTTGCGCTTAAGGGGAGATGGACCGTTTTTTTTTTTTCTTTCTATTAATTATTGTATTCCTTTATTTCTTAGTTTCCACGCTAGACCTCCATCAAGCTTAGAAAAACACCCTCTAGCCCCCCCCCCCCCCTTCAGGATAAATTTGTAAATTTTTCGGTAGAAAAATGTCCCGGCCGAAGGTCGGTTTCTCGCTCGCCAGGAAAAAATCGACACCTAAATGGCACGAAAGGTCTTAAAATTGACAACGAAATGGGGCGAAAGGTATTAAAATAGCCAAACTAATGGACCGAACGTCTTATAAACTCAAAACAAATGGGACTTAACACGGGGGAGAAAGGGGACCATAAAGTAGACCCATCTCCCCTTACTATCCCCAAATACATTATGCGAGAGACCCATGCAAGGACGAGCGGAGAACCAGTGTAATTATTAGATTTATAGCCGTTTAATGTATGCTACTGATTATGATGATAATGATGAAAAGGACGCCGGTGATACAATTACGATGAATATGATGATGATAATCATAAACAACAACAAACATGAACACCAAATACGGTGCTAATAATCTAATATACAAACCCTTCCAAGTTACCGGTATTTAATTGGATGTTTTTCCCTATGTGTATGAGGGAGACAAAAGGCACAACTGCCTGTAAGAAGTGTCTACCCCAAATTTGGAAGACTGAGAGAACCCAATTATTATTTTGTATCTATTTATTTATGTATTTATTTATATTTGTAATGTACACTCGACCAATTTTTTTTTTTTACACTGGTGAGCTGTAAATAATCTAGTGTGAACGAAATGAATCGGGTGAAACATACGACTGTGAGGTATTATCATAAGATTTCGACCCAATTCCAGAATGTTTAGAGCGTTAGTGTAAAGATTGTTTTTTGGTCGAGTGTACAATACTGGAAAGAGTGGGGTGCTTGTTAAGTGTAGTGAAATGGATAGGAGAGAGAAGGTGTTTGTGAGAGCTAGCTGAAATGCTCTCTGCATAGGTAAAACACAAACCGAAACAGTGATTGAAGCCAGACAAATGATACAAGAGTTCCAGCAGCTCCTTTTCAAATGCCTATGAGGCCTCCCCTGGGTACTGGACTTCTCAATTGGGGTTTACAATCTCCCTAGTTACTTGGAATTGGTTCAGCCACCTCTTAATGGCCTCGGCGAGAGCTGCTCCCCCTACCATGTTTGCTGCCGGTCTTGATGAACACAGCTATTCGAGGGAGCAGCTCTCTCCCCCGTAAAGCATGGTTGATCAAGTACCGTCTTGAGATGGTTGTCCAAGAATCTCTTGAAGACTTCTGTTGGCACACCCATCAGGTTTCTAATGTTCTCTGGCATTTTGTTGAAAAGACTAGGACACCTACCGGTACCGTATCTCTGAGCTGAATGCCCCCAATGGTGATGATGATGATGACGATGATGATGATAACGACCAAGATGATGAAGATGATCAATAGAAACGACAAACATAAAAAACGAATACTAATATTCAAACCCTTACAAATTACAACTACCTCTGTGCTGACTGTCCACAAATACAGAGCCATGCAAGGACGAGCGGAGAACCAATGTAAACGAGGCCAAGATTTATAGCCTGATTAATATATATATTGAATTACAACCCATTGCCTGGATATGAAAGCAGGGCGATGTAGAGATCCTGTACTAAGGGAGATCGGCCATCTATTTCTTTGGACGCCATTTTGGCCCCGCAATTAACCTTATATCAACAACCCATCAAAGATAAAAGAAGAAGGGGAGGATCAGGGAGATTTCGGCAGTCGTAATTTTCGCATTTAAAACTCCACAAGCATGTAAGTTTCCAGAAATTATTGCATTACATGTTACGAGTCTTATTGCAACTAATAGAAATATACTAAGATTACTCATACATAGGATATAACATAAGCCGAAATTGTGTGTTCATGTGATCGAAACCTCGTTGTTACAAAACAAATGAACCAACCGTAAATAATCTTCGTCCCATTTCATTAACAAATGTAGCATAACAAATATTTATGTCATTAATAAAAAACAAAATAGAAAAACAAATCAAAGATAACCATCTAGACAGCGAGATGCATGCAGGCTTCACCCAAGGAAGAAGGATAGAGGATAACTTGCTAATCTTTAAGTACTGTGTAGAGTCAAGCTATACAGGAAAACTCCCATTAATTATAGCGGCAATACTTCCCAAAACCCTATGACTCAATAAAAAGAGAAAAAATCATAAACATTAAAATAACTACGAACACTTGAAAATGTAATAGACAAAATAGAAGAAATATATGTTGGGGACAAGACAACAATATATGTTGGGGACAAGACAACAATAACATTAAGTAATATACAAAAGGAAATAGAAGTAACAAGCGGAATAAGACAAGGATGTACAGCGTCAACTACCTTATTTAAACTTGTTACATTAACAATAATTAAACAATTAGAAAGTACAGGCCTAGGATTCAGAAATGAGAACATTAGATTTAATACTCTTTTCTTTGCTGACGATGGCTTGCAATTCTCCCAATCCCTGACAGAGGCTAAGGCATATATCAGAAACCTTATAAAAACAGGAAAAGAGTGTGGCCTGGAAATAAATAAGTTGAAAAGTAAATTTATGATATTCAATATGAAAGAACAACCAAGCAGCATCGATGATATAGAAGTACCGTAGTGGAATCAATAAAATATTTGGGAGTAACAATCACAAATAAAAGAGACTGTTATAAATTACACAAAGAAAATATGATCAATAAAGCACAAAGGTTAGCAAATCTTCCACACTCAGTAACAGCAAGGAGTTGTAATAAGATGCTAATTGGGAAAGCATTCTGGAAAAGTTTAGCTCTACCTGGGGTCCTATTGGCAGCTAGTGTTTTGGAGTACATCAAAGAAGAAAGAAACAAACTACAAAGAATAGAAAATTATGTTTATAGAATGATATTGGGAGGATCTAAAGGAACCCAAATTAGCTGTCTTCGAGGAGAAGTAGGAGCATCCCTGTTGGAATCAAAACTAATGAGATCAAGACTACAATACTTACAAGGCATAATGAACGGTGATGGAAACCTAATGTTATATGAACTAATTGAAGAAGGATTAGAGAATAATAATATATGGGTAAAAGAATGCAATAGGTGTCTTAAGGAGCTTAACATAAATAGAACAAAATTGAGTAGTATGACAAAGACAACTTTGTAAGCAAGTCTATGACTGGGATACACAAATGTGGCAAAAAGACATGGAATAAAAAACCAGTCTAAACATTTACAAGAAAATAAAAACAAAGAGATGGGGGGGGGGGGGGAGATGAAGTATATGACAACACAGCAGCCTCAGTCACATTTTTTAAATGCAGATCTAACAACCTAAACCTAGAAGACAGAAACAGATTTAAGAAGGAGGATATAAAATGCAGACTGTGTGGAAAAGATCCAGAAAACTTAGAAAATGTTATCCTGGAATGTGAAGAATATAATGAAATTAGGACAAAAATAACAAGATTACACAGGCCATATATCCAAGACACTGAAAAACTAATAGGAAAGTTACTATTCAAGAAAGATAGAAAGAAAAGAAGAGATAAAACAATACTTACATAGGTGTTAGAAAAGGAGAGAAAATAGGATAAAAGAACTTGACGAAAGAACAGAAAATTAAGAACACAGGACAAATTAGGAGAGCTAAAGTGTCTTTGTAAATAAAGTTTTTCTTTTAAAGAAAGTAAGAAAAGTGTAACAAAAAAGGATTAATACTAAGAAAGAAAAAAAAGTGACATATTTTGGAAAATAAAGTAAATTTATAGAAAATAAGGACCCCAGTAAGAAGATGAAGAAATAATACATCTACAGTGAAGAAAGAAGACTGGGGAAGGTGTAAGAAGACCAACGAGGGGCCGATACTTAATTTAAGGCTATCCCTCAACATCATCATCATCATCATCATCAGCACCATATAAATGCATTTAATGTAATTATGCGTTTACTATACCAAAAATTATATGCAGAAGTGCAAAAATATCCCTAGATCACTGTACGATCACGATAACATTGACAAACTTTCAATTAAGGCATGGGCTGTTAAGACATAAATACAGTATATTTTGCATACTTTGCAGTTTATAGTTCTTTATGTGTTGCCGCATTTGCATGTAAACAAAATACAGAGTTTCGTATTTTTGTATAAATGAAGACAATTATTAATCATTATTTTACTGTAATTATATATTGATCATCATATTGTGAGAATCGTCATAGTTGGAGTTTCTAAAGATGAATAAATGTTCACATTCCCAACTGAATTTACCAACGCGTGAATTGCCAGACAAGCAGTGATAACATTGCCTGTAGAGTGTAGATCACCTATCTATCTATCTATTGCTTGACGCCGTGATCCCCGAAGGGGTGGACACGAACGAACCGCCCCCATGCACCTCTGTCCCCAGTCAGTCGACGCCCCTCCCCCAACCAGCACCGCCTTCGTTCATATACTTCCTCACTCCATCCTTCCACCTCTCTATCGGTCTACCTCTCCCTCTCTGTCCCTCCACCTCGCTCTCATACACCCTCTTAGTCATTCTCTCGCTTTCCATACATTCCATATGGCCGAACCATCTCAAGTTGTTCCTTTTCACACTTTCCAGCACTGTGCACATCTACCTCCACACCTTCTTACTTCCTCATTAGTCTGTCTATCCCTCCATGTAACTCCGCACACACTTCTTAAGTAATTCATTTCCACTGCTCTCACTCTTGGTCTGAGTCTCTCAACCAACGTCCATGCTTCGCTTCCGTAAGTCAGCGTCGGGATTACCACACTGTCATGCAAGGACTTCTTCACTTCCATATTGACCACCCTATTTCTTGTTACTGCTTTCAGCATTCCTACAACCCTCATCCCCTGTTGTACCCTGTCCCGCACTTCTTCATCCATAGTCCCATCTTTACTCAACACACTGCCCAGATACTTAAAAGAGTTGACGATCTCCATAGCCTGACCGTTCAGCTTCACCTCACACTCTGTGACTTCACCCCTTTCGAAGACCATAACCTTGCTCTTCCCCGCATTTACCTTCAAATTCCGTTTTTCGCACAGTTCCAAACTCATTTACCAGACCCTGCAACTCCCATTCATTATCACTCATCAGAACTGTAACATCCGCAAACAGCAGTATAGGTAGCTTCCACTCAATTCCCTCCCTTTCAGCGATACACCAACATCCACTGCTCTTGATAGTATTTCTTTCATGACTCCATCCATATATACAGTAAACAACCACGGGGACATCACACACACCCCTGTTTCAAACCAACATTCAGGTCAAAGAACTCGCTCTGCTCACTCTCCACACGTACTGCCGCCTTTGCACCCTCATACATGCTCTTCACTGCTTTCAGCAACTTGCCATCTACTCCCTATATTCTAAGTACTTTCCACAAACCTTCTCTATCCACTCTGTCATAGGCCTTCTCCAAGTCCATAAAGGCAACATACACCTTTTGTTTCTTCTCCAGATATTTCTCCACAACACAATTCAGGTTAAAAATCTGATCTACACATCCTCTTCCCTTCCTAAAACCTCCCAGCTCGTCGCCTATCCATTTCTCCGTTCTCACTCTCACTCTCTCAATCACTACCCTACTGTATACCTTCCCTACTACGCTTAGAAGACATCTTCCTCTGTGGTTACCACACACTCCTCTTTCCCCTTTGCCCTTATATAGGGGGACTATTATGCCAGTCTTCCAGTCATTGGGTGCACTCCCCTTCTCTCATGCTAGTTTGCACATTTTCCATACCCATTCGATCACTATCTCACCACCATACCTCAACATTTCCCCACACACTCCATCTGTTCCTGGTGCTTTCCCCAACTTCACTCTTTTCATGGCTTCCCACACTTCTGACCTCCTGATCCCCACCTCCTCCTCCACTACTTCTCTTCTTCTCCCTCCCATACCATATCCAGCTATGTTTGCTGGCTCTTCATTCCTTACATTTAGCAACTCATTGAAGTACTCCCTCCATCTTTCGACTCTCTCTTGCTTCTCGGCTAGCATTCTCCCATTCTTATCTTTCACACCCTTACTGTTTCCCTTGCTACCTTCCCTAACTTTCTTGACTTCTTTCCAGAACAGTTTCTTACTCTCCCTCCATTTTACACTCAGATTCCTTCCAAATTCCTCATCTACTCTTCTCTTACTTTCCTTCACTACTCTCTTCACCACCCTCTTACTTTCCACGTACCTCGCTCGTTTCTGTCTCTCGAAATCTTCATTCCCTCTACTACCCAACCACTCTCTATATGCTTTCTTCTTTTCTTCCACAGCTATTCTTACCTCTTCTGTCCACCATGCTGTACCTTTCACTCCCCTCCCTCTTCTCCTCACTCCACACACCTCCTCACATGCTGCACATATCTCATCCTTAAACACCTTGCTCATCTCCTCCACTTTCTCCGTAACTTCCAGGTCGAACCCACCTAGTCGCCTTTCCACTGCTCTCCTGTACTCCTCCCCGACTTCCTCCTCCTGCAACCTATCCACCCTCCTCACCATTCCACCCTCCTCTCGCCCCCCTCCAGCTCTCCTCACCTACTTCTTTTGTATCCTAACCTTAGCTACCACTACATAATGATCAGACAGACCCCATCCAATACCCCTATACACCCTAGCATCCATCACAGATTTCTTCATTCGTTCATCCACACATGCATAATCAATCAATGACTTTCGTTCCACCACTGTCTCATCCTCCATCGTCCACACCCGTTTCCACATGTACCTGTGGATCATTCTGTGTCGGAAGAAGGTGTTAGCTATCCACAGCCTCCTCCCCACACATACGTCCACAAGTGCCCTACTATTCCCATTCACCTATGATGGTACCCCCCACCACTCCCTCAACTTTCCTATCACCCACCTTACCATTCATATCCCCAATCAGAAATATTCTTTCGTTCTTGTCAAACTTCTCCAGGCACGCCTCCACATTCATCCAGAACTCCTCTTTCTTTCTTTCAAGTTTATCCTCTGTCGGGGCATACACACACACAATCACCCACGTTTGTATTCCTACTTTCATTCTCACCCACACAATCCTTGAACCCACAGTTGGGTCCAGTACATGATTAGATTAGGGCAGATTTTTACTTAAGGGATTTAACCATAATCTCTAAAATATAATTGTTTCTAATTTTTCTACTTAGTACCGCCACAGGATCCAGATGGCGTTAGGTGTAATTGGAATATGGCTAATTAGCAACCAACGAGGTGTTATACTATTTTGATCGTGTATAAGTAAGATCCCCACAAAGTTATATATTCTATGCGAGTATTGCCTAATGTTAATATGGGTACGGACCGATTTGAGTCTAAGGAGAGGCTAATGACCCCAGTGGCACCAATATGGCGGAGGTTGGCTGAGCTCTGTTAGTATAAGATCTCTAGGGACACCCAACCTCGATTCTTGCATTATACAATGACGGATTTTGCATTTTATTATGACTTACATTAGACGAGTTTATCAAGTTAAATTAATATATATATTGTCTAGTCCAAATTTCAAGGTACATGGTAAAAAATGCAACTACAACTGGAGCTTAATATAAATTAAATTGTTTAGAGCATGATAAGAAAGCAACTCCATTAGGTAAGTACAGTGGTTCCCCACAACAAATCTAGTAGAGGAATTTGTGATTGAATTCGGTATACAAAATTAATGCAATGCAATAAAAAAAAAAAAAAAAAAAAGGACACCTTAATATATTTTGTACGAACAGGCCCGAAAATACCTCACTGAAAAATATAGCCTTTAATAGTTATATAATATTCTTTTATTTTTTTCGAAAGCCATATTTGTCAGTCCTTAAGAGAGTTGAGCCCCATAATGCGTTCTTTCCTCTCACATAAGCAAGCCGGTATTCATAGTGCAGTTAGGTCCAGTACATGATTAGATTAGGGCAGATTTTTACTTAAGGGATTTTTTTTCGAACCTTCTTCTCCCTTATGTTTAGCCCCAGTAGTTTTGATATTTTAAGACGCTAGTTTGGCGATTTTATGACATTTCGCCCAATTTCTGTCAATTTTAAGAACTTTCGTGCCATTTAGGTGTCGATTTTTTTCTGGCGAGCGATAGCGAGCCTTGAATTTAGAAGGAACCTGCCTTCGACCGGAACATTTTTCTACCGAAAAATGTACACATTTGAATCGCAGGAGGGTCATGGGGGTATCTTTTTTAAAGCTTGATGGAGGTCTATGGAGCAAACTAAAAATCTCCCCTTAAAGTATGGCAGTATGAGGACAATACTGTTAAATGTTCTGTAAACATTAGAACACTACATTATGTTAACAGTGTAATCTACTACGTGAGTTTGACTAGCCTCATATTTCGAATGAGCGAAACGTAATAGGTAATGACCGAGACATGACTGACTTGATTAAAAGTAGAATGTGAGCAATTAATTACTAGACGAATATTAATGAGAGAGAGAGAGAGAGAGTCTGTACGTTAGTCATTCCAGCAACTAACGTTATTCTCCAATTTGAGGAAAGCAAAGAGATAGTACCTTGGTGACTCTTCTAACCATCACACAAATACAAGGAGATAAATAGGCGCAACACAATCCCAGCTTCTTCTCTCTCACTCTCTGTATTGTATCCTTAATCATTTTGGTGTGAGTGATCCCCCTCTTGGCAGCCTACACCATTTGTCCACTGTCACTAAAGATAAATAATAATAATAATAATAATAATAATAATAATATTAATAATAATAATAAACGCCTGCTCGCACATTTTCTCTTGCTACGTGAAAAGAATGTGACTGCTTCCCTTTCTTGTTTAGCTAACTTGTCCACAATTCTTTGTGGTGTTAATGCTTCAGGTTCCAAAGGACAATGATGCGGATATATGCAATGATGCGTCAAACGCAGCCTTGGATAAGCCCCTTACTATATTTTACACGATTAAGGGGAGATGGGCCGTGTTTTTGGTCATTAATTCATGTACTTCTTTATTTCTTAGTTTCCTCGCTAAACCTCCATCAAGCTTAGAAAAACACCCCCTAGACGCCCCTTCAAGATAAATATGTACATTTTTCGGTAGAAAAATTTCCCGGCCTAACGCCGGTTCCTCTTGAAATTTCAGACTCGCTATCGCTCGCCAGGAAAAAATCGACACCTGAATGGCACGAAAGGTGTGAAAATCGACAACGAAATGGGGCGAAAGGTGTTAAAATCGCCAAACTAATGGGCCGAACGTCTTGTAATCTCAAAACAAATGGGGCTTAACATGAGGGAGAAAGGGAGATAAGAAACACGACCCATCTCCCCTTAAGTCTGTTCTAGACCATGGACCAAATCCCGAAATTTCAGTACATCATCCAAGATGGAATTTATCTTTTTAGCATAAACTAAGCACAATCGAACACTAATTTACTATCAATCGAAACGTAATTACAAAGGCTATCATTTGGATAAAACAAAAATCCATACTAATACACTGTACGAATAATGCAGACAATTACTACAATTATAGATACTCTCAGATGGTACCGATTTTTTATTTAGGCCATGGCGATTATACTGTAAATGTTAAGTTCATCCCCATAATCAAAAACATTTTATATATATTTTAATTCAAGTTTATTTTTTGTTTTCAGTCTGTCACAAGCATACCATGATTGCATTTTTTTTTTGTATCCATTCCAATCATGAACTCCCCAGTTTCAGTATAAGAGGTGTGGAGGAAGGTTGAAGTTTTGCATGTATTATATTTTCCAAATTTCATGTATTCAAACAATCTTTCTTAAACTAAATCCAATAGTCAAACATTATACATAATAAAATATGCGATGATACCAGCGTTGGGATGGTGAGGCGTAGGGATGTGGCGACCCCATTGACTGTCACTTTTGTGGCGCAGATAGTCCCTGGAGGTTGGGACTGGGAATTACACCTCCATAATTTACTCTCACTAATAGATCAGCAAGCCTCGGAGCTGTGCCTTTTACCTGCCGGGGGCCCAGTAATGTTTCTTTTTGATCCTCCCTATCCCTTAAAGGGAGTGCAGGTTTGGCTACTAACTGACTGACTATACCAGCATACTGACTTGGTCAAAAGGTTGTACTCATGATACTTGAACATTTGAAAAGTGTATTGTGTATCCTATATAGAGCGAGCAATGTTGTATAAATAATACATTGATGTCACTTGACTTCTTAACAATACTTTGTCTGCGTATTTAGTTATTTTAGGTGAACGGTTCATAAATAGGCCTACAAGTACAAAGAAAAGAAAAGAGCTATATAATTATTTGATCTCACAAGACTTCAAGAGGAGGAACAGTGAAAGTAGTATAAGTAAGGAAGTGAATTGTAGGAGGATGTGAAGGCGTTTGGGCTTAACCCAATCCCAATCTGCATGAGAAGCAGTCTTGCGAGAGTCAACTTGCGTGGGCACTGTGGAGTAAGGGTGGATAAACGGAACTTATATGGTTGGGAACATGGACCAATTTTCCTAGTAAGGTCACATAAATACATACCCTATTCGAGAGGCCTGCAATGCAAATCCAAGAGAGGATAAAGTCTACCCCCCCCCCCCCCCCCTCCCACCTTTCCCAAGCACAGGGTCGTAGTCTAAATGTTCCTCATTAGATCAGGCCGCGACACTGCAATCCCCCCACCCCCACAACAACCCCTTACCCCCATCCTCATCCTCAGACCTACCTCTATCCCTATCCCCACCTTCCAACCCCTTCCCTATCCTCTCCACCCATCCCCACCCCACACTCCCTCGGGACTCTGATAAACAACCTGCAACTAGAGGCTCCTTAATTCTCACAGGGACATTATAGCTCTGGTTAAAAACCAGAGCTATAATGTCCCTGTTTTCGTCCTAAATTTCGATATTTTTTTACCTCGGCACATACATTGCTGTCCTTGTTCATGCACTTCATAGTATAATGTTGCCTTCAATCTGAAGCTTTTTGTAGTGCCTCTATTATTCAGGCTAGAACACAATGTGGGGTCTTTAACTGGGCAGGTAAAGTAAAAATTAAAGGATACGAAAGGGCACAAACTATACACAGGAGATATATACATGTAAATACAGAGGTCAACACAATACAATGCTACACGATAAATCATATAATAAATACAATATTTTGCCACTTAAGAGTTGGGCTACCATAGCAGTTCCTTGTAACTCTAGAGTAAAGGTGGTATTGGGTGATAGTCGTGGCTGCGTCGGGGAAGTAGAGGTTAACTAGGGTATTAGCGTGGCAATGGTCAGGTAGCCTCTGGGCATATGCCCGATTAGTAGGTTGCTTCCTTTCTTCTCACTGTTCCACTCGTCCAAGCCGGGGGAGTCCGTTGGGCAGTACTGTGTACTGATAGTATGGCACAGCCCTCTCTGGGTAGTGTTCTGGCAACTTTATGCAGTGGTGGTGGGGAGAGGTCAGTCGGCCGTGACGGCTTCCAACTACTGCTGGGGGAAGAGGGAAAAGGGTTATTCTGCACGTCCTCAAGGGGTGTAAAGGCCAGGGCAGGGTGTCCTCTTGGGCGTCACGCTGGGGCTGCTTGTATGGTTCCTTTCACCTAGTTCACTCCCAGGGAGTCCCTCTGCCTATCTTGGATGGTGTGGGGCAGCTCGCTTTGCCACTTCTGGGAGAATTGCTTGAAGTAGTCGTCAGAGGGGTTTAGAAAGTTTTTCAACTCCTGGAGATCTATGCACTCCTCAGCATCTTCCTGTGAAGTTGGTGGCGGATCTCGGACAGAGTCAGAACAATTATCTCTTTCGGAATTGACCCCATTTAATTACCAGTCTAAAGCTTATCTTTTTCAGAATGTCCTCTAGACCCTTTGTACCTTCCAACACAAGGGAAAGCGAGGGCTGCTGATGGAGCAGTGGAGGAGAAGGTCCTGTTCCCGTCATGGGCTTGCGAACTGATATGTCTTAGGGCTGTTCTTCAGGGTTTATATGGCCCTGGCCATGATCAAGATGCTGGTCTGGTCGGCCTTGTTGGACCGCTCACAGGCCTGGGGGGATTAAGAGTCTTGTCCTGTGTTCCTGTGAAGGTATCGATGATCGTGCTGGTGGTCGCACGGTTCTCACTGTCTGTTTCTGTCTGGCCAATCCACCTACTTTTTCTGTGCCATCGTGAATGCAGGGCTTTGATTGGCTGGGAAGCTTGTGGGGACCTACATACTCCGATAGTCATGAAATTCAGTGATAGGAGAGGCTGGGAATGCGAAATCCCCCGGATGAATAACAGGGGTGCTATGGGCTCTCTGCGAGAGGGCTGGTTATCACACAGAGGCCCACGTCTCTTCAACAAACTCCCACGGCGAGTAAGAGACATGAGGGACATCTCGTTAGACAACTTCAAGAGAGCCCTAGATGTCGAACTGCAAAAAGTGCCAGACGAGCCCATCCTCGCAAGGGAGCGAGCTGTCGCTTCAAACAGTCTACTGCACCAAATCACCACCCATAACGAGGGGCGTCGCGCTCCTTGGTGCCGCTAGAGGAGCGGCGAACACATCCAAAGGTAAGGTAAGGTAAGGGTGCTGAACAGCTGTAAGCAAAGGGACATGAGGAGTACACGGGTGTCATCCAGGTTTGGAAAGTAGATGTGGCTGATATCCACCTTCCGCAGGTCCACCTGCTGCAGTGCTGGGCGTATGCTACCATCCTCTCGTGAAATTTTGCATCCGGAGGCAAGTGTATTTCGCTCCTTAGTTGGGGCATCTTCGTCGGTGATGGGGTTGTGGGCAACGTATATTGCATATATTTAATTAATTATTTATACCAATTACTATGAAAAAGAGAAAAGAAGGTTGGATGAGATGGAGAGGAGCTGGTTGAGGAGTATGTATGGAGTGACACGTAGACACAAATTGAGGAATGAAGAGGTACGTAGGAGAGTGGAACAACACTAACCCTTATCGGCCAGAGTGGAAAGAAGGGTGCTATGCTGGTATGGACATGTTGAACGAAAGGGTGATGAAAGGCTTACAAAGAGAATATATAAGTCAGAAACAAGGGGAAATAGATTGAGAGGAAGACCTCGGAGGAGATGGACAGATGGTGTGAAATAAGCGTTGGAAGATAAAGAGATGACTGAAGAACAGGCAAAAGAAGTGGTGATGAATAGGAATGAGTGGAGATTGCTTGTGAATAGATGAGTGGTAACGCGGTCATAGGGAGAGGGGGTCGGGCGCCAGTTGGACTAGATAATAGTCCGTCAGGTGCCTGGCCCAGGGAATTGGTTTATATATGAAGGGCCCTGCCTGGAAGTATGTAAGCGGGCATTGTGATGTAGTTCCGCTGCGTGCCTGCCTGCTGAGACCGGAACCTCTCCGGAAGATCTGGGCCCTGGGAATCTTTTGCTGGGGACCCCTCATGGGCGACCTACAGTAGATGTGTGAGAATGTTTTTATTTATATTTTATGTTATTGTTTCTGTTTGGGCTCTGTCTCGAGTCGGCCACCCCCAGCTATGGGGTGTATGCCTGAGTATATACATACATACATACAATTATTAAAACCATTTTTCCATAACATTCCAGTTTTAATGCGACGTATTGGGCACACTGCATTAACGTATTTATAGGTTCATATCAATTCACAGCATATTTTAGTCTTAAATCTCACTTTCTTGAACATCCTGTACAATATAAACATATGATTTGCATTACGGTGTAAATTATAATAAATCCTAAATCTTCAGTTACTATACCAGTAAGCAAACTTCATAAACTGATTCTTCGTTCGTACCAATTCACATAAATCATTGATCCATTGACAGATGTCATGATCCCCGAGGGGCTACTCACGAATGAATGTTTCCACATTCCAAAGGAAATGTGTTCGATTCTCTATTTTGCTTACAGGGAAGGGTTACTATCCCAACCGCCAAATAATCTAACATGCTTTCCTTAACTAAAAATTGTCAACGCGGGGCATAACGAAAAATGTCAACTCTGTTAAGAACTTACTACAATTCAAAGTAGAGTTTTAGCCTATATCGAAAGTTTTAAACTTGACAAAAATACATAAGCCATATTTATTCATAATGGTACAACAAATGTTTTACATCATATACAGTATAACAAATATTTCATAGGTTTGCTAGTGTCCATGTTTATAAATGTGTTGCAAGCATTTAAAGCTGCAGCCTCGTATATGCTCCCATTTTTAACAAGACTCCTTCAGTATGCACTTACGGTATTGCTGTCCTCTTGTTGCTTTTCAGTTTGTTTTTTATAAAAACTAATATTTATATTGGTTAACAGACAAACAGTGTGTATAAACATAAAACCACATCTATACTTAATAAATCAATTATGTTCTGTACATACTTTAAAAATACGGTGATTACTAGTGTGTACTGTTCGATTATTTTATTCCAACGTTTAATTAATACAATGTTGTTGGAAGGCGCTGAATATTGATGACATCCCTAGAGTATATAGGAGAGAGAGAGAGAGAGTGTGTGTGTGTGTGTGTTAAACAAAGAGCTAGTAGACTCGTAGATATGTGTATATGGTGTGAGGGGAGAGGTTGCCGGCGCCGCGGTCCAAGTTATTGTATCATAACTCGGGATATTGATGATACAACTGAACCAAAATCATCCACATAACCAAACTTAGTGTCGCGGTTCTGTGTAGTGTCAAATCGAATTGATGGCATAAATATCTTTGGAGATATAACAAAAGCGTGTGAAAACAAAAACCGTTATTCCCCAATGCCAGGCATAATGAAGGGAGTGCCAAGGGAACGATGGGTTTTTAGTCCAGTGTGCAAAGTTAAAATCGCATATTAGTGAAAAGTGGCTAGATCACGATTCATGTATGTAAACTGTATCTCATGAAAAAAACAAAAAAATACCAGCATTTATACAGAACTTACAATTTCAAAAGAAAGTTTAGGCCCAGTGTAAGTGAGCGTCCTACCACCACCGTACCAAAACACATAAATCGCTTAGCACTTGACGAGTGTCATAGGCCCCCCTCTCACCAACACCACCCCTCCCCCTTGACGTAGACACATTCTAAACCGTGGTACCGGTATACGATTTTACCGAAATGGGAACTTAAACTCGAACAGGTAAAAAAAATAAAAAAAAAAAATAAAAAAAAAAAACAGAGACGCATAATAAGTTAACTATTTAACAAATCGCATATCGCGGGATATTAGTAGTGACGTTATTGAGGAAGAAACTCTATTGCAACCATCAATAGTGTAAATTCGGACCGGGGATAAGAGAGACAGGAAGTGGTGAGGGCAGTGATGATTCTGTTTCATAAGTTTATTGAAAGTGTTACTTAAAGTTTAAACCAAAGCCAGTGTTAATGATTGGAAGCTCGAACAAGTCCTAACCACAAAACAGTGACCCCCCCCCCCCCCTCTCTCTCTCTCTCTCTCTCTAGCCCCTTTCCCTCCCCTGCGTCGTTACATACAAGAAAGTCGAGTAAAATATTCTTATAGATATGAATACCAAGGACGTTTGCAGTATCTGTAGGGACAGAGTGAGAGACAAACGTGGCACAAAATGCCAAATATGCAAAGACAAGTTTCATTGGTGCTGCATAGGACTTTCACCACCGATAAACATGGCTTATAATAATAAGGGGAAGAACTTCCATTTTTGCAACAGCTGTGCCGAGTTCACAATGCAAATCATCCAGACTGTGGAAAAAACAGAGGTACAAGATAGACCTAAATATAGCCAAGAGGTGGTGTTATTCCAACAACACTGGGGAAACACACCAAGAATTTCCCCTCATACATCCCTGACCACAATCGTATCTACGTCACCAAATACCACACCGCCGCCGCCTCCCACCTCCCCACATGACCCGCCCCCCTCCACACCTCTGCCATCTGCCTACTTACGCCCGGCAGATCATGACACCCAGCCCCCCTCTACACCACCTCATAACACCACACCATCCCTAAACCACACCCCCAACTACCAGACCTCCCCCTCCAAGACCCAACTAGCCCCGCAGCATAGCTCACCACCTGCCCACCTACAACCGACACGTAACTCCACCCCCCTGCAGGCCTCACCCACCCATACACCAAGCCCACTATCAACCACAACCACACTTAGCTCACCTCATAACCCCTCGCAGCCCCAGCCACACCTACTGGGGTTGTCTACACCAGTGTGCAGATATTATCTGGAAAGAAGGTGCTACTTTGGTCAAAAGGGCCAATATAATGGGAAGTCATGTAGATTTGCTCATCCCAAAATTTGCAACAACATAACCAGTCATGGAAAATGTAGATTTGGTGAAACCTGCAAATACCACCACCCATCCCTTTGCAAGACATCACTTGAGAACAAGACCTGCTACAATATGAAATGCCCAGCTTTTCATATTAAAGGGACTTGGAGATATGCTAGACCTAACACGAATGGTAACCCAAAAAACTCTCTAGCTATGCGAGGACGACGAGACAGAGGAAAAAGGCAAGGAGGGAAAGGGCAGACGAAGATGAAGAGACTGAGGGAGATGGAGGAGCACATAGAACACCTCGAGCACCTCCTGGCCTCCCAAGAGTGGCAAATACTTCCCAAAGACTATTAGGTACACATAGTACTCCAAACAATCTCTCCCAAATCTTGTTTGCAAATATCCAAGGCCTAAAAAATAGAACCACGAACAAAGTACCATTTATTAGGGGCCTGCTAGAAGAAGGAAACGCTATATTTGCGGCTCTCACAGAAACTCACATTAAAGATCAGGAAGATAGTGAGGTATGGATTCCTGGTTACAACCTACATAGGGCGGACAGAACGCATAGATCACATGGAGGTGTAGCCTTGTACATCCATGACTCACTGATATGTACTGAATTCCTAAATAACAGTAATGAAGTGGTGGAAATACTTGGAGTTAAAATAGAATCCCTAAATTTAGCAGTTATTGTTACATACAGGCCTCTAGACGCATCCCGAGAAGAATTAAAAACCCAGCTCAACAAAATAAAATCAGAAGTGGAAACCCTGGGGAACCCAACACCAAATATTATATGGCTAGGAGACTTTAACCTACCAAACATTAAATGGAGACAACTAGAAAACCAGTTAGTGGCAAACAACACCGGAGAAGCAAATACGAGAGAGCTTTTTGAACTTTGCGATTTTTTTAGTCTTACCCAACATATTGCTGAACCCACACAGGAAAACAATATCTTAGACCTGGTCTTCACTAACAACGACTCTCTAGTACACAGCATTAACATATCGGACACAACATACTCAGATCATAAATTAATTGAGATCAAAACAACCTTAGAAAGTGTACAGACAACCTCAGAATCGAGAACAAAAACCGGCCCCTTCAGTAAATTTAACTTCAATAACAAAAACATTAGGTGGGAAGAGGTAAATCAAGAATCAAGAAATGGAGGAAATAGACTGGGAAGATTTAATGAATAACCTGACACCAGCAGAATGTCTAGTCTTAATAACAGAAACCATGACCCAAATCATATAGAAAGCATATAGAGAGTGGTTGGGTAGTAGAGGGAATGAAGATTCCGAGAGACAGAAACGAGCGAGGTACGTGGAGAGTAAGAGGGTGGTGAAGAGAGTAGTGAAGGAAAGTAAGAGAAGAGTAGATGAGGAATTTGGAAGGAATCTGAGTGTAAAATGGAGGGAGAGTAAGAAACTGTTCTGGAAAGAAGTCAAGAAAGTTAGGGAAGGTAGCAAGGGAAACAGTAAGGGTGTGAAAGATAAGAATGGGAGAATGCTAGCCGAGAAGCAAGAGAGAGTCGAAAGATGGAGGGAGTACTTCAGTGAGTTGCTAAATGAAAGGAATGAAGAGCCAGCAAACATAGCTGGATATGGTATGGGAGGGAGAAGAAGAGAAGTAGTGGAGGAGGAGGTGGGGATCAGGAGGTCAGAAGTGTGGGAAGCCATGAAAAGAGTGAAGTTGGGGAAAGCACCAGGAACAGATGGAGTGTGTGGGGAAATGTTGAGGTATGGTGGTGAGATAGTGATAGAATGGGTATGGAAAATGTGCAAACTAGCATGGGAGAAGGGGAGTGCACCCGATGACTGGAAGACTGGCATAATAGTCCCCCTATATAAGGGCAAAGGGGAAAGAGGAGTGTGTGGTAACCACCGAGGAATATGTCTTCTAAGCGTAGTAGGGAAGGTATACAGTAGGGTAGTGATTGAGAGAGTGAGAGTGAGAACGGAGAAATGGATAGGCGACGAGCAGGGAGGTTTTAGGAAGGGAAGAGGATGTGTAGATCAGATTTTTACCCTGAATTGTGTTGTGGAGAAGTATCTGGAGAAGAAACAAAAGGTGTATGTTGCCTTTATGGACTTGGAGAAGGCCTATGACAGAGTGGATAGAGAAGGTTTGTGGAAAGTACTTAGAATATACGGAGTAGAGGGCAAGTTGCTGAAAGCAGTGAAGAGCATGTATGAGGGTGCAAAGGCGGCAGTACGTGTGGAGAGTGAGCAGAGCGAGTTCTTTGACCTGAATGTTGGTTTGAAACAGGGGTGTGTGATGTCCCCGTGGTTGTTTACTGTATATATGGATGGAGTTATGAAAGAAATACTATCAAGAGCAGTGGATGTTGGTGTATTGCTGAAAAGGGAGGGAATTGAGTGGAAGCTACCTATACTGCTGTTTGCGGATGATACAGTTCTGATGAGTGATAATGAATGGGAGTTGCAGGGTCTGGTAAATGAGTTTGGAACAGTGTGCGAAAAACGGAATTTGAAGGTAAATACGGGGAAGAGCAAGGTTATGGTCTTCGAAAGGGGTGAAGTCACAGAGTGTGAGGTGAAGCTGAACGGTCAGGCTATGGAGATCGTCAACTCTTTTAAGTATCTGGGCAGTGTGTTGAGTAAAGATGGGACTATGGATGAAGAGGTGCGGGAGAGGGTACAACAGGGGAAGAGGGTTGTAGGAACGCTAAAAGCAGTAACAAGAAATAGGGTGGTCAGTATGGAAGTGAAGAAGTCCTTGCATGACAGTGTGGTAATCCCGACACTGACTTACGGAAGCGAAGCATGGACGTTGGTTGAGAGACTCAGACCAAGAGTGAGAGCAGTGGAAATGAATTACTTAAGGAGTGCGTGCGGAGTTACATGGAGGGATAGACAGACTAATGAGGAAGTAAGAAGGAGGTGTGGTGTGGAGGTAGATGTGCTGGAAAGTGTGAAAAGGAACAACTTGAGATGGTTCGGCCATATGGAACGTATGGAAAGCGAGAGAATGACTAAGAGGGTGTACGAGAGCGAGGTGGAGGGACAGAGGGGGAGAGGTAGACCGAATATGAGGTGGAAGGATGGAGTGAGGAACTACATGAATGAAGGCGGTGCTGGTTGGGGGGAGGGGCGTCGACTGACTGGGGACAGAGGTGCATGGGGGCGGTTCGTTCGTGGCCACCCCTTCGGGGATCACGGCGTCAGGCAATAGATAGATAGATAGATGACCCAAATCTGTAGCCACCATATACCTGCAAGACAAACAAAACGAAGAAGCAAACAAGATCGGGAAAGGAGGAGGCTGTACAGAAGAAGAAAATTACTCACACAAAGACGCACACATCAAAATCTACAGGATAGGCAAAAGGCCGAAATAGATAGAGAAATTGTGGAAATTGAACAAAGGCTAAGAATATCATATGAACTACAACATATGGAAGAGGAGAGGAAAGCTATTGCAGGTATAAAGGAAAATTCCAAATACTTCTTTTCATACGCCAAACAAAAGGCTAAAACAACATCAAACATCGGCCCACTGAGCAAAGGGGACGGCTCTTTCACAGGGGACAAAAAGGAAATGAGCGAACTCTTAAGCAGGCAGTATGAAATGGCATTCAGTGAGCCTGATGAAACAAAAGTCATCAGAGACCAAAATATATTTTTCATGGAAACCTCCCCCACGGAAACCCCTCAGATGCTGGATATTGATTTCGGTCCAAAAGACATAGAAAAGGCCATTTCCAACATGCCATCCCACTCGGCACCAGGCCCGGACTCATGGAATTCGATCCTAATGAAGAAATGTAAGGAAAACCTCTCAAAACCCCTGGCTATAATGTGGAGAAGGAGTCTAGACACTGGTGACATACCAGATAGCTTGAAAAATGCAATAATTGCCCCACTGCATAAAGGAGGGAGTAAAGCACTACCAAAAAACTACCGCCCGGTAGCTCTAACCTCTCACATCATTAAAGTTTTCGAACGAGTCCTGCGAAGAAAAATGTCAACATTCATGGAGACAAATGAACTACACAACACCGGTCAACATGGGTTCAGAGCGGGAAGATCATGTCTCTCACAACTTTTGGAACACTATGACAAAATTCTTAAAGCGCTAGAAGAAAAGAAAAACGTGGATGTCATTTACACCGATTTTGCTAAGGCATTTGATAAATGTGACCATGGTATAATAGCCCACAAACTGAAAGCAAAAGGTATAACTGGGAATATCGGACGGTGGATATACAATTTCCTCGTAAACCGAAAACAATCAGTAGCAGTAAACCAAGTCACATCTGAGCCTTCGGATGTCAAAAGCTCAGTGCCCCAAGGAACAGTGCTAGCGCCCCTTCTTTTCCTCATACTAATTTGCGACATAGATACCAACACCAGACACAGTACGGTGTCGTCTTTTGCTGATGACACAAAATTAAGCAAGATAGTAAACACACAAGAAGACACGGGCCGACTGCAGGAAGACATGAATGTAGTGTTCCAGTGGACCAGGAAAAACAACATGCAATTCAATGAGGAAAAATTCCAATTAATACGGTACGGAGATAATAATGGTGTTAAAGAAATTACAAATTACTTAACAGAATCTAACCACATAATAGAACGGAAAGACAGTGTGAAAGACCTTGGGGTATTAATGTCTGAAAATATGGGTTTCAAAGTACATAACCAGGTCAAAGTGGCGGCTGCGAAACGTGTAACGGGTTGGATTCTGCGTACTTTTAAAACACGCGGTGAAGTACCTATGATAACGCTCTTCAAATCTCTAGTGCTACCGCGGCTTGAATACTGTAGCGTATTAACATCCCCATACAAAGCAGGTGAAATAAATGACGTAGAGAGTGTACAAAGAAATTTCACTTCGCATATAAGTTCGATAAAACATCTACACTATTGGGAGCATTTAAGAGCACTGAATCTGTACTCACTGGAACGTAGAAGAGAACGTTACCTAATAATATACACGTGGAAAATCGCAGAGGGTTTAGTACCAAACCTACATACTCCGATAGTCATGAAATTCAGTGATAGGAGAGGCTGGGAATGCGAAATCCCCGGATGAATAACAGGGGTGCTATGGGCTCTCTGCGAGAGGGCTGGTTATCACACAGAGGCCCACGTCTCTTCAACAAACTCCCACGGCGAGTAAGAGACATGAGGGACATCTCGTTAGACAACTTCAAGAGAGCCCTAGATGTCGAACTGCAAAAAGTGCCAGACGAGCCCATCCTCGCAAGGGAGCGAGCTGTCGCTTCAAACAGTCTACTGCACCAAATCACCACCCATAACGAGGGGCGTCGCGCTCCTTGGTGCCGCTAGAAGAGCGGCGAACACATCTAAAGGTATCTAAGGTAAGAGGAAGGATGAGAAAATGGAATAATGAAGAGCTAGACAGTAAAACAGTATAATTAGGGTGTGAGAGAGTGATAAAGAACACCAACAAAACACAATATACGGGAGAATGCATCTAATCAACTAATCGTGTTCTTATTAAAGTTGATATTTCGGAAGTTGAATGGTGGAGCGTTAAGGGGATAGTGGCTGTTTTGTTGGTCTATAAATTCATATATTCCTATATATTTTAGTTTTTTCGCTAGACCTCCATCAAGCTTAGAAAAACACTCCCAAGACCCTCCTTCAATATATATTTGTACATATTTTGTTAGAAAAATGTCCCGGCCGAAGGCCCGGTCCGAAGGCCGATTCTTTTTTTAAATTACAGGCTCACTATCGCTCGCCAGGAAAAATCGAGACCAATATGGCACGAAAGGTCTTAAAATTGACAACTATTGGCGAAATTTTTAAAAATCGCCAAACTAATGGGCCGAACGTCTTATAATCTGAAAATTAATGGGGCTAAACACGAGGGATATGTGGAGGTGAGTAAGACAAGAAAGGGAGAGCTTTATTGGGATCACTGTATTATACTGCTTGTCATCTTCTTTCAGGGGAGCTATGTACATTATTATAGACCCCTTCTCCCTCGTCTTTAGCCCCTCTAGTTTTAAAATTATAAGACGTTCGCCCCATTAGACCTTTCACCCCATTCCTTTGTCAATATTAAGAACTTTCGTGCCATTTAGGTGTAATTTTTCCACCGAAAAATGTACATATTAATCTCGAAAAGGGACCTTGAGGATATTTGTTATTAAAGCTTGATGGAGGCCTAAGAAGGAAATTATAATATTAATAAATACATATACAAATACACAAATAAATATCACCTACCCCCTTAACCCTTTCAGTACCTGAGGTCGCTCTTTTCATGGTATTTGTCAATCACTAGAAGTGAAACTACCGTTTTGTTTTTGTTTTTTTCTCATTCATTTATTCCTTTATTTATTTGTTTTCTCGCTAGAACTCCATCAAGCTTAGAAAAACACCCCCTACATAAATTTGTACATTTTTTTCGGTAGAAAAACTTCCCGGCCAAAGGCCGGTTTCTCTTAATATTTCAGGCTCGCTATCGCTTGCCAGGAAATAATCGACACCTAAATGGCACGAAAGGTCTTAAAATTGACAATGAAATGGAGCGAAAGGTGTTAAAATCGCCAAACTAATGAGCCGAACGTCTTATAATCTCAAAACAAATGGGGTTTAACACGAGGGAGAAAGGGGACCAGAAAAACGAGCCATCTTCCCTCATCCTCAACAGTCCATATGCCTCACCTTAACAAGTTCAGGCTACATGGACGTATTTTATTTATATTTACTGGCTATTATTAGACGATTTGATTTAGATTTGGGAAGGTATATGGAAGTCAGAGGGTGTATTGGGATAGTTTCTACCCTTTCAATTCCCACAGATCCTTCCTATGCTGTATAAAATTGTCTAATGATTGAACGGATATATAAAGTCAGAGGGTTATGCCCCTTTCCCACTGATGCGATTTCATACGATTTTCGTCGCCGAGGACATAGTTTTGTTAATTCGCAACGAATTTGTGCGACGTCAACGATTTTGACCGTTAAAAACCGTTGACAATTTAACACATGGCGACGACGTCGCCGATGGGTACGACGTAATCGGCGACATTACGCGACTACATCGGCAAATTGAGCGATGGTTCGCCGATGACCTCGGCGAGAACTGTCACATTTGAATAAAATATTGCGAAATAATGCGAAGGATGAACGAATCCTCGACGTATGTTCTGCGACGTCTTCGGCGAATTAAGCAATACCCAACCCATCTCGTCGAAAATGTACAAATTTATCTTGAAGGGGGGTCTAGAGTTTTTTATTTTAAGTTTGATGGAGGTCTAGTGAGGAAACTAAGAAATAAAGGAATGAATGACCAAAAAACGGTCCGTTTCCCCTTATGCCCCTTTCCCACTGGTGAGACAAGTCACAGTTTCGTCGCCGACACCAATAAATTGGCACATTCGTGACATGTCTCAACACCTCTCATGAACAATCGTTTGACTCTCAAGGCCTCTCAAGGCCTCGCAAGGGCCTTCGCAAATGTTCGCACAGTTCAAAATTTTGGACGAGGACTCACGAGGATTGGTTACCCTCGCAAGCATCGTCGAGCATCGCCAAGGGATCTGCGAGGGTATCTGCGATCATCTGCGACATCGGCAATACATCGCGGAGGGTTTCGCATAAAAAACCCTTTGCAACGCTGCATGGATGCTCACCGATGCTCTCAGATGTTCCGAATCGACCGACGATGCCAAAGAGCACCTTCGGCGAGGTGGGAGAGAAAGAAAAAAAAAACGAGGAGGGAGAGAAAGAGTAAACAGCGAGGTGGGCTCAATGTTTATGTTACGGCTTAGCCTAATTGAGCCCACCTCGCTGTTTTCTCTTTCTCTCCCTCCTCGTTTATTTTTTCTTTCTCTCCCTCTCTCTTTGCCTATAATCCGTTCGGCCCCGTTCAGCCTACTGTTTTAAGATGTTTACCCCCATCCAGGTTTCAATATTTTCGTGGTGAGCGGTAGCGAGCCAACATATGTATATTTTTGTTTTTGGGTCGTTTTTCTGGTCCCCTTTCTTCCTCATGGTTATTGGTTAACCCCATTAGTTTTCATATTTGGGGGATGGTGGGGGGAAGGTAGAAGGGTAATTGACTCGTGTTACAAATATGAAGCCTATTGGTGAGGTAGTTTCGCCACCACGGATTTTCCTTTTTTTCCTTTTCTTCGTACGGATACGCTGGAAGTGGGTGGTGAGAGGGAGGTGGGGGTGTGGTGGGAGGACGACAGAAGGGTAGGGGACTTGTCACACAAATATGGAACCGATTGGTTAAGTCGTTTCGCCGCCACATATTTTCCTTTGTTTTCTTTGTGAGGCGACCGATAGTCAGCGAGTGGGTGGGGAGAGGGGGTTGTGTTGGTGGTGGCAAGAAGCCAGAAGGGTAAGGTACATGTGGTAGAAATATGAAAGCCATAGGTGCAGTCGTTTCGCTGCTACGATTTTTTTTCGGCGAGTCCATATATATACGGACCTGGCACTGGGCGTGACAAGATCCTAGTCCGTATATATACGGACCTGGCACTCTGAGGGTTTTAAGACGTTTACCCCCATCCAGGTTTCAATACGCCAAACCATCGCTTGAATCGCCGAAGACGTCGCGGAACATACGGCGAGTTTTCTTTCATCCTCGCATGATTTCGCAAGATATTTTTGAAAATGTGATATACCTCGCAGAGGTCATCGGCGAAACATCGCTCACTTCGCTGATAACGTCGCAGAAGGTCGGCGATTGCGTCGCCGGCATCGGCGACATCTTCGCTGAGTATAATTTGTCATCTGTTTGTAACGGTGAAAATCATGAACGTCGCAAGTATTCTTGCGAATTTGACAAAACTAAGTCATCGGCGACGAAAATCGTGACTTGTCTCACCAGTGGGAAAGGGGCATTAAGGGTCGCTAGCCAGGAAAACTCGAAGCCTAAATGACACGAAAAGTCTTAATATTGAAAACGAAATGGGGTGAAATGTCTTAAAATCGCCAAACTAATGGGCCGAACATCATAAAATATGAAAACTAATGGGGTTAACCATGAGGAAGAAAGGGGACCAGAAAAATGACCCATCTCCCCTTAATTCGGAGATTGGCAATGTCCTTGCCGTATGTTTATGGTACCGCTTAATTGAGCACACCTCGCTTTTTTTGTTTTCTCTTTCTCTCCCTCTCTCTCTCCTCGCTTTTTTTGTTTTCTCTTTCTCTCCCTCTCTCTTTGCCTTGTATCCGTTCGGCCCCATTCAGCCTACTGTTTTAAGACGTTTACCCCCATCCAGGTTTCAATATTTTCATGGTGAGCAGTAGCGAGCCAACATATATATATTTTTGTTTTGAGAGCAAGCTAAATTTGTACAATTTTTTATAGAAAAATTTCTCCGGCGAAGCCGGATTTCTCCATACAATGCTGGCTCGCTATCGCTCGATATCGATTTTTGGATGGGGATAAACGTCTTAAAACAGTTGGCTGAATGGATACAAGCCAGAGAAAGACAGGAGAGAAAGAGAAAAAAAAAAACAGGTGAACCCCTGGGTACTTCTCCCCTGGGTACGCTTACGGCACAGTCAAAACCCACAAACCAGGTAACCCCCTTCGCCCCATCATCTCCCAGATCCCTACCGCCACCTACCAAATTGCCAAGACTTTGAACAAACTTCTGACCCCCCACACCCCCAGCCAGTACAGTCTTTCCTCGTCAGCTGACTTCCTGGAGATTTTAAGAGATGCCCCCTCTACTGACGACCATATCATCGCCTCCCTAGATGTAGAGAGTCTCTTTACCAACGTGCCTGTGGACCGCACCATTGAGCTCATCCTACATCGAGTCTACCACTGCCCAGACAACACGCCCTTAGACCTCCCAGAAACAGCCCTGAAGACGTTGCTGGAAATATGCACCAAAGAGGCGTCCTTCACCTGCCCGCGAGGTGACATGTATCAGCAGATTGATGGTGTGGCAATGGGCAGTCCCCTAGGAGTCCTCTTTGCCAATTTTTACATGGGCACCATCGAAGAAGAGCTCCTGACTACCAACCGCCCCTCCGTCTACTGCAGATATGTGGACGACATCTTCGTGCGTGTGAAGGACCCACAGGAGCTACGTGACCTTCAACAACAATTTATCGCCTCTTCCAGTCTAAACTTCACCTTCGAGGAAACCTCTAACGGTCATCTCCCCTTCCTTGATGTCCTCATAAACAACAACAACACCTCAGGCTTCACCACCACTGTCTACACCAAACCCACCAACAACGGATTATGTCTCAACGGCGAAAGTGAATGCCCCCAGCGATATTTACGGTCCACCATTGCTGCCTACGTCAGGAGAGCCCTATCACACTGCACCTCCTGGCGAGACACACACAAGGAACTCGAGAGGCTCACCCAGGTGCTTATAAACAATGGGTACAGTAACTCGGACATCGCCCACACCATCAACAAACACCTTGAAACATGGTACAAAAACGACATGCCTACTAATACAAACACTGAATACATAAAAATTTACTATAAAAACCACATGTCCTCAGATCACAAGACAGACGAAAACATAATGAGAGACATTATCAGCAACAACGTTAAAACTACGAACCCTGATCAACACCTAAAACTCACCATATACTACAAATCGAGGAAAACATCACAACTAGTCATTCGCAACAGCCCGGCTACCGCTAAGAAACCGTCACAAGAGGACCATGTCATATACCGACACACCTGTAACAGTGAGGACTGTGGACCTCACACTTATGTCGGTTTGACAAGGACTCGTCTGTCACGTCGCCTTACCTTCCACCTTCAAGCCGGAGCTATCAAGGACCACTACCACACATCCTCACACCATCAGGAACTCACCAGACCCGACTTAGATAAACACACCTCTATTCTTGATAAAGAAATAGACTCACGCCGCCTATTCATTCTTGAAGCTATATATATACAAACATACCAACCTACTTTAAACACACAAGCGGAATACAGCCAGATCCTACCCTCGGCACGCCCTTCCACAGCGAGGCCCCCCATGATGCCCCCAGGAATGCCCCCTCCACACACGCAGACGAACGACGCAGAGGCTCCGCCCACTCCTGCGTCCGGCCAGCCTACCAGAGCTAGTCTTAGGTTAGCCAACCAGCGAGCAGCTAGCGCACAATAAACCCTCTCTTGATCTTGTATCGCCTATATAAACTCGACTTATCACCTTCTAACTTCACAACCAAGAAGATATATTCGTACACCACACAGGAATATCAAGAAAGAACACCAGGCCATCACTAGATACCGAAGAGGTTGTCGAATTCACCATCAAAAAAGGAAGAAAAGGTCCAGAAGCACAAGAAGTAACAGGCCCAGGAGGATCGGAAACCAGAGGATCTCCCCATGCTGTAGGAAGGAGCTCCCAAGGAGAGCTGAAGACAATTCTATGCAGGCAAAAATGTATGCGTGCATAGAAACAGCTAAGGCAATTGCTGGCTCAAACAAACAGCATTTGAGCCATATAATTCCTTTAATCCTACAACACAACAACTTACCAGCCATAAAAATCCCGCAAGAAGCTCTACAACCACCCAAACATCCAAACAGAAAAACCCAGCAGAAGAAGGACCTCATGGTGGAAGATGAAGAAGATGAGTCAATAGACCTGGCTAAATGTGCTGAACAAGATGATCTGGAAGTGGATGATGAGGAGTATGAAGAAGATGAGGAAGAGGATGGTGAATATGTATGCAGGTATCAAGACGATGAGGAAGTTGAAGAAGATTTTTGTTTAGACCAAACTCAAAAGAATACCACTTCCCCCCCTCCTCCAGCTCTGACACCTCAAGTTGTGAAGGTGAAAACTGCCAGTGATACAACCACCAAATCAACAACCAGGAAACCACCAGTTCCGACACCTACAGCTGTGAAGGTGAAAACTGCCAGTGATACAACCACCAAATCAACAACCAGGAAACCACCAGTTCCGACACCTACAGCTGTGAAGGTGAAAACTGCCAATGATACAACCACCAAATCAGCAACCAGGAAACCACGACAAACATACACATATGCAGAATGGGAATCAGATTACGAAAAATTAACAACTGCTCAGATGAAGCAAAAATACCCTCACACTTTTATTGAGTAACAATCTCACAAATTAGTTAGCCTGTAAAACTAGTAAATACCAACTCACTTAGAGTCTCCCCTTATTTAAGCAGACATAGAATTTTTTAGATCAAGAATTATAAGTAAAGCAAACTCTAAGAGAATAATGTTATTTAGTTAGGCCCTCAGCAACCATGTAAATTGCCCTAACATCACAAAATGATAGACAAATAAAATAACATCCTTATCACCAACTCTTAAATAAATAAAAACTTACTCAAACCTAACAAAGCAAGGTGGTTTGCCCGCCTACTTTTAATCTACTACTTTCTTTCATATTTCTTCCTTTTGCCCTCTTCCTCCCCAAACTTTTTCCTTCCCCTCTTATATAAAAAAAAAAAAACTAACTTCACTTCTCCTTGATAATGATGGCTGCGCCCATTGAAACGTCGGAACCCTTTGCAAACCTCCTTTACCAACTTCCTGAAAATACCAGAAAAACTGTACGAAAAATTGAGAGTATCAATAAAAAACTCAATAATGCAAACTGTGCCTATTATTTTAATCTCACCTGCCTGAAAGAAAATATCCTCCCTGGCTACACTTATATATATATATATACAGTATATATATATATATATATATATATATATATATATAAATATATATATTTATATATATATATATATGTATATATATATCTATATATATATACTGTATATATATATATATATATATAGGAAGGCCTCTCGCAGTGTATACTGTGTATATATATATATATATATATATGTATAACGAAGTAGAATGGATAAGAAAGCAATCCTAGGATATTTTCGAAATTATATAAGAGCAGAAGTGGTGATCAACTGGACATGTAGCAAAGAGAGGGAAATAAGTGAAGTAAATACTAATAAATAACAATCTGATCTCTCCAGGAATTCACTATCGCTCGAGTTACCCGTCAAAAAGACTAAATTACTCGACTTCCAGATAAGGAAAGCGCGACTTGAAAAGGCCAGTCAAGAAGTGAATAGCCTAGAGCCCTAGACGATATAGAAACAAATACGGGTGTAAACATGGCAAAAGGTTACAAGAGACATGGGAGAGGTTTAGGGAGGCCTGTGTCCAACAGAGAATTCCCAATACCTGATGATGATGATGATGATGATATAGATATATATATATATATCAGTACTAGGTTGGCCGCTAGGGTACCGGATCTTGAGAATAAATAAGATGACGAGAGCAAACATCAACTCCATTTTCATTGTTTATTAATTAAGCTTTTGACAATATTTCGAACAACTTCCCTGTTCATCATCAGGTGAAACACCAACGATCCTAGAAAACAAACATGATATCTGTTAAAACTTTGTATTTAATATATGGATCTATTTAAACAAGTTTAATGTGACAATTCTACATAATACTTTACTTAAAACTGCTAGAATATAAGTTAATAATTGAAAACAATAACAAGATTTACAAGAATATTACATAATCCTAACTTCATAAACCTGAACATGTAATACAAAATATAAAATAACATGCAACAAACCATTTCGACCTGCACCTTACGACTATTCCGGGAGAACTAACTAGATTAACTGACTATAGACATTATATATAGCAAGGGATCCTATTAGCCCCAAGCTATCAACTACCTGAGCACTGAGTTTAGGTTCGGTTTGAGTTTTTCTATGAAATATTTCTCCCCAATGAAAGTATCGTTCTTGTTTCTGAATTTAGCCAGTATCTTAAAATCTTTTTCATGAAATCTGTGGTCCAATTCTAAAGAGTGATTCCTTACTGCTGAAAAAGGCATTTTCGTTAAATATTGACCTGTTCGGACACTTTTCCCCAAATGCTCCAATATTCTAGCGCGGGATGAACAAGACGAACATCCCACATCCCAGAAAGGCAGCTGGGACAGTTAAATTCATAAATAATATTGGAACATAAGTTATTGGGAACAGTGTCCTTTATTCTAAAAAATGAGCGAATGTTAAAGTCATTTGTGAAAATTATGCGAAAGTTAACAGCTGAGAATCTAGAATGAAGCAATTTTTGTAGCTGTTTACGAAAGCCGTACCTGGATTTACCATAGAATGGAAGTTTTATATATTTCTTAAGTTTCGGGACCTCGTGAACACAGGTTTTAGTTACATATTTACTAGCTAAAAATGACTTAACGGTCTTCTGGACTAAATCAACTGTATAATTATTTTTAACAAAGAAGTTTTCCAAAGTTTTTCAATATGTAAAAACATGTATGTGGAACATATGTTATAAGCTCGGTTAATTAGAGTCTTGATTGCATTTATTTTACAAATTACGGGTGTAAAACTAAACCAATTAAGTCCAAGGTGTGTGAACGTAGATTTTCGAAATACATTAGTTGTTAATCCAGAACCCGTTTTCATTACTTTTACATCCAAAAAAGGTAGGCAGCCCTCTTTTTCTATTTCCGAAGTGAACTTTATATTCGTATGCTGTTTATTCATATACTCTAAAAACATATTCACATGTTCAGCCTTCCTGAAAATTAAAAAGCTATCATCTACATACCGCCTATAGAAAACAGGTTTAAAACTTAAGGGGCACTCATCTAGTCATTCAACTTCGTTTTTACACATGAACGCATTAGCATAAACAGGGCCCAGAGGGGAGCCCATGGCAATTCCATCTATCTGATTGTATAGAGCATTATCAAACATGAATACACTATCAGAAGTGGCAAATTTTAACAGCTTTATTCAGTCTTTCTATCGAGTCCATAAAATTCATCAGGATGGTATTTGTCCAGGATGTAAATGTAATGAAAACGGGTTCTGGATTAACAACTAATGTATTTCGAAAATCTACGTTCACAAACCTTGGACTTAATTGGTTTAGTTTTACACCCGTAATTTATAAAATAAATTCAATCAAGACTAATTAACCGAGCTTATAACATATGTTCCACATACATGTTTTTACATATTGAATTTAAGACTTTGGAAAACTTCTTTGTTAAAAATAATTATACAGTTGATTTAGTCCAGAAGACCGTTAAGTAATTTTTAGCTAGTAAATATGTAACTAAAACCTGTGTTCACGAGGTCCCGAAACTTAAGAAATATATAAAACTTCCATTCTATGGTAAATCCAGGTACGATTTTCGTAAACAGCTACAAAAATTGCTTCATTCTAGATTCCCAGCTGTCAACTTTCGCATAATTTTCACAAATGACTTTAACATTCGCCCATTTTTTAGAATAAATTACACTGTTCCCAATAACTTATGTTCCAATATTGTTTATGAATTTAACTGTCCCAGCTGCCTTGCTGGGTATGTGGGATGTTCGTCTCGTTCATTCCGCGCTAGAATATTGGAGCATTTGGGGAAAAGTGTCCGAACAGGTCAATATTTAACGAAAATGCCTTTTTCAGCAGTAAGGAATCACTCTTTAGAATTGGACCACAGATTTCATGAAAAAGATTTTAAGATACTGGCTAAATTCAGAAACAAGAACGATACTTTCATTGGGGAAAAATATTTCATAGAAAAACTCAAACCGAACCTAAACTCAGTGCTCAGGTAGTTGATAGCTTGGGGCTAATAGGATCCCTTGCTATATATAATGTCTATAGTCAGTTAATCTAGTTAGTTCTCCCGGAATAGTCGTAAGGTGCAGGTCGAAATGGTTTGTTGCATGTTATTTTATATTACATGTTCAGGTTTATGAAGTTAGGATTATGTAATATTCTTGTAAATCTTGTTATTGTTTTCAATTATTAACTTATATTCTAGCAGTTTTAAGTAAAGTATTATGTAGAATTGTCACATTAAACTTGTTTAAATAGATCCATATATTAAATACAAAGTTTTAACAGATATCATGTTTGTTTTCTAGGATCGTTGGTGTTTCACCTGATGATGAACAGGGAAGTTGTTCGAAATATTGTCAAAAGCTTAATTAATAAACAATGAAAATGGAGTTGAAGATTGCTCTCATCATCTTATTTATTCTATATATATATATATATATATATATATATATATATATATATATATATATATATATATATATATATACAGTATATAAGGAGCTGAGAGCGCAATTGAATTCCTCTGGATTATACTAGTGCTAACACAATATATCTATGATGAGGAGGAGGAGGAGGAGGAGGAGGAGGAGGAGGAGGAGGAGGAGGAGGAGTATAAAGACTCAAACTATATACACACACCTCTAATGTTGCTCATATTGTAGACTATGCTCCCCCTTGTCCAATATTCCGGGCTGCAGTATACATTTTTACATACAGTAGAGCGCCATTTCCTTCATACATTCATTGAGGTGTTTGTGCAATGCCGCCCCTCTCTGCATAATACATGGCGTACATTTACTTCATGCAGGGAGGGAGAGAGAGAGAGAGAAAAGAGGTTCGTGTGTGTGCCACAAACAAATGAGAAAAAACAAGATACACTATATATATATATATATATATATATATATATATATATATATATATATATATATATATATATATACGGTATATATATATATATATATATATATATATATATATATATATATATATATATATATATATATATATATATATACAGTATATATAATGTATATGTAATGATAGATAGAGAGAGTGACAATATTGAAGAGCGCCACAGGCTCCCCATTACCAGTTCTCCAATACCACTTCATCACAAATATTACCTGCTCTTTCTTCCCACACACCAACACCTACAGCCTTATCATTCATGCAGACAGTCCGTAGCCAACACAGGTTATCCAAGTTATAGTATATTGCATAGTTCGTCTGGCTATCTAATTTGTGTTTAATCAAAGCTATTTTTCAAGTCACATTTATCTCCCTGGACTCATTTGTGGGTCTTGAATGCGCTCAATGTATATGCTTTGTTAACCCCTTCTGTACCGGTGATGTACAGTTCATTATATTCTGGCAACTATTGGACGATTTCATTGAGCTTGGCAAGGACGTATACTAATCAAAAGGCTACACACTATCTCAATGAATCCTTTTATCTACCTCATGTCCTTCCTAAGCCTCATTAAATCATCTAAAAGTAGCTTAAACTAAATTAAAAAGACGTCGTTGGTACAGAAGGAGTTACTTTATGGTAATCTGTACTTAGTCTTTATTGTGAAGGTTGGACGTGGTTTGAAAACATATCTGGGTATTCAAACTATGTCAAGTTAGACATAATTCCAAACCTACTTCAAAACATACCTGCTGTGTGTGTGTGTGTGTATTTGTTCAATACACCTATATCAGTATATATATAACTCCTATCGGTTAATTAGCATTCCACCTTTAAGCCAACTCTGGAACAATACACCATCGTAATTACCAACTCGTCTCTACTACTCACGCTTGGCATCTTACGAAGCATAACAATAGACCTTCCGATATGTTGATGAAAACTCTCCCGATATCGATATTAACATATAAAATGATAAATATCAATGGAAATAATATAGGGTATCTACTTTCCATGAAAAACTTAACGTCAAGATGAGTTAAGGAGAAGGTGGTGGGGGTGAAATTTTCCATCATTAGTACTAAGGATCGGGTTTCGGGCGGAGGAAGGAAGGAAGGAAGGGAGGGAAGGAGTGAGGTAGGGAGGGAAGAGGAAGAACAGAAGGAAAGACAGGAGGGACATAAGAAGGAAAGAAAGAAGACAGGGAAGGGGAGAGAAAGGTAAAGAGGGGTGGAAGGAAGAATAACGAACGGAGGATCGAAGGAGTGAAAGAGTTAAGGGAATATAATAAGAAGGAAGCAAGATTACAAAGGATTACAAAGGAAATCAAGCAACAACAGGTCCAGCGACCACTCAAGGCTGCTTGCCCTCCAAAACACTGATGGTCAAGTGTCCAAACAGTAGTTTAGAGTGGGTAAGGTTAAAATGGAAAGGGAAGACTGCCCTGGGACAAATGTCCGTGGCAGGATTAGGAGATATTAGTAGGGGACAGTTGTTAGTACAGTAATATAATAGAGCAAAAAACAAAAATTATTCATTTACAAATGCAGTCAGTCGTGGATTTAAGGCAAGGTGTTTATCTAGGCGAAGTTTAACAGAATCAACGGTGCTGCAGTCTATGACATCTCGGGGAAGCCCATTCCACAAGTTGACAATTCGATTGAAGAAGAAATTCTTAGACTCGTGTGATTTAAAAGATATACCAATAATTTTGCAGCCGTTTCCCCGCGTGTAATTTGATTGGTTGATAGTGAAATATTTATTACAGTTCATATTGTTGATGCCTTTGATGATTTTGAACACTTGAATTAAGTCGCCTCTTTATCTGCGCTCGGTTAAAGGAAATATATTTAATTATCTAAGACGCTCCTCGTATGGTTTGTTCTTTAGGCAAGGTATCATGTTGGTAACTCCACGTTGAACTCGTTGAACTCGTTCTAGCTTGTCTATATCTTTTTGGTAATAAGGGCACCAGGATTGAATGCAATATTCCAGGAGAGGGCGGACTAAGGAATTGTATAGAGTTAGGATTACATCTTTGGATTTATGCTCAAATGACCTGCCTAAAAAGCCAATTAGTTTGATTTCCTTATTAACAACTTCTGAACATTGTTGACTCGGTTTTAGGTTACTCGATATTGTTACTCCCAAATCAGTTTTTCTATCTACATTTTTAAGCTGGGAGCCATTCATTGAATAGTTTGCTTTCTCATTTTGGTTTCTGATATGGAGTACTTTACATTAATCCGCATTGAAACACATTTGCCATATTTGAGCCCAATGTCACAACTTATCTAGATTATGTTGCATATCTTCAACATGTTCATTTGAGAGTATGCTATTTGCAATGCTTGTATCATCAGCAAACTTTGAGATTGTACAGGTGAGACCCTCATCTATTAGTCCATGAGCCAAGACCCGAATTTTGGGATATCGGTACCACCCGGGGTGACTAATTCTCTTAGGTGTTTTTAGCTTGCTACATGTCTCTAGTTTATGTTTTGATATGATAGCCCTTGCACATTGGTAGCTTAATGGTCGTTATCACTTCTTGAATAGACATACCCTACCGAAAATTCCGAAATTTTTTAAAATGTCAAATTTGGGGACAGGAATGCCTAAATGTCAACAAAATGCATATAGTAATTGTCACATTTAATACAAGTCCTGTAAATACACACTAAGCATGCCATGGGCTTGTACATACTATTATGGCAAATTACTACTCCTAAATATCATCTACGTCAGACTCGGAATCTGACTGTTGTGCCACCGGCTCTTCTTCAATTGCCTTGTTCTGACATGTCTGTAACCTGCACATGTCCGTGCATTTTAGACCATTGCTGAGGCAAGTACACTTAGGGAGTTCGCATGACCGCACACACTTGCAAGACAGTAGCTGCATAACAGCATCTGGTGCTGGTGAGCCTCGCATCCAGTTGACGGCAAGCTTACCGTCCTCATCTGTCATCCAACCGCAGTCTGTTGGGTTCGCAACAAATGGCTGGCTCTGAAGACTTCTCCTCCAGATCGCAGCCTGGTAGTTTGCACGCAGTGCATGCATGAAGAGGCAGTCCTCACAAGGAGGGAGTTGACTTGACTCTACCTCTCCACGTCTTGCACAGAACAGCTCATACCGAAGCTTGTTTACCTTAGTTGTGTGGGTAGATGGTAGGTACATGTGGCAGGTGATTTCCTGTAGCTTCTCAAAGAGTTCAGGAGACACTTCCCATGAGCGTCCAAGTTCGTGAAAAGCATGCTGGTATGTCTTGTCCATCTTCACCTGCTTGAGTGTCGTCATCTTCCCTCGGCCAGCGAATGCACTGACGGTATCACAGCCTGTAAAGGCATGCATACCAATCAATGAATCACACACGCTGCCTCCCAGTGTGCGGCTCAGTGTGGTGATATCCAGGAATCTTGTCCGGTTCTTCGTCCCGCACTTCTGGAACAGATGGGATGGGATCTTGTGGCACATGCCAAGACACAACACCATAACGTCTGTATCTTCTGCAGTGATGATGACAGACTTGTTCCCAGATTCTGCTGCATGAAGTGCATGGAGAAGAAGGCGTGTGTCTGCTTCTTCTTGAGTTGACTTAAGCTCAGGAGCCTCTTCCCACTGCTCTTTGGTGATCTTGAAGCAGCGCTGCTCACATGTGACATACAGCTCCTTGTCCTTGAGCTTCTCCCTGTGCTGTGGTGCCTTCCATTCTTCTACCAAGAACTTGATAAGACTTGCCTTGTTGGAGGAACTACCGAGTAACTTTCTCCACTGCTGGATGTTGTGCCCAGGTTGAATGTTCTTGAAATGAATTCCTGTGCCTGCACTTCTTTTGGCTCGTTCTGCATCCTTGATGGATGTCTCCTTGTAGATATCAAACACAACATCAATGCGCCTGCTCTTAGCACCTTCATGAACAGCGTGACTCAGTGCTGTACCTGCAAGCTGTGAAAAAGTTTTGTCGTTTCCCTTCAGTTTGTGGACCAGGCTCATCCCATCAATTATGGTAGCAGAGGGCTCGGGTATCACTTCTGCAGGAGAAACATTCCTCTCTAACTCCTTTGCGAGGGCAGCCTTGTTGGTCTTGCGGAGAGACCCATCACCGCTGGCAAGTGCCCAAGGCAAAGGCCCCAGGGGATGAGCCAAGACATCACTCATTTTGAGCTTTCTGTTCTCGGCAACAAGGATCATCTGGCCAAATAGGTTCCTGTCAGCCTTTAAGATAACCTCCTTGGCATGGTCTTGTGAGCGTGGCTTCATTCTGATGTTAGTGAACGTTCTCAGTTTCGTCTTCGTCATCGTGTCATGAAACTGTATAGTTGGCGTATCGATCTCCAGGCGCTCTTCCTTGAAGGCTTGATATGCATCCTCTCCTATTCTGTAGGCCCCTAGAAGGTCTTTGACAACTTCTGGTGGTGCCATAGTCGCAGTTGACAAACTGACAAGATCTTCTTGCTCTGCGTTGAAGGGGTTCAACCAGCTGGTCTCCATCAGTTGAACTAAAGATTGGACATCGGCCTCATCTCTTCTAATCCTGGGCATCTGTAGGTCTGGGTGGCTGAAGTCAGTATACTTTTGGCCTACTACCATAGTCCTGAGCTGCCTTAAGTACCTGCTGCGATACTCCGATGTCAGGTAGTACCTGGCGACAGCTCCGCCTTTCAGGCTGAAGCCTTTTGTGCCCCCTGGTGTCTGGGTGTCTTTGTTGATCGTCTCTTCGATTGTCTGGTCCACAGGGATCCGTCCAAAGGGATTCTTGCTACCGATCTGGACCGAAAAGCCACCTTGCATGAAGTGTTCATGGACCTCTGGGTGTTCAATGGGCAGTCGAGACATCAAGGCATAGTAGTAGGTTAGGAACCGGGCATAGTTCACTTTGTCATAGGCAAAACACCACGGTATCATCTGTCGGATTGCTCCTAGGTGGAGCATCCAGTTGCCTTCTCTGGAGGCTCGAATTAAGTCCAGCATGATCTCAACCATGTCCAGGTATGACATCCAGAATGCTGAGAGGTTGTGTTCATCTCTGAGGGTCTCAAGATAAACTTGGAAAAGCTTCATGATATGTGTGCATGATTCACTCTCCATCAGCTCTTGAAAGAGTCCCTGAGACACATTGCTGTGAAAGCTGTTGATGTCCTTCAGTGTTTCATCTAGATGGTGTATGTCCCTTGAATGGTTTTCTTCTAGCCATGAAAGGAAGCCTTTCCATGCAAGCCTCATCAGTGCTTCATACACGAGCTTGTGTAGTCTCACTGCTCTGTTGTACCTCTTGCCGTTCATCACTCCTGACACTGATCCTTCTGCGATGATACCTGATTCCACACACAGATCTCTAAGACCTGCATCTTGAAACCTCTTTCCTATGGTGGAGATGAGATTACAGATTGTGTGGAAGACGCCCATCCTGATGATAATGTTCTTGAACTTCTCTTGTTTCCAGATAACTTCGGCAGCTTTGGCATAGAGTGCTTGATCAAACACGCACACAATCTTGTTAAGCTGTAAGGACTGCATGATAGCATGCGTTTGTTCCAAGATTTCATTAACGGTGGACATTTCTGTTGCGGGAGCATTGATAGTGGGCAGGTAGCTTACAGTGTCCTGAACCACTGCAATGTCTCTGCGCATTTTGATGTTGAACCCAGTCCAACTGCTGATGGACTGGTCCTCATGGTCTGACATTCGAGTAAGAAGCCAGATATGGTTCTTTGTCTTTGAATCCTGGACTTCCTTGGTAGTGTCGACATACGCAGTCTCAATCCTAGGTGGCCCTGCCCGCCGCCCAACATTGTATATTGGCAGCATTGATGATGTCTGAGTGATGCTTCTTATCTTGGACTTGGTAATCTCTGGCAGGACTTTCTCTGGCACAGAGCCTGCAACCTTGGACTGGACAGCAATGCCATTGACTCTATGAGAAGTACCTGCTCCACTTAGGGTCTCTTCAAGTCGGTCAATGTTATCCCAGGCCAGGGTTGTGAACACACCAGGGTAGATGTTTGCTGGCAGTGGAATGTCATCCTTTGAGCATTCCAGCTTCTGGATACAAAGGGCTGTATCGATCTCCTCAAACATTGAGTAAGACACACAGTGACCAAGACGATTCAGAGTTCGGATCAGTTCTGTGTTTCCTGTCAAAGACTTTACAGCATTGGTCAGCAGTACGTGCTTGGGTGGTTTTGTCTTGCCACTGGTAACAGCAAAGACCAAGTCACTGCCAAAGGAAGTGGCAAGACGTTGAGCTCTTTCAGAGGGAGTTTCACACTCACACTCTCCTGTCAGCAGGGTGTGCAGGAATTGAGTGACTGCTGCAGGAATGACATTCTGATCTGTATCGGGAGGCCATGGCTGACTCACATCTTGTTTATTGATCTCATTCCTCAGCTGCATTCCTGCTTTGGTTAAGACATCTTCAGAGTTAGCTGCTCTTGCTTCTTGCAGGTCTTTTGCCATTTTGTGTGCTTGCCGGGCAAGGTCGTCCATTGAGAGGCTGCGTGGATAGATTAGAAGCTTTCCTTTCTCATCTGGGACAAAGCGTAGTGATTCTCCAAACTCGGTTTCAATCTTTCGGCGAACATGTTTCTTTGTCGCTGGTTTCAGTTGGATAATACCACGGGACATCATGGATCTCTCAAGCCTAGATGTGAGGTTTGTCATAGGCAGTACCTCTGGGTTGGGGAATAATTTGGTCCTTATATACAAGCAGAGTTCCTCGAGGGCTTCTGTCTCAACCTCTTCGTAGCGTGCTTCCTCGCTTTCTTCCTGATTTTCACCTGCACCCGACCTGGCGGCCGCTGGGAAATCATCTTTTGTGAAGAGTTTGTAGCACGACTTGTGGTAGTGACCCTCTGCAGCAACAAGGTCTCTGCTAACTAAACCAAGGATTCTCTGGTTGAGTTTCCTTATTGCTGCTCTGCGAATCTTCTCATCTGCTCGTAGCTCAACACACTGTATGAGTGGCTCCCTTGTCTTTGTTGTTTTTATGTACTTGCTTGACTTCTCGCAGAAGATACATACTTTGGCATACACCCTGCTAGTACTAGGGGCATCCCTTGATGCCCTCCTCCTGGGGTCGACGCTTGCTGATTCTATCTTGACACCCTTGGCAAGGATAGAATCCAGTGACTTCTTCATTGTAAAGAGACTACGACATTTACGGTGATAATGTATGTGTGGTATTCCTCCTTCTTCAAGGCCCTTGGCTGCTTCCAGGACTGGATCATGCTGCCTGATTTCTGCAGCCCTGAGCAATGTGTTCCAGGAGTCCAAATCCTGTGGTGACACCAGAGCATCGCTGTCATCATCAGAGCAGTGGATGATACAGTCGATCCGTGCTCTCTTCCTCGCAGATGGTTCCATCCTGCCGTCAAACAGTCGACACACACCTGCAAAAAATATCACCATTAAACCATGAACAAACAAACACATTACATGGAAACCACTCTACATATGTTTGCTCCTTCCAATAATAAATTATCCCCAAAATATAACAAAAAATCCCCAAATATGAAATAAACCCCTAAATATGGAGAAACTTGAAATACACATCGGAATAATTCTTGTAGAGAATCAAATAAGCTACAAGAGCTGTTAGAATATATTTTTCAATGTTCCCCATATTTAAGGATTTATTCTAGATTTAGAGGAAAATACCCAAAATATAGAGTATATTCCGAAATATGAGGAAATTTGAAAAATACCTAGGAACAACTCTGGTAGAGAATATAATTCTACATAGGTGTTCAAAGTTTCGCGATGATTGTGTGATGGATTTTAAAGAAAATGAGGAAAACGCCGAGCGTCACGCTAAAAATCTTTATTTTTGGGTAGCGCCCCTATTGCATCAACAAAATTAGACTAAGCTACCAGTGCGAGAAGGCTATCATATCTTAATGTACTTACAGTCACTCTATAAACATTTTAGTACCATTCGTGTTTAGTCACCCCAGGTGGTACCGATATCTGGCCTGGCTCATGGACTATATGTCGTTAATGTAAATTAGGAAGAGAACTGGTTCCAGTACCAATCCCTGGCGTGCCCCGCTACTTACATTGATCCATTTAGATGCCTTACCGTTTATGACTACTGTATGGTTGTCATGTGAAGCTACAACAACCTTGATAATCCTTTCTTGCACAAGGATGTAGAATAAAAGTCCAGAGATAAGTTTATAGGTTCTTATTAGCCAAAGGTATACAGAGCTGGGGTGGCACTGCTATGCTGAGTGCCGACCGGATGTTACTGATGAAAACATGTGCAGCGGTGCCGGATATATTTGGTGCAACGCTGCCGATACTACAGAGTACGGTATATTATCATGGGATATTAAACAATGATAGTATTGCCCTGAAAGTACATGTGTGTATGTTGCAATATGATTAAGGCATGTGTACACTCTGTATATATGTTGTGTGTGCACTTAACCTATATCAACACCTCCCTCCCCCTTCAAGCTCGCAAGACGTTGTCGAGCTGACTCTTTTTCTAGGAGCCTTTCAGACCTACGTGGAGCCATGGGGGAAGTGAAGGACTCTCTTTCTGGGTCCGTGCAAGACACAGGGATCTCAGGGTTATGGGGGAGGGGTTCAACACCAGGGGAATTCACTGGGCGGAGGAAGCGACGGTTCCGCCAATATATCTTACCACTGGGGAGACTAACCTCATAATCCCTGGACCTGCCGCAGCCCATGACGACCCCAACCTTGTCCCAGCGGTGAGAAGTCGGGTCTTGGATCCGCACTGTGGTGCCGACTCTCAACCTGGGAAGGGGACGTGCGTGCTGGTCATAGTTTCTCTGCACCAGCGCAGTGTGGGCGGCTGCACGGCGGTCACAGTCCTCGGCCTTGGCTTGCCACTCTGCTGCAAAGGACTGGGGATGAGCAGGGACACAAGACCGTAGTGGGTGGCCATACAGGATTTGTGCCGGGGAGCGGCCTGTGAAGTTCGGGGTGTTGCGGAGCTCCAACAGTCCACGGTCAAAGTCCTCACAGTCGATGTTGCCTGAGGGAGCCGTCTTCAGTATGAGGTGTTTGACGGACTTGACGGCAGACTCGGCATGACCGTTGGATTGTGGGTAGTGTGGGGAAGAGACCAAGTGATTGACTCCCCAACGCTCCATGAAGTCCCGAAACTCACGGCTAGTAAACTGTGGGCCTCCATCTGTACGTAGGCGGAGGGGTACACCAACTTCCCTGAAGTAGCGGCAGAAGATCCTGATGGTGTTTGAAGCGGTAGTATCTCCTTTGCAGGGTACGACAACGGGCCAGCCTGAGAGTCGGTCTGTTACGACGAGGAAGGATTTCCCCGCCACAGCGAAGAAGTCGGCTGAAACAGATTCGAAAGGTCTAGTTGGGTTGTCGTCGTTGATCATGGGTTCCTGCTGCTGACTAGGCTGTAAGACCTGACACGGCTCACAAGCTTGAACTGTATTGGCGATGTCAGAGTTGATGCCAGGCCAAAAGACAGCCTGTCGCGCCCTACGCTTAGTGGCCTCCATGCCTCTGTGACTATCATGCAGGCGAGCCAAGGTGCAGCGGCGGAGGGCTTCAGGAACCACAACCCTCGCTCCGTACAGGACAAGTTCACCATCTGCTGACAGGTAGTCTCGGAGTTTCCAGAATGGGAGTAGAGAGTTGTGCAGGTCGTAGCGGTTGGTGGGGAAACCCGAAGTAACGCACTCACGCAGGCGGATGTACACAGTATCCGCTCTGGCTGCGTCTCGGAGTTCCTGGAGAATCCTGTCTGCGTCCTGTGAAGGAGAGTTGACGTCGGTGGCGGCGGCGTTGACAGTCACGAGGGACCTGAGGTGAACCGTGGCGTCGGCACATGCTAACTCATCCTCTGGCGTCGGGTGGCTGACAGGGGCCCGTGACAACGCATCAGGGATGCAGAGCAACCTGCCAGCGTGCCAGACGGCTGTGAAGAGGTAAGGTGCGACTTTCTCCTTCAGACGTTGGAGGCGGGAATTTTCAACCGCATCAAGGGTGTAGTTGTTGAAGATGGGGATGAGGGGGCGATGGTCCGTCATGAGGGTGAAGTGTTGCAGTCCGATGAGGTAGAACTTGCACTTGGACATGGCCCAGACCACGGCTAGCATCTCCAGCTCAATGGTGGCGTAGCGGGACTCGGGGTCGCTTAGGAACCTCGAGCCACACTGAACTAAGCGGAGACGGTTGTTGCCATGATCCTGTAGGAGGGCGTATCCAATACCGTTGAGGCGGGACGCATCAGTTTGTAGAATCACTGGTAGGGAAGGGTCGAATGGGGCTAGGATGGGTGGACTGAGCAGGGCAGCCTTGACCCGGCGGAAAGCCTCATCATGGTCAGCGATCCACATAAACGACCTCTTCGGGCTCATCAGGGGGCGCAGGGGCTGAGCGGCAGTGGCGATGTCGGGGGTGAACTCCGCCAGTTGGTTCACCAAACCCATGAAGGAGCGAAGGTCGGTGATGTTGGCTGGTGTCGGGAAGTCCTTGATCGCTCCGACTTTGCCAGGGTCAGCCGAGATGCCCTCACCTGAGAGCGTGTACCCACAGAAGTTCACACTGGGTGCGGCGACCACGAACTTGTCCTTGTTGAGTGTGATCCCACTGTCGCGGCACCGTATGAGCACTTCATGGATACGCTGAAGATGTGTGTTGAAGTCCTCGTCGTAGAGCAGCACGTCGTCGACAACCTTGGCACAATTTTGCACCCCTTGGAGGGCCCTATCACCGCGAAGGCAGAAGGCGTCACCTGTCGCAGCGAAACCCATTGGACCTCTACAGTGTTGGAAACGGCCATAAGGAGTGATGAAAGTTGTGAGATGCTGGTCCTCCTCCGCAAGTTCCATTTGCCAATATCCACTCAGGGCGTCTGCCGTCGTGAAGAATTTTGCCTGCGGGGCCACACTGCGGATCGCTTCGAAAGGCGTCAGTGAGGGGTGGGCTGGGCGGGAAACTTGGCAGTTGAGCTTGGTGAGGTCTACGGTGAGGCGAACTTCGGCGTTGGGCTTGGCAACGACGACGAGGGGGTGGCACCACTCTGAAGGTTCATCGCCGGCCGGTTTGATGATACCTTGTGCCACTAGCGAGTCCAGCTCCTGCTTAACTTTGTCCCTGAAAGCAAAGGGGATCTGCCGCGGGGTGTAGATGGCAAAAGGCACGGCATCGTCCTTGAGGTGGATCCGCATTGGGGGACCCTTCATAGGCTTGAGTGGAGCTGTCTGGAGATCCTCCTTGGAGACCAAAACGTCCTTGAACTCTCGAAGAAAGAACTCCTTGGCTTGTGCAGGTGACGTGGCTGTGAAGGGTAGCTCCTTACACCTGTAGATGTGTTTAACCTGTAGAATTGGCTTGGGGAATTCTGCTGAGATGATGGCTAATGCTTGACAGTGGCATTTGGACAGAAGCGGCGTCTGAACACCCTCGCGGACTTGGATTGTGGCCGAACAGGAGCGTTTGCTGATGGTGAGTTGTGCATGAAACGTCCCCAAAGCAGGAGCCATTGCAGAGCCATCCGCGTTGAGCGTTGTTGTCGGAGGCGGAGGTCGTAGGCTGCTGAGAGGAATCCGAAGTATGTCGAGGTGTCGTCGGCCGATCACTGTGATGTCTGCACCTGTGTCAGGCAGCATGTGGAGTTTTCTAGTGGTGCCGCTGTAGGTGAGACTCACGGATGTCAGTGTGGGTGCCTGAACAGGTGATCCCACACGTCGGCAACTTGTGGTCTTCTTTGCTGTAGACTTGTCGTGGGAGGAAGCATTGCTATATCAACAACTACTCTTTGCTTTCTCTCACTGAGCCAATTTACTATCCATTTCAACACACCGTCTTGTATTCCATGCGCTTTTAGTTTTATCAATAAACGTTTGTGGGGAACTTTGTCAAAGGCCTTTTGAAAATCAAGGAATATAATATCTACAGCTTTACTCTCATCATATAGGTTGAGGATATCGTGGAAGAAGTCCAAGAGTTTTTTTAAGCAGGATCGTTTATTACCGTCTTGAGTATCTTAAGTACCGGTATGTTGTTTTCCTCTAAGTGATTTACAAGTTTGTCTCTTCTTATGAGTCGTTGTAATCCAACTCGCTTAATTATTCATTCTATAAAGCTCCTTGTTTAGGATACTTAGAATCAAATCCTGCTCGACAGGAACACAACTAGCAATAAGTTACTCAATCACGCTCCAAACACAATAAACACACGGGGTAATTACACTAGTTTATTATTATACACACAGAGGTGCATGTAAATGGTACATCTGGATCTCAACTATAGAGTATGAGTCCAATGTGTAATCAAGGTGACTTGGACAGAGTTAACTAAATTTTACTCCTTCATGAATAATTATGTCACTTACAAAGCATCAAACATGAAATATACAATTATACAAGATAAACACATAATATATGATGACAATACATATACGGGTCAAGGGTATATCGAGAGGAATAATAATTAATAAATGTAGGTAGCTGAGATCATCTACTCAGGTACACACAGGTAAGCGTGACTCGAAATACGAATAGGTCGCCAGGCGAGGTAGGCGGTCAAAGCTGCCGCATGAGAGGTTAAGGTCAAAAGTACTGCGGTCAGGCTGAATAAATACTTGATTTAGTGCAACGTTAAATCAGTAACAAAAGATATGAACTTAGCTTTACTCTTGTTCGTATGGTAATTAAATTTACAATTTAACCATAAAAGAATAATTGTGAATAATCTCTCACACGATACACAAAAATTAAATTCAATCGTAAATGAGCTAAAATCACACTCAATGAGGAACTCAGATTCACCAAATATGTAGTGAATAAATATAGCGGAATATTAGCTTTAGAAGCAGTTAGTTTGAATATATTAACAAACTACTGTAAATAAAATCAGACACAGAACGAAGTAGTGACAGATAAATAGCAGAAACGAGGGCTAATGAATTATAAAATAAGGTACAGACGCAGAACGAAGTAGTGACGTATAATAACCCGAATACAAGCTGATAAAGTATAGAATACTATTAAGACACAGAACTACGTAGTGTTTGATAAATAGCCAAAATAAGGGCTGATGAATACAGAAATGCGTAATCTGAATTCCTAGCTTGGTTGTGAAATATCATTAACCGGATAGTGTAATTGATTGGATTATTCACAAGAACTAATATAGATTAGAAAACTTGAGCATAGATTAATTCACTCTCAACGGAGTGGGTTTTTACTTTTAATGTAGACGACTTGATACTCTAAGTGATCTCTTACGAAAATTGGATGTAGCACTGTCCTGAGTTTGAGTTTAATTTTAAGGAAGGAAAATTGCTCTCGGTACACACTTCACTGCGAAATTGGACACTCAATCAATAATAACAACTGAATAAAATCTATGAGCGTTCACTAAGTATTATGTATAATATAGAGTATGTAACGTAAGTAAAAAATATAAGAACGTTGATTTGGACTTAAATTGGTTAAATATTCTATATATAATTCACCTGCACAGATAGAAGTTAGATTCTCGTACTACGTGAACAAAGTTGGGCAAGGAGAGTCCAGAAAAGGCTTCTAAAATAAAGTTAAATTGAACACTCGCATATTTTATATTACCTTCACAATAATTCCCAAAACATAGTAACACAGAGACACTTAGAGTATGGATGTGGAGGAGAAGTAATATCCATGAGAGGGAATCTGGACGACGTAGGACTCGTAGTTCCTCCTTCGACTGGACACCAAAGGGAACTGCCTCTCACACACAACTAGAGACGGTCATTTCTAGTTCCTCTAACATACTTCTGGGTCGCCACACTCGTTGAACTTTTTATAAGGAAAATGGTTAGCCCTATTCGGAAGTAACTCTGACACTGGTAGATACCCACTAAAAGCTTAGCTAGTGGAAGGTATTGCCTCGTGTTTGCCTATCGATCATATATTTCAGTCAGGTATATTTGGATGATAATTTGAGTCTAATTTAATTTATTTTGGAATAGTAGGGACATGGGGATTTTCATCTTTTAATTATTGTGAAGTTAATAATTGCCTTAGAAATATAATTAACCTAGGAATACATGGATATAGTTATGCTTTATTTCGTAAGATTACACTCATATTTTAGAAAGCTTGCATGGGTGCAGGATACATTTTTTGCATGTATTCGTCTTTTCCCTGATTTTCAACGTTGCATGCAAGGCTTTCGTTACTCTTTATTTATCAGCTATTGTGGATATAGATGATTTTCTGCATTCCCCCCCGGGACGAGGGGGAAATTGTTTGAGACATTTTCTTGTCCTCTCTTTTCAGTGACTAACTAGGAAATAGTACATAGAATATTAACCGTTAATAGGATTTACTGGGGATTTATAGTAAGTTACTAAGCTTCGTCAACATCCATTCATCTATCTATCTATCTATTGCTGGACGTCTTACTCCCCTGTATGAAGGTGGCCATACACAGAACGCCCCAAAGCGAACCTGTCCCCAGTGAGAAAAACAACCCTTGCCAGTTTATTCAAGGACTTACAGGGTGACCATTTAACTAATGGTCCGCACAACTCCGAGGCCGTCTATGTTTCTTTTTAGCACTATTTATCAACATTGGTGGATGGCAAGTCCATTCATCAATCTGCTTCACCCTTAGGTGAGCAGTAAGGATTTGTATAAGGTTTACTCCCTTAGACGGGTTGCCGACCAAGGCTGACGAGTCCCATCCAAACGAATACGTTCCATTCATGCGTTTTTGAAATATGATGCGAAAACACAAACACACCTATAGGAGAGATAACAATACCCTTGTATTCCTTTCCCACGATAACACACAGGGTTATAATAAAAATAGAGGTTGGGTGTGGACCAGACAGGAAGCAGGGAGCTTGTAGATACAGATGATAGAGATGGAAGTGCAGGAGGAGGAAGACGCACATCCCAAACTATGCCTGGTTTATGATGAACCCTGGAAGTGGCCTCCAGGTATCTTCCCTCCATCTTGGGTAAAGTTGGAGGGAAGATACCTGGAGGCCACTTCCAGGGTTCATCATAAACCAGGCACAGCTCAGGCCACTTTACTAGACCCTTCTCTTACCTCCCTCTTCCTTGTTCTCTATTACCTGCATATTACTTGTTATTATCTATTTTTCTCTTCTTCCTCTCATCTACTCTTCTTTCTTTTTCCATTTCTCTTTCTGTGTCTCTTCTTTCTCTCCTCTATAGATGGGGAACTCAGAAACATGATAGGGTGAGAGAGTGTAGGAAGAAAAATAACCCAAAGCAACGTTGGGTACAAACTTGGAGGGAATCTACTGTAGGCCACTTGCAGGGTTCATCATAAGGCTGTCACGGTCCAGTTGACTTCCCTGGACTCTTCTCTTCATCTCCCTCTTCCTTGTTCTGTCTATTACCTGCTCTCAGTTGGAAGGACCATATTACCAGTCTTGCTAAGGCAGCCTCCCAGAAGCTGGGTGTGCTCAACCGCCTTAGGGGTTTCTTTACCCCCGCACAGCTTCTTGCTCTGTACAGGGGCATAGTGCGTCCTTGTATTGAGTATTGTTCACATGTGTGGGGAGGTTCCTCTCACACCGCTCTCCTAGACAAAATTGAAAGGAAGGCCTTTCGTATCATTAACTCCCGTCCACTCACCAACTCTCTGCAATCTCTCTCTCTTCGCCGCAATGTTGCATCTCTCTCGCTATTCTATCGCTACTATAATAATCAGTGTTCCTCAGAGCTTTCCAAGTGTATACCACCTCTTTTACGTAGGGCATGTGGTACCCGTCTTGCAACACAATCCCACCCCTATTCTGTGCAACTCTCCAACCCAAGAGTGAAACGTTACTCTCAGAATTTCTTCTATTCAACAACTGAGCTCTGGAACTCTCTCCCAGAATCAGCCTTTCCCTCTTCCTATGACTTAAATTGCTTCAAACTCTGTGTGTGCAGGCATTTTGGCTCGAACGTCCCTTGATTTTGGCTCTGTCACTCTTTCAACTATGGGGGAGGCACTCGCTATAGGCACTTCTGCCTTTTGCCTCCCTCACTCACATAGAATTTTTGTTTATATTATTTCATATTCTCTGTTTCTCTCTTCTCCCTCTTATCTACTCTTCTTTCTTTTTCCATTTCTCTGTCTGTGTATCTTCTGTTTCTCCTCTATAGATGGGGAGCTCAGTAACATGATAGAATGAGAGGTGTAGGAAGAAAAATAACCCAAATCTACAGTACGTCGGGTACAAACTTGGAGGGTTCATAATAAGCAAGTCTCTCTCTCCAGTTGACTTCCCTGGACCCTTATCTTATTATTATTATCTTTATCTTCCTCCTTCCACTTCACTTCATTTTTCTTTTCTTCTTTTCTGTTTCGTCTTACTTTGTGTTGCTCTGTTCTCCCCTTCATTTTTCTGTCTCTTCTTCATCTCCTCTATAATGTGGAACTTAAAGGCAGGGATGAAAAAAAGATAGAGTGTAACAAGAAGTAAGTAAGAGAAGAATCAAGATCACCAACTTGTGCCAGGTACAAACTTGGAGGGAAGATATCTGGAGGACACTTTAAGGGTTCATCATAAGCCAGGCACAGTCCAGTTGGCTGCCCTGGACCCCTTTTTTATTATCACCATCTTCATCTTCTTCCTCTACTTACTGCGTCTCATATCTTCTCTTCTTTCTATCGCTCTTTTATGTTTTCCTGTTGTACGTTTTAACTTTTCCAAACACATAATTACTGACCTTTCCTATATTTAATGACACTATTACTCCATTCATTATGGGTAGGCCAATAATCGTGACCACCAACCTCTATAACTCATAAACGACTAGAGTAATCAAGCTAATGTGTCTACCATTTAGGAAGGGTCAGCCCATTTTCTCTAGCCCTTTTTGCGTCGCAGAGGTTTGAGGTCACGAATTACCCACTTGCGAGTTTCGTTCTATAAGGAAATTGGAGTTGTAGACATCGATATTTAGCAGAATTACCAGCTAAAATACGGTTGTAGTTCATTTATTAATACATAACATCCAATTCAACATACTCTTTATCCATCAAAAACCTACATTATCATTCCGTTTGTTTACAATCGATGTCTACAGCTCCAACTTCCTTATAGCCTGAAACTCGCAAGAGGTCAATTCTGGCCGACCTGTTATGAATGGACTATAGTTGGATACACTGGCCCCTCTCTTATTCTCTCTCTACCACCTTCTCTTCTTTTCTTATTATTTACTATCCTTCTTTCTCTCATTTCTTCTTTACTCTTTCGCACCTCTATACTATACTTTCTTCCTTCCCAAGTTCTTAAATACTACCGGTACCCTTCTTATTCTTCTCCTCTCTTTTCTCTAATTTATTTATATTCTCTCTCTCTCTCTCTCTCTCTTCTACTCCATATATTTACTCTCCCCCTCTCCATTCCTCTCCTACAGACTCCAGTTCACTACACTACATAACTCTTTCTTACCACTCCTGTCGTTTCCTCTTTTTCCGAACACTGCTGCACAATTATTTAGCTTGCTAGCATTATTCGAACAGTGCTAGATAATTTTAGGTCTTGTAATATTCTTCCCAACATGTATTTACATTTTTCGTCTACACAAACACATGATTATATTGCATTAACTACAGAAATGTATTCCTGCATTTCCTGTTTCTCTCGTCCTATATTGCTTTTCTTCCGTGTAATTAATCGGCGTTCTATTACAGTATATGCAAAGTCAGCTCTCTCTCTCTCTCTTATTTATATAGTTATATTTATTTTGTGTTTTGTCTGTGTTTGTTCGTTGTTCTGTCTTGTGTTTTATGTTTTCCCTGTTCTTGCTCTGTCTTGAGTCGCCACCCCCAAGAAAATAAAAACAAAAATAATAATAAAATAGAGTAAAATAGAAAATAAAAATAAAAATAGGAAAAGTCGGGATTGGGCCTGAGCATATACATACTGTACATACATACTGTATACTCCACTAACGTACAGTCAGAATCCAACATTTCCTCCCATCTTTATTATGGATAAAGTAAAACCTGAGGCTACTAAAAGTGCAAAATCCCTCCTCTCCCCCGCCTGCCCCACAAATTGGATATTCTTAGTTTTCAACAGATTAAATTCTAATAACCTGCATCTTCTGTTATTCATTTTTGAAGAATATATATCACGAAGCTAAAAAGATTTGTAGCAAGAGCCTGGGTTTTTCTTCTCAATGCAATAACAGCTGTGTCCTCTCTATGAGACCAACCACCCTGAGGAGGTCATTAGCACCCAAATAGTTTAGGGAAAAGGTCCACACTCTCCCAAATATATTTGAAATGACGGGTCTCAAGACCAGCCCAACCGAGAATAGTTGCAGAATAGCCAGTCTGCAACTAACAGAACCGAGGAAGACTGGAGAACGGAAGCAGAGAAGAAGAAAAATAGAAGAGCCACCCCAGTTTTCCCATACTCTGATCCCTGGACAAATACAAGAGTAACCCCTGTTTCCCCGTCTTCTATGACAACAGCCACCAGCCTCGAGAATGGGAAATTCTCCCCACCAATCAACGGCCTGCTCTCCCCCCCTCACAACAGCCAACCACAGCACAGCATTTCCTCAGCCCCCGGATCTTGCTTATAGTGAAGAGATGTTTATGCAAATAAAACATCAACGGCCCGAAGTCTACTGATACAAATGGATGTAGACAAGAGGACACATGATGAGGGACGGGAGATATCATAAACCTCTACCAAGAACAACTATTAGGCGAGCTATAACAATGTTTGTCTAGGAATTTAGCTCATGGACGATTCTGTACACATCCCAATTCTCCATTATTAGACTAAAAAACTAGCACTTAAGTATTTAATAAACTACCTAGTGTATATGTATCAATGTAAACAGCCACTATGTATACCTACGATAAGCAATTACCTCACAACTTCATCACAACCATTTCCCCATATCCCTCTGAGTTTGAAACCCTGTAAACGAGAGTCAAGGAAAAAGCCGCACATTACCTCAACTAAATTGTGAGGAAGTATGCAAACCTCAACTGCGGTACTACCCTAAACCTGAATAAGGAGCAGAGTAGCAAATCACAGTAGTGGCTTGTACTAGCCTGCCCCTACCCTGCCCGGAGAGTGTGCTAGCCTGAAGTGCCCCCTGAAGCCCTGCTTGAGTGACGCCCCACATTCCTGAGGCCTGGAACCTTAAGTCCTGCTCGAGTGGCGTCCTCTACCCCTGATGTGTGGCTCCACGAACCTACGATCCACGTCGGCCAGACCCCTACTCTCTCAGCCCTCCAAACTTAACCTAAGTGTCCCTGTGTATCTTATTTTGTGTTATGGTTGTTGAGGTATAGATTAAAATATGTGAATCGTGTTGTGCTAATTAATTCTGAGATCTGTGCCCAGGATCTTTAAATTACATACTGTGTTAATCTTTCAGAATTCTTATATAACAACTTAATTAAGGTCTGTGTCCAAGACCTAGTGTTCATAATTAATTTATCTTCTCCATAACGTCCTACGCATACGCATACGTAAGAATTTTGTGTTAATTAATTCACGTTGCCACACACTCACAGATTTCCTAATATATGTATTCTGTTGTGTATTTTGCAAGTTGAGGTCGAAGTGTATTTCGTGTATAATTCCCCTTCTTAAACAATCACTGATTACCTAGAACCTACGCCCATTTTCATAATTAATTTACCTCAGATTCCTCGTTGAAAAGTATTGTTACTCTATCAACACATTTACTTTCCGAGCTCCCCAATTTTATACTCTCTTAATTAACCACCATTGTAATTATTTTATGAATTAGTATTTACGTTCATTTGATTACTGATGTAAGTAATTCTGATTCTTCGTGCTTAGGAATTCTAGCATTGCATAGTTTCTGTTACTTAACTGTTCATCATATTCTATACACCCCGTTACGGTGTATATTCTCTTAAGACTCTGTTAACTCGTTCAGACATCTTGGTTATACTATCTGAGTATTTCCTTCGCACAACTTTGTCGTGTGCACTATTTCCTATTCATAATTAATGCTGTATTAATTATCAAGTACCATTTCATTTTATAAGTGTTTCCAGAGCATTCATTGTCTAAGTTTGTTTAGTCAATTATAATCTGTTCTTAAATACAATTAATAGATATTCTTCTATAGTCGATTCATAATTGAATATTAAATTTACATATGAATTACTCGACTCGTTTCGTTATTATTACATACGATCGTTTGAAGTGAATATATAATTCCCATCATATATTACATAATTTGAGTTTCCTTGAGAATAAATTGTGCAAATAATTAATTACTATTCTGCCACCAATTTCTTAATATTACCATTGAAACTGAGTTCATAGTTGCACTAATTCAAAACTAAATTTCCACCTCCACAGTACAAATATATGACCTGACCCCTCTAGCTAATGAGAAGGTCACCTCAGTAAACGCGACTACCTGGCTAGCTCACCCCACTACCTGTGTGCTTATTTACCCTCTCAATTCCCCCAGATTCTCTTGATTAAGTTTGTGTGCTAGTTTCTTGCATTGTTGATTTGTTCACGTAAGACACTCGACTCACATTATTATTATTATTAAGGGTTGATTCTATAAGTCACATGTATTATTTTAGTTGCATATTATTCACCTTGTTTATAACCACATTTGAAGAGCAATTGCTCCCCATTCATGATCTACTATTTATATGCCTGGTATTCCTTGCCTGATAGTTGCAATAATTATCCAGGTGAAGCTGCATTCTGCATTTCAGGTATATATATCTTTGAATAAACTTGTGTATAATTGTGATGTGTGTTGTTATTGAGTTCTGTAGTACCTAATTGAATACCTATTTGTGAGATTAAGAACGTGTTAGATTTGACCCTGTTGAGTTATTTACGGTCCATAAGTCCAGATCTGGATTTTAGTAAAGACTATATCACGAGCTATAAATATTATAGCCCGACATAACAATATTCATTCTCTCTCTCTCTCTCCCCCCTCCCCCCCCCCTTTCAATTATAACCCTTAGATTAAATTTGTCTCTGTCTCTTTACCGAAACAAGCCTGATATTCTACATTATATTTTAATAAGCATTGTCACATATAGTAAACTCCTTTCTCTTCTGTTAATCATAATTATTATTGGTTGATATTCATAGTAGTGCAGTCCGTCATAAAAGTTAAGTGGCTCTCTTATGGTTTAATCAAAACATATAACTATTGCAATTGAGTATGTGTGCAATTATATGTTAATCAATAAACTAATATGTTAATAATTTTACTGTGCATCAAACTACAGTGATTTGAGGACACGCATCATATCCTGTTCCATCATATGTCTCCGCAGGATCCTGGGCTACCGCTGGTTAGATATCATAATATAAAACAGCGTCTACTCTCTGAAATTGACTGTAGACCTAATATTGGGTACATAGTTCGTTAGTGCCAGCCTTGGCAATATGGGCAGGTGGTTTGTCTCCCTCAAACTGAGTTGACCCTGTGCATGCTTTGGTTTTGGTGGTGAAAACTTTGAGTGGAGGAGACCTCCAGGAAGAACCACTATTCTCATGGCTCAGGCAAGTCGATCAATCATGTATCAATTGTATTGGGAACTACTAAAACTGGTTGAGTTACGGATTGTAACCTCCCCCAGGAAGACCTTTTGGGTTGGAGTCAGAGGGTGAGTGCAACTACACACTGTCGCAGCGCCGTGTAAATCCTCTTTGAATGAATGAATATCTTTATAAATTATGTCAAATTTCTTTGGCAACCAATCATTTATCTTGCTATTATTTTTATCCTTATAGCGCAGCACAAGTCTTTCCCTTCCTGTCGATAATCTAACCTTGATCTCCTTCCCACGTATTATACTCACTTTCACTCACTCTCTCTCTTTTTATCCTATTCCAGTTTGCACACACACACACACACACACACATACACGAAAGCACAAGCATACTTCCACCTAAACACAGAAAAAAAACTATATACACCCACACACAAAGACCTAGAAAGTAGACACAACAAAAATACACACACACACAAAGACACAACACACAATTACACACACACACACACACAAAGACCTACACATACACACACACACACACACACAAAAAGACACACACACACACATACACACACACACACACAGCTGCATTGTATCTCTCCCCTTTATTTTGCTTCTCCAGCACACTAATTTTTATCACTTTTTTCCAACTGCTCCTCCAGAATCGCTTCCTTTATGGCCATCTGTTAATCCCCTATCAACCCTTCCTTTATTAGCTTCCTTAACCTGGCAACGGCGAGGGGGGGGGGGGGTATTGAACTAGCTGCCCATGGGCGAGCATATAGGCTCCATTCAGGCCTATAATCGTCATTTTACGATAAATATCGTTATTACTTAGTCATATGAGCCTATTTTACCTTCACTATGAAGATAGTAACCTGTAACAACAATAAAACAAGTGAAAATATAATTTTCCTGGTCAAAATCACGAATATAGATGGACCAGCCCATTCATGAATTATGGAGAAAATTGAGGCAACCCCTCCCTCCACGAGGCCTCAAGCCACACTGAGCTTACTCATACACACACTCGCTTATGTAACACACCCGCTAGGCACGTAAGCACATCCTCCACACATTTTGCTAATGTTAGCACCAAAATATACCAACGAATTAGGGAATAACAGGGAAAATAGGTGATAATTGAAGGGGGAGGGGAAAAGGGGGAAGGAGGGGATGTGGAGAAGTGATATGAGGTAGGCCTATAGGGAAAAAAAAAAAAATTTTTTTTTAGTGCTACTGGGGCCGTTTAAATGTTTTTTTTAGGCCTCCCTCTTAAGAGTTTTGCCGCCCTCGCCCCGTAAAACTTCTTATGAGCTTTCTCGCCGTTTATGGGTTAAGTAGAATGTACACAGTTTATTCCTGTCTCACGAGATATGGCTGTCGCCCCTCAGTGCGCCAGCCGCCATGTTGGAGAGGAGACATGGGCTTTGCCGCGCTCCCAATTTTAATTGCAAGAACGTTCCTGAACGGGTTCTGCAATGAAAGGGTTAATACAATATTTTGATAGTAACTTAAGAGGTGGTGGGCATGTTTATTTCCTCATTTATGTATCTTTATAATATTGTTTTTAGTTTCCTCCTTAGATCTCTATCTATCCCACCCAGGGAAGTACTACCGCCAAGGTTTCGGGAGACTCAGGGAATAGCCTGAATTCCATTTTCTCTCCCAGGCCTTGGTAGCTGGATACATATCTTTCTGCCTCACACATCAGGGGTATCAGGAAAACCCTCTTTATATAACATACACATCCAACTTCACGACATTGCCCTACATTGCTATCCTCTATCCATAAAACACTACTCTTCCCACTACATATCATACATGTAACACCATACACCTTACCCAATAAATATGGCAGTACAATTGTTAAGAGCAAACCTGGTGGTCCCTCGGATATCCACCCCCGGCAGGGTTGGGTCATTGACACAGGGCCCTCCCGGTCATCATCATGCGACTGTGTCAAGAGCATTGCAACGTCCCAAAGCTGCTCGTCGGTGCAGCTATTTCTTTAGCAATATAAGGGGACTTCACTCTAACATCAATTCTGTACACCAATTTCTTCAAGCAGAATCCCCTACTCTCCTTTTTTTGACAGAGACTCAAGTAACATCCACATCTGACACGTCTAGATTTAATTTTCCAGGTTATCAACTGCTCCAAAATTTCAGACCTAAAGGAGGTGTATGTTGCTTCGCAAAATCTGAATTTGCCCTGGAGGAGGTTACTAGTTTCAATTGTCCCTATTTTGATTATTCTATATACAAATTAATTTCTGCTGGTAAATTAAATACATACGTTGCATCTACCGTTCCCCAAATACTCCTCCAGAGCAAAGTCTTTTTGATTCTCTGTCCTCACAACTCAGTGTCCTCAACTTAAATGCTTCTTCTGAAATCACTGTGTTGGGTGATTTTAATGTCCATAATGTTGAATGGCTCACTCATTCAGCCAGGACTGATGATGCTGGTCTTGAATGTGAGCTATTTGCAGACTCATTTAATCTCACTCAACTAGTCAACCAACCCACCCGTGTACCAGATAATCCTAATCATAATTCCCACCTACTGGACTTATTTTTAACAACCAATTCAGAAAATTATGATGTTACAGTGAGGTCCCCGCTTAGATCTTCTGATCACTGTCTGATACAGGCCACCTGTCTATCACCTACCACACCTTCCCACTCTGAACCTGTTTTGGTGACTAAATGGCATTACGATAGGGCAGACTGGGAGGGTCTTCAAGGTTTCTTTATTGATATTCCCTGGACCTCTTTCTTTTCTAATGATGCACACTCCACCTTGAGCCACATACAAGATTTTGTAAAAATTGGAATGGAAACTTTTATTCCTCACCAAAAGTACAGTAAAAGATCTAATTCACCTAAATGGTTTGACCATAATTGTGCTAGAGTAACTGAACAAAAAGCAATAGCCTACAATGCATACACAAGATCAAAAACACATGAAGCCTTTAATTACTTTAGAAACATCAGGAATCATGCCAAAACTGTATTAAACCTAACTAAATCAAACTTTCTCCACAAGCAGGCAAATAAGCTTCTAAATAATCCAAATGATAACAAAATATTTTGGTCTACTCTTAACTCATTTAAATCCAACTTCACTACTGCTTCATCCATTCCACCATTAAAATCTCCGACTGGCAATCTTGTAAGTGACCCACGAGGTAAAGCTAACCTTCTTGCAGATATTTTCTCCACCAACTCAACCTTAGATGAAATAAATCAAGATGTCCCTGTACTTAATTTTAATTCGCCTGAAATTCCCTCACTTAAGATCCACACCAGACATGTCAAAACTATTTTGCAGAATCTCTCAGTAGATAAGGCTCCTGGTCCAGATGAAATTCCTCCAATAGTACTTAAGAATTGCTCCTTGGTACTCGCTCCTGTATTGGGATTTTTTTTCCGTCTGTGTACTCATACCTCATGCTTCCCAGTACCGGTACCCTGGAAAGAAGCAAACATCCATCCAGTTCCTAAAAAGGGTGCCTCTTCAGAGCCATCAAACTACAGACCAATAGCTATAACTTCCACTCTTGGTAAAGTCTTTGAAATTATATTAAATAATCACATAATTAAGCATCTTGAGAATAATAAATTAATCAGTGATAGGCAATATGGTTTTAGACGATGTCGATCAACTGCAGACATGCTTTGCCTTCTTACGCATCAAATCAAACAAGCTACAGACCAACATGGTGAAACACATACAATAGCACTGGATATATCAAAGGCATTTGATAGAGTCTGGCATCAATCCTTATTGTCGAAGATGTCACACTTGGGCCTTGCATCATTAGTTCCACTAATTTCTTCTTATCTTCATAACAGAAAAATATGTGTAATGGTAGATGGCCTTTATTCTCAATTTCACTCAATAAATGCTGGTGTTCCCCAGGGATCAGTTTTGGCCCCAATTCTGTTCCTCATTCATATCAATGATCTCATATCTACCACTCCTAATCCAATACATTCCTACGCAGATGACTCAACACTCCACAGTTCCTTCACATTTACCAATTCTTTCACCCAACCCGATCTTATAAATTCAAAAATAAACACTGCAATTTCTCTGAACCAGGACCTTTCTAGAATTGGTGGATGGGGACAAAAGAATCTAGTTTCCTTTAATGCCCAGAAAACCAAGTACATTCAATTTTCTAACCGACAGAATCTCACTGACTCCCATATATTTTTTAATGATGTAAATATTCCCACTTCCCCTAGTATTGACATTCTCGGTGTAACATTAACTACTAACTTGAGCTGGACACATTATGTTAGAAGCATTGCTAAGAATGCCTCTAAAAAACTGGGACTCCTGTACAGAGTTCGAGAATTCTTCACTGACGAGCAGTTGGCCGTGATATATAAAAGTCATGTGCGTTCTCAGATGGATTACTGTTCACCTCTGTGGGGTGGAAGTGGAGTGGTTGCATTGAGGCAGTTGGACAAAATTCAAAATAAAGCTATTAGATTAATCAATAACCCTGCAATCACACAGGACCTTCCTACATTATCCATACGAAGAAACGTTGCATCCCTTGCATTATTCTACAGATATTTTCACAGCAACTGTTCCGAGGAACTTGCTTCAATTGTGCCGCCTCTCCACATCTTTCCCCGTAGAACTAGGGCAGCTGAGAGCGCCCATGAATTTACACTTTCTCCTCCACAATGCAGAACTTCTGCTTATCAGAATTCATTTATTCCCAGAGCTACTACTCTTTGGAATTCACTTCCCTCGAATTGCTTTCCACAAACTTACAATCTACAAATGTTTAAATCCAGTTGTTACAAACATTTTATGAATGGAGGATGCCTTTAGGCACATGGACCTTTTTGTTTTATGTGTTTTTCCTTCCTCCGTTCATTGTCTCTTAAAAAAAAAAAAAAAAATCTATTGACTGACGCCGTGATCCCCGAAGGGGTGGCCACGAACGAACCGCCCCCATGCACCTCTGTCCCCAGTCAGTCGACGCCCCTCCCCCCAACCAGCACTGCCCTCGTTCATGTACTTCCTCACTCCATCCTTCCACCTCATATTCGGTCTACCTCTCCCTCTCCGTTCCTCCACCTCGCTCTCGTACACCCTCTTAGTCATTCTCTCGCTTTCCATACGTTCCATATGGCCGAACCATCTCAAGTTGTTCCTTTTCACACTTTCCAGCACATCTACCTCCACACCACACCTCCTTCTTACTTCCTCATTAGTCTGTCTATCCCTCCATGTAACTCCGCACGCACTCCTTAAGTAATTCATTTCCACTGCTCTCACTCTTGGTCTGAGTCTCTCAACCAACGTCCATGCTTCGCTTCCGTAAGTCAGTGTCGGGATTACCACACTGTCATGCAAGGACTTCTTCACTTCCATACTGACCACCCTATTTCTTGTTACTGCTTTTAGCGTTCCTACAACCCTCTTCCCCTGTTGTACCCTCTCCCGCACTTCTTCATCCATAGTCCCATCTTTACTCAACACACTGCCCAGATACTTAAAAGAGTTGACGATCTCCATAGCCTGACCGTTCAGCTTCACCTCACACTCTGTGACTTCACCCCTTTCGAAGACCATAACCTTGCTCTTCCCCGTATTTACCTTCAAATTCCGTTTTTCGCACACTGTTCCAAACTCATTTACCAGACCCTGCAACTCCCATTCATTATCACTCATCAGAACTGTATCATCCGCAAACAGCAGTATAGGTAGCTTCCACTCAATTCCATCCCTTTTCAGAGATACACCAACATCCACTGCTCTTGATAGTATTTCTTTCATGACTCCATCCATATACAGTAAACAACCATGGGGACATCACACACCCCTGTTTCAAACCAACATTCAGGTCAAAGAACTCGCTCTGCTCACTCTCCACACGTACTGCCGCCTTTGCACCCTCATACATGCTCTTCACTGCTTTCAGCAACTTGCCCTCTACTCCGTATATTCTTAGTACTTTCCACAAACCTTCTCTATCCACTCTGTCATAGGCCTTCTCCAAGTCCATACAGGCAACATACACCTTTTGTTTCTTCTCCAGATACTTCTCCACAACACAATTCAGGGTAAAAATCTGATCTACACATCCTCTTCCCTTCCTAAAACCTCCCTGCTCGTCGCCTATCCATTTCTCCGTTCTCACTCTCACTCTCTCAATCACTCCCTAGATCTCCATCAAGATTAAAAAATCACCCGCCCAAGACCCTCCTTCAAGATAGATTTGTAAATTTTTTGATAGAAAAATGTCCCGGCCAAAGGCAAGTTCCTCTTAAATTACAAGCTCACTATCGTTCACCAGAAAAAAACTCGACATTTAAATGATACAAAAAGTCTTACTATTGACAAAGAAATGGGGTGCAAGGTCTTAAAATAGCCAAACTAATGGGCCGAACGTCTTATAATCTGAAAACTAATGGGGCTAAGCATGAGGAAGAAAGGGGAACAGAAAAACGACCCATCTCCCCTTAACTCACAATTATCGCTCTCCCCTTCAATCAATCTAGTTTCATCCAGGTTTCACATTTTCACTTCTTCCTCTCTCCTCTAACCAAGTATGTTACCGCAACTCCTGTTTACTGTAAGCCAACGCCAATAAGTTCAACAAGAGGATTTTGCACAGATTCAGTATTCATTGATCTCTCTCTCTCTCTCTCTCTCTCTCTCTCTCTCTCTCTCTCTCTCTCTCTCTCTCTCTCTCTCTCTCTCTCTCTCAATAACCTCATTACCCTCTTCATCATGTTTTGCACAGATTCAGTATTCATTGATCTCTCTCTCTCTCTCTCTCTCTCTCTCTCTCTCTCTCTCAATAACCTCATTACCCTCTTCATCATGTTTTCTTCTAGTCTTACAATTCCTTCCCCGCTTTTAAGGTCAGAGAGAGAGAGAAAGAGAGAATGACGTCACACTGTAAAGAGATGAAAGAGGTGGGGAAACTGGGCAGTGTGAAGGGGATTAAGAAGGAGGAGGAGGAGGAGCGTGGAGTGGAAGAGAGTACAAAGGTACAAAGGAGTACAAAGGAAATCAAGCAACAACAGATATAGTGACCCTTCTAGGTTGCTTGTCCTCCAAAACACTGAGGATCAAGTGTCCAAACAGTGGTTTAGAGTGGGTAAGGGAACATTGGAAAGGGAATTACTGCCCTGGAACTAATGTCCATGGCAAGATTAGGAAGTTAATAGGGGACAGATGGGTTAGTAACTGAGGGGGGGATAAAATAAAGTTATTCATTTACAAACGCAGTCAGTCGCGGGTTTGATGCGAGATATTTGTCTATGCAGAGTTTAAATGAATCAACGTGATGCAGTCTATAACGTTTCGGGGAAGCCCATTCCACAAGTTGACAACTCGATTGAAGAAGAAATTCTTAGATTCGTGTGAGTTAAAAGATTTACCAATAATTTTGCAACCGTTTCCCCGCGTGTAATTAGATTGGTCGATAGTGAAGTACTTACTACAGTCCATATTGTCCATGCCTTTGATGATTTTGAACACTTGAATTAAGTCACCTCTTAATCTGCGCTGGGTTAAAGGAAATAGATTTAATTCTCTAAGACGCTCTTCGTATGGTTTGTTCTTTAGGCTAGGTATAATTTTGGTAACTACGTTGAACTCGTTCTAGCTTGTTTATATCTTTTTGGTAATAAGGGCACCAGGATTGAACGCAGTATTCCAGAAGAGGGCGGACTAAGGAATTGTAAAGGGTTAGGATAACTTCTTTGGATTTATGCTCAAATGACCTGCCTATAAAGCCAATTATTTTGTTTGCCTTCTTAACCCTCTCACATCCGGACGCGATTTTTGAGCCTATTAGGGATACTTTAAATCCTTTGTTACCGTCAGGGGTATCTATAAACCTTTAGTTTGTTTACTTCAACCTCTGCAGTTGTCTTTGAGTTAGCTGTGGGCAGAAAACTAATTTTGGAGAGGTAATTATAACAGTGAGAGTAATCTTGTTCTTATTGCTAATCTGGCAACCTCTGCGTCCTATGGTCGTGAGAGGGTTAACAACTTCTGAACATTGTTGACTCGGTTTTAGGTTACTCGATATTGTTACTCCCAGATCGGTTTCTCTGTTTACATTCTTAAGCTGAGTGCCATTCATCGAATAGTTTGCTTTCTCATTTAGGTATCCGATATGTAGTACTTTACATTTATCCGCATTGAAACTCATTTGCCAAATTTGGGCCCAACATGACAATTTATCTAAATTGTGTTGCATATCGTCAACTTGTTCTTTTGAGAGTACGCTATTTGCAATTTTTGTATCGTCAGCAAATTTTGAGATTGTACAGGTGAGACCCTCATCTATGTCGTTGATGTAAATTAGAAAGATAATTGGACCTAGTACCGATCCCTGGGGTACCCCGCTACTTACATTGGTCCATTTAGATGCCTTACCGTTTATGACTACTCTTTGCTTTCTGTCGCTGAGCCAATTTTCTATCCATTTCAACACACCGTCTTGTATTCCATGCGCTTTTAGTTTTAGCAGTAAACGTTTGTGGGGGAACTTTGTCAAAGGCCTTTTGAAAATCAAGGTATATAATATCTACAGCTTTACTCTCATCGTAGAGGTTGAGGATATCGTGGAAGAAGTCTAAGAGGTTTGTTAAACAGGAACGTTTTTTACGAAAGCCGTGTTGAGTATCTTTAAGTATGTTATTTTCCTCTAAGTGATTTACGAGTCTGTCTCGTATGACCGTTTCTAGCATTTTACATACAACTGAGGTTAAGCTAATTGGACGATAGTTACTGGGTAGGGATTTGCTGCCTTTTTTGAATATCGGTGTTACGTTGGCTAACTTCCACTGATCAGGCATAGTTCCAGACTGCAAGGATTTATTGAATAGTAATGTCAGTGGTTTGGAGAACTCATCCTTAGCTTCCTTTAGAACTCTAGGCGAGATTGTATCAGGTCCAGGCGTTTAATTTACCTTGAGTTTATCTAAACAATTCAATACTTCTCTCTCTGTAACGGTGATATTGCTTAGAACATCTGAATTATCAATCTGAATCGGCGATGGTGTAGGGATATCACTGAGGTCTTCTGTTGTAAAAACTGATGCAAAGAAGGTATTGAGGGTATTACTCATTTGTACTTCATCTTTGGTGTATTCTCCATTTTCATCGACTAACGGTCCAACAGTTGAAGTAACTACTTTTTTCTTTCTGATATAACTATAGAATTCTTTCGGGTTTGTTTTACTTTGATTCGCAATATGTAACTCTAAGGTCTTTTTACTTTGCTTAATTAACTTTTTGGCTTTGCGTCGTAGCTCTACAAATTTCACCCGTTCTTCGTCATTTTGTGAGGATTTTAATCTATCATTAGCAATTTTTTTTAGCAAGCAGGCAGTTTGAAATATCTTTATTCCACCATTTGGGCTTATTATTATGGCCTGGACGCCGTATTTTCGATGGTATGCAGTCTTGCACTGCTTTTAGGTAAGTGGTTTCGAATAACTTCCAAGATGTATTTATGTCGTTATTGTTAATTAAAAAGCTCCAGTCAGTTTCTTTAAACATAGCTCCAAGTTTATGGAAGTTTGCTTACTTCAAATTAGGGACTTTTTCGATGCTACTATTTGGTTCGTTACTAGTAAACTTTAAAGTGAAAGTTATCGTACGATGGTCGCTGTTACTGAATTCATCACCAACATTCAAATTCTCTATTAATTCTTCTTTTGTTGCAAGTACAATGTCAAGAACGTTATTACCACGGGTCGGCGTTCGAACAAATTGATAAAGCGAACTCTCTTGCAAGTTCGTATACAAGTCATGTCCGGAGTGTGAAGTAAGAGTATCGCCCCACTTGGTCACAGGTAAATTAAAGTCGCCAAAAATTACGGTATCTTGCGAGTTACTTACATCTGCAATTTGTTCGTAAATTTCTCGGTCAGTTTGCACTGATTGAGCTGGAGGTCTGTATATTAACGCAAGTATTATTTTTGTACCTTTATTATTCTTTATTAGCACAAAAGATGTGTCGACGTTCATAATTTGAGGTTTTGACAAGAGGGTAGGGTTAAGACTTTCTTTGATATAAAGTAAAACGCCACCTCCATTTCGATTTATTCGGCTTTTCTCAAACAATACATAACCGGGAAGTGAATACTCTGCTAAAAAAGTCTCTATCTTCTGTATTGAGCCAAGATTCTGTTATGCCAATCACATCATAATTTTCTGTAAACACTAGCTCCTCTAAATCTGAAAATGTATTGCGTATGCTACGAGCGTTTGCATAGAAAACCTTTAAATTTGTTATTTTAGAACTCACGGAACGCTCTTTAACCCTTATTTAGCGGCGAGCAACATAAGTCGAGTTAAATAAAGCTGGACTATGTGGCGGCGCTCGACATAACTCGAGTGGCAATTTCAGCACGTAATGTGGCTGAGAGAGAGAGACAAGTGGTGGCAGGAGACTAGCGAGCGTATGACTGCTCCAGACCACCGCGGCGAACCTACTGACACAAATCTCAGCTCCCTCCTCCCTCTCTCACTCGCTACATACTCAATTATGTACCGAAAGTACCGAATTACCTGCTTTTTGCACTCGCGTTGCACGGTTATTGCAAGAAAACTATCCATCATACAAGGATCGTTATGGTGTCATTCGAAAGCTCTGTTTATGCCCTTTCAGGGATAGGTACTTGTTTTACGTTCTGGGTCTTATTTAGGCATGAAAATGATCACGTAAACAGCCCTATTTTGGCTAAAAACACCCCGCTGGGCGGTACACATAAATAAACCGCATAGGCCGCTCGTAAGGTGTTAATAATATTTTGGGTTCTTGTCGGATCTACATTTATGTTCATGGCTGTCCTCGGTCCTCGCTGTCTTCGGTCCTTATCGCTGGTGGTCCTCGGTTGCCTCTGTTTTTTGCTTGGTGTTGGATGATTTATGTCACTGCTGCTTCTTCTCGGATGGCGTTTTTTGATCCATGGCTGCGGACTGCTTCGTGTAGGAGACGACCCAAATCAGGGTTGTTGATTTTTTTGATTTTTTAAAAAAAATCAAAAAAATCAAAAAATCATTGATTTATTTGATTTATTTTATTTTTTTATTTTTTTTATTTTTTTTATTTTTTTTAAATATCCCCCCGCCCTATTGAGTAGTAATTCAAGTAGAGGAATTTATAACATACAATGTACTCTTTTAAAGTTGAAAGGTAATATTGTATACATATATTTGTAAATTTAAAAGCTATCAGTTATTTGTGTTACTACATAATGTACCAGTATCTACTATCTTACAATGAACCAATGCCTACACAAACTTATGAAAGCATGATAAATCTTCAGAATTCTTTTTATCTTGATTCACAGATCAAAAAAATCAAAAAAATCAAAAAAATAAAAAAAAATCATGATTTTGTTGGTAAAAAAATCATTGATTTAATCAAGTGATTAAATCAAATTGATTTAATCAATATCAACTCTGCGACCCATGCGTGCTGAACCCACAGGGATTAGATGAGTGCCATCCTTGCAGAACAGAGTAGGCTGGTTATAGAAGTTGTCCCAGAGGTTGATGAATTCAACTTCTTCCCTCAGACACAAATATTTTAGTCGGCTATTTGTGCTGAAGGCCTTGTCGTAGAATTTGTCAGGTGCGTCGATCTTGGGGAGAATGCCTGAGATGATGATATTCCTTGACTTGTTTTTGTAGTGCTGGATCATCTTGCGATATTTCTCCATCAACTCTTCGGATCTGGTGCGCATGACGTCATTTGAACCAGCAGGAACCAGAGGAACCAGAGAGGAGAGGAGGAGGAAGGAAAGGGAGGAGGAGGAGAAAGAGAAGAGGGAGGTGGAGAAAGAGAAGAGGGAGGAGGAGGAGATGAAGAGAAAAGGGAGAAGGAATAAAGAGGAGGAGGAACAGATGAGGGAGAAGGAGGAAATAAAGATGAGGAGAAGGAGAAGGAACAGATGAAGGAGAAGGAGGAGAAGGGGAATAGGAAGGGAGAGAGGAGAAGGTAAGGGGAGGAGAGGGACACAGTACAGAGAAGTAGGAGGAGATAAATATAGAGAACAAAACAGCAAAGAGGGAAGCAGGAAATATAGGAAAGGAAAGAGGAGGAGGATGACAAGTAAAATCGAAAGGGGAAGAGTAAAAGTAGGAGAAGGAAAAGAGGCGACAGGAGAAGGAGAAGGGCAAAGATAAAATGAGATAAAGGAGGAAGGCAGGACAGAGAGAGAGGGAGAGATCAATACAAAGTGTAGGACGTTAATCACCTCATTACCAAGACAAATCCCACACCAGGGTACAGGTACAGGAATAGTGATCGAAGAAGAGGGGTGTATATCTGACATGGTTAACCCTTTCTGTACCGGCAACGTCTCTTTAATTCTAGCTATATTTAGACGATTTTGTGCAGTTTAAGAAGGATATGTGGTAGTAAGAATGATTAAGCCACATTGTTTGAAGCCTGTTAATTGCTGGAGCCCCTTTTTAAACTGAACAAAATCGCCTAATAGTAGCTAGAATATAGTTAAAAAGACGTCCCCGGTACAGAAGGGGTTAATAATTCGGTTATACAGACACTATTAAAAATAGCTCCTGTGATACGGGCTATATTATTCACCACCCAGCTGATTCATGAATAAACTAAACCTTACACAACGCCGCAACATAACGCCATTCACTGGAAGGTCAAGGCCAAGGCAAGAGGTAGGTATAAATAACCTTCATACTATACAACTTTCTTGGAGGCGAGGCTAGAGCAGGAATATGACTTAAGTATAACCAGACTTGGTAGTGGAGCAGATAACTGCAAATTTCAGGAGAATCGTTCAAATGGTGATGCAAGCATGAAATTTGGTACATGTACCCTTCAAGGTCCATTCTTCTCAGAAATACCGCTGGCCACGCGAAAATCCAAGATGGCGGTCATTTTTCAAGATGGCTGCCGTGCCTGACCATATATTGCTTATTTTTTTTTAAATTATTACCTGCTGAACATTTTAAGAGAAAACTGTTTCTTGCTAACCAGATTAATGAGAAGCACTGTTTTAATCATTGTCATAGTCTATAATTGGAATTTTAGAATGGCATCCAAGATGGCGTCCATTAATTTCATATGTTCATATCTAAGTAACTACTGAACATAATATACATGATTTTTGGTGTGCACATACATTCTTTGGGTCAGATAATCCAATGGAGCCATTTTCACATTTGTTAGTAAGGACTGAGGCAGTGATGAGATCTTGCAAATATAATAGAGTGATGTCAACACACAACCAGGGCACACTGGTAACATCGCTGCTGTGCAACTCAGCATGGGGTTCAGTGTCAGCTTATTTTACTGTACTATACTATAAGTTGTAGTGTAGTTTAATTTAGTGTCCCAAATGCTTTCTAACAGCCCCATATCAATTAGCTACTAGACAGTAGTTGGTAGTTAGTAGATAGTTAGATAGCCGCACCTGAATTGACAGGGTGTGCCAGCGCGGGAGAGCCGAGCCAAGGGTAAGGGGGCTATACATGACTTGCTCATGTACTTACCTGGATGGTGTACAGATCACACGGGACTTAAATGGCACTGGATGAATGATCGGGCTAGGTGTAGGTCACCCGAACCTAGTTGTATCCCATAAAGTAATGTGTGTAATTTCGTTAAGGTGGTAAAAGGATAAACCCTCGGCCTTAATCAGAAAGCAAAATGGCAGATTCAAAATCCATTTTCCCATAAGACAAACTGACTGGTCAAAATGTTGTCTTTGCCAGAAAGACAAAATAGGTGAAGATTTAACATCACCTAGAACCCATTATTCCCTTGAACATGACGGTTATGCCATGCTGGCTACCAACATACCGATGTTTCATGAAATCCAGGAAATGCCATTGATCGTGGATCCAACAAGGCTTGATGAAGGTGACGGCATAGATGCCACTTTGAGAAGAAATCAGGCAAAATACCATGTCAACTGCCGGTTGTTGTTTAACAACAGCAAGCTGAATCGTGCAAGGAAACGCCGATCTAATCGTCAAAGTAGTGAGTCTGAAGACAATCATGCAAAGCAACGTCGAACTAGCTATGATGGTCAAACTTGTATTTTTTGTGAGAAAGTGGCACCTGCATCTGATCTCAGGCAGGTAATGACCATGAACCTTAACAAGTGGCTACAAGAGTGTGCAGAGGCACTTAACGATGGCAAGCTTCTTGCTAAATTGAGTGGTGGAGATGCTATTGCACAGGAGCTAAAGTACCACAGAGTGTGTCTCAGTGCCCTCTACAACAGGGAAAGGTCCCACCTGAGAAACCTTGAGAAAAGCTCAAGTGCCACTGACCTGGAGCCAGATGTTTATCCATTAATTTTATCAGAGCTGGTGACATACATTATTGAAAGCAACCTATGCTCAGAAGAGCCAGTCACATTTCGCCTGGCAGATATATGCCATCTTTACCAACAGTGTCTGGCACAACTTGGTGTGGATTTACCACGTGTAAATTCCACCAGACTGAAGGATAAACTTCTGGAAGAAATTCCAGAACTTGAAGCTCATAGAAGTGGAAGAGATGTACTTCTTGCATTTCAGAAAGATGTGGGCAAAGCAATTACCCAAATTTCTGATTTTTCAGATGCACTCATCACTGCTAAAGCAGCAAAGATTCTAAGAAAATGCATGCTTGAACATCAATCAAAATTTGATGGCACATTTCCAGCTGGTTGTGTGCAAAATGCCATACCTCCCCTTCTGCTTCAGTTTGTGGGGATGGTTGAACATGGAGCTGACATCAAGTCTCAACTGAGATTTGGAGTTTCAAAGTCTGATCAGGCCATTGCCCAATTGATGCAGTTTAACTGCTACTCCCGATACAAAGAGGGAGCTGCTACACATAGGCACTCAAAAGACAAGAGAAACACCATTTCCAGTCTACATGGGACTCTCAGTCTATGCCAAAACCCGGAAAAGAAACCTGGTCGAAATGCTGCATGAGCATGGCCTCAGCATCTCATATGACAGGGTGTTGGAGGTCTCAGCTGAATTAGGAGATGCCACAGTCAACAAGTATGTCGAGGAGGGTGTGGTCTGTCCACCAGTACTGCGTAAAGAGTTGTTCACCACTGCCGTGATGGACAACATCGACCACAACCCTTCCGCAACAACTGCCACAACCTCCTTCCATTGGACTAGCATTTCTGTATTTCAACATCCCACCAAGGTAAATGGTGGCCAGGAGCGTCAAAAACTCAGGCTTGGACCTGAGAAAGTCAAGGCCGTTCCAGAACTTCCTGACACATTCACAAACATTACTCCTGCATCAGGCAGGTGCAAGTGCTACAGGCTGGGTCTCTCCTGTACAGCTCTGTGCACTTGCAAATGTGAGGTGTGAGTCTTTGATTCTATGGTATTTTTACTAATGTTATTTGTACTCAATGGATATGTATGAATGGTGTGAATTAGGCCGTTTCCTACGATATAATCTTCCTTCACTTTGTCTAGTTACTTATGACCCTGATGAGTTAATAATGTGACAAGTCTTTCTAATTCTCTGACCTCAAATTGTAGGATTAGATGAAAAAATCATTTGTCTAGCTCTACTAATAGCCAAGATATCACAAAATTTGTCTTTAACCCCAGAAGGCCGATACACTACTCAAATAGCACAGCTTTAAATAGCCTGCTGATGGCTGCTATTTACTTGTATGACGTCACGGTACTTTTGCGGTAATTTTCACCGAGTTCCAATATCACCGAAACTACCGTGATGTCAACACAATGGGTTTAAGGAAATTTCACTATGGCAAAGGTGCGTAAACACGGAAAATCACGGAAAAGTTACCTCACGAAAACAAGCAATATCTCAGTAACTACTAGGCCTATGGAGCTGAATTTTTTTACGAGACAAAAGCTGAAAGTGACCTCTCTCACGTGGTTTATGACTCATTTCTCTATCTTTATTCTTTGATTAGCTATTAAGCCATAAACACTACCGAAAATCGCCAAAAAAATCCGGCCTCCTCGGGTTAATGGCGGCCATCTTGGACGCCATCTTAGTTAAAGTCTAATATGCAACTGCTTTGGACAAAATTACCTTCACTTACCACGTTAGAGCCAAAAAAAAAATGGATTGGACAGTATTCATGTCTTTTTTCTTTCAATTAACTGACCCATAACAGTAGGGCTCAGTCAGATGTGTCGGCCATCTTGAAAAATGGTCAGCGGTATGTGCTTTGAAAGTGAGCTTTGAAGAATACCTGTACCAAATTTCATGCTTGCATCACCATTTGAACGATTGTTTCACTTATCTGCTTCACTATGGACACATTTCAGTAGTTGATGCTTCAGTACGACGGGGCTCAACATTTAGCCTATACCGTATACTGTATATACTATTATTGTTATATATATTTTTTTTTTGAGACATTATTATCAATCGCGGGTTAAGCAAATTCAGATGGATGTGACTCAGTAAGACTAACTTGGATAAACGTTAGTATGTAGAAACAAAAGGAGTCTGTTTCGAAGGAACAAACTCCTTTTTGTTTACTTTTATGAAACTGGAAATATTCCAGCAAACTTTGTTTTAAAACATTCAATAAATATAGGGATTGTATGACTTATCGATAATTCGCCGTTAGTAATAGATTTGCATGCATATCCATCTAATTAAATGTAAAGTTGGTAACAAAAATTACAATACCTGAAAAATATATATCACTATTAACACCGAATTACTTGTATGGTTATACATCAGTCATCAAATTATTAATAAAACAACATCTTAAATTGATATATACAAATATAATGACCCACAAAAAGAGTGAACACAAGGAGCTTCTAAGCCTTTCGTCTTTAACCCAGCACACCTGTGGTATGTCATGATATGATGAATAACGACATGGGAGGTCCTGTTGCCGTGTATCCTAATTCCTGTGGCCCTGGGTTCCTACATATAATATTTACTTGTGTAGCAATATAGGTTAAGGCGGAGAAGAGAGAACTGTGGCAAGATATATTAGTCTTGTTGTTATACTAGCACACACACACACAGTTCCTTTGTAGCAGTGTAGGGTAAGGCGAAGGCTGGAACCGTGTCAGGATATATTGGTCCTATTGTTATACCAAAACACACACACACACACACCCACACACACTCTCTCTCTCTCTCTCTCTCTCTCTGTCTTTCTGAGACAAAATAGTAGATTATCTAAAATCAAAGAAGTTGATCAGAGATAGCCAACATGGCTTTAGATCCAGTAAGCCATGCCTAACAACTTTGATATCTATAATAGACTATTTACATATAATGATTCGATTAAATCATTAGACATAAACTACTTACATTTCCAAAAGGCTTTCGATAAGGTACCACAAGGAAAATTGTTGAATGAATGGGAAATGTTAGGCATTAAAAGAAAAATTAATGCATGGATAAAAAGCTGGTTCACAAACAGAAGGCAGAGTGGTGATAAATGGAGTAAAATCCAAGTGGGAGCCTGTTTAAAGTGGAGTGCCTAAGGGATCAGTCGTGGGGCCGTCTTTGATTCTTATCTATATAAATGACACCGCTGTAAGACGTCTTTGTTTCTTATCTATATACAGTATATGACACCGGTGTAAGACTAAATAACACTATCTCAAAGTTCTCTGATGACACAAATTCAGTCTTTGGGATGTTTTTTTGTATAAGCTTGATAGAGGTCTAGTGAACAAACTTAAACAAATATACATACCGGTAATAATTAAAAATATATAAATATATATAATAAAGTCCCCTTCAAGCATACTGAGGCCTTATCTTGAATATGATATGCAATTTTGGCTTCCTTATCTGAACAAGGGCATTGAGAAACTCGATTCAGTGCAGCGTAGAGAGACAAAGTTGATATACATACCGGTAATAATTAAAAATATATAAATATATATAATAAAGTCCCCTTCAAGCATACTGAGGCCTTATCTTGAATATGATATGCAATTTTGGCTTCCTTATCTGAACAAGGGCATTGAGAAACTCGATTCAGTGCAGCGTAGAGAGACAAAGTTGATACTGAGAACACTGTATCTGAGACACTGAGAAATCAATCAAATCACGAAATATTAAAACATAATCTATGTTTTAACATGAGAAAAAAAAATGCGAGGTCAATTAATTGATGAATTGATGTTTTAAGATATTAAAGGGCTTTGATAAAATGTATTTAGATTTACTGTTCAAAATCATTAGTAGTTCATCAACTTGGGGAAATGGAATCCAATAAAAAAAATCATGTGGGTGAATCTCGACGTCTCAAAGCACTTCTTCACTTACAGGTTGGTCAACGAGTGAACCAAATTACGAGAGAAAGTTGTACAATGTAATACAATTGACATATTTAATAGGAGGCTAGACATCCATTTCGAGGAGGAAGGAGTAATATAGGTTAAACAAAATATTTTAGGTTATATATCAGTAGTATAAATTATTTTTCAACTTCGTTTTGTACTATAAATTTCCCCCAAAAAAAAATCTCGTTCTGCTGGGGGCCTTGTTTCCCAAACTAGGGGAGGCTGGGGAGTGGTGGGTAGCAAGAGAGCCTTCTGCTTTTGCTGGGATGGATTAGGTCATGGTTAATTGGTAGGAAGCAGAGAGTCAGCATAAATGGTACCAAGTCAGAATGGGGAGCAGTCATAAGTGGTGTCCCCCAGGGATCTGTATTAGGTCCTCTGTTGTTTGTTATATACATAAATGACCTTGATTTAGGTATAACTAGTAGGATAAGTAAATTTGCAGACGATACCAAAATGGGGAGAAAAATTGATTCAGATAAGAGATATAGAGTGCCTCCAAAGGGATATAGATACCTTACACGAATGGTCAGTAAATTGGCAGATGAAGTTTAACATTGACAAATGCAAGGTATTAAAGATAGGGAAGATGCATACAAATGTTAAATATAAACTAGCTAATATGGAATTAGAAAACTCAGATTGTGAGAAAGATCTAGGTGTGTTTGTTAGCAATGATTTGAAGCCTAGAAAACAGTGTATAAGCGTTCGTAACAAGGCAAACAGGATTCTCGGGTTCATCTCTAGGAGTGTGAATAACAGAACTGTTGATGTTATCTTAAAACTTTACTTGTCATTAGTGAGACCCCATATGGATTATGCTGTTCAATTTTGGTGTCCTTATTACAGAATGGACATAGATTCATTGGAGAGAGTACAACGTAGAATGACAAAAATTATTCATAATATTAGAAATCTTTCGTATGAAGAAAGGTTGAAGAAATTAGGCTTACATTCGTTAGAGAGACGCAGAGTTAGAGGGGATATGATAGAGGTGTTCAAGTGGGTTATTTGGATTAATAAAGGGGACATGAAAAATGTACTAAAGCTCAGTGATAGCGAAAGAACTCGAACAAATGGTTTCAAATTAGATAAATTTCGTTTCAGAAAGGATATAGGCAAATATTGGTTTGGTAACAGAGTTGTAGATAGGTGGAATAGGCTACCAAGTGCTATAGTGGGATCAAGAACGATAGGGAGCTTTAAGATAAAATTGGATAAGCATATGGACGAGATGGGTTGGGTGTGAGGGGGATCTGTCAGGTGTGGGCCAATCGGCGCTCTGTAGACCCCCGTTTGCTGACCTATGACCGTTTCGGTGAGGTCAGTTCTAATGGTGTTAGTGAGCTGGGCTTTATAAGCCCAGCTTATAAGGCCTTATAATTAGGCCTTATAATAAGGGTTGGGTGTGAGAGGGATCTGCCCTGTTTGGGCCAATCGGCTCCCATTTTCTTATGTTCTTTACTTGCCCATGTTAGAATAAGTCTGGACTGCCTAGTAGGGACCGCAAGGTCTGTGCAGTCTGTGTATCTATGCAACTCTCTCTCTCTCTCTATCACTTTCTTTCTCTACTGACATTAGTTCCTTACTGGTATATCATAATTTCCCCTCACTATATTTTCCGATGGCCCCCTCTCTTATTATCCTCATTATCATATTATTATCATCTCTCTCTCTCTCTCTCTCTCTCTCTAGTAAATCCTATTCCTCTCTCTCTCTCTCTAGTAAATCCTATTCCTCTCTTACGTAGTATGTGAGTGAGTCTCCCATATTGGCATCATGCTGAGCTGTGTATTGTAGAAATTTCCTCCATCACACACGCACACACGCAAACACACACACACACACACACATACGCGCGCGCACAATTACTACCCAAGAGAGAAAAGAATAATTAGATTACAGGTGTAGTAAGGTAAAGAAAAAACATTAAGTAGGAGAGAGAGAGAGTGAGTGAGTGAGTGAGTGAGTGAGTGAGTGAGAGAGAGAGAGAGAGAGAGAGAGAGAGTGAGAGTGAGTGTGAGAGAGACAGAGTGAGTGTGAGAGAGACAGAGTGAGTGTGAGAGAGAGAGTGAGATTGAGTGAGAGAGTGAGTGGGACTGAGTGCGTGTGCCCATAACAACAATTGTTGCGATATGTGTTGACAATAATGTTAAAATTGTAATATATAAAGAAACGAAATGGGAGAATTATTTACACAAACAGAGAATGGAAGTCATAATTAAACACTTAAAAACAAATGGAAAGTCAACAATACAATATCCAGAATCACAATAACACGATTTCAGAAGATAAGTGGAATACAGAAATTATATTTAAGAGAAGCCATAATATAATGTCATACATAGCTTTACCAGCCTCAATGCTAGTGAAATCAAACACAATTTATAAACCGCACACACACACATACATGCACACAACTCGCACGCAAGCACCCCCCCCCCCCCCCCCCCCACACATACATGCACACAACTATATACAGATAAACGCAGACATGCACGGACGCACGCAAGCACCCTCCCCCTCCCCCCCACACATATATGCACACAACTATATACATATAAACGCAGACATGCACGGACGCACGCAAGCACCCTCCCCCTCCCCTCCCCCCCACATATATGCACACAACTATATACATATAAACGCAGACATGCACGGACGCACGCAAGCACCCCCCCCCCCCCCCCCCCCCCCCCCCACGCACACGTCTATTCATCAAATACTTGGGCTGCAAAAATATATAATTACCTATAATTTGCTTCAATAATTTCATGAATAGTTGGAACAATTCCACTTACTTAAATGGTCAAGTGACACCAAATAGTATTATACATGCAACCTTTGTCTGGGATCTGACCAACTAAAAATATAATCCAATTACACACAATGCAATTCTAAATAACAGTTATTGTTGTTACTGTTATTATAATATTAATAATACATAAACAATACTAATACTAATACTACTACTACTAATAATAATAATAATAATAATAATAATAATGTAATTATTATTATTTAACACATATACTTTGCTGCCCTGAACCAATAATAAACCCAACACTAAAGTATGGTAATTCAACATGAGTAATCCGTTCATGGTGGGGATAAGAAATAAATGATTCATAATTTCCACAAACGATATACCGGTACCATTTTCCAGTTTTTTTTTTTTTTTTTTTTTTTATATTCCAACTTACTTCCTCTCGGGCATAGGCTGAGAGCCTTAACATTCACCGCTTTACAATGAACAGTGAAGCCCGTGAGGTCTTGTTCCAGTCTAGGGAGTGAGACATGTGAAGCACGTAGAGTACAACGAGCACCTGCCATTTTGCCTTCACATGAGGCACGGTGCTCACTCATGGCCCGAAACGACCCCATCTCTGAAGCCACCTCGTTCCCGTGCTTCACTGTCTCACCCCCTACACTCGGACTCTCACACTTACACACACACAACGCCACCTGTTGAGCAGATAACTCACCAGGCATTGCACCCCTATAGCATATTTTGAATATGGGAATATTCATACAGTGCTATTTAATCAGGGAACAATGAGGGTATTTTATTGACGTTTCGGTGGGCTTGTGGTAATGCACTGATACTAGGTACAGCACAAATTCTATCCCAATAATATCTTCCCATTGATACATCGGGATTTGAACCCGGGACCTTTGGATTACCAGGCCAGTGGCAAGACCACTCCACCACACCTCCCCTAAGTAATGGCATCCACTTCAATCGCACGGAAAGTCATATATGTATATGATTTGTTATAACTCTTTCAGCATCATGGAACCTTTTTTTATTGTATTATTGCTAACACTACAGTGCGTTCATTCGACATATATCGACAGGCCCCGCCCGCTTCCCCAACCGTTATCATACGTCTGGCATGACTGTGCGAGGTAGGGGTGTCCAACAGGGTTACCAAATCAGCACAAAAATATTATTTAATCTGTTTGCAGAAGTAACTAGAAGAATACAAACTAGTAAATGCCTACCTAATATTGCTAGAATATTACTCCAATATTGATAACATGTGCTAAAAGATTCGGAGTATAGCCAGCATTCTTTTTGCTAGGTGTAAAATATTGCCGCTAGATCAAGTCAATATTTATTTATCAATTTAAATTATTAAAAATGGCCTACAAAGCCATCTACCTTTCTACATCAACGAGTGAGAAAGAAATGTTAAGACTGGAGCCTGTCTTTAACAGCTCCATTCCCTTGTTCAAGTAAATACTTTTAGATCTAGCGGTAAGGTAGCTATATTGGCAACGCCGGTGTCTTCTCTCTCAACTGTCAATGCGCTGTCATTCAAACGTCAGTTCAGTTCCCTCCCGTCTTCTGAAGGGGGAAGATGGCGTCTCCTGCCCATACCCCTGGCAGACCTGCTGGTTCTCCCCGACTTGTCAGTCAAGCCAGGAATATTGTATTAACCCCTTCAGACTCATATGACGCAGAGGTTGCCAGATTAGCAATAAGAAATAGAGTTCTCTCACTCTTATAATTACCTCTCCAAAATTAGTGTTCTGCCCACAGCTAACTCAAAGATAACTGCAAAGGTTGAAGTAACTAAACTAAAGGTTTCTAAATACCCCTGATGGTAACAAAGGCTTTAAAGTATCCCTAATAGGCTCAAAATCGCGTCATATGTCGGAGAGGGATAACCCTCTCCGACATATGAAGCGATTCTGAGCCTATTAGGGATACTGTAAAGCCTTTGTTACCATCAGGGGTATTTAGAAACCTTTAGTTTAGTTACTTCAACCTCTGCAGTTGTCTTTGAGTTAGCTGTGGGCAGAAAACTAATTTTGGAGAGGTAATTATAAGAGTGAGAGAACTCTATTTCGTATTGCTAATCTGGCAACCTCTGTATCATATGTGCGTGAAAGGGTTAAATGTATTCAAGTATTTTGATAAGGAGAAAACTGAGCCAGTTGATGTGGTGGTGCTCCTCGTGGTACACCCTGGAAACGTCATTATTGGCGGCTAATTGAATCACAAAATTATGATCTACACAAGTTGACTGATCAGTCAAAATTTAATCACTTCACAATATGAGAGAGAGGGAGGGAGACTGAGGCACACAGACAAGGGAGGGGGAGGCATTACGGTACCTTTACGGTATGCCTTTACGCATCCTTTTCGTTTACTCTGACTATTATTAGACGACTTTTAAAAGTTTGATAAGCGCGTCTGGAATAATTCAGATAGATCGTTACCCTTTGGATAGCTAGACGCCCTTTCTAAGCTGTAAACAATGACCTACAAAAAAAAAAAATGCATTCATTCGACATATATCGACAGGCCCCGCCCGCTTCCACCAGCGCCGTAGACGAAGTAGAGCTATATTACCATATACCATTGTACATGGTAAATGGTAATATTGTATAGTAAAGAGTAACTGCAAATATGCATGTATTAAAGCGCTCTTACATCGTATAATTATTTTTACTTGGAGCTCTTATCAGCTCTGTGGTAAGGTGACAAGTGACTTGTCCGAGATTGCGGTATGATAAGCTCTACTTCGTCTACGGCGCTGGTGGAAGCGGGCGGGGCCTGTCGATATATGTCGAATGAATGCATTTTTTTTTTTGTAGGTCATTGTTTACAGCTTAGAAAGGGCGTCTAGCTATCCAAAGGGTAACGATCTATCTGAATTATTCCAGACGCGCTTATCAAACTTTTAAAAGTCGTCTAATAATAGTCAGAGTAAACGAAAAGGATGCGTAAAGGCATACTGAATGGGTTATATTAAGAATGATATATATCGTTGGCAGAGGGTAAAAAAAACAATGATGTCAATTACTTTTCAACTGATGCCTGGTTTACTGTACTTTACTCACTCTCTCACTCATTCACTCATCATTATGAACAAGATTATTACCTTGCACAACACCCTGGGAGTTAAGCGCAAGGCATGGTGTCCACCCCTGTACATCTAGATGTCTGTCTGTTCGCAATATATCTAGAAAACAAATAAATGTATTTCCACGAGCCTTGGGTCAGTCCTTTCATTTGGTACCCAAGCAGATCCCATTAACTGTTGGTCGGCTGATGCACTCGCTCTCCTTTCTTAGACCCCCACCACCCACTCCTAGCTATTGTCACCTATTGTAGGGTTCGCCACTCTTCTAGTGGCACCGAAGAGCGCGCCGCCCTTCGTTCTGGGTGGTGATTTGGTGCAGCAGAATGTTCGAAGGGGCATTACGTTCCCCTGCGAAGATGGGCTCATCTGGCACCCTTTGAAGTTTGACATCGAGGGCTCTTGAAGTTGTCTAACGCGACGCCCCTCATGTCTCTTATTCGCCATGGGAGTTTGTTGGAGAGACGTGATTCTCTATGTGATAACCAGGCCTCTCGCAGCGAGCCAGTAGCACCTCGATTTTACATCCTGGGGATATCGCATTCCAAGCCTCTCCTATCACTGAATTTCATGACTATCAGGGTGTGTAGATTTCGTCCGATACCCTTTGCGATTTTCCATGTGTACATTATTAAGTATCGCTCCCTTAATTCTACGTTCCCACAAGAACAGCTTCAATGATCTTAAATGCTCCCAATAGAGTAAGATTTTACTGAATCTATATACGAGCTGAAGTTTCTCTGAACGCTCTCTAAGTAATTTATTTCACCTGCTTTGTATGGGAATGTTAATACATTACAGCAGTAGAACCAGGGATTTGAAGAGCGTTATCATAGGCAACTCACTGCGCGTTCTAAATGTACATATAATCCAACCTGTTAGCCATTTCGCAGCTGAAACTTTGATCTCATTATGTTCTTTGAAACTCATATTTTCCGACATTAACAAGCCAAGGTAGTTTACATTGTGGTTAAATTCTGTTATGCAATTTGTGTTCCTTTTAATAACATTATCCTCTCCACAACGTATTAGTTGGAATTTGTCTTCGTTAAACTGCATGTTGCTTTCCCTAGTCCACAGGAACATCCCATTTATGTCTGCCTGCAGCCTGTCCGTGTCATCCTTTGTGTTTACCATCATACTTAGATTTGTGTCATCTGCTAAGGAAGACACTTTACTGTGTCTTGTGTTCGCATCTATGTAATTAATCAGGATGAGGAAGAGAAGGGGTGCTAGCACTATTCCTTGGGGAACTGAGTTTTTGAAATTCGAAAGCTCAGATATGGCTTGGTTGACTGCTACTGATTGACTCCGGTTAATGAGGAAATAGTGCATCCACATTCCGATTTTACCTAATATCCCTATTGCTTTAACTTGTGAGCAATTATAACAAGGTCACATTTATCAAACTCTTTCGCAGAATCGGTGTAAATGACCTCTACGTTTTTCCTTTTTTTTTGTCATAGTGTTTTAATAGCTCTGAGAGACACGATCTTCCCACTCTGAAACCATGTTGACCCATGTTGAGCAGGTCGTTTACTTCCATAAATGTTGAAATTTTGCCTCGCAGAATAATTTGAATGATGTGGGAGGTTAGTGCTACCGGGCAATAATTTTTGGGTAGTGCTTTACTTCCACCTTTATGCAGAGGGGAAATTATTGTATTTTTCAAACTACCTGGTATTTCTCCAGTGTCTAGACTTCTTCTCCATATTGAATATAGCCAGATATGACTATGAACACTTTTTACTCGATATTCACAATATTCAAGATACTACTAGTACATAGTTAGGCCCAGTCACTGATAATGATAGAATGAACCCATTGGGGGACGGGGGCCTTGCTACTCTCACTCTCTCTCAATTCTAGAACGAATGAATGAGTATCAAAGAGTTTTGGTCAGTCTCTTTATTTCGTACCTACAAGTACCTCATAGACTTGGTTAACATTGGATGACCTTGCCTTCCATGCATTAAAAGAACACTATTGCACAGAACGACACCACAATTTTGGGTGGCTGTATTCCTTGGGTCATCATACATGTATTGATAACCTTTGTAATCAATTGTGTTTCTGTGTGAGAAAAAAAAACCCACATAAATTTGGATACTCTCACCTTCTTTCCCCCCCCCCCCCCCCACCACAAAAAAATAAAATAAAAAATGCTCATAATTGTGGCATTCAAGGTGAATATTTCTTCACCAATTATTGGAGATTGTTAAATGACCTCAAGGGATGGTGGGGGTCGTCTCGTCAAGCCCACCCTCCCCCTGAACATATCGACCAAACATTCGGTCTTAGTCCAATAACTGCACACGTGTTATATGAAAGTGTTAATGTCAGCACCAAGCAGGGTTTGCATACGCCTCCGGATGTGTATTCAGTAATGTTGTAAACACTGTGGAGACTTACCTTACAAGTACGGCAATTAACTTTAAACCTCCCAGTGGCTTCAACAACACTCACCTGAAATACATATATAAATAGTATTATACCAGATGAACTTACAAATACAAATATATACAGAAGTATTACCGAAATAATCAAAATATATTTAATACATTCGTAAAATTTTGCTTGCTAACCGAGGCATATATCGCGCATGTGTTTTCAAAATAATGAATAGATAAATGTTGACGAATCTACTCAACTATGGGCCATTTGGTCAGTGTTGGAAGAGGCGTAACAAACCACACCCGTAAACAGGTGTAAACAAAACTGCCACGAGAATATGATCAAATGATAATCTCATATTAGACCAAAAACTGTACTGAATGCACAGGCTATGCATCCTCCTTGAATGCATTTTCACTATCTATATTTATATATTTTACTTATTATTATGTTATTATTATTATTATTATTATTATCTATATATATATATATATATATATATATATATATATATTATCAGTGACAGAATGTTGTAAAATGTATAGTACAGAAGCTGCCAGACCAGAGTTGCGGCAACTATGAATATAGAAGAGAAATACACTAAACTGATAAAGAATAACAAATACTGGTGTCTTATATCCATGAAAAATGTGTAACAATTAGTATTAAACCATTGTTGATTGAATAGCGATGGAAAACTACTCTGAGGAAGTGATTTCCAGAGTGAGGGGTTTGAGGTATAACTGAATATATTACAGCCTACAGTCCCAGGGTTGATATATATACAGTATATACAGGGTGTTTCATAAATACCTTTCATAAATTTCAGAATGAATAGACCTAGCAATAATAAATATACTTTACTATGTGACGGTTTTGGAAATTTCTCATATTTACCGGGATATTACACATTTTAGTTTAAATAGGAAAGTCTAGGGGATGAAAACGATCAGTAGATTACCATCACCTCAATTACTTTATTTTGTCATAAATGTTTGAACATCAATGTATTTTACAGTATTTACAATAGTTGCTCGAAGTTTCTCCCACCCTCGTTGATACAGGCTTGGGCTCGGCGCATAAGAGACTGTCGCACTCTTTCAAATATCCCTGGTGTGTTTCTTACTTCTCTGCATGCCTCTTGAACTCGTTGCCACAGTTGCTGACGGGTGTTTATTTGTGTAGCACACACCCTGCTCTTCAAGTGTCCCCAAAGATAAAAGTCAAGTGGAGTTAGGTCCGGTGATCTAGGTGGCCAGGCGATGGGACCACCATGGCCTATCCACTTATCAGGGTACATAACATTAAGGAAATCCTCGTACCTCGTGCAAAGTGAGCTGGAGCCCCATCCTGCATGAACCACATTTGTCTACGTGTTCTGAGAGGCACATCTTCAAGTAGTATGGGTAAGTCATCCTGAAGAAATCTGGTGTACACATTGCCTGTAAGTCGTTGTAGTAACGTAAAAGGTCCGATTAGATGGTCCCAAGAATACCGGCCCAAACATTAATCGAAAAGCGTTCCTGATGTCCCCTCGTTGTTGTTGCATGTGAATTTTCTGCTCCCCATGTATGTGTATTATGTAGGTTCAACATGCCATTTCTTGTGAAATTTGCCTCATCACTAAACAAAACCTCTGCAATAAAACCGTTGTTCTCCCTCTCTTGAGTAAGGAGCCACCGACAGAAATCCACTCGTTGGTGATAATCACGTTCAGTCAGAGCAAGGATGGTCTGGTGATGATATGGGTACAGGCCATGTCTGTTTACAATCCTCCATACTGATGCATGAGCCACACCAAATCGTGCACCAAGTCGACGTGTGCTTGTAGATGGATCATCTGCGATGGCATCAAGGATATCCTCTTCTGCATCGAGTAGTTGCTCATCATGAGGCCTTCCTCTGTCTACTGCACGTGGATTCAGTGAGCCATATTCCTGTAGTCGTCTTTCTACGCTGAGGAAAGTAGGCCGAGATGGTTGCCTCCGGTTGGGATATTGTTCACCGTACATCCTTACTGCTTCAGCTGCATTTCCTCCAGCTGCACCTAAAGTAAGTAACATGTCTGTGTACTCAGCAGAGGTGTATGGCTCCATGTCTGGTACTTACTTAAGACTGCCAGTACATCCTTCTTTCTCTCACCTTCTCACATTACCTTCAATTTGTGAAGCTTCATTCATATAGTATTCGAACCCATGAAGCAAATTGATCGAGCACCTATTGTAAATACTGTAAAATACATTGATGTTCAAATATTTATGACAAAATAAAGTAATTGAGGTGATGGTAATCTACTGATTGTGTTCATCCCCTAGACTTTCCTATTTAAACTAAAATGTGTAATATCCCGGTAAATATGAGAAATTTCCAAAACCGTCACATAGTAAAGTATATTTATTATTGCTAGGTCTATTCATTCTGAAATTTATGAAAGGTATTTATGAAACACCCTGTATATATATATCAACCCTGGGACTGTAGGCTGTATATATATATATATATATATATATATATATATATATATATATATATATTTATACACCCCTGGTTATGCGTACGGAACCATCAAAACTCACAAACCTGGGAACCCCCTCCGCCCCATCATCTCCCAGATCCCCACTGCCACCTACCAGATCGCCAAGGCCCTGAACAACCTCCTCACCCCCTACGTGCCCAGCCAATTCAACCTTAACTCAGCCCACGATTTCTTGGAAATATTATGAGACGCCCCCCGTAACAACCACACAATCGCCTCTCTCGACGTAGAAAGCCTGTTCACCAACGTGCCAGTGGATAGGACCATTGACATGATTCTACGTCAAATTTATCATTGCCCTGATACCCAAACACTGGACATCCCGGAGAAGGCCCTGAAAACACTACTGGAGCTATGTACCAAGGAGGCCCCCTTCCTTTGCCCCCGGGGCAACATGTACAAGCAGATAGACGGTGTAGCGATGGGCAGCCCTCTAGGAGTTCTTTTTGCGAACTTTTTCATGGGTACCATCGAGGAAGAGCTCCTAGCTGCCCAACGACCCGCCGTCTACTGTAGATACATGGATGACATCTTCGTGCAAATCAAGGACCTCCACGAACTACAGGAATTCCAGCGTCGCTTCATGACCTCCTCCGGACTTAACTTCACCTTTGAAAAATCTAACAATGGACAACTCCCCTTCCTCGACATCCTCGTAGCTCTGAACGACCATGGGTTCAAAACCACCGCCTACATTAAACCAACTAACACAGGACAATGCCTCAACGGCGATAGTGAATGCCCCCGCCGTTATCTTCTATCCTCCATCTCCGCCTATGTTAGGAGAGCCCTCACGCACTGCTCTACCTGGGCCGACACCCACCAGGAACTAGAAAGACTATCCCAAGTTTTAGTAAATAACGGATACTCCAACTCCGACATCTCCAGCACCATCAACCACCATCTTGAAAAATGGTACACCCAAAGCCCTCCCAACATTGACCCCCCAATGAAATTAAGATCTTCTACCGCAATTACATGTCCTCTGAACACAAAAATGACGAGGCCGTCTTAAAAGAAATAATCTCCAAGCATGTCCACCCAACCAACCCGGAAAACAAAATCAAATTAATAATTTATTACAAATCCCCCAAGACCTCCAACCTCGTTCTCCGCAACAAACCAGCCTCCACCAAGATAAAGAGCCCAATGACCGACGATCACGTCATTTACCAACATACCTGTAATTATGAGGACTGTGGACCTCATTCCTATATTGGTATGACGCAGACTCGTCTTTCACGTCGGCTAACTCTTCACCTTCAGGCTGGAGCCATCAAAGACCACTATCTCACCCCTAACCACCCTCACCTCACACGCAACGAGTTAGAGAAACACACCACCATACTCGATAAAGAAAGTGACCCAAGGAGATTACCTATACTCGAAGCTTTATATATCCAAGCCTTACATCCCAACATCAACAACCAAACTCTGGACCTTCAGATCCTTCCTTCTGCCAAAAGGCACTTTCCTACAGGACCTAACACCCCCCCTCGCCCCCCGGTGCCCTTGACGCAGCCCCCAGCGCTACCTCCTTCAGCTTCGTCTTCCGTAGGCGCCACACAACTTAGGCCACGCCCCTCGACACGCAGCCAATCAGCTTCGACCCCACCTACCGACCACCATCCCGCATCCAGTGCGCATGCGTGAAGCGGTTCCCCCCTTTCTCTTTCCCAAATTACCCCTCCACCAATAGTAGACTTTTGCCCCTTGCTTTTCACCTCCTCTGATCCTCCACCCTCTATATATACCCTTCCTGTTTACCTTTTATATCATTCCATCCTTACTTGATAATGCTGGTTGTCCAGTGAAACACGTCGTATATCCTGTATCATCATTTACATTTATGTAACCCTGTACCACCATGAATTTTGCTCATCTCCTTCATCTACTTCCTGCCACCCAGCGAAAACTCATCAGAGACCTGGAAACTTTGAATAATAAAATTTCCAACGCAGAAATTGCCATTTCTTTCAACCTCGTATGTATTAAAGAAAAAAAAAAAAAAAAAAATATATATATATATATCAACCCTGGGACTAGGCTGTAATATATTCAGTTATACCTCAAACCCCTCACTCTGGAAATCACTTCCTCAGAGTAGTTTTCCATCGTTATTCAATCAACAATTGTTTAATACTAATTGTTACACATTTTTCATGGATATAAGACAACAGTATTTGTTATTCTGTATCAATTTAGTGTATTTCTCTCCTATATTCATAGTTGCCGCAACTCTGGTCTGGCAGCTTCTGTACTATACATTTTACAACATTCTGTCACCGATAATAGTCTACCTACAGCTACAGTCTAGTTGTGAATACCAGTCTAAATAGTTTCTAATTGTTGTCAATATAAAGTTGCAGATCACAAGTGACCTGTGTAAATCCATATCAAATCAGTCTATTTATTAATAGCAGTTTGGGGACCCCTACACATTACATAACACAGAGAAGAAAAATCATGTTCGCACAGGGCGATTACATAGTTAAATTCGCAAGACAAGTCAATATAACATCTTCAAAGTAGTACAATACATGCAAATACACTTGAACACTTTTACAAAATGGATATAAGCCATAAATTATGTGAGGAAGAGAAATATTTTGATTGATATTACATTTACATTTTTTTCATTTGTTTGAAGAAGCTGTACACAATATAATACCGGTACTTACAATTCCTCATACGGTTTTTATGTGGGATATATTACTATAATATAAAATACTACATAATATAAACAATAAAACTAGCGCTCTAACTAAAAGACATATAACTCCAATGAATAAGAACATTGTGAGTGAAAAGAGGTTTGGAAGTTCCGTGGCCCCTTAACTAGCAGTAACTAATTAAGGTTTGTCCTGGGTAAATGAAATTATGGCGTCCCTGTTGCTTTTAGTACCGCTGACCACCCACCCGCTTCATTCAATACATTCTCCTCACAAATAAAGAGAGAGAGAGAGAGAGTGAGTGTGTGAGTGAGAGGGAGTGTGGAAGTGAGTGAGTGAGTATGTGTGTGAGTGAGTGTGTGAGAGTGAATCATGGCAATATATACATATTAATTATGTCACCAACGTTTTATTGTTTGACTGATTCTCTACATACTGTACACCCACAACTGCTTCGATTTTGTTTTAGTTTCATATAGATATGCTACATTAATGTGTTGCACTAGTTTCGAGCATTATAGAAAAGTCAGGCTTGACAAATATACTGTACCAGTGCTGCCTGTTTGGTTCAAATCACGTACGCAAGTTTTTTCTTACTTTCTCTCTTTCTTTATTTTTGTTTTCCTCTTTTTTCATCCAGTTAGGGTTTGATTAATTCGCTGCACACACCCATTGCCGTTTACATGTTCTTTAATATTATATATCAAGTAATAAATACATTTATGAGTCGTTCAGATAGAGGAACAAGCTCTGGGTATTGTGTGTGTATGGTGTGGGTACAGAGAATGGAATAAAACATAATACCAAGAAAGATATACAGGAGTTAAGTGAGAGCGACAGCTGGTAATGGAAGACCACCAATGATTTGAGAACAAAGCGGGAAAAAATATTGAAGAAAGCGGGCATTAATACTGAAGAAAGCGGGAATTAATATTGAAGAAAGCATTGCGGCACGGGCAAAAACAGCAGGTCTGGACAAAGCAGCCTTGAAGCGTTTCTGCCACGGCCAGCCTTTAGTGAGGTTTGCCTAAATTTCATAGAAGGAAGATAGCGTCGTAGATGATGATGCAGATGGTGATCCTAAGTTTGCTAATAATAATAATAATAATAATAATAATAATAATAATAATAATAATAATAATAGCGAAGATGATGATTATGTTGGTAATGATGAGTGTGATGATAATGATAGTAATGGTGATGAATATGAAGATGATGGTGATAGTGATTATGATGATGTTGACTCTGATTCCTCCTATTCTCACACCAGACCACCCTTTTCCTTCCCCACTCCACGCCGCTCCTCCCCTCTTGACACCCCTCCTCCCCTCTCGACACCACTCCACCCATCTCCAACCCATTCAAATTCGCCTTAATTCGCTTCCTTCAGCCACTTCAGACATCTGTGCCATCTACAGGTAGACGAAAGTACACTAAAAAAAAAGAGGGTATAAAAATGGTATATACAATCATCTGGTATACTGATAGTGATTTACCTTTCTATCCTAATATTAGCTGGTGTTATTACTACCAATATAGCTTCATAAGGGTAGATTCAACAACACACAAAGCAACCCTTCGTCTTCTCTCAATATTCTTGCCATCTCTTTTTCTTCTGATCTTTCTTGAAAAGACCAATCACCACTCTTGCTAAACAAGCTTCACAGAGGTTAGGTAGGCTCAAATGTCTCCATGGGTTCTTCACCACTGCACTGCTTCTTGCTCTGTAAGGGGGCAAAGTGCGCCCATGTTTCGATTACTGTTAGCATGTGTGGGGACGTTCAACCCATACCGCACTTCTGGAAAGGGTATAGTCAAAAGCTTTTCGTCACATCAACTCACCTCCTCTCTTACTAATTCCCTACAATCTCTCACTATACGCTGCAATGTTGCATCTCTCTCACTCTTCTACCGCAATTACAATAATCAGTGTTTTTTGGAGCTCTCTGTGTATGCCTCCTCCCTTGTGAAGAATGGGACCCGCCTTTTAACACATTCCCACTCCTATTCTGTCCAACTCTCTATTCTGTCCAACTCCCAGTGCTCTTCAACCTTTTTTTATGTCGTCCACCCCTAGTGGTGATTTGGTAAAAGCTGTCCACCCAAGTATTTGTTTTCTCTCTCAAAAATATCACGGTTCAAACATTGAAAATCTAACTTTTAAATATATCAATTCTACAATTATGTAAATAGATAAAAGCAGTTTCACTCTCATTTTTAATTTATAGTATACATATACTTCCGTATAATTACACATGCAGTCTAAAACTGTAATATTCAAAATATACAAGAACAAAATAAGCATGTCTTTGATATTCATGAGCAAATGCACTTTTCTTCATGACACGAAAGTAAAATTGCAGATAATATTAGCTATATTTGGTATTCCATAAAACAAACTATGTTCCTTCAAGAAACCGAAATCAGTGGCTTGGCTGCTGTTGCAATGTGTCTGCCATCAGCTTAAATCGAGGCATCAGACGATTTTCAAGTGCAACTCGCATGAGAGGATTCAAATTCAGAATGGCATTCCTATTCTTTGTCTTTATTAAAACTAAGCTTGAGAAACCTTGCTCACACAAATATGATGTTGGCATCTGCAAAAACATGGTTGTTGCCTGCTCAGCTAACTCCTTGTACTCCGGAATATCAAGCAGGGCAACCCAGAAATACATGGGATGGCCAAAGGTCTTGAAAGCTACTTTTTTGTGAATAATCCACTCGAAGCTCCAATAGGACATCACAATGATCAGTTCCATCATCTGAAAATGGATAAAGCATCCACATGTGGTCATTCTCACTATCTGGGAAATAAAAGTCAAGGTTTACTGTCTCTCACTTCACTCACTCAACCCCGTACTTTGCCGGAGGATAACAGGTTTTTCACAATACGTAGACGGAGGTCTTTTTAAATAAAACAAATATATTAATAGGTTTACCTGCATCAAACTAAGGTGTCTGATAATCAAGTGGAACATTCCAGTGTCTGTTCTGCTGCCTGCATACCGTGTTCCCAGCCACATTATCTCATATAGGTATCAAATACTTCAAAATCAGAAAACACCTCTTTTCTACATTGCTTTTCATTTTTTCACCTTCAATTTGAATCCATTTATTTTCCCTATATTTGCAAACATATCCCCACCTTTGCCTTGCTGACTGATGCTTAGCTTATTCAGATGATCAAAGATCAGCTCTCGCAGAGGCCACTGAAGGATGGCCGAAACAACTCTAGCTCCAGACAGCTTTGCCAGCCAGAGTGTCCTGACACTTAACTGCCATGGGGTTTGCTTCCTCGTTAAAGAAAACACAGAGCTGCTCTCTCAATGCCAACACTCAATTGAAAACCTTCCCACGAGATAGCCATATAAATATAAAACCCATATGTAAAAGACTAATTTATAATTATTGTATGTATTTTGAGATCAATCTGACTTAATCTGGGTTAAGTGCTCGTGAGCCACACAAAATCATCCTGCAGGCCATCTTTCACCTGCGGGCCTGTAGTTTCACCACCCTGTTTTATACCATTTATTTTGTCTCCCTTATCTATACCGACACGTGGGCAGGATCTCGTCCACCCACCCGTCCACCCCTTACTTAATCTCGTCCGCGGTGGACTGTCCACCCAGGTTGAATAGCACTGGTCTAACCCAAAAGTAAACCAATTATCTCAGTCTTTCTTCTATTCAATAAGTAAACTCTGGAACTCTGTCCAGTCTGTCCAGTCATTTTGACTCTAACGTACCTTGCATTTGGCTCCCTATCAATCTTTCAACTTGGGGGGGGGGGGGTCTCTTGTTACAGGCAAGATTGCCTTTTATCTTCTTCATATACAGAAAAATACTTATAATGCACACTTTAATTACCCTTCGCATATCCATATTTCATTACAGTGTACAGTAACCTTTAAATGGTATCACAATGACGTTGACTTATCTTTGAAAACAAATCTTGCACTTCAGACAGTTGTTATCTGGTGAACAAAAATCATAACGTCATGTTCGTGTGATACTCGTCATCTCTATTATCTCCACTTTCCACTTGTTTCCACTTAAAGAGGTACCACACGAGAATATTTATAGTCAACTAGCTGAGGTACCAGCACCCTGTGCGGGTATATACCGATCCCGTGATATCACGGGGATTAAACTCCAGCAACAGTCAGTGTCATTAGAAAGAAATATGAGTTTTATACAGTAAAACCATTCTTGGTACTCCTTGAGTACCCCCAGCCGAGGCCCAAGGGATTGGGCACAACAAGGACACAGACAAACTCGACAGTACTACTACAGTACTATACATTATTATATATCTAGGTGTCACCATTTTTCCGGCAAAATTTATGTAACCTTTTACTCTGTTGGCTGAAACCAGACTGAAAATATACAACAAGTGAAAGAGTACATTTATAAAGTTTACCTGTTAAGTTACTAAACCATTGTTGAAGATAAAAGTACCCGTATAATACCGGCATTACTGTAATTCACTTAACCTACTTCACTCTCTATATGGCTTAGGCTACCCCCCATATCCCACTAATTCACTTAACCTCCTTCACTCTCTATATGGCTTAGGCTACCCCCCATATCCCAATAATTCACTTAACCTACTTCACTCTCTATATGGCTTAGTCTACCCCCCATATCCCAATAATTCACTTAACCTACTTCACTCTCTATATGGCTTAGGCTACCCCCCATATCCCAATAATTCACTTAACCTACTTCACTCTCTATATGGCTTAGGCTACCCCCCATATCCCAATAATTCACTTAACCTACTTCACTCTCTATATGGCTTAGGCTACCCCCCATATCCCAATAATTCACTTAACCTACTTCACTCTCTATATGGCTTAGGCTACCCCCCATATCCCACTAATTCACTTAACCTACTTCACTCTCTATATGGCTTAGGCTACCCCCCATATCCCAATAATTCACTTAACCTACTTCACTCTCTATATGGCTTAGGCTACCCCCCATATCCCAATAATTCACTTAACCTACTTCACTCTCTATATGGCTTAGGCTACCCCCCATATCCCACTAATTCACTTAACCTACTTCACTCTCTATATGGCTTAGGCTACCCCCCATATCCCACTAATTCACTTAACCTACTTCACTCTCTATATGGCTTAGGCTACCCCCCATATCCCAATAATTCACTTAACCTACTTCCCTCTCTATATGGCTTAGGCTACCCCCCATATCCCAATAATTCACTTAACCTACTTCCCTCTCTATATGGCTTAGGCTACCCCCCATATCCCAATAATTCACTTAACCTACTTCACTCTCTATATGGCTTAGGCTACCCCCCATATCCCAATAATTCACTTAACCTACTTCACTCTCTATATGGCTTAGGCTACCCCCCCATATCCCAATAATTCACTTAACCTACTTCACTCTCTATATGGCTTAGGCTACCCCCCATATCCCAATAATTCACTTAACCTACTTCCCTCTCTATATGGCTTAGGCTACCCCCCATATCCCAATAATTCAATATACCTACTCCCCGCTCTGTCATGTTGCATTGGGCTTAATTAAGTTGGAGACTAATAATCTGGATAGAGTGATGTAAATTGGGTGAGAGAGAGAGAGAGAGAGAGAGAGAGAGAGAGAGAGAGAGAGAGAGAGAGAGAGAGAGAGAGAGAGAGAGAGAGAGAGAGAGAGAGAGAGAGAGAGAGAGAGAGAGAGAGAGAGAGAGAGAGAGAGAGAGAGAGAGAGAGACGGATAAACGAATATTGGAGTACAAAGGAAAACAAGCAACATCAGATTTACTGCTACAAGGATCCTTGTACCTAAACTACCTAAATAAATGAAAAAGAGATACCATAACAAGGAGGTTCTCATCCACTCGACAATCTCCCATTTAACGGGGGCTGACCAGCTATTTTTTTGTCTTTCTTGGTTGTATCCATTCGGTCCAATTCAGTTTTAAGATATTTGTTCCCATCCAGGTGTCGATTTTTTTTCCAGGAGAGCGATAGCGAGCCAGCATTTTATGGAGAAATCCGGCTTCGCCGGAGAAATTTTTCTATCGAAATATGTACAAATTTAACCAGCTGTCTAACTCATTATCCAAAATATGGTGGTTCGCTATCGCTCGCCAGGTATAAATCGACACCTGGATGGGGATAACCGTCTTAAAACATTAGGCTGGATAGGGCCGAATTGATACAACCCAGAGCGAGAAAAATAGCAGGTCAGCCCCCTTAAAACTGGCATGAAAACGTGCAGCAAATAATCTAATGACAAAGTTTATAGGAAAGTTGTAAAATTATGACATGAAATTGAGAGGAAAGGTGAAACACCAAACTCTGATGGATACACAATTTACTCCAACATAAGAGAAACAGAAGAGCAAATAAGTAGAAGATGGGTGACTAGAGAAGCAAACAGAGTGGGAAGGAGAGAAGAGAGCAATACAGTAGATGAAGAGATAGCAATAATTTGTGGGAAAAGGAGTTGGGAGATAAATGTTGATAAGGGAAGAAAGGAGTGAATGCAAAGTAAAGGTAATGCATGGGGAGGGGAGAAGGAGTGGGCACAGGGAGGGAGAAGAACAAACGGTGGATGAACAAATAGAAACGTCAGTGGATTGGAAATAATGTGCGAAAGGAAAGAATAATATGCATAAAGGAAGAAGTGAGCGAATAAGGAGTAAAGAGGAAGTCAATAGGTGAAAATAGAAGAGTGTAAAAGGAGAGCATGAGAGGACTTTGAAGCAGGGTGTTAAACCGGAGCAATTTGCTTGGAGACTTGAAGGAATATGAAAAGGACTACAAGAAAATTAACATCAAATGGCATTTTTTTCCAGTTTATCACTTACAAAGACATATTTTCAACTGTAAACCTTAATATTACCTTTAAATACCGATATACAATTATATGAATATAAAGAGATTGTTGGAAAAAGAGAGGAGTGGGTATAGAGAAGAGAAAATATGTAGATGGAAAGACAATACGGGAGAAAATGGTAAAGAGAAATGTGTGAGAGGTAGGAGAAATGTGTGAGAGGTAGGAAAAATGTGTGAGAGGTAGGAAAAATGTGTGAGAGGTAGGAGAAATGTGTGAGAGGTAGGAGAAATGTGTGAGAGGTAGGAGAAATGTGTGAGAGGTAGGAGAAATGTGTGAGAGGTAGGAGAAATGTGTGAGAGGTAGGAGAAATGTGTGAGAGGTAGGACAAATGTGTGAGAGGTAGGACAAATGTGTGAGAGGTAGGAGAAATGTGTGAGAGGTAGGAGAAATGTGTGAGAGGTAGGAGAAATGTGTGAGAGGTAGGAAAAATGTGTGAGAGGTAGGAAAAATGTGTGAGAGGTAGGAGAAATGTGTGAGAGGTAGGAGAAATGTGTGAGAGGTAGGAGAAATGTGTGAGAGGTAGGAGAAATGTGTGAGAGGTAGGAGAAATGTGTGAGAGGTAGGAGAAATGTGTGAGAGGTAGGAGAAAGTGTGAGAGGTAGGAGAAATGTGTGAGAGGTAGGAGAAATGTGTGAGAGGTAGGAGAAATGTGTGAGAGGTAGGTAGGAGAAATGTGTGAGAGGTAGGAGAAATGTGTGAGAGGTAGGAGAAATGTGTGTGAGAGGTAGGAGAAATGTGTGAGAGGTAGGAGAAATGTGTGAGAGGTAGGAGAAATGTGTGAGAGGTAGGAGAAATGTGTGAGAGGTAGGAGAAATGTGTGAGAGGTAGGAGAAATGTGTGAGAGGTAGGAGAAATGTGTGAGAGGTAGGAGAAATGTGTGAGAGGTAGGAGAAATGTGTGAGAGGTAGGAGAAATGTGTGAGAGGTAGGAGAAATGTGTGAGAGGTAGGAGAAATGTGTGAGAGGTAGGAGAAATGTGTGAGAGGTAGGAGAAATGTGTGAGAGGTACTAGGAGAAATGTGTGAGAGGTAGGAGAAATGTGTGAGAGGTAGGACAAATGTGTGAGAGGTAGGAGAAATGTGTGAGAGGTAGGAGAAATGTGTGAGAGGTAGGAGAAATGTGTGAGAGGTACTAGGAGAAATGTGTGAGAGGTAGGAGAAATGTGTGAGAGGTAGGAGAAATGTTTGAGAGGTAGGAGAAATGTGTGAGAGGTAGGAGAAATGTGTGAGAGGTAGGAAAAATGTGTGAGAGGTACTAGGAGAAATGTATTAATGAAGGGGTTGAATAATAAAGAGGGAAAAAAGAGCGGAGAGAAGGGGTGGGTATGGAAAATAAAAACACAGCTGAAAAGATAATAGGTGTGCTTATGATAAAGAAAACTGTTTGAGAGGTGGGAGAAATGTATTGATGAAGGAAGAAGTAAGCGAATATAGAGTAGAGAGATAAGGATGGAGAGATCGAGGTAATGTAGACAAAGAGAGATGGAAATACAATAGCAGTAATTATAGTGAAGAGATCATGGGTGAGAGGGAGGAGAGATGTATTAGTAAAGAGGGAATTGATTAAATAAAGGGTAAAGAGAGAATGAATGAAGAGAAGAGTTGGCTAAGAGGGAGAACAGGGTTGACGAAGAGATCTAGAAGTCAGAAGAGTGGAATGAGGTGTGCATTAAAGGGGAGGGGGGGGGGGGGATAAACTTAGAATATGGGAAGTGGATTAGAACAGAAAAGACTGAACAAAGGGAGGAGTAAAAATATACAGACACAAAATAAGTCAGTAAAGTCGGGAATAAATTGGCCCAGAAGCGAAATTAATAAGAAAGCGTAATAAGCAAAAGTGTCATCGTCAAGTACAGAATGCACGTACAAGAGAGAAAGAGAGAGAGAGACTCATATTTCCATATGTTTCGACATAATTTACATGTTATCATCATATTCCTCATGAACTCCGATTCCCTGGGAACACTCCTCTCTCCGAACACATCATAATTATTTGTGTATCTCATAGTATTCCCTTACTTTCAGTTATTAATAATGTTATTAGAAAAGTAACTAAAACCAATCACCATATTTTGTAAATTCCTAAACACCTAAGGAAATACTAATACTATTTTAGTTACCGATAGTACATCAAAAACTGCTCAATAATTATCCTACTGAATACAGTAAATTACAATAACTTTTACATTGCTTGGATGTTAATTAAGAACAATATGATCTTACTCTCTGAAGATCTCCAATAGCCATCGACAAACTTTTAGGAGAAACTTAAGGAGAAAGGAATATCACATATAAACTTTCCGGTGGTCAAATCATTCCATAAACCAAAAAAGGAAGGGGAGGGGAGGGGAAAGGAAGGGGGAGAGAAAGAGAAAGGAGGGAGAGGGGAAGTGGAAATGGAAGTGATGGGGAAAGGAAGAGGGAGAGGAAGATGAGGGGGGAAGAGGATAGGAAGTGAAATAGGTAGATAAGGAGAAAGGAGGGAAGGGGAAAGGGAAGATCTTTACAAAAACAAATCGTCTATCAGCAGCTATAATAGTCAATGTATTATAGTGATGAAGACCGTATGAACTCAATAAATTATATATAATACGAACCCTAGTCTGCATTGGAGGAACTACAGTAGTCAAAACCTTAAACTTGTCATTACTTATTATGTTACAATTGCCAGAGTGGTTCCAAACAAAGTGTTCCCTTACTGGTGAATGAGAGGACATTGTATGAGCTGTTGACCTGTTTCTGCTTGATCAAACTAAGTGTTCAACTGAGCGAGTTTTGAAACCCCGGATGGCGCTTCCAATGTAATCGCCTTGTGTAGGCTAATCATCCCATCTTATACTTTCACCATAATTGTAATTTATGTTTATTACTATGTGCATTCTAAAAAGTATTATTATACAGTATATACAGTATATATATATATATATATATATATATATATATATATATATATATATAAATATATATATATATATATATATATATATATATATTCTCTTTTAAACAGACGAGGTTAAAAGCAATAGCAGTTTCAGCATTCAGGAATTTATAAGCTATTAGCTGAGGAATCCGCACCTTGTGTGAGTTAACCTCTTAAATGCGCAGCCCCTGTAGTATACACCATACCCCTGTGCGTAGGTATTCTGATTAATTCCTCACTAAATCGTTAATTTACCATAAATATAATTAATACTTATGCATATGCGCCTATTTTATGTTTAATATGAAGATAGTAACATGTAACAACAATAAAACAAGTGGGCATAGTGTTTAGATGGTCAAAATCGCGAATTATTACCGAGCGGTTCATTCATCAAATGTGAGCCAGCCGGCCGTACACCCTCTCCTCTCGAGGGCTGAAGCCTTACTGACTTACTCCCTCACACTCTCCCTATCGCAACACACTCGCTAGTCACATGACAACACCATGGAACCAGCTTGCAGATGTTAGCACGAAAATATACCAATGAATAAGGGAATAACAGGGAAAATAGGTGATAATTGAAGGGGGGGGGGGAGAAAGGGGGGAAGGAGAGGACTTTGACACATGTGAAGGAGTGATTGGAGGTATGGAGGGGAATTATCTCACTTAAACACCATTTTTCTTTTTTTTTAAGTGCCACTGGGGTGTTGTTAGTGTTTTCTGTTTATGCCTGGGATCTTAAGAGTCTCCCTCCAGTCACTCAGTAAAACCTCTTAAGAGTCCTCCCGTAGCTGCCGGATTAAGGGAGCCCACCTCGTTTTTTGTTTTCTCTCTTTCTGGGTTGTATCCATTCGGCCCAACTCAGCCTACTGTTTTAAGATGTTTATTCCCATCCAAGTGTTGTTTTTTTCCTGGCGAGCGGGAGCGAGCCAGCATATTTATTTTAATGTGTATAACAGCAGGCTAAATTTGTAAATTTTTCGATAGTCGACATCTGAATGGGGATAAACGTCTTAAAACAGTAGGCTGAATGGATACAAGCCAGAGAAAGAGAGAAAAGGAGAGACAAAAATCAGGTGACCCCCCTTAAAGAGTAGTGGAGATCCTGCAAGAGCTGCACTACAATAGTAAACTCTAAGGGGCTCACCAACACCAGTAGTGCTCATTTGTTTATTTCCGCTAAAAATATATACTAGGACACATATGTACTGCAGCAAAGTCTCATCTCCATAGTGCCAAGGGTAGGGGAGGGGGCAAGGCGGTCAGAAGCACACCAACTCACACGCTAACACTGATACGCTAACACATTAGTAGGATGACGTAATGAAAATGTCATTCTAGTTAATGTTAGACAATTTGATTCAGTATATAAAAGACATTGATAGTCAAGAGGTACATAACTACCTCTAGTAACTGATATCTATTAACTGATAATTGATGTCTAGCTTGACTGTACGATGAATATCACTATATCATTGTATTTAACTCAGAAAATACCTCTTGTAATCAAAGTGTTAAAGTTGACATTTTGGCATACCAGCTTTTAGCGCTATCCATCAAAACAGAAAAAAGTTGGTGATGGAAAGTTAATTGACTCAAGCATTTTACCATGTATATGTATATTTAATAGTGGCCCCTCCATCATTGACGATATTGCCTATTAATATAATAGTCCCCCTTCAACACCCACGGCAGCAGTTTTGAATCTCCCGCGCGGAAGGGTCAGGGAGTACTCTCATAAGTGCACGCTTAATTCTCTTATGGAATCGTCTTATGATTGGGTACCCTACAGAAAAAAACTTTGTAGAAAATAAAAAAGAAAATTTAACTTAATATCTGTTATATTATGGCTTTCCATGCGTGGATTTCTTGTGCGCAGCGCCCAGGCGCAGGCCCCATAGCGGCCATTTCTTCCTTCTCCCTTCCGCGCTCGTGTCAGGCGGGCGGGTGTCCCTAGTGCTCCAGCTTCATTCGTCGTTCCTGCACTTCTTGTGAGTCCTTACTCATTTGTATACATCTGCGTTGTATTGAACAGAGTTTAGATTAGCTAGCATGGGCTGCCCCATTGGCACGACCGCAGTAGGGTGTAAATTAGGGTGTGTTTTTGTAATAAGGCGCCTTCGTATACCAGGATCTGCGCGCCACGTGTGTTATTATTGTGATTGTTTTTGCGCCTTTAGCTTTTGGTATTATAGCTAGGAGGCTACCATTCTGCAAGATTATGCTTCAGGCCGTCAATTTGAGGCAGTTGCATATTAATTTTGTTTCTTATTAGCAAATGCTCTAGTTCAAGGGTGGCTGCACTTGGTGCGGAGCCTTCTGGAGCCCATATTTGCTTTTGGGCCCCTCTCTCGGGCCTCCCCTCTGCTTGCTGCTGCTGCTGGATTGTCGGAGCGTCAGTTCATCCTGTGATGTTTCGTCGGGCCTCGTGGCCAGCCTCGTTAGGGGTCTCCAATGTAGGCTTCAGGTAATTTAGGATTGTAAATGCTATGTATTTATGATTATGCCTATGTCTGCCCCATTCTTGTGCTACATGTGTGCGTTGCATGTTATTGGTGGGCCATTGGGAGACGTCCCCTATATATATATGTGGGGTTTTGGTAGGGGGGATTTTTACACATAAGTCCCTCCCGCTAAAATTTTTGGTTGTTTTCTCCGGCGGCCTTCTGTGCAGGGCCCCTCTTTTCTCGTCTAGTTGACGAGTTAGGGAGCAACCAAATGTCCCGGCGTAGTGCGCTGAACCACAATCCTTCCGGCGGAAAATGCTAATTCCTACGGGAGCAACCTCGGCCCGCCAAGGGGACTCGCCCTGACCAATTTGTCATACGGCAAGACTTCCTTCGCCCGGCGTTCCAGTCTAGTGTGCAGGTGTTGTGATACATCATGCAAGCACGTTACCTATCTTTCTATTCTCAATAGTCACGGATAGTTGAACACTTAAGGTCACTAGGGCCAGTGACACTTTGTCACAGGTAAGCAGTCCAATCAGCTTAAAATGGAGAAACCCCAATTTTTTCCATGGTCAAGTCCAGCGGAAGGTTAGAGTAGCTGTGGCTATAGCTAATTTTCTGGCGGACTTGAGGTAGGATGTCTTAACACCTCGCAGGTTATCCTTATGAGCATTGATTCCTGGAAATTGTATTTTCCAGATTGACCCAGTGCTTCAGCCCGGCGACTGATGGGTGGCTGATTCCGGCAGGGGGGGGGGGGGAGGCTTTTCTTCCATCATGTCTCGGTTTGAGCTGTGCGCTACTCCTACTTGCTCATTATTGCCTGTATTTGCTCCCAAATTTTGCTTTAAATGCGTAAAAGGTCTCGATCGTTCTCGGGGCTTGTGGGTGTCGAAGCGGTGTTCTGTCTGTTCTGAGTTAAAGGTGAATTCCAGGGCTGAAACCTATTCAAAATACAATGTCCATTGGGATCTGCTTGGTTTTAGGTATATGATACTGAAGAACTTTCATCAATTTGTTTTAACAACATAGAAATATAGCTTATCTAAGTTATTTTATGTGGCGCGAACTGGCGTGTTTACCATGACGTAACTGTAGCCAATGGCGGGAACTATCGACATGGGAAATAGGTGAATCTGTGTGGTTTTTTTATTTGAGAAACTCTTATAATTTGTATGCATGTTTACAGCTCAACATTTGGCTTCACCATTGCCTGGTCAAGGGACTGCGATATATAAATTGAACAGAAAACGACGTTATCATTACAAAATAGGCCTTAGAACCGACCTCACTCAACTCTGGACCAGGCTAAACATGCATAAACACTGCATGTATGTTTATTGCTGGCGAGCTGGGATTATTTCTTGATGTGCACCACATTATCAGGACGTTGGTCGATCTTTTGCAGAGCTTAAGTATTGAATTGAAAGGTATCAATTACGAAAAACAGACATCACTGTTCAGGACCGCATATCTTGTTTACAAACGGCTTCTCTGCACAATGGAGTCACTCCAGCTGGCTGAAGATGCCAATTTGTCACCAACGACTATATATATTAGTATTTTGTTCTGGAGTTTAATGGAATTATATCGATATTGCCCATATACATATTACAGTATATTCATGCCAAGTTATGACCCTGCATTAATCTTCGTTTTTTCGTTCATCCCTGTAGTTCACCTTTAAAGGCGGCGCTTATCACTAAGAAAGACTTGTTGTGCCTAGCGGCATTGAAAGAGATAAAGAAATTTTTCAACTCTTATGCTAAAGATGCTGCCCATAAGGCACTTCACTGCGATGATGATATCTTGTGGGAGCATCTAGTCATAAAATCACCTTTGGTCAAGTCAGCCTCCATTAAATCTACTAAACCCAAAGCTAAGAAATCCCTTTCCAAAGAGGTAGTGAGTAGCTCGAGTAGTAATGAAAGTGACATCACCGAGGCTACCACCCCCCGACCGACCAAAGCGGAGGCGGTCGCCTTCCCCACGGCAACGGTCAAGGTCACGGTCGAGATCCCCCAGAAAGCAATCTAGGCACTCATCGGCGGAGTCGTCCAGATCAACCAAACGCCGGAAGGAGGACAAGGTGACACCGGCCGGTACAGGACACAGTAGTAGCCGGACAGTTACCATAAGGCCACCGCCCTCGACCCCTACCTCCAGTGCGCCAACCGTCCAATCCGGCGACTCAGAGGTGGGGGTGGAGGACATTGAACCTAGACCTCATCATGAACAATCTTTAAGTGTACCACAGGACTTCACTTTTGCTATTCCAAAATTGACTCAGGTACCACGCAAGGCCCCTACGGCTGGACCAAGTAGCGTGTTAGCAGATCAGTACAGAGGTTTACCTTCAAGTTCTCAGTCTTTTGACAGCTCTCAGGTTATTCAGGACTCACAGCCACCCGCGGCGAGCGAACGAGGGTGCTGGAGAGTGGGCCAAGGAACAGATAGGGAAAGTATTCACAGTGAAGTTTTACCCTCGTCTGTCCCTGATTTGGTTTGGCCGCCGGTGCAACAAACTCCGGATGAACAGCAGGACATCCCAGAAATACTTGAATTTAATGAAGAGCCGGAGGAAGTTACTGTTCCCTCGGCTCAAGGTTTAATGTTTGAAGGATCAGAGGCCAGTTCCCAATCTTCCAGGGGTTCCCATAGTAAGTGTATGACCACGGAGGAAATAAGTAACATTATGCATAGGGTCATGCAGCAATACCATGTTTCTCCCTCTCCTGATCCTTCCTCTAGTCGACCGGTAGCTCCCCCGAGTAGCTCCACGATTAGACCATTAGAGCCTTCAGGTTTTCCCACTCCTAAGTCCTCATTACCTGCCTTGGTTTTACCCCCAACAACGTCCATGGTGGCAGGCACTACAGTGCCGGCTACCATGACTACCACTAATGTGCGGGTAATTTCTGATATCACTCCTCCCCCTTTAGATAAGGTTCCACAGAGGAAAGGACCTATGCCTCTCCTCTACGGGCCTGATTGCTCTTGGACTCAGGTACACCCTTTGAAACCATTCCTAGCACAACCTACTATTTCAGGGCATCTACCGGTTCCGGGTGAGTGGACTATTGAAATCAACAAGAATAGGAAACTCAGAGCGAAGGATGAGGTAGGGAGATTACTGGACATTTCTATTAAGGCCATACCTAGTACATATAATGCTGATTTCTTTGTCTTCTCAGCTGCCCCGGCAGTACCGTCGGCCTCATCTGCACGACTCTTTGCAGACTGGTCCAAAGCAGATGGCGTTAATGACATTAAAGCTTTGAATGCACTCACGCCGGAACTTGCTACAGTTCCGGTCCTTGATCAGTCGATGAAAATGGAGAATACACCAAAGACGAAGTACAAATGAGTAATGCCCTCAATACCTTCTTTGCATCAGTTTTTACAACCGAAGACCTCAGTGATATCCCTACACCATCGCCGATTCAGATTGATAATGCAGATGTTCTAAGCAATATCACCGTTACAGAGAGAGAAGTATTGAATTGTTTAGATAAACTCAAGGTAAATAAAACACCTGGCCCTGATACAATCTCGCCTAGAGTTCTAAAGGAAGCTAAGGATGAGCTCTCCAAACCACTGACATTGCCATTCAATGAATCCTTGCAGTCTGGGACCATGCCTGATCAGTGGAAGCTAGCCAACGTAACACCGATATTAAAAAAGGCAGCAAATCCCTACCCAGTAACTATCGTCCAATTAGCTTAACCTCAATTGTATGTAAAATGCTAGAAACGGTCGTAAGAGACAGACTCGTAAATCACTTAGAGGCAAATAACATACTTAAAGATACTCAACACGGCTTTCGTAAAAAACGTTCCTGTTTAACAAACCTCTTAGACTTCTTCCACGATATCCTCAACCTCTACGATGAGAGTAAAGCTGTAGATATTATATACCTTGATTTTCAAAAGGCCTTTGACAAAGTTCCCCACAAACGTTTACTGCTAAAACTAAAAGCGCATGGAATACAAGACGGTGTGTTGAAATGGATAGAAAATTGGCTCAGCGACAGAAAGCAAAGAGTAGTCATAAATGGTAAGGCATCTAAATGGACCAATGTAAGTAGTGGGGTACCCCAGGGATCGTTACTAGGACCAATTCTCTTTCTAATTTACATCAACGACATAGATGAGGGTCTCACCTGTACAATCTCAAAATTTGCTGACGATACAAAAATTGCAAATAGCGTACTCTCAAAAGAACAAGTTGACGATATGCAACACAATCTAGATAAATTGTCATGTTGGGCCCAAATTTGGCAGAGTTTCAATGCGGATAAATGTAAAGTACTACATATCGGATACCTAAATGAGAAAGCAAACTATTCGATGAATGGCACTCAGCTTAAGAATGTAAACAGAGAAACCGATCTGGGAGTAACAATATCGAGTAACCTAAAACCGAGTCAACAATGTTCAGAAGTTGTTAAGAAGGCAAACAAAATAATTGGATTCATAGGCAGGTCATTTGAGCATAAATCTAAAGAAGCTATCCTAACCCTTTACAATTCCTTAGTCCGCCCTCTTCTGGAATACTGCATTCAATCCTGGTGCCCTTATTACCAAAAAGATATAAACAAGCTAGAACGAGTTCAACGTAGAGTTACCAAAATAATACCTAGCCTAAAGAACAAACCATACGAAGAGCGTCTTAGAGAATTAAATCTATTTCCTTTAACCCAGCGCAGATTAAGAGGTGACTTAATTCAAGTGTTCAAAATCATCAAAGGCATCGACAATATGAACTGAAGTAAGTACTTCACTATCGACCAATCTAATTACACGCGGGGAAACGGTTGCAAAATTATTGGTAAATCTTTTAACTCACACGAATCTAAGAATTTCTTCTTCAATCGAGTTGTCAACTTGTGGAATGGGCTTCCCCGAGACATAAGAACATAAGAACATAAGAAAATGGGAGTCTGCAGAAAGCCGATTGGCCTAAGCAAGGCAGATCCCTGTCCCACACAACCCCAATTCAATTACAAAGCCCAATTATAGGCTTCACACTCTAATACCCTGAGGATCATCTTACCAAAAACGGTTAGAGATTAACGCAGGATTATGGAGGTCTGCAGAGCGCTGATTGGCCCAACCCGGCTGATCCCCCTTCACACCCAACCCTTCTCGTCCATATGCTTATCCAATTTTATCTTAAAGCTCCCTACAGTTTTAGATCCCACTATAGCACTTGGTAGTCCATTCCACCCATCTACAACTCTGTTACCAAACCAATACTTGCCTATATCTTTTCTGAAACGAAATTTATCTAATTTGAAACCATTGGTACGAGTTCTTTCGCTATCACTGAGCTTTAGTACATTTGCCATGTCCCCTTTGTTAATCCCACTAACCCACTTGAACACCTCTATCATATCCCCTCTAACTCTGCGTCTCTCTAACGAATGTAAACCTAATTTCTTCAACCTTTCTTCATACGAAAGATTTCTAATATTATGGATCATTTTTGTCATTCTACGCTGTACTCTCTCCAATGAATCTATGTCCATTCTGTAATAAGGACACCAAAATTGGACAGCATAATCCATATGGGGTCTCACTAATGACAAGTAAAGTTTTAAGATAACATCAGCAGTTCTGTTACTCACACTCCTAGAGATGAACCCGAGAATCCTGTTTGCCTTATTACGAACGCTTATACACTGTTTTCTAGGCTTCAAATCATTGCTAACAAACACACCTAGATCTTTCTCGCAGTCTGAATTTTCTAATTCTAAATTAGCTAGTCATAGACTGCAGCACCGTTGATTAATTTAAACTCCGCTTAGACAAATATCTCGCATCAAACCCGCGACTGACTGCGTTTGTAAATGAATAACTTTATTTTATCCCCCCCTCAGTTACTAACCCATCTGTCCCCTACTAACTTCCTAATCCTGCCACGGACATTAGTTCCAGGGCAGTAGTTCCCTTTCCAATCTTCCCTTACCCACTCTAAACCACTGTTTGGACACTTGATCCTCAGTGTTTTGGAGGACAAGCAGCCTAGAAGAGTCACTAGACCTGTTGTTGCTTGATTTCCTTTGTACTCCTTTGTACATACACCAGTCCTGCAGATGAGGCAGGTAGGTATGGGTCCATGGGTAGACTGGGAAGCAGAGGCGCAGGTATTTGCTTCTACTATTACATCCAAAACCTCCCATCAGTTCCCTCAAGAGTTGCATGCTTGGTTCTCGTTACCTGTTAGTAAGGCAGAAGGGGTGTCTCCAGCCTTGTTCGCTTTCTTGGCGGCCCCCAAAATAGCTCTTCACCAATTAGATGATCCTTTTTGTACCCCTCCCCCAGCCCATCTGGATAGGGACTTTAAGTTACGGAGCAAAGCCTATAGATTGTTCTCACAATATCTTGTCACTCGCCAGGTTACCATATCACTAGCTAGGACTATTTCGGCCATTGCAGACCAAAAGTGAGGAAAGCCACAGAGCTGTCACATAGGATTCTATTACAAAATTCAATACAATCCCTGGGTGACATTAGAGTAGCTATCATGGAGGCTGTGAGGGCACGCCAGGATCTCCGAGTGTTTTTAGTAAAGAAGTTACCGGAAGATATTGGCCACCAGTCTTAACTGCCTCCCTCCTCAGTTCAGAAACGTGGAATGTAGTTTACAATTTGATGGATGGGTGGAAGCCGACTACCTCCTAGGCTAAGAGGGAACCGTTTAAGAAGCCCAAAAGTGGCGGTAAGTCACAACCCCCTCAGACTAAACAGTCCTTTCGAGACCCTAGGCCTCCTCCACAGCAGGGAGGTAATCAGCCCAAGCCCAAAGGTAAATACTCAGGTTATAGAGGTAAGTCACACCCCAACCAAATCAGGGACAGACGTCAGCCAAGACTAGCCAACGGTCTGATACCAACCCACCACCCCCTACAAAAAACTAGCCAACCATACTCTCTGTCTCCCGGGGCCATGCTTAGGCATGTCGGATTTGAGAGTTGACCCACCAAACGAACCCAGTTTGCAAACGGGGTCGTTCCAGGTATGCCACAGAACCTGGCCCACATGAACATGGTCCAGCACCGTAGTCTGCAAAGGCCTCACCTGGCGGTGGATCCGGCGAACCAGACTGCGCCCGGCGCTCGAACAGATCCATGTTTCGCCGGGGGTGGAGGCCCTGGTCCAAGAAATTATATCAAAGAAGGTCATTGTGTTAGTAGAACCAACTTGCCCAGTATTCATCTCCAGACTTTTCTTAGTGCCAAAGCGAGACAGTGTGCAGATGCGACCAGTAGTGGATCTCTCGCTTCTGAACAATCACATCATAAATCCCTCCTTCAGGATGCTTACAGTCAATCAAATCAGGCTTATTCTTCCGCCGTTAGGTTGGATGTGCTCCTTAGACCTCAAAGACGCCTATTGGCATGTCCCTATCAACAAACGGTTCCAAAAGTTCCTTGCCATGAGGATAAGGCAGGAGACTTATGTCTTTCAGAGAATGCCTTTCGGGTTGAACCTGGCACCGAGAGTTTTCACAAAATTAGTCCGGCAAGCCCTTCTGCCAATATTGGCCCAGGGCATCATGGTGTTGTGGTATCTAGACCACTGGCTAGTGGTGGCGGAGTCAATAGAGTTATGTCACAATCATGTCAACCAAGTAATCAATCATGTACAAACCCTAGGGTTCAAGGTGAACTTGGCAAAGTCTATCCTTGTTCCTTCACGGGAAATTCAGAGCTGGTCTGGGATACCGCCAACCTGACTCTTACTCAGAGTGTGGAAAATCGCCACAGATTTCGCAGGAAACTGTTTCGTTTTCTCCACAGTCTGAATATGACAAGGAAGGAGTGGGAGTCCCTGGTCGGCTCACTCAACTAGATCCAATTAACTGTGAAGTTGGGCCGGTTGAAAGTAAAGAGATTAATCATGGAAGGCAACAAATTTTTCTCACTACTGCTGGCGGAAAAACTATGGCCGATTCCGCGATTAATTCACAACTTACTGCCGGTCTGGGCGAAGACCGAAACACTGTACTCTATGACAAATTGGGTTTCTCCTCCTCCTTCGGTATAGGTAGACACAGATGCTTCCGGAACACTGGGGTGGGGGTATCAGTCCAATCTAGGCCATCAATGGCAGGGCACTTGGGACCAGGGCATTTCATGGCACATCAACAAACAAGAGCTTCTAGTTCCTCTATATTTTCTCCAAGCCCACGGCTCATCATTGCAAGGGAAATCAATAGCGTTTCGGATGGACAACTCAGCTGCGGTCCATTGCATTCAGAAACAAGGTTCAGTGAGGTCTCGAGATTTGCTAATAGTGTCAGAACAGATTTTTGCTCTAGCCGAATCGCTGAGCATTCATCTGCATGCTTCATACCTCCCAGGTGTGTCGAACGTCTGGGCAGATGCTCTGTCCCGGCGACGGAGCACCTTCGTAGAATGGGCACTCAAACAAAACGTCTTCGACAAGATGATTGCCAAGCCTTACCGTCCACAAGTGGATCTGTTCGCATCCGAGGAGACTCACAAGCTACCTCTCTTCCTGACCCGCCAAGGGGGGACTCCGGCGGGGGGACCAGATGCATTACTGGAGGACTGGAACAAGTGGACTTCAATCTATCTATTTCTTCCACCAGATTCTGTTCTAATGTGCAGGGTAATTCACAAACTACGAGGTTACCGGGGCGTAGTTTCGATGATCGCGCCGTTATGGCCGGCTCAGGTGTGGTACCACCAGTTGCACGATTGGTGCAAGGACCCGGTGTCGCTCCCGGTCTCCGCATTCCACTTAGAGACAATTGGCAACCTTCAGACCTCGCTCAATTTTGCCTTCTGGACATTTACAATGCCAAATGGCTAGCTCAGTATAGGGAAAGTGTCACTAGTAAACTTATGAACCAATATACTATATCTACCAGGAGGTAATATCAATCACATTGGAAAGCTTTTACGAACTGGATTGTTGAGTCAGGGCAAACCGATGCCTCAGGAGCCCTAGTCTTCAAATACTTAATTATTTATTTGAGCAGAAGCATTTTTCCGTTGTTACGTTAAAGAATCACTTATCTGCTATCAGAACCCCCTTCTTTGATCTCATGGTCTCTCGATACCGCAGGCGGAGGAGAAAGGATTTATGAGGGCGTGTTTCAAGATCCGCCCACCACCACGTCAGCTCATGCCCACCTGGTCGCTTGATAAAGCCTTATCTTTGCTTCAATCACGCAAATACAATAATGCGCCAGATTTTAATTCATTACTTAAAAAGGCTGTGTTCCTAATGGCTTTAGCTACAGGAAATAGGGTCTCTGAGCTGGCGGCGATGAGCAACGAACATAATTGCCTTAGGTTTGGGAGACTGCATGACAAAGTCCAAATCGCGCCGTCTCCCACCTTTATAGCTAAGAATGAGCACTCTGATCATGTTTTCTCAGAATTTTCTGTTCCGGCGTTAAAACTTGGACACACTCATTTTATGCCCAGTGGAGGCCTTAGTTAAGTTTATGAGGGCAGCTCACCCTTGACAACCAGGTTTTCTGTGGGTGAACCAGGCAGGTAATCGTGTTTCTAGGAGAACATTGGCTTCTCTGTTAGTGGATGTTATTAAAGAAAGTAATCCCGGCGTAGTGGCCAGGGCCCACGACATCAGGAAGTGGGCCGTCTCTCTTAGATTTTTACAAAATTTCTCTATAGACAACATTGCCAACACTCAATTGTGGGCATCAAACCATACTTTCCTGACACGATACCAGTCGGTCGCTCTGGACAAGCCAAAATGTACCTGTGTAGCTTTACGACAGAAGGTCTCGTAGGCTCTGTGCTATTATTATTAAGATTAAGGTGAGAAAAAAAAAGGGGGGGGGGGCTGTGGTGAATAGCCCAAAGCCCCACAGAAACCTTCCGCTGGAGAGTGTGATAAATCACGAGCTGTGATCGAACTGATATGACAGTTCAAAAGTTTTTATTTTATTTTAAGAAATCTATCATAGTTGCAACTATATAGGATTAATAGAACGTACAAACATATATACACTCTACAAATATTGTTAAGGTTAGAACAATATTCCAAAGAGTTTATAGTTCTAAGTAGGGGCACAAGGATGTTCCCAATTTATCATGTATAGATCTTAAGGTAAAAGATCTGGTCATGGGCAAGCAGACTTTCTTCGATGTCACGCCCTGCTTGCAATTTTTTATATTTTTATACTATTTATTGTTTGTATACAATAAAACTTTAAAATGTTATACGGCTTATTTTTTCCTGAGGTTGAGGTATTGTTACGAATGTCCCCCTCCAGTCTTGGTACTCAGGCAATATCTTCAATGATGGACTATTAAAATTATTAAATTATTAAATTATTAAACTATTAAATTATAGGTTTGATTCCCGGAGGGAAGTAATGAAAGCCTAATATTTAGTAGGGCCCCGTAATCATTGACGATGTATGGCCCACCCATCCATCCCCTTCACATTCGTTAATTTCTAGTAAGTCTTGATATATCAGTGAAGGAAGAAATGGCTGCTAGGGGGCCTGCGCCTGGGCGCTGCGCACAAGAAATCCACGCATGGAAAGCCATAATATAACAGATATTAAGTTAAATTTTCTTTTTTATTTTCTACAAAGTTTTTTTCTGTAGGGTACCCAATCATAAGACGATTCCATAAGAGAATTAAGCGTGCACTTATGAGAGTACTCCCTGACCCTTCCGCGCTGGAGATTCAAAACTGCTGCCGTGGGTGTTGAAGGGGGACTATTATATTAATAGGCAATATCGTCAATGATTACGGGGCCCTACTAAATATTAGGTTTTCATTACTTCCCTCCGGGAATCAAACCTATAATTTCATTATCTATTAATTGCGAAGTTTGTAAGATAGCACTTGATCGGGGTCTTACAAATAAATGGGTAGACGAAAGATGTTATCGTAAAACTTCAGGCCAAGGTCAAAGCCATCCTAGAAAAAATAGAGACACTTAAGTAAACAGAACGAACACGATATTGGACACCTGCAATAGATCTTTAAAGACGTTATTATTAATCATTATTATTGCATTCGGTATCACTCGGCTTATTAAAAGTCGTACAGAGTTAGCCAGTATAATAAGAAAACAAACACACACATTATTTCTCCCTCCACCTCTGTCTAATACACACACTTGACCCGCACGCACGCACATTGCACTCTCTCTCTCTCTCTCACACACACACACATTTACACACGAAATCAGCCATTCAGACAGTGTGTGAATGTGTGTGTTTAGTCATGCTTACACAGCACACTGACTTGACAGAGACAGGGGATCAATATTTCTGCACTGCAAACTGTGTGTGCTAAATATAGAACACACGGACTTTGACTCTTTCTGAATTATAACACTTCTCTTAAATTAAATGAATTTTGGTTAGGCTACCATTAGAAGATTTATTTAGATTAGGAAAGATGCGTGACAATTCTTTTACACCTTTCGTTATCAGACACATTCCTTAGTTTCATAAAAACGTTAGAGGTTAGCCAGAAATAAATGTAAAGTGAGACATCATACTAAAGGGGTTAATCTCATTCCTGTATAAACTTGTATGTGCACATGATACACATTATAATTATTGTTTTAAATTGTTTCAATGCCAGGGTTCTAATAGTTCAGAATAGGTTATTAAATTGTAATGTACCGGTATATATGTTCAAAACGAAATAAATCGTATTACAATGGAAAACAATTATTACAAATAATATGTACCATTTAATTACAGTTGTTTTTTCTATCCTGAACACTAACATTCGAGTCTAATTAATGGACGAAATATATTGTTCTTCAGGAGGCAACAATCGAGTCTCATCTATAATACTATTGATACTTTATAAATTATCATAGATGCAGTAACAACTACCTCTACTCGAACATTTATGAATAATCAATACAATATGAACTGTCTATAAAAATAACTAAACCAAAACAATAGCTTGTTTATAATTTGCTTTGGCAAATTTGGTAATGGTTAGTTCTACTAACAGGAAGATATAAGTATTTAATACATAACTATAATCAAACACAAAGGCACATTATACAATTGGTATAGAACAACACTATTATTTATACTCAAATGGAATAGTAAGTCACAATAAAGTTACAATAATACACAGAATAATTGTTGCCAGGTTGGGTGACATAGTTTTTCCTGGTTCTCTGTATGCTGGTTTGAATCCTGTGCAGGCTAGAAAGACACGATTCGGTGTTGTTTAGGCGGCCTCCAACGGTATTCTTGTTTTTCGTTTAGCTGTATGGGGGCGTCTGCGTGCATTAAGGGTGCACTGGTACTCTCGTCCTGGTCCTTTTGTGTCCTTGTGGCGCGGTACTGGTGGTGGTGTGTACTATATGTATTTGTTTTGTGTCCTTGTGGCGCGGTACTGGTGGTGGTGTGTACTATATGTATTTGTTTTGTGTCCTTGTGGCGCGGTACTGGTGGTGGTGTGTGTACTATATGTATTTGTTTTGTGTCCTTGTGGCGCGGTACTGGTGGTGGTGTGTACTATATGTATTTGTTTTGTGTCCTTGTGGCGCGGTACTGGTGGTGGTGTGTACTATATGTATTTGTTTTGTGTCCTTGTGGCGCGGTACTGGTGGTGGTGTGTACTATATGTATTTGTTTTGTGTCCTTGTGGCGCGGTACTGGTGGTGGTGTGTACTATATGTATTTGTTTTGTGTCCTTGTGGTGCGGTACTGGTGGTGGTGTGTACTATATGTATTTGTTTTGTGTCCTTGTGGCGCGGTACTGGTGGTGGTGTGTACTATATGTATTTGTTTTGTGTCCTTGTGGCGCGGTACTGGTGGTGGTGTGTACTATATGTATTTGTTTTGTGTCCTTGTGGCGCGGTACTGGTGGTGGTGTGTACTATATGTATTTGTTTTGTGTCCTTGTGGTGCGGTACTGGTGGTGGTGTGTACTATATGTATTTGTTTTGTGTCCTTGTGGCGCGGTACTGGTGGTGGTGTGTACTATATGTATTTGTTTTGTGTCCTTGTGGTGCGGTACTGGTGGTGGTGTGTACTATATGTATTTGTTTTGTGTCCTTGTGGTGCGGTACTGGTGGTGGTGTGTACTATATATATTTGTTTTGTGTCCTTGTGGCGCGGTACTGGTGGTGGTGTGTACTATATGTATTTGTTTTGTGTCCTTGTGGCACGGTACTGGTGGTGGTGTGTACTATATGTATTTGTTTTTAAATTACTAAAACAAAACTATGATATACAAAATGTCCCCTAGAGTGTACCTGTGACATTATCTATACAGTCACAAAATGACAGCCTGGTGAAAAGTTGTCCCCCACCCCTCCCCCTGACTTTTTACCTTTCATGTTGGTTATAAGCCCCTGGAATTCCCACCATAGTCACTTTTTTAAGCTTGCTATTTTTTTCTATCCCATCACTTTATCTCGGAATTTACTTTTAGTTTATACCCTTGGAATTTCACTATTCATAACTTGCTATTTTACTTAGATATCGTATTTTATTAATGTTTTTTTTTTTATCTATAGTATTCCATACTTGTATACGTTCATTCGGTTTGCTTTACATATTATTTTATATTTTATATTTATGTATTTAGCTTTGTCAAAGATAATGTTCGAGACAGAAAATAATATAAAGATTTACATAAGAATCAGATTATTATTAATGACTTCCTATTCAGATACGCATAATTCACAATACTTTATTTTGTTTTTGTTTCAAAATATATAGGCTACCGGTATGTAAATTAAATTACCGTGATACTTTTGCAAAACAATGAAGTATGCTTGTAGAATGTGGCAAGTGTTCACCTTAAAATTATATCGAAGAAACACTGGGGACCAAATCGGACGAAAGAGACTTGTTCTAAACATATTTCAATTACACAATTTTTTTTTTTTTTTATTATTCTATTTCAGTTAACAAAAATCGATTTTCATACAACTTTTACAGGGCTTAAAATACCTAACACAACTAATTCAGTCCAATGATACCTACCTTCGTATGTGTTATGTTTAATTAAGCTCAGGAAAAGCCCCTTACACTAGGCTATAAAATATGCATCAGTGTTAACGAGAACACAATTAACGATACAAATTGTAAGAGTATTAATGTGAACTCATATCAAAATGCATGAAAGTTAAGTATTTTATTCAAAACATATTAATACTATGCATAACAAATGTTAGGGTAAAAGCCTAGTATTTTCTGAATTGCTCTGGAAAACAAACTATTATTATAGTGTAAGTACTAGTTTTGGTAGGTGATATGTTGGATATATATATATATATATATCCAACAAGGGTTGGTTCGTGGGGCACCGAATCTTAAAAGTAAGAACAGGATAACCAAAGTCGCAGTAAACAACATCGTCTTTATTTCTGCCAAACGTTTCGACATAGCTTATGCATATTCAGTCGACTCTAAAATGCGAGAGAAGGTATCTAAAATTAATAATCACATAACAAATATGAATTATAAAATACTGGAGATAAAAGACAATGAAGGGAGGGGGGGGGGGGGGGGGGTGACAAGGGAATGCATGGATATTTAAAGTGTATTAAGCGGAGCAGCTCATTGATCATTGTTTAGAGTTGGTGTCATGCTATGTATGTAAAGGGACTCTAATATACGAATATCTCCGTCTGAACAATTCTCTATTATCCTAAAATCACTGGATCTTACAGCAACATTACAAGTATATGAGTGATCCCTTACCGATGAGTGAGCAGGGGTGCTTATAGGAAGAGACGCCCTGCTCAACTGACCCTTGTGTTCATCGATTCTTACCTTGAAAGCTCGTAATGAGCTCCCAATATACCCTGCTTGGCAACCTGGGCACGTGTAACCATAAACAATCGATGAACGCAAGTCAGTCGGCAGTTTGTCTTGGTAGTTAAATATTGATTTAATCCTAAAATTTGTTTTATGTATCAGTTTATATATACAGTATATATACCGGTATATACTGTATATATTTTTTTATTTTTTATTTTTTTAAAGCAAACTCAAAAGAGATAATACGAAGCTTTATTGTAACCCAGATGCTTCATAACTTGGCCACACAGGTTCAAGGAATCAAAAGGGAGTAATTTTATTATGGGTCACGATTATACTAGCTTACTAAGTTGTGTTCTATACTGCACACATGGATTGTACAGTTGTCCACAGAAATTGGTAACCAAACCACGAAAATACATGTATAAGGAAAACTGGTATGGCTGAATCAGGATTGAAGTTTGGTATGCAGAAGTACATTCGTAGGAACAATTATGGTTTTATGACATTATACCTTACTATTATTTACTTCCATGTATAACATAATTGAGTAGGTGAAAAATAATGTAGGCACCTGTACAGTGTAGTTGAGGGTTTCATATGGCTGATCCATTATGATAAGTGGAAAAAATTGTGTTCGATGGAAACACAGAAAAGCACATGACTTACGTATTTATATATATAATTTTGAGCAACATAAACCCATCCTCAGAGACACTAACTACACTTTATTCATAAGTATTAGGCTAACAATCTTGACCACTAACCTCTATAAATATAAGAGGAGAAGAGTAAACGATCTAGTATTTCTACCATTTGGGAAGAGTCAGCCAGGGAATACAAGTGAAATTGTACAGCGAATTTAAGCTAGCCACTTTTTGAGTTTCAAATGTTATTGGTCAAAATATGTGGCCTAATTAAGAACATAAGAACATAAGAAAATGGGAGTCTGCAAAAAGCCGATCGGCCCATACAAGGCAGATCCCTGTCACACCCAACCCCAATTACAAGGCCCAATTATAGACCCATCTCACTAATACCTTGAGTACTGACCCCACCAAAACGGTCAGAGATTAACACAAGATTACGGGGTCTGCTGAGCGCCGATTGGCCCACACCTGGTAGATCTCCCTCACACCCAACCCATCTCGTCCATATGCCTATCTAATTTTATCTTAAAGCTCCCTATCGTTCTTGATCCCACTATATCACTTGGTAGCCTATTCCACCCATCTACAACTCTGTTACCAAACCAATATTTGCCTATATCTTTTCTGAAACGAAATTTATCTAATTTGAAACCATTTGTACGAGTTATTTCGCTATCACTGAGCTTTAGTACATTTTTCATGTCTCCTTTATTAATTCCACTAACCCACTTGAATACCTCTATCATGTCACCTCTAACTCTGCGTCTCTCTAACGAATGTAAGCCTAATTTCTTCAACCTTTCTTCATACGGAAGATTTCTAATATTATGGATCATTTTTGTCATTCTACGTTGTACTCTCTCCAATGAATCTATGTCCATTCTGTAATAAGGACACCAAAATTGAACAGCATAATCCATATGGGGTCTCACTAATGACAAGTAAAGTTTTAAGATAACATCAGCAGTTCTGTTACTCACACTCCTAGATATGAACCCGAGAATCCTGTTTGCCTTGTTACGAACGCTTATACATTGTTTTCTAGGCTTCAAATCATTGCTAACAAACACACCTAGATCTTTCTCACAGTCTGAGTTTTCTAATTCCATATTAGCTAGTTTATATTTAAAATTTGTATGCATCTTCCCTATCTTTAATACCTTGCATTTGTCAATGTTAAACTTCATCTGCCAATTTACTGACCATTCGTGTAAGGTATCTAGATCCCTTTGCAGACACTCTATATCTCTAACTGAATCCATTTTTCTCCCCATTTTGGTATCGTCTGCAAATTTACTTATCCTACTAGTTATACCTAAATCAAGGTCATTTATGTATATAATAAACAACAGAAGACCTAATACAGATCCCTGGGGGACACCACTCTTGACTGATCCCCATTCTGACTTAGTACCATTTATGCTGACTCTCTGCTTCCTACCAATTAGCCATGACCTAATCCATCCTAACAACGCCCCACCTATTCCATGTGCCTCAACCTTTCTCATCAATCTCTCATGAGGGACTCTGTCGCAAGCTTTACTGAAATCTAAATATATAATATCATATGACTTGTCATTATCTACTGCTTCATATACCTCTGAGAAAAACTAAGCAAATTAGTAAGGCAAGAACGTCCCTGAGTGAATCCATGCTGAGAAGAATTGATTAAGTTAAATGTTTCTAAGTGGTTTCTCATTTTCCTAGCAATAATTGACTCTAGTAGCTTTCCTATGATTGAAGTGAATTAGAGTGAATAGACGTAGCCCCACACGTTAGAAAAATAAACATTAAGTTTTTCCCTTAGCTTCCCTGCCACCCGATATATCCAAAGTTTTGGTTTGTTGTGAAGGGCGTCACCGACACTGTCGTTCTTCTCTCTACAGTCTATTATCACAAACTCAGTGTGGCGTGTTCTGTTCAATGACAACCACCTCTCTCTCTCTCTCTCTCTCCCCCTCTCTCTCTCTCTCTCTCTCTCTCTCTCTCTCTCTCTCTCTCTCTCTCTCTCTCTCTCTCTCTCTCTCTCTCTCTCTCTCTCTCTCTATATATATATATATATATATATATATTATTTCTTTCTCTCTATCTCTCTCTTTCTCCCATATTCCCTTCACAATATTGCTTCCGGCTCCCCTCTCCCTTCTTCTCTCCTTACAAGAGTTTATCTGCCGTTGCCTGAACCCCTTTAGTACAATGATGCCTTTTAAACTTTGATTCTGACTAAAATTAGACGATAATATGCAGTTCAAGAAGGACTTACGTTATTTGGAGAGTTTATTGAGATCGAATTTACTCCTTTGGATTTTAAAGGTAGATTATAACTAAAGCAAATAATCTAATGGTATTCAGAATACGATGAAAATTACGTCATCATGCTGAAAGAGTTAATATCTGTGTACTATTATATAAATGCAAGCAAATACACAAACCTACAAAGTATACATAATATTATAACTTAAGTAAAATGTACGCCTTTTCCAATGTTATAGCTATGACCCTTAACACTTTCAGCATAATTATGTAAATTTCGTTTAATTCTGGTTAACATTAGACGAGTTTAATTAGCTTATAATCTACACCCAGGACTCAAAGGGGTTAGTAGTATGTCAATAAACCTTCTGAGTAACAAAGTTATATTAAAACTGTATAAGATCCCCTGATATCCACCAGAATATAAAACATTCGTCATCGTGCTGAAGGGGTTAACCTCTTCTATAATCTGGCGTCATACTCCGCACTTTTTGGCCGTTTATAGTTTAATAACACCATCTTCCCTCTCTCCTCATCGTTTTCTATGCATTATTGTTATTGAAGAAAAACGTTTATTGTTCATAAAGACGATTATCTTCAGTTACAATGACGAATGAAACACCCAAGTATTTGAGGACGCATTTTTGTCCATTAATTACAATGACCATTAATTACAATGACGAATGAAACACCCAAGTATTTAAGCACGCATTTTTGTCCATTAATTACAATTACGAATGAAACACCCAAGTATTTGAGGACACATTTTTGTCCATTAATTACAATGACGAATGAAACACCCAAGTATTTGAGCACGCATTTTTGTCCATTAATTACAATGACGAATGAAACACCCAAGTATTTGAAGACGCATTTTTGTCCATTAATTACAATGACGAATGAAACTTTCGCATCAGCAATTTATTATTCTGGTAATATTTCTGGTAATTTTCGACCAGTAAGTTATGTTGACCATATTTATGCCAATTTGCGGTGTGCAACTGAGCAAGTTTTCTGGTAATATACAGTATATATACTGTATATATATATATATATATATATATATATATATATATATATATATATATATATATATATATATATATATATATATATATATATTATATATATATATATATATATATACAATATAAATAAATTAAAGTCCGTTGCTTGTATCGAAAGGGATAAAAAGGTAATTAGAGAAAGAGGTAAAGAATATCCCCGTCCCAGAGGGTAGGCTAATCGGATAATTGATCTACTTAAAAGATTTAAAATATCGTCATAAAAATGGCAGCACTATTCTAGGATGCCAACAATGAATTTCCTGACTTTGTATATATTCTGTGAGTTTTCTAAAAATCTGTCAGTTTCTCTGAAGATGGGTACATAACATAACTCGAAACGTTAGAGAATAAAGATTCATAGCTCTTCCCTGTGTTTTCTCCTCCACCCAATCCATCTTACCTGTCAGTATGGAACATTCACATATACAGTATATATATATATATATATATATATATATATACTGTATATATATATATATATATATATATATATATATATATATATATATATATATTTATTTATTTATTTTATTTGTTATTTTGTACCGGTATCGGCAATTATGTTAGTGGTTCCATTACTTTAGGAACTTAACTTTTTCAGTCACCCGCCTAATTTTGTACTATACTTATACTACTGCCAAGCGATATTATTTATCTTCAGAAGGACCTCTAGGAGTTAAAAGCCAATTACCCCTTAAGGATTATGGCGCGGGTTGACAATTTATTCTGGTTGTTATTATATTATTTTTGTGTTCAGCTTAGGAAAAATACGCAAGAGCTATAAATTTAATTGCGATAGTTTTTACCCTTTGATTCCGAGAAATCCATCTTAAATTGCATAAAAGCATTTAATGACAATCAGAATACAGTGTAAATAGGATCTCCAAAAAAAACTAACTCAGACAGTTAGATTAATCCTTCCTGAGTTGAAAAAATCGTCTAGAGGTAGCTAAAATATATACAATTAGGACTTATCTGATTAAATGGGTTAACTGAGAACATATCATACCAAAATTGTCGGAAAATAATTGTTAGAAAAGCGTTCGTGTGACTCCACCCTAATAGGGACAAAGAGAACTGAAGGAGTTATAAAGAGATACTCGGAGTCTTTGGGGAACAGGGAAAATATTAAGTTGTCTGAAAATGTAATGAATGTGTAGGTGTGTGTTTCAAGTATGTACTTACTCTAGTTGTATTGCGAGAGTGAGCATTGCTCGTTATTTCCCGCCTCCTATATGTGTAGGTGTTATATGTATCGTTGGAATGGCTGTGGATGTGTGTGTAGTCTGTATTTTTAGCCAATTGGCGACATCGGAAACGAAGGCTTAGGGTGGATCTGTATGGTACCATTCTCACTATAGACGGTACCGTCTCGCCCGAAGGCTTAGGTAGCCATCAGCTTAGGTGAACCATATGATACCCATCTCGCCTTGTACCATTTTTGCCAATCCCAGATGGGACGTCACAACGTCGTCCACTTATTCCAGGTACCTATTTACAGCTAGGTGAACTGAGGCTAACACCTGAAAGGAGACAAGCCCAATTTGTCTCCGCCCGGCCGGGGTTTGAACCCCCGACCCCTCGTGTGTGAGACGAGAGCTCTACCTACTAGGCTACGGGCTGTGTGTATGTGTGTGTATGTTTGTGTGTGTGTTGTTTATGTATTTGCGCGTGTGTGTCGTTGTGTATGTATGTGTATGAGAGACAGACAGCCAGAGGCAAACAGACAGAGAAAGAACAATAACTTGAGAGAAGTAGCCATATAAGGGGGTTGACCTGCTTTTTGTTATTTCTGCCTTTTCTCTCTTTCTCTGGCTTGTATCCATTCGGCCCCATTCAGCCAACTATTTTAAGACGTTTATCCCCATCTAGGTGTTGATTTCTTCCTGGCGAGCGATAGCGAGCCAGCATTATATGAAGAAATCCGGCTTCGCCGGAGAAATGTTTCTATCGAAAAATGTACAAATTTAACCTGCTGTCTAACAAAAATAAAAAATATGCTGGCTCGCTACCGCTCACCAGTAAGAAATTGACACCTGGATGGGGATAAACGTCTTAAAACAGTAGGCTGAATGGGGCCAAATGGATACAAGCCAGAGAAAGATAGAAAAGTACAGAACAAAAACAGGTCATCCCCCATAAGGCAGATCTCATTGACTGGCAGCCATATAACAACCATACATACACACAAACAACACATATCACCCAAATACCATCTACGACTATCGACTAAGTACACTCGTAAAACAGGATATAATGGCATAATATGACATGAGACATCTAGTGTGTGTTATACCAAATTCAGTCATTAATCCGCCATTTGTTAAACCAATTACTATAATTCTGCACATACGTTATCAATACATTTCATAATGTTTTCCATATGCTACAATGACTATATTTCAACCATTTTAAAATTACTGTAAGTTCCATAATTCACATCATTATTATATATTTAGCTACAACAAACTTAATTAGATTAGTATATCTCTTGTTGTAATTTTCCTTTGTAATATATAGTCTTAAGCATATCATACGAACGATTATTTACTTTTACTTTTGTACTGTAATCACGTAACAGTAAACAGTGGTTCCCTGTTAAATCAATGTGTGTATTATGTCGTAGTCCATGAATGTTGTATAGAAGAGGAAGTACAAGACTGGAGGGAAGACCAAATACTGCACGACTATAAAACAAAGACGCCGGAACTCTTCCTACTAGAGACTGATTATGGTTGTGTAACGAGTCTATCTGGTTCCTGAGAGGCTCCCAGGCTAGCTCATGACACCACTGTATTATGACATTAACGGAATAGTAGGCTTCAGAATGAGCTTAGGATATTACACACACAGCACAAATCACGATAGCTCTCCATATGATCTAAAAATGATAATACTGTAGAATTATTTCAAACTTACTATGAATGCATAATCAAATACCAAGAAAGAGCCATATTCACTTAAAGTACTATTATGTTGCCTAACAATTGACTAAAAAACTATCAACAGTTGAAATTACTATTCAAGCATGACATTCAGCTATGTCGAAGAAAGAAGTGAATACATTAACAACTATGCAAATAAAACTCACTCCTCGAATACTTCACATAAACAATTGTCTTACGACAAAATAAATATAAAAAAAACAAAAATCATCATACGAGCAAAAACATCGGTTATTACATATATGATTAAATATTTACCATCGGTTTAAATTTGTTACAATTGAAAAATTCAGTATTCGTTAATATCTATATACGGCCATCAACAAAAACCCAAATAACATTCTGCATTCTTTAACCATTTCAATCAGGTGACTCCAATTCTTATTTTATTCTAGCTACCTCCAGATGATTTTATTTCAACTTTGGAAGAACCAGTAAGCATTGGAGGGATAATTGAAATAGTCTTTAGCCCATACATTCTTAAAGATTCTTCTAAAAATACAACAGTTTGTTTTCAACTGATAGTAAATTGTCATCTCCCCATCTTGATTACCAGGCTATTACGAAAATATTGTACCAGAATATTTGTTAATTATGAAAACTTGGCTTTGGTATAATGGAAAGACCTAGTAGTGTAATATTATTCCAGTAAGTATCAACAAATCATCTGGTAAGGGATTACATTTACCGTCAGCTGAAAACAAAACAAACAATAGGTCAAATCAACTGGCAGGAATACTAATAATGTAAAGAATTAGTCGTATAATGGGATTAGTCTATCATATACCATAACTCATTTTCCATGGCTACCAAAAGACAATTTACTCTAGACTGAAAAGAATATCTCAAGAGTGAATTGCGATAGTTGTATACCCTTTGACTCCTGGGTTCTTTCCTAAGCTGTATAAATTCGTCTGACTTTAGCATTACTAAAATATATCCACCGTCACGGTCACCTGGTTAAGAACATTAAATATCAAAGGAAATTAAAGGCAATATTTATCTCTTTTAATTTACCATGATATATTCTTCACTTGATTATAGCTATTATGACACGATTTTATTAAGTTTGAAAGGGACTGTGGGAGTCAAAAGATAAATGGAAATAGATTATATATATATAGTAAGTAAAACATGAAGAGTAAACTGAGCGCAAATAGTTATAGGGACCTTATATGAGAGGCATACTCTAAAAACTGAGTGCAAATAGTTATAGGGACCTTATATGAGAGGCATACTCTAAAAACTGAGTGCAAATAGTTATAGGGACCTTATATGAGGCATACTCTAAAAACTGAGTGCAAATAGTTATAGGGACCTTATATGAGAGGCATACTCTAAAAACCGAGTGCAAATAGTTATAGGGACCTTATATGAGAGGCATACTCTAAACACTGAGTGCAAATAGTTATAGGGACCTTATATGAGAGGCATACTCTAAAAACTGAGTGCAAATAGTTATAGGGACCTTATATGAGAGGCATACTCTAAAAACTGAGCAAATAGTTATAGGGACCTTATATGAGAGGCATACTCTAAAAACTGAGTGCAAATAGTTATAGGGACCTTATATGAGAGGCATACTCTAAAAACTGAGTGCAAATAGTTATAGGGACCTTATATGAGAGGCATACTCTAAAAACTGAGTGCAAATAGTTATAGGGACCTTATATGAGAGGCATACTCTAAAAACTGAGTGCAAATAGTTATAGGGACCTTATATGAGAGGCATACTCTAAACACTGAGTGCAAATAGTTATAGGGACCTTATATGAGAGGCATACTCTAAAAACTGAGTGCAAATAGTTATAGGGACCTTATATGAGAGGCATACTCTAAACAAATATAGCAATTGTTTTCTTAATATAATATCGTTGAGTATAATCTATGGAATCAACAAAGTGGCAAATTAACATTATATTTCCCCCCTAAAAAAATAAAATGTATAATTTTGTTTGCTTGAGATCATTCCTAAGCTATTTACAGTCGCTAAATGATAGATAGGATAGAATGTACAAATGCATCAACATAAAGAAAGCGTTATTAATTACTTTCAGCGCATCAATATTACGTACCGGTATTTACAATTTTCTGAACTTGATACAATACCTAGTCAAAAAATTCCATTAATTCACTGTCTTACTTTCTGGTTAATCATACATTACAGAATAATTATTTATTTACTTAAAACGGACATATTACCATTCAATAATACCCCCAAAACTCTACGATATACAATTACAAAAACAAAGAAAAGCTAAACCAGAACAGACAGGACAATTACGCTCCATGCACGGTAAACAAATTCTTGGCAGAAAAAGAAAAAAAAACACGCATGAAAAAGGTATACAAAATCATTGGACATATTAATAGTGATTTACCTTTTTAATGGATAAGTTT